>OY986436.1:60964204-61604204 GCA_963920525.1 Dichetophora obliterata | reverse complement strand
TTATTTACATTTCTTAGTTTCAAGTAATTACCAATAAAACATTGTATTAAAAACATTTTTAATTATTTACTTCTTGAAGTCTTCAATCCCGCACTAATCCCGGAATCCCGGAATTGAGATTTTCAATCCCGATATTCTCGAAATCGAGATTCATACATCTTTAAATATAAAAATACACTTGTCCCTATTTCTTTGCACATCACTGTATAAATGTTGCCACGCCTACTTTTACCGCTCTTCGCTCGTGCACACTAGTACCTTTATAAAAAATAAAATGTCATTTCTAGTTCTGAACTAAAATTATTTCAGCTTTTTACAAGCTACGGGTTCTTGCTGAATAAGCACTTGAACTTACCGCTGCTTGTATCTTGCAGTAATTGCGAACAAATCATCAATAAGTATTTAGGGCAAAACTTGGTAGGAATTTTGGTACTAACAGATATCAGTCAAAACCTGTTAATGGTTATTAACTAGTTTTCCTATGTCAGTTATTTGTAAAACCTATTACAAAAATATACTCCTTTTCGGGTTATTAAAAAAAACCGGTTATTTCATTATGTCTAATATTTGACAACACTATTCACAATGCATTTACCTTCATCAACTATTCAACAGTTTTAACTCGAGGCTTTCTTGAACTGAAGCTGCTGACAGAGCCTGTAGTTATTGCTTTTGCAATTGTTGGTTTTGCTACGCTTGTTAATTATGATTTCCAAATTTAATACTTATCCAACTCAATTGAATGAAGGATCGCAGAACAAGTTGATTCATTTAAATTGCCTGTTTTAAGCTTTTGAGTTTATGTTTCAAATTAATTTGTTTGATTTCATGTTTAGAATATGTCATTTAATAGAATAATGAAATACTGTAACTATTTGATAGCAAATTGCTCAACAATTAATTGTTTTTGCTAGAACAATAATCGAGTTTGCTCTAAAGGCAGTGTGTTTTTGCAATGCAAATTAATAATATTCATACCAGTTGTCAGCTATTGCATATTATTAAATGGTGTGGTTATTATTGTAAATATTTGTTAACTTATGGTCAATCAGGAAACAATAATACAATATCTAAAAGATTATTTGGGCTTTTTGTGGCATCTAAAGCATAACTTTGTGTGCAAGTTATGTTTTCTTATGAAAACTTATAACTACACCAGGGCGTATGAGTAACATTGTTTAACCTAACTGGTTATTACAACCGGTAATCAGTTTCGTCCATACATAATTGATATTTCCAAAAAAAATTTAAATAATTTTTTTACTGGAGTGTCGTTTTTCACAAATGAAGCAAAGGATGTTTCTTCATTTGTATATTCTTGACACACGATAGGAAATATATACATACGTATATTACCTAAAGAAACATTGTCTAAAAATAAATAAATGCAAAATCACATATAATTTCACCAAACAATATTGGATTCTTTTTTTATAAGCTTTGACCTTAAAAAAAATAGCTCACATGAGCTAACCCAAACATTTTTTCAGGACCAAAGCTGTCAGAAACCGCTCAAATTTTTAGAATTATATTTTGGTGTTGCACAGTGTAATTATTATAAAAGATAATTATAATTCTTTTTTTATTTCATTTTTACTACTCGATTTTTACATTTTTATATTAATAACAATTGCCAAAATTGGTGTTTTTTATTTAACTCAACCAAATATTACCATATTTAGTATATTTAGTATGTAGATATGTTGAATCTTTAAAAATAGCCAAGTTAATTAAAAACATTCTTTACTGAAAAGAAAAAAACAAATTTATATAGCTCTATGAATGGTTGCGCAGATTTGATATTTTTAAGTGAAAAATTAAAAATACATATTGACATATTTGATGAAAGAAAAACAACAAATCGTATAAAAATATGAAACAAAAATCTGCCTTAGCTACGGGCTTGTTCACAATGCCTATGTTATCAAGTAATATATATACTTAATAATAAGAGAATAATAGTAAATTTTTATTATTCACCTTCAAAAGTATGCGCTATAAATCAAAATCTTTGCTAAAACAACATTTAAAAAACATTGCTTTAAACTTTAAACGTGTTTATATTACATATAAATAAAATTCTACTTCATTGGGTCTAACGTCTGAAGCTACATTGTGGCCTTTGTAAACAAGTGTTAAGATCCTACTTATTTCTTTCATTTTTTTTTTTTTTGGTATTTTTGCTCCAACAGCAATCACTAGAAATAAAATATTCATTGCTGAATTACCTGGCGAAAATTTTCATTTTTATAACACTCGACTCTTGAGGGGCAACAAAAATTCTTGCAAGTCATTAACGTTGTGAGATTTACCATCGCATCTGCTCTGCCGCTATCACAACTTGCCACAGCAGACCCAATCAACCTACGTACGCATAAAAAATAACAACTTGCTTATTTTTTCATGGTTTTCTTTACCTTTATTGGCTAAAATAAAGGCAACACCTCGAGACCAACGAGCCCATCATCATTGGCAACATTCAACATTAAATGAAGACCGCCTGTTGTCAAAAATAGGAATCCGGTTGCTGAACTGGACCATAGTCAAGGCGTTGTGCACTATGGCAAAACTTTTTAATTTCCTTAACTTTAAACAAGCTTAATCATTAAACCCTCCAGCAGAGTAACTAATTATATTTTGGTCTAATTGTTGCCTGGAGAGACATACAAAAGGCGTCAAGGGAATGAGGACAACGATGACGGTGGAGATGACGATGAATAAATGGTTGTTGTAACAGTGAATTTTTGGCAGTTATACTAAATAAACTCAACACTGAATATTTGCATTTCAAATTTTTCAAATAGGTATTTTTTTTCTGCAGTCAGGTGAGCAATAAGTCGATAAGTACGAAAAGTTTTCGGTCCAAAACAAGCAACTTAGAATAATAAAAATAATAATAATCAGTTGTGTGCTAACAAGATAGTGTTGGAAAGAGCACTAAATTTCTGCTCTCCAACCAACCCTTGGGAGCTATAATCAGTGCATTTGGTTGTAACATTTTATGCCTTTTTTATTATTACAAATTAGTTGAGTGTAATAACAGTTGGATTTTATGAAGTTTGCAAAGTTTTCAACTAACTTGGCCAATAAACATGAGCAAAAACATATTTTTATGTTTGTAATTCTAGGCAATAGTATTTTATGGAACCCAAAGTGAAGGATTGTCGAACGGTGTGAGACTTTTGTGTACGATTCGGAATTGAAATTTTTTCAAATAAATCAAGATGATTAAGTTTCGCAAGAACAAATTTTTAATTTTTAGTTTTTTTAATCTTAAGATTTAATATAAATAAGACAAATATAAGTAATACAAATCAGTTGTGCTGTAAAAATAATATACAAACTTTAATTAAAGCTAAGATTGCTTTTGCTAAGATTGAAAAAAATGCTCTTTACATAACTTAGTGAATTGCCAACTTCTACTGAAGATATTTCAGCTGTTCCCTATTAAATCGGCCTTTGTAGTCTAGTGGAGAGTGCGCTAGACTATCAACCCAGAGGTTCCTGGTTCGAATCTGGGTTCAGGTATGGTTCTTTTCACTTTCTTTGTTCTTTTCTATATTTAAGGATTATGGAAAACTAAAAATCCACAGCTAAATTGTGGAAAATGTAAAATTAAAGGACAAGAACAACTAGGGGCTGGAAATGCTTGCCGAGGTTAGGGCATAACACTAGCTTTGATTAAAAGCAATTCAAATTGTCTTTCACGGTTGTTTTTCCCAATCAATAATTCACGTATGGTTCCAATCAATTCCTCTAAATAAATCTATCCCTTTACTTTCAGGTTGTGAGGGACTAAATTTTATTTTCATAATTTAAATAACTCGACTCAAAAAGTTTGTTTATTTGGAACATTGAGTTCGAACAAGGAGTTTGTCCATAGCACCAAATAACCCTACAAAACGTAAAATAATCTACTACTTAAACTTAAACACAAAAAAAATACTTTTTCAGTTTACCCTGTGTTTGGCTTCATTTGATACTCCTTACGTCGGAATCTCTACACACTGTCGTAGATACAGTATGTCAATACCACCCAAAAGTGATTTATTTTATTTAGTTTGTTGATAGCAAAGTAAAAACTAATCTAAAAGTAATTTCATAACACCGCCACAACGCGAAGTGACGCATACTGATTGTGGAGCACTAACTGCAGCTGCCTCATTTAAGGTGAGCCAATGAGTTAGTCAGTGGTCTACTAAAGTGTCTAAAAACAATTTGTTGAATTAATTACTACTTAGGGACTCCATCTGATCCGGCTGAACGCTGCCCTGATGTTTCTCCTAAAGGGCAGAATCCAACAAGCAACGATCAAATCCATATCCGATCGGTCAAAATCAAGCCATCATTGCTTGTCATATTATTTATTATTTTTTATTATTATTATTTATAAATTTTTCATTATTGTACATTAAGACTTATCTTTTATAGTACATCAAAGGAGGAAAATCAAGTTGATAGATATTTACTTATATACTAACATTTATCTTAAAATATGTAAATAAATTATTAAATTAAAATATTAAAATAAATATAATATATACAATTTCAAAGTTATTAAGTAATCAGTTTAAACAGTTTATTTATAAAAAGTAGAAAGAAAAGAAAGTTTTAAAGCAAAGAAAATAATGAATAGATAAAAGAAAAGAGAATAGCATAGAAACTTAGTTTAATGAATAATTATTCTATTTCTGAAAAGTATCTAAAAATTTCCCGTTTAAAGCTGGTTAAAATATTTATTTGTTTCAAATAATTGGGCAATGAATTCCAAAGTCTAATGGTGCTAATAAAAAAGAATCTGCTACTGTTGAGGTAGCCGTGTCGCGGAACAATAAAGTTGGTCGAACGATTAGATTGGAAAAACTGCAATTTTTTATAGAGATATCTCGGGTGTCGAGTACTGATGAGTCCGTGTAAAAAAATTATATTACGCATATTTAAATAATGAACTAAATTACAACCAAGAATTTCCTTGCATTTCGCAGTGATATGATCCCAACGTTGGATTTTAAAAACATACCTAGCAGCATTGTTAAATGCAACAAGGAGCTTATGCTGTGAATGTGAATCAAGCTTACGTGTGCAAAAGTTATATGTGGCAAAATTAATTGAACTACAAGCCTTCGCCGAGTTTCAAGGGGGGTAAAGTCAGAAGAAGCGCGCAGGTAACGCAATGTCCCATACATTTTATTTACAGTGTAGTTGATGTGGTCAATACAAGAAAGATTTGAATTGAGAAAAAAGCCAAGGTTTTTCACTTTATTCACAACCTCCAACTGATCAGCTCCTATCAATAAAGGCGGAATATTCACAAAGCAAGAAACAGTTCTGAATATCGGCAACACTTTAGATTTCAGCGGATTTATAAAAAGCAAGTTAGTAGCAGCCCACTTTTCCAGTAAAGACAAATCAGAGTTAAGTCTATAGCTTAAATCTTCTAAAAGGCCAATAGGTCTAGAGAGGTAGAGCTGAATATCATCAGCATAAGCGTGAACTGTTGCATACTTACAAACAGTGAAAATATCATTTAAAAATATGGAGAAAAGTAGGGGACCCAGAATAGACCCTTGGGGAACACCGACAGCAACTGATTGCAGGGAAGAAATATTATTTGCAACTCTTACACGCTGCTTTCTTGCCTCTAGGTAATTAGATAAGAGTTTAACTGCACTGTCACTAAACTTGAACAAATATTTAAGCTTATAACAAAGCAGATTGTGATTTACCCAGTCAAAAGCTTTAGAAAAGTCAATCAGGCAAAGAAGGGTTACAATGTTTTTATCATAAGATATTCTTATGTCATCCATAATTTTCATAGCTGCAGTCACACAGCTGTGACCTGTCCGAAACCCAGACTGAAGCGGCGATAAAAGGTGGTTAACGTTTAGGTATTCAGAGATTTGGTCAGACATTATCCGTTCAAAAACTTTACCTAGAGCAGGAAGTATGCTTATGGGTCTAAAATCCTTGGGATCTGAAGCACAGTTAGATTTGGGAATTGGCATAACTGTAGCTATTTTCCATAATTCGGGGAAGCGGGAACAAGTAATACAGTGATTAATAATATGAGTGAGGGGAGCTAGTATAAAGTGGATTACTAATTTAATAAATTTAATAGGCATTTCATCGATCCCGACTGCATTCGAACTTATCTTCATTATACTTTTGGCAACATAGTCTTCACTGACAGAAGCAAACTCAAAAGAGGGAAAGGGAAATTGGTCAGTTTGTTCTGACAATTCAACATCTGAACTAGTACTGGCAGGACTTGGACATCCATTAGACAAAAAATAGTTATTCAGTAAATTAGGCTCCAAAGTACACTCACTTGGCGCTTTACTGAATACCCTATATTTTTTTAAATTTTGCCAAAGTTGCTTAGAACTTAAACCAGAGTTTAGCTTAGAGCTGTAAAATTTTGACTTTTCTTGTCGAACAAATATATTAGCTGAATTACGCGCTCTCCTGTAGCTTTCCCAATTTCTATCTGTACGATTTTGTTTCCATTTAGAGTAGAGTTTGTTTCTTGTTTTTATGGCATACATAACACGACTAGTAAACCAAGGACAAGAACTATTAGACATTTGAATTGCTCGTAAAGGAACATGACGGTTAAACAAAACATTTAAGTTATTCATTAAACAGCTGAGCTTATCTGAGCTGAGTCTGTCCAATTTGTAGCCAATAAATCATAGTATAGTACAGAAAAATTAACTGATTTGTAGTCGCGGTAAGAAAAACTAACCTCAGAAGTTCTTTCAAGATTTATATTAAGACAACAAAAAATTAAATCGTGGTCGGACAAAAAGTTCATTTGGTCAAATTTTAAAATATAAGAGATATCTGAAACTAAGCAAACGTCAAGCAGACTAGGCTCACAATCATGCATATAGCGGGTGGGAGTCCCATGGTTCGCTACATTTAAACCGCTCATTGAAGAGAGATAGTAAAAGTTATCTGTAGCAGCGTCATTCCGCAACAAGTTAATATTAAAGTCGCCACATATAAAAAGAAAATCATAGTCAATGACTTTTGTATTAAGGTCAGAGAAAAACTGTTCTGGACTATTGCAACGATTAGGATTGTAAGCACATGACACTAATATTTTTTTATTATGACCAAATAACTCAACATTTAGGTACTCACAGACATCACTACTTTTATTCACAAATCTGACATTGAGACTGGACTTACAATAAATAGCCATACCACCACCCCTTTTACCATACCTGTCAGTACGGAACAATCTAAAACCCTTAAAATCGTAAAAACTATCTGGAATGTCGTTCTTGAACCATGTTTCAGTGACACAAACTATATCAACAGGTGAATTTTCAAACACATACCTTGCTTGATCTAATTTAAATCCGTTTAAACTTCGCGCGTTAAAATGTACAACATTCAGACCATCACATTGTTTACATAAAACATGTATTAAAGCTTTATAGTGTAATGAACTTCTTTTAAAAGAAAAAAAAATAATTCTAATAACGCTACATAAATATAAAAAAAAAAGAAAAAATCGCTTAGCGATAAAAATTTTTTTCTGGCATACTGATGTAAGCATACGGTCAAACTTTATCTTCGAAATTGTTATAATGAAAAGGCATCTAACTTCATGTTTAACTTAATAGTTAATGCGAGGTAACTAATGAGAGAAAATATTTCTTTAACTTCCTTTTCCTTCGAATCGTCAAACAAGCAACAGCTAAACGTTTAAAGCAGTGCGTAAAATTTTATTTTAAAATAGCTCATATAATGGTGCGTATAAATAATTTATCAGATATATGATTAATTAAATAAAAAAAGAACTATTTCAGCTTTTTGATTATCTTGTTGATTTCTAAAAACACATATAATGTTTAACGCAATGTGGAAATAAAAGGGGGAAAATCCACTTATCGTATCCCTAATTACTTGCAATAACTATAAGACTAAAAATTTGGCTGTAAAGCAAGAAGAGGTAATGTTTTAAAAATAAAAAAAATAAAAAAAAATAATAAAAAGAAAGAAAGATTGGGTATTTATAGAAAAAAAATATACATTTTTTTAGATGTGCCTGTAGTACATTGGATTCGATTTAAAACTTTGGGGCAAAGTCTCAAAAGCTGGCCTTACATTTTCACTTGTGCCATTTGAATTTATCTTCGTCATCTATACTTAAACACTCCTAAGCTCATCATGCAGAGAACACACGAAAAAAAAAAAAAAAAACACTCTCTTCAGTCCTAACGTTGGTACCGTTTTTATTTCGGTATATCAACATTAGTTACCACTAAGAACTCGCGTGCGTCGTGTTAAAATACAAAAAGTGTCACCTTGACGGGAAAAGAAAAATTGCATTATAAGAAACAAAAAAATAGAAAAAACTTGATTATAACTAAAACCTATAAAAAAGGACCACTATTTAAATAATTGATCTATTTAAGCCAACTAGTGAAAATAAAATATTAATTTTTTGTTATTTCGCGTGCAAAAAGAAAAATATATAATAAGTTAGCAATTAAAAAGTTATTTTAAAATATTACGTTTATCTTGCCTATTAACCATATAGTGAAATTGCAAATTGAGCTATCCTGTTCCGTTTTAAGATTTAATTAAATTTCTAAGTCAATCTATCGTGATTCTTAAGTGTTTAAAAAAAAAAAAAAAAAACTTTACATTTGTCACTTAATTCATTATTTTTAAAAATCGCTTGAAGTTCAGTCATACCAATAAATATGCCGATCGAACAATCATACTAACGCTTTTAGTCCGTACGTGGTTGCACGCTGTAGTTAACGTTTGCATGACAATCGATCATCCATTCCTCTTTTTTTTAGAAATTCTTCGTCGCTGCCATCGTTTAAGGCCTTCAACGAATCAGCGGAGAACTTGGTGAGTTTCTTTTAACTAAAATTACTTAACATTTTACATTTTCCTATACTTATTTAATTTAAAAATATCCATTCAAATAATAAAAAGTTAGTTTAAAATATGGGCTAAAATCAAAAGAAACATTTTTGCACAACAAGAGCATAAGTTTGAGTTTTAATTTTTTTTCTTTCATTTCATTTTTTTTATGACTCTTCTTCATGTGATTTTAAGTTGTTCGTTTAACTTTGTTTGAGGCAACAACAAAAGTAACAATGGAAACTGAGATTCGGTATTGCAGTATCGATCACCTACTGTCCCATTGTTTACATTCTTGTTGCTATTAATAGTGTAATTTGTTTTTTTTTTCTTTCATTTATATTACACGCTTGAATATGAACATAATGACAAATTTTTTCTGTTAGTTGCTCTTCTTGCTAAAAATGTTACCTTCACAAATGGTTATTTTTAAGACTTAATAAATTACAAATATAAAAAAATGTAAAAATTCTAAACAAAAGAAAAAGCTAAAAGGATGAATTGCAAAAGTAATTAAAAAATATAATAATAAAATAAAATAGTTATTATTATCTGTAAATGATATTCATTTGTCAGATGTAAAAAAGAAAAAAAAAAATTTAATACCAATATGTTTCTTAAAATAACTTAAGTATAAATTTTTAAGCTAACATGCATTATACATATATATGTACATAACATACATTTTTCTATTTTATATTCTTCTTTCATATCGAGATAAATTT
Organism: Dichetophora obliterata; assembly: GCA_963920525.1. Taxonomy (NCBI): domain Eukaryota; kingdom Metazoa; phylum Arthropoda; class Insecta; order Diptera; family Sciomyzidae; genus Dichetophora; species Dichetophora obliterata. The sequence goes on along the minus strand of OY986436.1, from coordinate 61,594,587 downwards.
AATTTTTTTTTTCTTGCTAGTTTTCCTCTTGAGAACATGATTTTTGTTTACGGTAACCTCATTGAAAAATAAAATATATATGTTTAAAACCATGCGTTGATAAAATCTCTTGTTTTCTTAAGAGCCAAAAGGGTAGGGATATGGATGTGTGAAACGTTATGGGATCTTACTAAAATTTTAGCGCAAGTAAGATACAGGTTGGGAGGGTTGTGACTTATGTATCTCAGCTACATCTTCGAGATACGAGTGCATTAAAGCGTTTTGTTTTCAATTGGCATTTTATTCTTCGGGTAGTTAGTTTGTTTGGAACGTAACGTAATTCGTCCATTTAGGGAGTCTGTAACAAAAAACATATTATGTACTATCGATGGATTGAAGGGTCAAGAACTCCTCCCCTACGACTGTCAGCTAGTGGCAAAGACGGCTCCCGCTCGACTCTTTCATTCTTCAACTTCTGCAGCTTTTTCTAATAATTGTCCCATCTCTATTTAAATTTCTTTGAGATAAATTATTAGCAAAGGCTCAATAAAATCTTTCGGTTGCTTGCGTTTTTCTTATATGTCATATTTGAACCAAAGTGATACGACGGTACATTACAATAGTTGCCTGTATATTAACGACCAAAGTCGCCTTTACAACCATTTTGAGCAAGCCTCTGCAGAAGATTTACAAAATACAAGAAAATAAAAACAATATAATTAAGATACCACGAACTTTCGTGCATATAAGTCGTGCTTCGACCTGGCGGCTAATCATTAAGCTCTCGAAATTCTTTGCTCAGCCTTAGCTAGGCACAAAAATGTATCCAATTTTTATTGTAAAAACTAGACCGTAAAAGAGAAACTTAAAAAAAAACTAACTATTTTATTTAACTAAAAATACCTTACGTTAGTGAGATAATTTCACATATAATTTTAGTTTAATTCATGTAATTTTAATTTAACCTAATCTTAAAATCTAAAACACAAAATTTAAACTCTTAAATTAAGATTAGATTAAGATTCTAAATCTAAAATTTAAAGAAAGAAAAATAAAGAAGATGAAAACTTTAAAACTTAAGTTAAAGTCTTAGTTCCTTTGTCTCTCTTTTCCTAATTCTCTCTTCAAATAAATCGTATCAAACTAAAAATTAAAAAATACAAATAGTAACCAACATATAAAAAGACAAAAAGCAACAACAAAAACAAAACAAAAAATTTCCAGCTGATTGATCAACAAGCGACACAACAGGCCTGCTGCATCGCTTTAGCATCAACAACAACAAGCAAAAACAAAGCCAAGGTTACTGTGTTTTGTTATTTAAATTATTAACTACAAAGATGATATAGCTCTCTGTTAGAACTTATGGCGTTAAAGTAGAAATTAAGTTCAATAGGAACTAAATGAACACAGAAAAAAAATTAAACGACAAAACTCAAAATAGTTTTGTTGTAAATTATATTCAACGCAAAAAAGAAAATTAAATATCAAACGTTTCAAGATGAGAAAAACAAAAATCAATCTCATTCGTAAATCACGCAAGCAGTTAACTTGCATATGTTTGAAATCTATCAACGTAAACAAAACAAAACAATTGATAAAATGGTAAAGTAAATAAAGAAACAAAAACAAGAGAGTTCGAAAAATTAGAGCAAAATAGAGGAATTAAAGTAAATTTAGAAAAAAACGATAGTAAAAAAAAACAAAGAGGAAAGAATAAGAAAGCTTGGTTAAGAAAAACTCTCCTACAGTATCCACTCGATTATGTTGTACACAAGTAATGTTGAGCGTGTAAATCTAACCAAGGGTTCGGTATAACCGAGGATTTTTTTTTTGTAATGAAATTGTTTGTTTTTGCACAAATTAATACATAATAGGACTCCATCAACCTCATTATACCGAGATTTAATAATTTAAGTTCAAAACGGCTATTTTTCGTCAACGCCATTAAACTTTGGAATTCATTACAGGTTAGCATAAAAGCTACTGTTAGTGTGAATAACTTTAGGCTTTCTCTAATGTCATACTATTCAAACATTTAACTATTACTACTGTTTATTAATTATGTTGTTGTTTTATCGGCCTTCTTCGTGTGTTGTTGATAAAAATTGGGCTGTGGCCGTGTACAAAAAGACAAAAACTTTTATGTTTAGCTTTTTGGTTTTTTTATTCCTATATTTCCGATATTTCGGCTCACTTTGTGCGCCTTCATCAGGGCATAAAAATTGGATATTAAATTTAAAACATTTAACAAATTTTCAAAACAGGAATGATTTTAACATTTTTAATTTGCAAAACAATTTTATTTATGTTGGGCTGCTTCTTATAGATGTTTTCTGCCTTTATCGTGCACCGAGTCACTCGAAGAAGAAGTCACTATGAAGAAGAACAGTTTTGTAAAAATAATTTTATTTCAACATTGAATACATTTAATTTAACATCTAATAAATGTTATGTAAGTTACTCGGAGTCACTCGGTGCACGATGAAGGCAGAAAACATCTATAAGAAGCAGCTCAACATAAATAAAATTGTTTTGCAAATTAAAAATGTTAAAAACATTCCTGTTTTGAAAATTTGTTAAATGTTTTAAATTTAATATCCAATTTTTATGCCCTGATGAAGGCCCACAAAGTGAGCCGAAATTTCGGAAATATAGGAATAAAAAAACCAAAAAGCTAAACATAAAAGTTTTTGTCTTTTTGTACACGGCCACAGCCCAATTTTTATCAACATTTATTAATTATCTTACAACACTTATCACTTTATTGTTTTATTTTATGTTAACTACTGTTTTTCTTTATTCTTTATGTAATTGCTAAAATTTAAATTTAATTCAACCAAAATTTATTTCATTCATAAAACTTATTATACATTGCTAGTATTTGCTAGCTTTTCTTATATAGTTTTTGTTTTATATTTTTATCTTATACTAGCTGAACCCGGTGTGCTTCGCTACTCCCCTCGTTATAAAATAAAATTAAAAGTATTTATATATTTTTCACGCCATCGAATTTTCGAAATAAGTCCACCCCAGCGCCACCTACCGTGTCCATTTATACACAAATTATTTTCTTATGATCAAACAAACATACATTCTGAATTTCAGTTAAATTGGTCCATAAATTCAAATTTTCGATATAAGTCCACCTCAGCGCCACCTATCGGGTCCAAATATAGCCTATGTTACCCACCGTACCAAGATGAACATTACCTGAAAATTTCATCAAAATCGGCCCAGCCGTTTTGGAGTCCATACGTTACATACATACACACATCCTATTTTATATATATAGATATATGTATGTGTGAATTATTGATTATGTATTATATTCGTTGTGCTATAAAAGATGTTAGATACTTTATCTTATTGTACTAACAAGTGTCAAAAAAATAAATACGAAATAAAATACGAAAAGATAATCAAGTGAGTACTGTAATGTGAAATCAAAACAAAACCAATAATTCAATGACTTAATTTCGTATTTTCCCTTGTTACTATTTCTGGAATATAATCTTCATTGCTGTTATTTAAACAGAGTCTTAATTGATTTATATGACGTTTCTTCAAAACATTATTTTTTGTAGGAACTTCCACTATATAATACCGTTTTCCTAATATACGATTTACTTTTCCTTTAATCCACTTAACCTTCCCCGGAATCGAGTAATCCTTTACCATAGCGTAATCATTAACTGCCAATCTTCTATCTTTTTTCCAACATAATATTTTTTTTTATTGTTTGCTTATTCTCTACATTTTGTTTCAACTTCTCGAAATTTACTTCATTTTCTTGTCTGAAAAGATTTAAAAGATCTAGTCTGTTTCTTATATTCCTTTTAAAAATTATTTCAGTGGGAGAAAAACCAGTGGTACAGTGAATAGAGTTTCTATACTCCATCAAAAATGCGTCTCGGCATTCATTTAGCATTCGGTTTGAGTTTTTCGAGTTCAAAGCTTTTTTTAAGACCCAATTTGACAGTTTTTACACGATTTTCTGATTGGCCATTGGATGTTGGAGGGCCTACAGGAGAAGTTATATGCTCTATGCCATTTTTATGTAAAAAAAATTTGAATTCCGATGAAATTAATGATTTTCTATTATCAGTAATAATAGTTTACTGACCGACCTGACTTGATCTATTGTTTGGCTGCTTGTTATACTGGAATTTGTTTTAATGCATTCCAGCCATTTGCTGTGTGCATCAATCATGATTAAAAAATAATTATCAAAAATTTGACCCAAGTAATCTAAATGAAACCTTTCCCATGGCTTCTCAGGCCACCTCCAATAAATTAAGCAAGCTTTTACTGGGCTGCATGAGTTTGCTATTTGCTCTAAATTTTCATTAAGAGATGGCCACCAAACATATGCCCTAGCCATTGCCTTCATTTTTACGATACCCAAATGGGTTCGGTGTATTTTTTTTTAAACTCGTTTTTTAAAACCTCTGGGACTATAACTCTATAACCTCAAAACACTCCATCTTCTTCCGTGGAAAGTGCATTTCTTTTAAGGAAGTATGGTACAATTCCCGAGTCTGTAACTTTTACCGGCCATGCGTTTTTAATATATTTACTAACTTCTAACAATGTCTGATCTTTGGCAGTCTCTTCAACAATTTTTTCGAATTTTATGGTCGATTTAAATTCCATATTCACATAATTTACATGAACATCTTCAGCCCATAACCTGTGATTTTGCATATCCTTGATTTCTACATTTTCGACAGAGCGTGAAAAATAGTCAGCAATATTTTTTTTTTAAAAAGATCAAAGAACCAAGGCATGCGCCTTATACAAACAAGGTTTGGTCTTTGACCTGAAAGGAAAGAGATAGATTATTTAGAGGAATTGATAGGAACCATACGTGAATTATTGATTAGACGACACAACCGTCATGGACAATTTAAATTGCTTCTAACCGAGGCTAGTGTTATGCCTTAACCTCGGCAAGCATTTCCAGCTCTTAATTGTTCCTGTCCTTTAATTCCACATTTTCCACAATTAAGTTGAGGATTTTTAGTTTTCCATAATTCTTAAGTGTAGAAAAGAATAAAGAACGTGAAAAGAACCACGCCCGAACCCGGATTCGAACCAGGGACCTCTGGGTTGATAGTCTAGCGCACTCTCCACTAGACTACAAAGGCCGACAAATATGTTGAACTTCATATCTATAACCCATAAAAAAGGAGCATATCTCTGGAGTCGGTTTGCTGAAAGTGCTGGAATGCCTTTTTTCTCACCAAAGATTGCTACTAAAGGCTTATTGTCCATCACTAATATAAAATTATTACCAAACAAATATTGATGATACTTATTAACGTTGAACACTATAGCCGAAGCTTCTCTCTCATGTTGCGAATATTTCATTTCGGCGGTAGAAAGTCTCTTAGAAACAAACGATATAGGTCTTTCCAATTTGTTATCATATACGTGCACTAACACTGCTCCTAAGCCAACAGGGCTGGCATCGACTATCAATTTTAATTTCACATTTTGATCAAAATGTGCTAATAAAACTTTAGCAGACAACTTATTTTCCACCTCATTGAAAGCTGCAACCTGTTCCGAACCCCATTCAAATTTATTCGGTACCAGTTCACACAGAGGAGAGGCAACTGTTGCCATATTTGGAATGAATTGCCTATAAAAATTCACAACACCCAGCAAAGATTGAAGTTCAACTATGTTTTTTGGTGGTGACAAATTGTTAATAGCTTTCACCTTTGTATCATCATATTATGCAAACCGTCTTTATCAATCACTTCTCTCTTGGAACCTTTAGCCCAGCATCCTTAATTTTCAATAAAACTGTTTCTAACGTCTGCATATGTTGCTGCCTATTTTCAGCAGAAATAAGAACATCATCTTTGAAAAATATGTTATACAAAAAGAGTAAATTGAACATGTCCTTTCGTGAAAACTATCTTGTGGCTCGTAAACAGTATGAAACTCTAAAGATCTCCCTTTATAGAAGTAATGTCCGGGCGTTGGAATCGGATATTAAATGCAATCCTAGAGCTTTCTGGAAATTTTTTAATAAAAAGAGAAATACTAAGGGTCTTCCAAAAATATGTATTTTAAAGATAAAACATCGAACAATATTGAGGATGCATGTAATATGTTTGCTGACTACTTCCAATCAAATTTTGTTTTAGATAATGTTCCTATACATCAAGATCGATCGCTATATAATGGAGAGCGAATCACTGATTTGGGCAGTTTAGTTATTTCGGTTGAAGATGTTTTTAACGAGTTGTTGTCACTCGATATTAATAAGGGTGCTGGCCCCGATAATATCCCACCAATCGTCCTTAAAAAATGTGCTGCTGCACTTGCTCAGCCTCTTTCACTAATTTTTAATTTGTCCCTTGAGAAAGGTATATTTTTGGATATTTGGAAGGTTTCAATTATAGTTCCTATTCATAAATCTGGATCAAGACAAGACATTGGAAACTATAGACCAATATCTAAGTTACCATCAATTCCCAAATTGTTTGAAGCCTTGGTGAAAAAGCAGACCTATCAAGGCATTAAAAATTCGATATCTGAAAGCCAGCATGGTTTTGTCTCTGGAAAATCAACCTCTACAAACCTGGTTCTATTCACTCACTTAATAAAAAATGAATTGGAGAATGGTAAACAAATAGACGTTATTTTCACAGATTTCGCTAAAGCATTTGATAGAGTTCAGCACTCTATTCTAATTAATAAGCTCAGTCTAATGGGTTTTCATTCTTCACTCTTGTCTTGGCTTAGTGAGTACCAGAGACCTGCAGCGATGAACTGCAACTGCTTTTACACTCAGTACATACTTGGTTTTTGTATGACTTCAATATCATTAATACCATGCAACATATTCTACGCCATCGAGCTCACTTACAACATCAAGCATGTTGTATTAGCCAATTGTACCAAAGTCAAACACTGTGTGATGTGTGCTTCGACTTCAGTGGAAAGTATAGATGTTTGCATAAAATAATTATGTGTATAAACCACAGCGTACGAACGGCAATCGTTATAATTATGCATTATTTTGAGCTACTGCCTCGTGTACCATTGCAAGTTGATTTCAACTTCGGCTAAGCAGTGATACAAAAGTAAGCTTACGAACGATGAAATCAGCGCGTACACTGCATTTTTACTCAAGTGTTTGTAGATTACTTCAGTATGAATAGAGTAAATAGTTTTAGGAAGTTTTAGGGGTAACTTATTTCGAAGATGATGTCAAACTTTAAAATTTAAGATGGCGGATAGAATTGCCACCTAGATTTTTTTAATTTTTGCGAATTCTTGTAATTTTGAAATTCTGACAACGGATTTGATTTGGAATATAATGTCACAGTTTTAAAATTTAAGATGGAGGTTAGGGTTGCCACCTAAATTTTTACCACAGTATTGCCACCTAATAATATGTATTTTTAAGAGTTTTAAACATCATTTATCAGTGTTAAGGGGTCGCAGATTTCGAATCTAAAGTTAGAATTTTAAAATTCAAGATGGTGGATAGGGTTGCCACCTTAATTTTTTGTAGTTTTATGAATTCGGGGCTGGCAAAAAAAAATCGTACACCAAAAATGGGTCGCTGAATCCGAATCCAATGTCAGAATTTCAAAATTATAAAATTTTGAAATAATAGGGTTGCCACCTAATAATATGTCTTTTCAAGAGTTTTAAACGTCATTTATCAGTTTTAAACTCTTGAAAAGACATATTATTAGGTGGCGACCCTATTATTTCAAAATTTTGAACAATTGAACAAAAGTTGTAGCTTTATTAAAGATCTGCATGCATACAAAATCTTATCAAATCAGTGATTAAAGGTGTTTTATAGTAAAATGGCGTCTGATATAATTTCTTAAAAAACTAAATTTAATAAATATCTTTAAAAATTTACTAAACAAATTTTATTGCTCACTCAACTAAACTTTAGAATTTATTTTAAAAAAGAAATCAGCTCAATTGAACCATTAGCTTATGAGCTACAAGCTCTCAAAAGTCACGCAAAGTAACTGCAATGTTACTGCAATGTTACTGCAAATACTTTGTGTTCGGAGAACAAAATAAGCGCTGGTTTTTTATGCAGTAGTTACGCTTTATGTCTTTGTTTTGTTCAAACTAACAACTCGAACATGCATTATTGTGGACTTACGGCACGCTCATACACAGTTAGCTTCAATGTTGCAAGTATGTTCGACACAACAATCGCAGCGCTTGCGTAGTGCGGTCAGACTGTCACTGTATTTGTTGAGGGTAGATTGCAAGTAGCGAAAATGCCATCGCTTGCAGATCACTGGTGCGTACCTTTTAGGTCGTAGCCAAAATGTATGCATCGGAAAGACGATCTCAAAAGCAATAATTAATCATTCAGGTGTGCCACAGGGTAGCCACCTTGGGCCGTTGCTATTTATTCTTTTCATCAATGATCTTCCTAATTTTATACAGTACTCAGATTGCCTTATGTATGCTGATGATGTTAAGATTTTTAAATCTGTAAGCTCTCTCAGTGATCAATGGAGTTTACAAAGTGATTTAAATAGTCTGCACTCATGGTGTATGCTAAATAAACTGAATTTAAATTTGTCAAAATGCAACATAATGTCATTTTATATGATAAGATCTCCAATGTTTTTTGATTACTCAATTTTATGCAACGCCTTGATTAGAGTAGATTTTAAATCTGATCTAGGTGTACTCTGTGATAAAAAGATGTCATTTTCAGGTCATTATGACAACATAATCAGCAGGGCTAATGCTATGATGGGATTCGTTAGACAAAACACTAGAGAGTTTGCTGACCCGTATACCCTAAAGACTCTTTTCATTTCCATTATAAGATCAATACTTGAGTATGGATGTGTAATATGGGACCCATTTTATGAGTCGCATAGTACAAGATTGGAAAAAGTCCAAAAACGTTTTACTCGTTTTGTTGTGAAAAAACTAAATTGGAATTTTATGCCAGAGTATAGCTCCCGATGTGCACTTATTGGGCTTAAATCGTTGAGTTCTAGAAGAAAATATTTTCTTATAACTTTTGTTCGAGATCTGTTAATGAATAATATTAACTGTGCGCCAATCCTCGCCCGTCTATATATTTATGCTCCGGAAAGACACTTTAGGCAAAGAGATTTTTTTTTACATTCCGCACCATAGAACTAACTATGGCCGGAGTGAACCGATTTTTAACATGTGCACTGTCTATAACAGTGTAAGTGCTCGTATAGATTTCACTCAAAATAGAGAGTCATTTAAGCAAACTGTATTGAGTATTGTATAAATCCTTAATTTTATATTCTTATAATAATTCCATTATAATTATGGTTTTAGTGTATTTTAAGATGCAATAAATAGACTGTTAAACATTTTTGTCGATAGTTTATAACTAAATATAAAAAAAAAATAGCTGGGGCAGAGGCAATGCCATACACCAATCTCTTATATTTGAAAAGACCTTTTGTTGTTAATATGGTGGTTAATAAACTTGATTTTTCGTTCAATATAAATTGCTGGTATGCCATAGATAAATCTATTTTCGAAAATTCCGTAGCTCCATAAACTTCAGCGAATAATTCCTCGGTTCTTGAAAGAGGATATTGATCTACTAAGAGTTCTGGATTCAAAGTGATTTTATAGTCACCGCAAATCCTTACTGAACCATCCTTTTTCAATACGGGTACAATTGGAGTACCCCATTCACTAATTTTTTTTTTGCAATTCTTTTTCCACCTTATCTTTTAAAGAAAATGGTAATTTGCGTGGGCGGAAAAACTTTGACGTTGCACCTTCTTTAAGCGTTAAAGATATTTTGTGCTTATTAAAAGAACTTAGTCCCCCATCAAAAACATCCGAGAATTTGGCTAAAACACGTATTAATTCGTTATTTCTGCAATCTAAAAAGTTAACTTCTCTGACACCTATATTAAAAACATGCATCCAGTCTCTTTCTAATATGGGTGGTCCTCCGTTTTCTATTCTATATAATTCAAAGGGTTGAGTGACTTTATTGAAAGTTGTATCAAACTTTTGCACACCGATAGGATTTAATGGGCTACCGTTACATGGCCCCAATGTTAATTTAGATGTATTTATCGTCAAATATGAGAAATATTTGTCAAAACTGACTTTTGATATTGCGGAAATGGAAGCGCCGCTGTCTATTTCCATTTCAAATGGAATTCCATTGACTGTAACACTTGCAATAATTGGCTTTAGATCTGAATTTGTTTTAAAATAGAAAATTGGCAGTTAATGTGTTACTCACATTATAATTACTTAAACTATTTCTTTGTAATACTTGATCATTAGCAATAAAGTTGTAATTTCTAGATTCATTAACATTTTCAACTATATGACACATTTTTTTTAAGGTGTCCTTTTTGGTTACATTTTTTACAAATATAATTTTTGAACCTGCACTGATCTGTTGAGTGATTTTTGAAACTACAAACTTTGCATTGTCTACCAGTATATGACATAAACTCTTTTGAATTATTTCATTGTTGATGTTGTCTCATTCTATCGCTGCTCTCCCGTTGGTGAACCGCTCCCTGCAATTTGTAAACTCCAGCTGCTGCCGAGGCACAGTGCTTTGTCCCCATATAGTGAATCGGCAAAATTAGAGAAGTTATCGCAGAAAAATGAAATTTGGTGTGCTGGTTCAAAATATGTTAATTAAGAAAAATTCGAAGTTTCGGAAAAATCGGTGCAAGGACATGACTACCTCCCATACATCTTTAAATTTAAAAGTTTAATTTTAGCTATAATTGTATATAGAATAAATCGAAAGTTGGTAACTATCTGTTAAAATATGTCTTTTAGCTTAGTGGTTAATTTTGTTTCATTTGGTGCAAGGACATGACTACCTCCCATATATAATTTTTCTCAAAAACTAAATTGTAACTACATTAGTAATCAGAATGCACTGAAAACTTATAAGAACTTATAAAACTATATTTTTAGGCTCTCTGGGAAATTTTGCTTTATTCGATACAAAGACATGACCATGTCCAATATATCCTTTTTGTCATAAACTAAACTTTAGCTACATTTGTGATCAAAATGCAAATAATTTAATATTCTCTTTAAAAAGGGTCATAAATAAATTTGTTTCTAAATTTGCTCAACAAATAAGATAATTAATTTTAATTGTAATTTATGATGTTTCCTTTCAAAATGTATTTCTTTTAAATGTATATTTTTACGACTAGCTTCTAAGGCTTCTTCTGACAGACACCCTAGAATAAAAATAGTTTTAAAAAATGTGTAAAACGTTTTCTTAATATTTTATTACCTATTGGCAAGTTGAAGTATTCCAGAACATCGCACCCATGCACTAAAACCTTATGAACAGTACTTGGCATGTTATACCAGCCGTACTGTATTAAATATGAGTTTCTAGTAATATTTAGCAGCTCCTTAAACGTTGTCACATTAACCGGGATTCCGCAAGATAGAACTCTTAATATTATGCCAAAATTATCAATAAGACTTTTATCAATCCCCGTAATTTCAGCAGAAATTTCACTATTTTCAAAAAATCGTCGAGCCGTGTTTCCGTCGTTAGTAGTTCCAAATCCCGTTTTTACTTGGTCTATTATTAATCCCGTCCGTGTTTTGAATTGATTTTGAATTCTTTTTTTGTTTTGTGAAAAAATTTAGGTATTTTCCTTATTGACTCTCCAAACTTTTAAAGGAAGACGTTAAGCAATGTGCAATATGCATTCAAAAAAGCGTATCCAGCAGTGGAGTGTAGAAAGTCCATATTTATAATTATTAATGCAAGGGTCCTTAATAATGTTAATATTGTTCATCTCTGTTGGGCTTGCATTACATATAAAGCACCTATCATTGTGAACCATCTATCATTGTGCAGTGCATATCGTAAGACACCTCAACAGTTGAACCATTTGTATCAATTACACAACACTCCAAATTGTTAAATTTTTCAATAAAATCATTGTGCATTTGCTTAACTAAAACTGGATTCTCTTTTGTTAATACAAATTTAAGGGGTCTACAATACATTGTGGAAGATGGTGTTTTATTTACCCATAATACTTCCTTTGAGTCTAAATTTACCATTCTGAAAAAAATAGAAATTTTAAATATAAAAGGATAATTGTGGAATGCACGTATAAATGTACATCTGTGTATAATAATTTACATACCTCAGAGGGACAAAGGCTATAAAAAAAATGAACTCGTCGGAACTATTTTCGTTTTCAAATTTTTGCTTATATCGACTATGGCCAGAGCTACCAACCATGCCCCACTTGCAAATTAGGGACAGCTTTGTACATTTTTGTTCCGTATTACAAATTTTAATCACACTTTCCGCCGTTTTACGCATTATACATTTTAAGTCAACCTCTGCTGAAATTTCAGTTGTTGCAATAGGGGGTAAGAATTTTAATTTTTCATTTCTTAACGCATATAATGATGGCAAACAGTTTGGATGAAGCTCATTAATTGCTTCCCGCAATACGTTATATTTTCGTTCCGACAAATCCAAATCCATGTATAGCGCCAATGACTTTTCAATAGAAATGCATTTTACATCTGCTTTAGTGCTGTCTAAATTATTAGTACACCTCTTTCTTAATTTGTCTGCTGCATATTGAAGTTCTTCAAAAGAATAATTTTCAATCAATTCTGAAATCTTTCTATTTTTTGATCTAACAGAACTTTGACTGAATACTTTCTTTTTTCTACCAGATTTAGTTATTTCTTCATTTGTAGTATGTGACACGTTTGTTTCCATATCTGATGCTATTGAAGATTCCATTGTTTCTAGTTGTTCTTTGTCAGAAACAATAGATATTTTATATTGGCAAGTTTTGCTCGTGCTTGGTTCCTAAATATTTTAGTTTTAAAGTTTAACTTTTTTACTTAGATTAAAAAGAATATCAATATAAAACTTACATTGTCTGGGTCGAAAAATTTGCAATTCAACCACTTAGAATACTTTTTATCGAAGAATTGTCTATTGGATCTACTCTCGCTCCAATATTTTTTTATTTTATTGTCAAACAATTTAATTTTTCTTAACAACACTTCTTTTTCAAGACTTGAATTCCCAATTTTGCCTTTTATAAATTCATATACTTCTGGGATTTTATTTTTCGAAGACACTGATAACCAAAAATAAACTATATCGGAATTAATAATACAATTTGTCATTATCGAAAAATATTGCTTCACAACTAGTAAATAAATTTGACAGAATAATTTTATTATGCATACATATATAGAGATGAACCAGTGAGATTATTTAACTCACGAACGAGATAAACCAGTGAGATTATTTAGCTCACGAGGGCTCACTATTAGATTATAATGACTACTGCAGAACGAGGTTATTTCAATATTGACTAGGTATTAATTTAATTTAATTAATTTAATGTTTTTGTGGTAATTTCACAATTAATTCAAATACTATTGATAACAATCGCAAATTATTAGAAAATGATCACCTTAAACTGAAATAAACACGCTCTCATCTCTTGCTCAAATACAAAAAATAACGGAAAATAGCAAAATGACAATAACAAGTCATATCGTCAGCTTATTAGTAGCACACACAACAACAAATTGCAGTGTGTTCACGGAGTAAATGAGTTGAAACATAGGGAAAACAATGAAACGAAAAGCAAAAAGGAAAACATGAATCAGCTGTTTACAAACAAATGTTGATTACTTGCACGGTTGCCACTTTGATACAATTGTACCAAAATTGGTACCTTTATTTTCACTTGGTACATTGCTACATTATTTTCTGATTTGGTACATTTGTCAAGGCTTAGAAATTTCATAACTTTTTTGTTTTTGGGTGATTTTTCGTTTTTTTGGGCGATTTTTCGTTTTCAATAATTGACAGAATCACCAATCAGTTGTTAAAGATAACGGTATTTGAAGTTAAACAGCGGTTCTTCTTTTGTTTTTCTTGTTTTTTCTTGTAATATTGGAGTGATTTTTTGTATTTTTATTGAAACTTATTCAGTAATTTTTCTAAATATGAACAATTTTTATTTGTATCATTTTTAAAAAAACACATTCTTGAAGAATAACATTTTCAATTTTTTTTTTATAATAAAACTGATATATTTTTATGTTTTTCTCGCTTTTGGTCATTTAGACGGAAAGCACGCACCACCCTGCCCTGCATCCCACCCCTCCACCGTAAATTATTCTTTTTGGAATTTTCGTAAAAGTTCTCAAACAGACCTACAGTCAATAAAATTGCACAGCTTGCAAAAATTGAATTGAACATTGGACGTCGCTGGAGCCCTTTACTTGGAAAAAATATTTTTCATCATATTTTTGGTCTTTGTAAAACTAAAAAATATAGTTGTTTTTTTTTAAAAATACAAAATTTCAAATTCCCGGTTAAAAACCTTAACTTTTTTTTTTACTTGTGGTTAGATTTGTTAAAAAAGTATATAACTGAAAAATAAAAAATTGCCTACTTTTTATTTATATATTTTTTTAATTTTTTCAAAGTTTGCAAAACTTTAGGGTTTCCGCCAAAAAAAAATATTCTTTCAATTTTTGGTAAGTTTTTGTCACTATGTAATAAAAATTATACACTACAACAAAATTTGATTCATTTTTTATAGTAATAAAAAAAACAATTGTATAAACTTATTTGTTTTAAATTTTGGCAGTACCATAAACTTAGGTCTTTGCAACTTTTTCTGAAACTTAGGAAATATGTCTTCAAAAATTCATATCATTTTTACATTTCCGGGTAAAAATTCTAAAAATTGTTTACATATTCTATTTAAGCCTTTTAAAATGTACTAAAATCAAAAATAAAAAGTTACCTATTCTCAAAAAAAAAAATTTTTCACTCTATCAAACTTTTGCATTTTGGGAATTCCAAATAAAAAATCCCAAAAGTTTTCGATGCCACAAACAACTTTTATATCTAAAATATTTACAAAAAATTATTTTTGTTTTTTTGTACCTATAGTTATAAACAAAACTGTTAAGTTTCAAAACAATACAATAACAAATGAAATTTTAAAAAATTTTTTTGTAACACAGTAAAAACCGTTTTTCCGTTCAACAGTTTTACTTCAAACGTTTTCTGAATTTAGCGCCCTCTACTGTTAACAAAAAGACGAGATGATAAATTCTATTTATCTATTTTTTTAAGGTACTTTGTTAGCTTTACAAAAATGTATATTACTTAAATATTCTAAGCACTTTATTTTATTTTAATTTTGCCTATGGGACAAAGCACTGTGCGACGTTTCCGTAATGTATTGTTTTCTTTCACACTCAACTGTTTGAGCTATTGGAGAGATTTTTCTAGTGTGAGATTAACATCCGTTGGACTTTCCAAAAATATTTTGTCTTTTTCTGGGCTTTTTTCTAAGCCCATGATGAATTTGTCTCTGAGATCCATGTTCAGATGACTTCCGAAGTCACAACTAGTTGCTAAACTTCTTGCATGAGCTGCCCATTGCTGAAGAGATTCACCATCTTCTTTGCACGATGAATAAAATTTACACCTCTCTGCAAACCCTGATACTGCCGGTGTGAAATGCGCTTCTAATTTAGTTATTAAAACTTTTAATTCAGTTTTTTCTGGAACATCTGGGTGAATCAAATTCATCATGTAGTGTGTCATGTGTCATCATGTAGTGTAATTAAAAGCAAAGATCTTTTCTGATCCATTTCGGTGATTTTATTTCCAATAAAAAACTGTTTTAATTTACACCTAAAAATGCTCCATTCGTTTAGCTCGTGGTTGTACTTCGGCAATTCACCCATTTTCGCCATCTTAATTATGTGTCCAACAATTGTATAGTTAAATTTGTCAATTGGTTTTATTTCTTCTACAGAATCTTTAAAATTATCACCTTCTCAACTGAATTCGTCTTCAGATGACATTTATAATTAATTCACTTAGTCACTGTAGATTTAGCACGTAGATTTTTTTTTTTACTTCATTGTTTCTTTTTATATAAATATATTCTTTTCCTTTTGTTTTTTTCATTAATGTATTTACATCCCATCCTCGTCGCCAATTTGTAATGTCTTTATCTTCGTTTGTATAATAAAAGCACAGCTTAGAGACAAACTCAGCGTGGTTTTTTATTTGATCAATCCTTTTATATATTAGAGAGAGGATCTGTGTGCAGTATAATTCATTACTATTGACTCAGTGGTACAATGTTTCCAATAAATCCCACAACTATAAAAATGCTTAATGAATTCTAATAAAAGGAATAAATTGTTGAATTAATGAAAATGTTGGCTTAGAAAATAATTAACTATCTACAATAGGGCAAGGAACAATGATGTAGAACGGTAAGTTATTCTGGAAGCGGGCTCACGAGGATAGGGTTAACGTGAGCAGGATGGGCGGGAACAGACGAGGAAGGAGCCTAACACCTTCTCCTATCCCCTATTGCAATCTCCTATATTAGATAAACGTCAGCAATTAAAGTAGCTTCAGTGTATTTTATTTTTTTCTATTATTTTTTTTATTTTTCTGGTATGGCCTTACTACTTTCCATAAAGATATCTGCACCTATTATTTTCATTCTGTAACCGGCTGTTTTCCAATGACGTGAAGCAACATCCCCCATTTTCCCTGAGCTATGTCTGAAGCAGAGCTAGGTGTGCAGATGCGTTTCATGTTCACGGATCTTGGCTAGTTTTCTACCTTGGCCAAGAACAGCTCAGTTTTTCGTTACAAGGTCAAAGACCAAATCTTGTTTATATAAGGCGCAAGCCTTGGATCTTTGATCTTTAAAAAAACAAAACAAAATGTCGAACCCATTAATAAAATTTTTCTTGTTTAATTCCATTTCTTCATAAAGTTCATAGTTTTCATAACCTTAAATTCGATTATTTGAACATTTTTTATCTGGCTTATCTGGCATATCTGTGACTGTGCAACGAGGTGGCCAAAATTAGATATGGGATTTGAAAATTTGTAAAAGTAAGTATGCATATTTATAGTGAAGATTCTTAGTTATGTGAATCTAAAATGATTTTACGATGTCTTATTTGTTGCCTTGAAAATGTAACGAAATTTTAGTTTTTATAGTCTTGTACTGAATATTTTTCAAAATCACATAAATTTTAGTAGAATTCATACACGAAACTTTAACAAAGCTATACTTATTTCACAAGTTTTTGCAAAAAAAAAAAAATTATAATTAAAAATAGAATTGAAGAAAATTTTCATACACCACAAAAAAGGTTTTAGAAATCCAAAAAACCTCAATTTCTTTCAACAATTGAAAAAATATACGTTTTTGTTTTTCTTAATTTTTGAGTATGCTGTAAGACAACTCTCTAAGGTTAAACTTGCGCATCTTAAAATTAAAGATATTATGACCTATTTTCTCGAGCATTTTTTGACGAATATACGCAAATTTATAAAAAATAACATCAAATTTTCCATAAAGTTTTAAGCGTAATTTAAGGCAAAAGACATTTCCGCTTTTTTATTTTTACATTTGTCTTAAAAAAACACTTTCGCAACACATTCCCGAAATTTGGGCTGCTGAAACTCAAAAATAAGGATTTAATGACCACTTTTTTAAAGGCCGTTTTGACAAAAATGAGTCCTCAAATCCCCCTCCCTGCCCGTCTTCCTAAAAAACTCTGTTACTTTGACCATTCTCCAGATTAGAAATGATCAGTGCTTCATTTTTTAAAAGTAGCATTTAAATTGTTAAAGATAGTGATTTTAATATGAAAAACCAAATTTTTCATTTAAAAAAACGAGTGACACAACAAAATTTCTGAACACGCTTTGGGCTTAAAATTTGCAGTGTTTTGTAAATTGTGAGCGATTTTAGCTAATTGAATATATTTTCAATTTTTGGAGCACTTTACTCAGTATTGATTTTATCACAACATTTTGTGTTTTTATTTTTGCACATAATTTTTTGATCATATATTTTTTTACGAATGCTAACTTTATCTGATTAGCAAGAAAATTCCAGTTATTTTTTCTTTTCTGTCTTAGAATCATTTTCTTCAATTTGTGACTGTTATGCAAAATTTATTTATTTGGTGTAAATGGGCCATAAAGTGTTTAACTAGGCACTTATTCAATTTGTTACAGTCCTGTTACACTACCATACACAGGGTTAAAAACATTATTTAAGCAAAAGTAGCTTTTTGTACACTTTTGAAATTTGCGTCATAAAAAATGCTCAACCATAGCATGATTTAATTACTATAGGTTGTCCATTCATTTGTCGTTTACTCACAAGAATGAAGATATACACTAGGGCGTTTCAAAAAAAAAAATTTCCAACTCTTGAAGCGGAATATTAAAGTTTGTGATTTAAGAGAATTTCGAAAAATTTTTTGGATTTTTTGAAGATGGGTACGTGGTCGCTGAAATCGATTTTATCAAAAAAATGAGGTTATGGAGAAAAATTTTGAATATTAATTTTTGCTGGTGCTTTTTCTTCATAAAACTAAACAATTCTCTTCTTAATGATCCGATCCCACGACAAAAAAATGATTGATGTGAAAAATTATTATATTAAGGACCACTTTGATAGTCTTAAAAGTACAAAATTATGTTTTTATAGATTTCAAACCTAAATAACTTTGAAAGTTTTCAACATTTTTTCAAGATGAAAAATGCGTTAGAAAGGTCTTTAAATTACCTTTCATTCGGTATATAGGTTTCTTTTCACTTGCGGGAGAAATATAAGAAAAAAATTTAAGTTTGAGAAAATTTTTTTTTATTTTTCAAATTTTATAAAAATTAAAAGAATTTCATTCAGTTTCGTTCTTGGTTAAGTAACAAAAAAACATTTAATATACATTGTTTTAATAAAAATATCAAAAATTTAATTCATCAATATATTTTTATTTCCATACAAAATCAAAAGATATTAAAAAAACAAATTCATGTTATTTAATGAACAAATTAAAATTAAAAATTAAATTTGTATCTAAAATCACAATATATAAAACATTAAATGTGGAAGAAAACATGTATCAACAAAAAATTCCATTTTTATTTTATACAAAATCGAGAAAAGTATGGTTACAGTTTTACGCCGCAAAAAATGCAATACTAAAAGACAAAGCTCCCTAAAAATACAACACAACACGTCGAATGTGTAAATGTCATTGGCGATTGCTTATTCATTTTCTTTTTCCTATTCTATAAAAAAAATAAAATACAAGTGTCAGAAGTATTAAGTCTTGAATTGTATTTCTTATGAAATAAATAAAATTGCAGATTCAGCTGCTTGAAATACGGTTTCTTTAATTAAAACAACCAAGTGAACGAAGTATAAAGAAAATAATCTATATGTTGTGAAAACTATATGTTGTGATTGATATATCAGAAAGAGGCGTGGCGTCAGCTACAATATATAACAAAAAAATTACAAAAAATGAGGATGATTTTCAAAACTTGTTGATTAGCGTTGATAAAAATCACAAAAATATACCTAATGTAAACAAAAATGTCATTGAAAAAGCTCTTAAGAAACTGTAACTTTAGAAAACTGTAACCATACTTTTCTCGATTTTGTATAAAATAAAAATGGAATTTTTTGTTGATACATGTTTTCTTCCACATTTAATGTTTTATATATTGTGATTTTAGATACAAATTTAATTTTTAATTTTAATTTGTTCATTAAATAACATGAATTTGTTTTTTTAATATCTTTTGATTTTGTATGGAAATAAAAATATCTTGATGAATTGAATTTTTGATATTTTTATTAAAACAATGTATATTAAATGTTTTTTTTTTACTTAACCAAGAACGAAACTTAATGAAATTCTTTTAATTTTTATAAAATTTGAAAAATAAAAAAATATTTTCTCAAACTTAAATTTTTTTCTTATATTTCTCCCGCAAGTGAAAAGAAACCTATATACCGAATGAAAGGTAATTTAAAGACCTTTCTAACGCATTTTTCATCTTGAAAAAATGTTGAAAACTTTCAAAGTTATTTAGGTTTGAAATCTATAAAAACATAATTTTGTACTTTTAAGACTATCAAAGTGGTCCTTAATATAATAATTTTTCACATCAATCATTTTTTTGTCGTGGGATCGGATCATTAAGAAGAGAATTGTTTAGTTTTATGAAGAAAAAGCACCAGCAAAAATTAATATTAAAAATTTTTCTCCATAACCTCATTTTTTTGATAAAATCGATTTCAGCGACCCCGTACCCATCTTCAAAAAATCCAAAAAAAATTTCAAAATTCTCTTAAATCACAAACTTCAATATTCCGCTTCAAGAGTTGGAAAAATCAGAAAAAACGTCTTTTGTGAAACGCCCTAATATACACCCGTAAAATTGAAGAGGAGAGCAAAAGAATAATTTTTTAATGACATCAAAGTAAACAGTTGCAGGACTATCATACTTTTTCGCTGTACTAAATACCTAAGGATACATTTCACTGCTGCTTTTTCTACTACGTCCTGCACTGCTTGTTTGTTTTGATAGAAAATTTAAGTGAGTTTTTAAAAAACTAATTTCAATATTTTGTTGTGCAAATCTATTTACACCGCTGACGGCTTATTGGATCCACTGGCACATTATATTTTCGAATTGTATCACCAAAATACACTGTTTTGCAAATACCGCACGTTATTTTAACAATTACTACTTAATAGTAGCGATTTATATTGCAATTGAAAAAAAAACGACTCGCAACAAATTTTAAAAACAACTTTCAATAATAATTATCAGAGCAATAATTATTATAAACGCAATGCACACTATTTTTTTCCTGCTAATAGCAAAATATAGAATAACTACTTTTTTAAAAAAAAATACGCAACAAAACACTTAAACATAACTTTTTTCATAGAAAACCACAAAACCCTGGTTGTCATTTATATTTGAGAGAGAATATATATTTTTTTTACAAATTTACGGGTGTTGTCAAACGAATGGACAACCTATAATGATTGAATCATGGGTTGTCCATACTTTTGACGTTTTCTCAAAAGAAGGAACATATACACTCGTAAAATTGAAGAGGAGAGCAAAAGAGTCATTTCTTACAGGCATGCTACACAGTATACTGGCTCTGTAGTTCGAAAACCTCAATACATTCATACTATTTTACAAATACACTCACACTGGATTCACTTTCACGCCACTTTCATCGCTACTAGCAACGAAATTTCAGAGCCAGTGGATTTTGACAGCAGCGGCCAGTGTATGTCAAAAAGGGGGATATCAGTGCTGTTTTTAATTACTTATGATGGGTTTATTTCGGGTTTTCGTCGATTACGTACAGGAAGCAACACTGATAGTTTGTTTACAATTAAAAGAAAAAAACAACAAGTAAAGCACACGCAAACTGCAATAGCACTGAGAACCTTCGCATTCGATGGAATTTTTTTAATAAACTTTCACGTGCATGTGTAGCACCTCTTGCCACTAGCATGAAAGTTCGAAATTTTTGGAATCATTCGAACAGTACACATATTCTTTCGCACTTTCACTGTCATAGGCCTGTGTAACTGGCCTGTTAATGAGAAAATATAGCTCAGTTGCCTAAATATCATACTTTTTCGCAGTACTAAATACCCAAAGATACTGCTATTTCTACTAAGTTTTCCTTGTTTGTTTTGATTGAAAATTTTATTGAGTTTGTAAAAAGGTAATGACAATGTTTTGTTGTGTAAATTCCACACCCACATAACACGACAAATTTTTAAATTTCATTAATATTTTTATAATTTTTTGGCTTTTAAGTTACAATTAGTAAAAGAAGAGTCACTTTAGAGATAAATTTGATTGAACACATGTTTTTTAATATAGAAAAGTGCACTTATTTCTTTTGAAAAATGGATAAATGTAAAAATAAAACTGTAGCTACAATAAGTAAGCCTGCAGACTGAAAGCTTTTTAGCGAAATCAGAATATATATAAGTGTACATGGCTTAAAAAGCTCTAAGCTCGAGCTTAAGTTTTGAGCATCGCTGCCCTAAAGTAAGTTAAAAACTCTTCAGGTCACACGGTATTACGTAATGAAATTGATTTGTAGGCATTTTGAGTTTTTTTGAGTGGTTACAGGAATGACATAAAATGTCAGGAATGACAAAACCGTCTTTATTTGGAGATCGCAAGTATCAGAGATAACTATAACACTTTTCCGCACATATTTATCATATATTTGATAACTACTTGATAATGTATTATACTAAATTTCGTTTTAGTCTATCTCTAACTGAATACACAGTTGGTTACAGAAATGACAACTTTATCTTGGTTGACACTCGCCAAGACTTGAGAGTTCAGTTTTGCATATTCCCTTTTTAATTTGACGCTTCAATTTACACAAGGGAAAAAATGTAAAACTTTTAGCTGATCAGTTTTGGTCAACAGCTTCCATTTCAACAAGTTAGTTAGGTTGTTTATAGTAGGCCCATGTGCACCGCGATCCATAGGATCTATTTTTCAAGCCCTTAATTAACTCTTAACAGATTAAGGCTTTTTTAATATTTTAGCACTGTCTCTGGCTTGGTGTTCCAAATTGTTGACGGAGGCACTACTTCCCCTCGAAAATGGAGGCGTCTTAGGCTGTGGATTGCCGGACATTCACATAGAATGTGTTCGGGGGTTTCTTCTTCCTCGTCGCATAGTCTGCAGACGTCTGATTCAGAAATACCTTTTTTTTTAAGATGGTATCTGAGTGAACAGTGACCTGTGAAGACACTGGTGAGAATTCTAAGGTCTGCTTTGGTAAGCTTGAGTAAATCTTTGGATTTTGCTTTACTTGGAGTTAAAAATTCCTTAGATTGACTTTGTCCATTAGTGTTGTTCGAGTGGCACTGAAATTTGTTATCTTCCCATACTCTAATTTTTTCTAAAATGTAGCCTTTTGCTAAGCTACAGAATTTAAGCTACAGGTATAGGTCCTATAAAAGTTCAAGACGCTCCTCTTTTGGCAAAGCAGTCCGCCCTTTTGTTGCCCTCGAATCCTTCGTGACTTGGAATCTACCATAATTCTATTTTGTTGCTTTGTCCCAGCGTATTTAATAGCTCTACGCAGTTGGAGACTAGTCTTGATTCCAGTTCGTAGGCTTGAAGGGCTTTTAAAGCCGCTTGACTATTTGAAAGTGTGTTGATGTGAGCCCCCTTTGATTTCCTGCGGAGACATTCTCTGACAAAAGTTTCAATGGCATATACCTCCGCCTGGAATATTGTCGGCGTGTATCCCATTGGAAGAACTTTTTGGAACTTGGGACCATATATCCCCGCTCCCGTTACTCCATTTTCGAGTTTTGGCCCATCAGTGTACCATATCTGTGAGCCAGGATCAACTGTGAAGCTATCATTCCTCCATAGTTGCCTATTGGGTATAACGACCTTGTAGCGTTTTGTGAAGTTTACCTTCGGCAGCATCGTGTCGGGGATTTTTAAAAAGGGGTAATTTTTGAAGGTTTTTAGTATATTCATGTGACCCGTAAAATTTCCTGTCTTGTAATCACCGATTTCCTCCATTCTTAGTGCACTTAGACATGCCTCTTTTCCGATAATGATCGTTAAAGGGGGTAGCCCTATTATTCAGAGCTTCAGATCTTCAGATGGGCACGCTCTCATCGCCCCAGTGATACTAATGCACGCCATTACTTGCAGCTTTGTCAGTTGATTATCTGCTGTGCGCTGTTGGATCTTGGGCCACCATGCAAGTGCTGCATACGTAACCATAGGTCTCACAATTGTTGTAAGCAACCATTAAATCATTTTCGGTTTGAGGCCTCACATTTTGTCATGGAGGCGTTGACAGTCAAAAAGGGCACGGTTAGCCCTGCCTGTAATTGAATCTAAGTGGGTGTTCCAACGGAGCTGCTTGCCAAAAATCACTCCTAAGTACTTGACCTCATTAGAAAAGCCAATAACTTTTCCATCCAGGGTTGGTCTTACCAGATTTAGGCTCTTTTTCCTGGATAAGGTACCAGAATAGTTCTGTCAGGATTTATGCTTAACCCTTTTTCCTTACACCATGGAGGGCACTCTGCATTCTGTCCGATATCTTCGGTTCATGACTGCCCAGACTTGAAATAACCAGATCATCCGCATATCCTCTGGTGTCAAAACCCTGGTTGTTGAGACTTGCGATAAATTCCTCCACGACTAGGGTCCACAGAAGAGGTGAAAGTACCCCTCCTTGAGGACATCCTTTGGTGGCAGTAATCGTGTTACGAATTCCACCAAGCTCAAACATTATGATTCTGCTTTTCAGCATGATTAGAATCCAGTGTATGATTAAAGATGGTATATTTTTAATCTGCATTGGTGCTTTGATCGCATTGTATGACGTGTTGTCAAAAGCCCCTTGAATATCAATGAAGGCACATAGCGCTGTTTGTTTTGCTTCAAAAGCCTTTTCGATCGTGCCGATAAGGCTGTGTATGGTGGTGACAGTGAATTTGCCGGCTTGGTAGGCAAATTGAAACCCGTTTAGAGGGATGCTCTTCAGGCTAGTCTCCCTAATGTTTAGTTCCAATATATTCTCCATTGTCTTTAAAAAGAAGGAACTTAAACTGATCGGTCTCTATGATAAAGGCAATTGTTCGGGCTTTTTACGCACCTTTGGTATAAAAATGACCTTAACCTTTGTCCATTCACGAGGATTGTGGCCTAGCAAAAGGCTGTATTTAGGCCTTTTAACAAACTAAATAATTGATCATCGAAACAAATATATTAAACTTAGAGTCAATTCAAAAAACTAATATAGATTTCTATATATTAAATTAAAGATAAAACTGTAAGCTTTACACATAAAATATATTTTTGACATATTGTCACTATTATCACAAAATTATTACTAATTAAAAGCAAAAGTAATATAAAACTGTTCACAAAATAAAATGATTGCTCTAATTTATTTTATTTGTATTTTTTTCTAATAGATAACTTAATTATCTTTCAAATGGCATGTCACTTTTTTAGATCTATTAGATAATGGTAAAGATATAGATATTTTGCTGAACAAATATTGTTCCAAGCAAAAAAAATTTTTAAAATCGATAACTCGAAACTAGTTGAGGTATCGTTTTTTTGTTCAACCAAACATATTTTCTTTTCTTTTGAACTAAAAACCATTTTCAAATCGTGGCCCCCCAGTTATTGTAATACAGAATGTAGCAATATATAGAATAACTACTTTTTCTTAAATTCACAACTAAACACTGAAACATAACTTTTTTCTGAAAAGACAACATAACCCTGGTTGTCATTTATATTTGAAAGAGAGTATATTTTTGTTTACATTTTTACGGGTGTTGTCAAAATAATGGACAACCTATAATAATTGAATCATGATTGAACGCTCGTTTTATGTCTATTGTTGTTTGACGTTCGTTGACCGCAGCTCGTAAGAAAATAGGTAGTCGTGAAGGCTACCTGTTAAATAATTTTACCATGATCTCAAGTAATTGAAATGGAATGTATAGATTTCCATTAAATTTTTTTAAATTTCATATGGAATTCTGAATCTGATTTGATTATTTCTTGATGCCACTTGAATGGTGACT
The DNA here is from genome assembly GCA_963920525.1 of Dichetophora obliterata. NCBI lineage: Eukaryota > Metazoa > Arthropoda > Insecta > Diptera > Sciomyzidae > Dichetophora > Dichetophora obliterata. Next base: position 61,569,090 of record OY986436.1, on the reverse strand, counting down.
TGGTGCACTGAGTGGATTTAATGTGCATTTTAGAAAAACTCTTTAGCTTGAGAACATCTACAATTTCATTTAAGTTTTTAATTTTAATTGAACTTTGAAAACTTTTTTTAAATAGAAAAGCTTTTCTGAAAACTTTTGAAGAACAAAAAAACTTTAAATGGTTTTAAGCAAATATTTACTCTATGCTATTCTCTCTGCATAGTTCATTTCATTTAGATATACGTCAATTTCCATTTCGAAATATTTCGCATAGTTGATCTAAAAATAACAAAAATTCTATCTGCTATCAAATGAATTCATTTAATTGAACTAAAAATAGCTTAAGCCTCAATTTTATAAAATTCCGTTTCAATTTAGGTGTCAAACAATAAACTATTAAATGGTTTTTGTCTCTCTGTCTCTTTTAAAAACCACATTTTATATTTATGTGTGAAAGTGGTTAATATTTAATCCACATCAAAGCAGGAGTGCAAAAAAAAAGCCTTTTACGTATTTAAATGGAAATAAATATTATTTCGGCTCAGTGCCATTCACGTTAGAGTGCAAAATTATTTAATTGCATTAAGTTGAATGATGGATTTGATGGAACATTGCAAATATTTTGATTATTTGTGTTTAAATTTTAATTTTAGTTAGTGTTGCGATAATTGAAAATCTTGCTTTTATCAAAATTAATTTAGAACTAAAACCTCTAAAAAACATCATCGTTTAAGTATCGGTTAAATATTGAGTTTTTATGGAGTCCTTTTAAAGTTTAATTTCTACTTTTGCAGTGTATTAAATTGGCTGAGCTTTGCCTTTTAATAATTTGTAACCACAATAATAAAAATATTTGCATTTAACGTACATACGAATACCAAAAAAATAAAAAATTTACCAAAAAAACTCGTTACACACCACCATGTTTGATTTTTGAAGTTATGCGTTAGTTTTAAAACCGCGTTTGCTGAAATTAATATCAGGTTTTTTGTTCTACACAACAAACTATTTTATTTAGAAAAAGTATAAACACGATATAAATTTAAGCTATTTCAAAAGTATTGTCAAACATTTTAGATGCAATTTTTTTACATATTTATATAACTAAACATACACTTGCTTATAGGCTATATAATATTTCCTTACTTAAGGGGGGGGGGGGTGTGGAATAGCCCATAGGAGGGCAAATGTCCCACGATATTTTTGTTGATTTAACGTTATTCATAATAAATGGTTTATTTTTGTTCGTTTTAAACAAAAATTAAAACAACAACTACAAGAGAAAATATTAAATTCCTACAAATAAACTAACTTTTTTTCATTAAGTTACATAATTGAAAATTTTTTACTACACGGTTAGAAATCTTGTACTAAAATTAAAACTTTTGTGTACCACATAAATGTCCACACTAGCTTTGGTTTCCAATCTAGTATTTGCAAAATACGAAAATATGGTTTTAGTACAGATTTGCTTTTAAATTTAGTATATCCTTGGATTAAAATATTAAAAACACAGTGCGAAATTTTAACAATCTAGGTGGACAAAATTTTTTCTGCACTTAATGTATGTATCCCAAATGTTACAATCTGACTGCTTCATTCTGTATAACGAAAATGCACACCAACGACAAGCAAGACACGAGAAGCAATAGAATTTCGTATAGAAAAAAGTATTGCTTCTCGTGTCTTGCTTGTCGTTGGTGTGCTGCTTCGTGATACAGAATAATGTAGTTAATATATGAGGAGGTCCATAACAAAACGCAACAATTCCACTTTTCAAGTTCTTAGCTTTTTTGACTGAATCCAATTATACATATTAAAATCTATTTAACAATTGTTATAAACAATATGAAATATCAATAATTTCATTACAATTCAATACCAAAAATATCGGTTCAGATCAAAATGCCAGATTTCCATATATGAATATGCAGCAAATTACTTAAGAGTTTTTAGTGACTTGTCTAGGGCTATAATTAAATTTATTGTTATGGAAATCCTTTACTAACTGTAAAACGGCAATTATTGTATCACGTTTTGTAGTAGCTTTTGTTCTTATTTAGTGAACTCTAAATCTAGTACCTTTTTAAAAAGCAGATATGGCAGAAGCAACTGTTCGGAGTGTAAACGTCAGGAAAAGAAAAGTGATCCTATACAAAGAACAAATAATAAACGTGCAAACAGGCATAAAAAGTAGTTTTTTGATGTTTTAGTGTTTTTTTTTTTCAACTAAAAGAGATTATATTTTTTCACAGAAACGCTGATAATGATCCGTTGGCCTTGTCCTTTTGCAAACCATGCAGCCATAAAGAAAAAGTGCTTACACATGTGGTATGTTCAATACTCATTTGATTATTCTGAATCGCGAGTTGTTATATAAAAACAAAGGAAAAATTTATCAGGATCAATATCTGACACGGCTGATAGTGCCATATGGAGCCAAGCGGCACAAGTATACTCCAGAATCCAAAAAGAAGAATTTCTCTTGTAACTATTTTCTAAAACACAAGAAGAAATCATCGAGGGTGTGTCAAGCCTTCTTTCTAAAAGTATTGTCGCTTACCAGTCGAAGAGTGAATACTATTGCAAAAACCCTTTTTCATGGCAATATTCCTAAAGAGAATAGAGGTGGAGATAGGCTTACAGCTAGATTTAAGCCGAAGAAAGAAAGTGTTGTAAAATTCCTTAAAAATTTACCAGCGAAAGAGAGCCATTATAACAGAAATACATCTCAAAGATGCTATCTTTCATCAGAGCTCAATATAAAAAAATTATGAGGGCTTTCTAATGATTCAGTAGATAATTCACTGAAAGTTAAAAAAACATATTTTTGGAATATTTTTAATACTCTGAACATAGGATTCTCATCTCCTGCAACAGATGTGTGTGCTCAATGCGTGTAAAATAAACAGAAAATCAAAATGGAATAAAACTTGGAAATCAAACAGCACATAATTGCTCAACAAAGGATTCACAAGCACAGGGCGAACTCTTTTTATGAAATTGCAAGAAATGAGCCTCGTAGATCTGTGAGCTTGTGTTTCGATATGCAGCACAAGTAGTAGCTGAAACAAGTATAATTATATTTTCCTATTCTAGGTCATAGTTTTTTGCCAGCTGATCGAGTTTTCGAGAGTGTTGAAAAAGATTTGCGTAAAAAAATTACAATTTTTGTTAAAGAAGGTTATCACGAAGTTTATTCTGTGCACGGTCTAGTTAAGATTTTAGGAAAGGATTGGCACCTTAAAGATAATAAAATGTTGACAGAATATTACCGTCCTATAAACGACATACAAAGTATGAAAAGAATATATTTTAAGCTCTCCATAAATCAGCGCAACCAACGTGTAGTCAAAACTTTTGAAACTTACAAATTTGACGATAAGGAAAAATTTACTAGCTATCTTAAAAGGGGTAAAAAACCCCCAACTTTGCTTGATGAAATTCCTCTTGGTGTTGTTATTGATTAAGAAAAGAAAAAAGATGTTGTTAAACTATTCGAAAAACATTATGGCCAACAGTGGTCAAACGTTTCGGAATTAGAATACTATAAAAATATATTAATAAACCATCAAGGAAATAGTGCCAATGAAACAGATAATATAATCTTATGTGATTGTTTGGAAGAGAACACTGGAATGAGAGTGTAAAACAACGCGGATTTTTTGTATTGCTAGAAAAATATATAAATGTAATAAAAATTAAATAATTAACATATAAATGTAATAAATATGAGTAATATTACAAAAGAGTTTATCATTTTCCTATAAAACGTAAGTAATTCAAATCAAAAACCATACAATTACAGTTTTGTGCAAAGCTAAAAGCCATAATTCCAAACCTGGTTCATATCAAAACCTTCCATCTGATTCATAACAAAATGAAATAAATACTATGAGACGGACCAAAACGCAACATTTCCAAATTTGTTATATAATTCTCTTAAAAACTAATCACTAGATAAATTTATTTATTTATGAATTGTGTTGCTCCCAGAAAACTATTATGCCAAAACAACTGTTTGAAATGTATAAAAAATGTATATATCCTACTGTCTTCAATTGATTTTATTCGTTTATCCAAAATTTTGTTATAGTGGAAGTGTTGCGTTTTGTTATGGACCTCCTCATATAAAAGGCAAGCAAGCTGCTCCGTGTCCAATATTTCTCAAACTGTTCTGCCTGAAAGTATGCACATCTTAATACATAAAAGGCAAGAATGCTGCTCCGGACACAGTATTTCTCATATTGTAATTACTTTTTGACCGTAAAGTAATTTTACAAGACATACTGTTCTCAAAAATTTTCAGCCCGAAAGTATGCACAGAAAATATATTCGATACTTTTCAGTGACAATATTGGATTTTTACAATACATAGTACGTTTTTGATCTACCTCTTTTTTATCCTTTTAAAAAATGTCATAACGAATTTAATGAAATTCTTTTGATGGATTGCACCAAAAAATATAAAAGTATCAGCCGCGAAACGACACCTGAGTTCATATGTATTTTTTTACAAATCAATTGAATAAAAAATCAAGCTTTAAAAAGAGAAAAAGTGCTTTCGGCACATGGCTCCAAAAAGGAAGTGTGGGGAGTGCCTGTCGTAATAAAATAAAATGCAAATAGAAACATATTTTTGTGGGCACAAGTCATAACAGCCTTACTCAAATCATCGTAAAAAACGATAAAGTTTTGAACCTTGACATGCCCGATTAGAGAAGTTCCCTGAGATTAAAGAAGTTCTATTTTTGAGCAACACTTTCCTTCTTTTGTTGGCCTCGTGCTTGCCATGACTTGGTTGATGTTCTGTAAGATATGTGCAAAATGCACTCTTTAAACCGTTTTCTTGCCATTTTAGGCAAGAAATTTGAAAAAAACAAATTTGGGCAAAAATGGACTAACACATTTTGTTTTATCAACAAGGCAATAAAATTATCATCAAATTCACAAGCAGTTGAAATCAAAATAATACGAAATAATTAACTTTATTCTCTCAAAGGAAAAAAAAAAATCTCCAAAATATACTCACATTTTTTAAGCTTTACTGCAGGGCCGTGGCCAGGATGTGCCCATGAGGGGATTTTAATAATTTTTTTTTTACATTAAAAAATGAAAATATACGAGTATTGTTTTACTTAATTTTTAAGTTAAGTTTTTTATGTATTATATATGTAAATTAAGGTGCCTCGACTGCTGCGGTGATAGCTTCATTTGTACCTCTCTTCAAATCAACCTTGGTATATTTTACAACAAATTTTAAAATATTTTGGCTGTTACGATAACTGCCAGTGAGCTCTAAACCATTTTACAAAAACCTCAAAAAAGTCATAATTTCTTAAATATTTTAGCTGGTGTAAAATTTGTAAGAACAATAAACTGCCAGAAGTTAAAAGCCGGGAAAACCTCTTCCAATTTTCAGAAAAAAAATTAAATGTTTTGAAATAGGATTAAAGATAATGTTATTGTTGTTCGTAAATTTTTTTATTTTTTGCAAATTATTTTCACTAAAATTAAAAACATCATTATTTCTAATGCGATTCTCACTTTCAAAATATCATTGGAAAAGTTTTGTTTTTTATTCATAATAATATTTTAGAATAATAATAATATATCTGTATACTTATTACACTTAAGCCAAGGATTTATAATGATTAATAAATTTGAATTGAATTTTAATTGCTTGCATTGATTCTGTTCTGAAAATTTATAATGTATAATAATATGTTATTAAAGCTAAAATATTAATTATAAAATAAATACATAAGTAAATAGAGTAATGATGTTATTTGAACCTTGAAAGTTTTTGTAAGGAAATAAAATAAAAACAAATATTAAAAATATCCATGTAAAACAGCTTTGTCTTTAATCCGATTGCAAAAATTTAAAATGTTTGGTGTATATTTTTGGTGTAAATGTTTGTAACTTTTTCCAGCTTATAATTTCTGACTTTTTATTTTTTACCACTATTATACCAGCCAATAGAAAAACGAAAAACATGATTTTTGGAGGTTTTTGCAAAATAGTTTAGATAACTGGCGTAGTAATTATTAGTAATTAATAATTTAGATACTGGCCAACATATTTTGGGAATCGTTATAAAATAGAAAAAGGTTTATTTTTAAGAGGATACAAATGGAACTTTTTTCAAGGCATTTAGTTACACAATACATTTTTAGTTACATTTTTATATGCATTAATAAATATTTTTAGCTATCTTTGTATACATAGTTAAACATTTTAAAAATTATTTGCTAGATAGTAATTTCGACTTCTTTTTTTTTTGCAAATTCTTCCAGCACGTCCTGCTCTGTTACTGTGCGATCATTGTGTATGTTAAGGAATGCACATCCGCTCAAACAGTTCTAGAGATGAGAACTATATTTTATTTCTCTCAAATATTTTAATTTTACACAAACTTCCAGGGACCGTAAATAACAGTTATCTAGAAAATTTAAACTCAAAAACTCTTCATGTTAGAGTCAACGGAGACCTATACTGTCATATACCAATAGATTCATCTCGGAAAGCTCTTTCAGAATCTATGGTGATATTAAAAAAACGCTCCCAATTCCAAAGTTAAGGGTTTTTTTTTCAACGTAAAAATAAAAGGTCGGATGAAACTCTTATAAAGCGAGTTTTATTTATCCGTCGTAAATAAAACTCTTTTTATGAGTTTTATTTTTTCCTTCAGAAAATAAAACTCTTCTTAGGAGTTTTATTTTTTCCTTCAGAAAGTAAAACTCTTTTGAGGAGTTTAATTTTTTCCGCCTTAAATAAAACTTATTTTCTTTGTTTTTCTTTTTGTTACAGTTTCTTGTTTAATCTCATATAAAGTTTGTATTAATTTATTTGTTTAATTTAACGAACATAATTTTTTCTAAATTTTCAGCGGAAAGATTTGAACGCAGGTCGCTCAGTACCAATTTAAGAGCAGAGAATGCTCTTTCCACGCTTACTTGGGTTGCGGGAACACACTGTACAGTTTTTGCCAGTATATACAAATACGGATAATTTATTTTTTTTGCCTCCCAGAACTCAAAAAGAGGTTTATTAATCGACAAGGGCCTTGGCGAAAAGTTATCGATTTCATAGAAAGCTTTCTTTTTTTCTTCCTCATTATCATTTTCTTCGCTTTCTTGTTCCCTGTCTACATTTAGGGAGTTCAAAAATTGCCCCAAAAGCGATGTATTCGATTGCGATGTATCGCAAACATCCGGCGAAAATGGGATAACATCCAGAAAAGATCGTAAAGCTGCCTCGCTTGTCGACGGTCGATCATCGCATTGGCTATTATTTATCTGCAAAGAGAAAAACCAAATAAGTGGCATTTTTAGAAAAAGATTGATAAAATATGTTTTACAACTTACTTGATTTTCCAACTGCAAAATCCGAACGATCATTTCTTTAAGATGTGTTCGAGCACTCATTAATTGTAAAGGCTCCTTCGCTATGATGCACTGAAGACGCGGATCCAAATATAAAGCTGCAAGGAGTGCTGGATTTTTTAGCAGCACTTTTTCACGCCGTTCTAATATTGTCAGAAATTCAGAGCTGTCGGGCTTCGTCTGAACGTCAAGCTTCATTTGAAGCCATATTTTAAAGAAATCGCTATAAAATAATTGCTCTTCTTGAAGCATTTGTGTGGCGACGTATACAGGCTCCAAGAGGGCTAATAAGGCTTCCATACTTTCCCATTCTGACTGACCTAGATTGAGCGCTGCACCGACATTTCTCAAGCAGAAGGATTTGTAATGCATTAAGCTTTTTAGCATCAAGTAGGTGGAATTCCATCGAATCTGGACATCAATGGAAACTTGGGGTAAATTAAGATGACTAGTCTTGTTCCTAAAATAATTTTTGACTTATCGTCTAAAAATGGCAATCATATGCATCTTGTATACAACAAACCTGTAACTAGGAGTCCGTAAGCCTTTCGCTAAATCTCGAACGCGCGTCAGTAAATCTTTATCAATTGTATCAAAGTAATCTTTTACAACCAGTTGCAGTGAATGAGCAGCACACTTCTCTGATTGTACTGAGAACACACAGATTTCTTGAAGAAGGTCCCTTGAGACAGTATTATCAGACTTGCTTGCATCATCCTCGTCGAATAATCTTACCATTTTAATCGAATTCCGGCCATTATCCGTTGTTATGGTGTAAATTTGATTATTTTCGATGCCGAAACCCTCCAAAACATTTTCAACTTTAGCTTTAAGATACTCAGCTATAAATTTACATTACATTAAGGATAGCTTTCACTTGCAATGGGTAATTAATGTATTTACCTGTATGACGCTCCGTCAGCTCAATTCAGCCTAGCGTTTTTATAATAATGTTCGATTTACTATAAAACTGTATGTTTATACCCATTACGCTGCGTTGAAGTCTAAAGGCCATGTCGATTTTCAAAGACAGCAACTTGTTTTTTAGTTTTTCTTTTAAATAGCTTCGTTCCTTTTCGTATGCTTCATTAACTAACTCAGTTATATTTCTGGAGGTAACTACTGGGATACCAAGTCCACCAAAAAGTTGATGAGTAATGACCTTGAAAGCATCTGAATCAAAAAAGGCAAACGGTACTTTTTCTGTTGTGACTAAATCAACACAAGCTTTTTTCATTTCTTCAGGAGCCATTGATACCGAAAATCTAACTTTTTTTAATGGTACTTCACATTTCTTCTCCTCATTATTTAGTTCCATATTGTATTCTCATTCATGCTTGTTGATCAAATGCCGCTTTAAATTGCTTATATGGTCACCTTTAAAAATGCTTTTACACAGCCGACAAACATTTGTATTATCAACTTTTTCATAAAAATCACGACTAGTTTTATCATAATTGCGACCCATATTCACGATTATAACTTATTGGGAAAGTAAAATTAATAATTAAACAATTATAAAATTTAGTGTTCAGAAAAACACACAATATGTGAGTCATTCCATGTCAGACCGAACACCTTTATTACAACACCTCTTCCGATTTACTTTAAATTTGCCAGACGTATTTAACATTAAAACATATTTTACCCGTGTTTCCAGAAAAAAATCGTACGGTCTGACATGGAATGACTCATGTACAAAAATTTTAAATGAGACATACTCATGACCGAATTTATTGCTTACGGAAAGCAAAGAAGAATAACAAAGACTTACCTTTTTTAAATTGATATTGTGTTAAGTTTAAATTTATTTATATTAAGAAACACTTTTTCGGATTCACTGTTTAATTACTAAATTTAATTTAATTTAATTTAATTAAATTAATATTAATATTAAAATTGTTAAATGCAAAAAACGATATCAGTATGTGTTTATGTATGAATAGTATAGCAGTAATATGCAGCGTGGAAGACAAACGATGTGCTTAAACGATCAAAGCTAAGTGAATAGAGTGCCAAAATTCATTGTGGGAGCGCTGAGATTTGACACAGCAAACAAATAACTTACAGTCAGTACATATTAAAGAGCTGCACAAGACATTCTATTTATATACATGTATGTATATAGTTGTTCACCAACCAGAATTGATTACACTGCTTTACAAATTGTAATGATCAGATCAGCGGCGAACTTTGTAAAATGAGTTTTATTTTCTGAAGGGAAAAATAAAACTCCTAAAAAGAGTTTTATTTTCTGAAGGAAAAAATAAAACTCCTAAAAAGAATTTTATTTTCTGAAGAAAAAAATAAAACTCCTAAAAAGATTTTTATTTATGACGGATAAATAAAACTCTCTTTTTAAGAGTTTCATTCGACCTTTTATTTTACGTTGAAAAATAACTGTTTTACATGAGTTTTTTTTTTAAGTAACAAAATAACTATTAAAAAATAACTTTCGATAGCACTTATAACTGTTACGGTCCCTGCAAACTTCATAAATCATAAAACCAAAAAAATTACTTCAACGATTGAGTTGAAACTTTTTATAGGGTCATAATTCTGAAAAATCAACTCTGAAAAATCAAAACTGTAAGATCTACTTTGAAAAACTCATGAACAACTTAACACATGCCTTAAAAATTAAATCAGGTTTAGATTCACATCTTTAATTCGAAAGTTAATTGAAAAAAAAACTCTTGACTTTAAAATAGTCCCTACGAAAGGGGTTGAAAATTTTATTTTATAAAAATTTTTTGTTGTGCCAAAAATTACGAAGAGACTGTGAGCAATGCCGCCATAAGCGGAGCTAAAGAAAACGCAGAACTTACAATAGGATTCATTTGCATATTTGGAGTAAGCCAACAAACTCCAGCGACAAAACCATGGGTGCTAGGGAAATTTAAAATCATTTGATGGCTGAAGTATACTTTAAAATCTCTCGAATTAGAGAGGTTCACCTGATTATATATGTCATTCTTGTTGGCTTTACTACTATCATCACTACCATCATCTACAACTGCCGATGTTAAGGGTAGTGATGACAAATGTTAATGTATCACGTTTGATCCGATAAATAACGATACATTGGTTTTTACTATTGTTGTTTAGATGATTCAACTCATAACACAGACTTTTACACGTAAACGCATCTTCAATATATGACTTGTTAAGTTTTTTAAAATATATTAAAGTAATTCAATGAAATAATTGCTGAAATGCATTAAGTTTTATTAATATGTCAGACCTCTGGGGGAACCCCAAAACTCCCATTGTATACGGCCCTGCTTTCCTGTACTTAAAATAAAACATTTAAAGGTAACCTTTTTATGCCAATTTGTTGCAATATAGCAAAAAATAGCTTTCCACTTTTTAAAACTTCCACACTTGCGTATTTACTTACAATAAAATTAATTGAAATGCTTATTGCAAGAACATGATAAGCCACATAAAAATATTCTGAAATAATCGACTGTAAAGCTTAGAAAAAATTTATTTTTGTATGTAGAAATAGAATTGAACACGGAAACTTTAATAAATAGTTTCAAAATTTAATAAGAAATAGCCAAAATCTCTATAAACAATGCAATCATCAAAGCTTTGATGTGAAAAACTGATTTTAATTGATGTAGTATTCTAACTAGGGAAGTCAATCCCAGGATCCCGGACTATTTAAGCCCCTTTAAATCCCGGAATTTTCTTTCAGTGTCCCGGGATTTTTATAAAAAGATGTTATTACAAATATTCATGTAAATGCAACCATTTCAATTTAAATTGATATGAATATAGAATTAGAAAAACCTGACTAGACACTCTGCTTCGGAAATCGCTACATTTTCCTCTTCAGTAGCCTTTGTGTGATTAACTCACTTGATCTAAAGCTCGCAAATTAATTCATGTAATAGTTTTATAGATCATAAAATTAATTAACCAAAAAATTTAATTTTGAAAAGTCTTTTCCAACCTCAATTTGCATTAAACACAAAAATATGAAGACGGTGTCTAAAAAAAATGTTTAACATTTATATAATAATACCTTAAACCAGGACCGTAGCCAGGATCTACCTAAATTAATCTAAAAATACCAGGATCTTAAATTAAAATATATAAGTTTTTGTTTCATTTTATTCTCAATTTAAGTTTTTTATGTGTAATATATGCAAGTAAATATATTAAGATACCTCGATTTCCATTAGAAAAATTTTTCATGTGTACCCCTCTAAAAAATAACCTTGGTCTATTTTATGATTCCCAAAATTCTTTGTCTGTTACGATGACCGCCAGTGAGTTAAAAAATTTTGCAAACACCTCCAAAAATCATGTTTTTCATAAATAATATGCTGGTGGAAAAGTTGTAAAAAAAAATAAACTGTCAGATATTTAAAACCGGAAAAGGCTCCTCTAATATGCATCAAAAAATTTTAAAGTTTTTCAATAGCATTCAAGATAATGCTGTTTTTCGTGCCTTTTTTAAATTTTTTGAATTTATTTTCACTCAAATTGAAATAACTTTATTATTTCTAATACGATCCTCATTTTTAAGATATCGTTGGAAAGGCTTTGAGTGCTTGTATTCATTGCCAGAATTTCTAAAACTGTACGTATTAAAGATAAAATATTAATTTGATAAAAAGAAATGAAATTTTTTTAAGATATTAAAAAAATAAAAATGAAGTTACTACCATCATCTACAATTGCCGATGTCAAGGTTAGTGAAAACAATAGTGATGATAGTTTTGAATGTATCACGTTTGATCCGATAAATTACAACACATTGGTTTTAGCTATTGTTGTTTACACTATTCAACTTCTAACAAAGACTTTATGACACGTAAATGCAACTTCAGTATATGAAATAATTATTTTAATAATTATTAAGTGATTCAATGAAATAATTATTTTAAATGCAGTAATTTTAATTTAAATGTCGACCCTCTGGAGGGATTGAACCCCGAAAACTCCCCTTTGCTACGGCCCTGACCTGTTGATTTATAAATGAATTTATTTACATTTCTTAGTTTCAACTAATAAAAAATTAAAAAATTGTATTAAAAACGTTTTGAAATATTTACTTCTTAAAATTTTCAATCCCGAACTAATCCCGGGATCCCGGGATTGAGATTTTCAATTCCGATAATCCCGGTATCAAGAAAAGCTTCCGGGATTGGACTCCCTAATTCGAACGGTGTTTGTTTTTTTTTTCTTTTTTGACCATTTTCGTAATAGTGGGACATATTTATATAATATATGTGAAAATAAACAATTTTTGAGAACTCTTTTTTTTTTTTTTTGTCCACCTCGATCGTTAAAATTTTTCACTGTGCACTATGAGATTCGAACCCACGGCATCCAGTTTTTAAGTTCACTGCTCTTACCACGGGGCTATTACGCTATATGAAACAAAAGCGATAAACAAACATATGAACCGAATCGCCTAATATATGAACCACTGCCACCATATAACGCTCGTTGTTTATTGTTGAATTTGAAGTCATTGGAAACGAGACGAAAAATACAATCACTTGATTTTTTATATGACATAGTTTGTGGTAATATTGATTGTTCCTATTTACTAGGCATCATTAATTTCAATGTTCCTAACATAAATTAAAGTAAATTTAATTATGTTAAAATTAACTTTTGTAAATCGAACTATTTGTTGTTTGAACCTATGAATAGGTGTTTTAGTGAGTTTAATTTACAGAATTCAGAAATAAATATTGATTTTTCTTACTCTAAAAATGGATATATGTATGCACTTAATCTGTATTATACTGATTAATTTATTTTAATAATCTTCATTTTATTGGTTGCTTGTCTGAAAAAATTTGTATTAAAAACCAAACATAATACGGAATTGTTCTAAAATGTAAACCAAAAAGGTAAAAAGAACGCTGTCACATTTTTTTTGTACTTAAATTTAAAGCAAAAAGAAAAAGAATAAGCTTTCGGAGCCATGGCTAGACAAAAATCTCAGATTCTTGAGAAACCAGATAATTTAAAAACTTCTCAAAAGCACCGATAATGTAAGCGATGAACTGAAGCTAAGATATGACGAGCTATCCAAAGAGTTCTCTATCAAGTCAGAAGAAGCGTACAAGTTTTACACTAACCTTTTCGGAGAGAAAATTGTCCAAGAGCCAAAAAAATTTTTTGACTTAGTCAACATGAAGCGAAAATCAAGCGGATATCCATCTTTTATGTTTAAAGGTAATGTCAATTCCTCCAACCCTCATGGAATTACCAACTTATATGCAGACTTTTTTAAAGATGTTTTTTGTGTCTTAACAAGTAATTCTTATAGTCCCCCTCCCTTTTCAGGAATACGCCCTATAATTAATCAAATCCAACTAACGCGTAATGAGATATCCAATACGATTAAGGAAATTGATCCAAATAAAGGACCCGGCTCAGACCTGTTATCCCCGCACTTACTAGTACGATGTTTAGACACACTTATCATGCCTTTATACATAATATTTAACAAATCTATGCCCCAAGGATCTTTTCCATCGTATTAGAAGATATCACACCTAACTCCAATATATAAAAATGGCGATAAAAGGTCTGTTGAAAATTGTAGAGGAATCGCCATATTATCGGCTCACCGAAATCGGGAAATTTAAACATATAGTGGTTTCGATTGGTCTGACGAGAAAAATGGTCTAGAAAAATTTATAAGATTTGATGGTATAGCTTTTAAAACATTTTTGGTTTGGATTTATATGTATACCAAATAGGGCGGGTCGATTTGTAGGGAGTGAAAAAATTCACCAATTTCCCTATGATTTCCGTATTCTATGGGTTATTCCATGAAAATTTGCCGAAGGAACCATACCTCTATCGTTAAAATCGAGTCCCCTACTTTTTGTTGGTAAAAAATTCAAAAGTTACGGGCATTTTTGTCCAAATTTTGGACCATTTTTCCATTTTTTTCATGATTTTGTCCAAGAATATTACTTTCATGGCCATTTTTTTGGCTCAATCCATTATTTAATTCAATTTACAATTCAAAACGAAGAGTTTAAGCCCAAATTTATCGAATTCGGTTGATTAATTCATGCGATATTGCTAAAACAAAATAACACATGAAACCAACTTTTTGATTTTTTTCCCTTTTTATTTTTTTTTTTCTACAAAAATTCAAATTAAGAGATAATAAAGTATCTATCAACCTATTATCAAAAAAAAATATTCAATTTGAATGTAGTAAAAGACAAAAAACAAAAAGAAATAAACAAACATATCACAGGGTGTGCACCCTGTGAAAAAATATGCCAATAATGTAAAGCGCAAATCAGTCCAGTCGTAACGTAAGGTTCGTAAGCTTCGTAAGTCAAAAAAATTGAGCCAAAAAAATGGCCATGAAAGTAATATTCATGGACAAAATCATAAAAAAAATGAAAAAATGCTCCAAAATTTGGACAAAAATGCCCGTAACTTTTGAACCGTTGGACCAATGTTGAAGATTGATCAAAATGAGCTCACCTTTCCAACGCGCCTACTGGCGCCCGATCGAACCAAAAACCCGATCGATAGTTTTTGAGTTATGGATGTGAACGTGTAGGTAATATTTCATACGAATGTCAATTTGGGAAAAAATCTACCAACAAAAAGTAGGGGACTCGATAGAGTTAAGGTTCCTTTGGCAAATTTTCATGGAATAACCCATAGAATACGGAAATCATAGGGAAATTGTCGAAAAATAAATCGACCCGCCCTAATACCAAATAGTATAAAATTTATCCTCATATTTTTTAACTGTGTAGTTTTCTGAAGGTTTCACTTCTACCGTGCGTGCCGGCCACACACATACTTTTATTCTCAGGGTGGGAATATTAAAAATCCTTTCATTTTAAATATGAATATTGTGAAACTTATTAACTTGCAGAGCTTATAATTGGAGCATAACAATATTATCAAATCACTTTTAACTATCAATAACTTTATTATGTTAACAAAGAAATATTTAGTTGCAAGCAAATTAACATTTGATACGAACCATATCATACAGAAAATAGCTTTTAATGACGAACTATTTTCAAATTTTACAAAACTTTGCTTACATTTTAAGCATAATTAAAAATATGCTGTAACCAAAATACAATACCTAACGATGTAGCAATATAAATAGTTAGCAGCTCTGCGAGCTCAAGAGCAGTAAATTTTTTACAGCAACAAAACAAAAGGTTTAATGAATTCATTAAGGGCTTTTGTGCTGAAAAACTATTGAGCTTACATAATGCATGATTAGCGGTAATGCGACCTGGTGCCGGAAATGCATACATTCATTCATTCATAGCAGCAACTTACAAATTACACACATTAACAAATAATGTAACCGCAATATTCAGTAAAATGAAAAATATATACTATAACTACTTAAATACTATACGGTATGTAACAAAAACATTTCAAAAACATATTTTCCAAAACTTTTATTTCACTGCATTTAAATGAATGGCTTAAAGTACTCTTTTGCATTAAAATTCATTTGCATTTTCAAAAAGGAGGGTGGTTTAAAAAGTTGCTTTATTTTAATCGTAGTGCCAATCGTTAGAGTGAAAAATATATCATTAATTTTGGCTGATAACAACAATTGACGCTATTTCTATCTACTGTTTATTTTAATTTGCAGAAATTCTATTTAAATAATTAAAGGCCCGAAATATATTTTCTCACTATACAAATACACTCAACTGACACAGTTTGTTTCTGTGCAACCTTTTTGAATAAAGTTTCATTTCAGCCTCGCTGAATTATTCGTTAGGCACCAACCAACCTATTTCCAGGTTGAACAGCCAGCCAGTTCATCCTTTGTTTGCTTGCGCTAATTAATTAATTTATGTAGTTTTAATTTTGCATTTAATAAAAGTGTAAATATTTATCTGTTGTGTTTTGCGGCAGCAACTTAGGCTAAAATGTGCCAAAGTTTTCCATGCATATATGATTTATTACCTTTTTGGCAGGATGAATATATGATATATGTATGTATATGTAGAACAAAAACAACAAGAAAAAGCAAATTTAATAAAAAAAAAACAAATATTTTTACAAGGTCTTATCCGTGCCAACGCAGCTTATCTAAACGCACTCCTGGCCACACATGCGTTGAAATAATAACCATGGTAAACAAAATTTTTTGTGTTCTATTTTTTTTTTGTGTTGAATTTTAAATTCATATTTCTGAGGTATGATATTATTTTGGCCAAAAAAAAAAGTTCAGGGCTGTCAAGGTTATGAATTCATTAAGAATATGCTGGGTTGACGCAAAATAAAAACCAACACAGCACGCTGTCTGTTCAACCAACTTCTAATTAAATTTCGTGACGCCAAAAAAAATTCATGCATATTAATTTAATAACGGTAAGCTTTAATTATTAAAAAAACAAGAATTCAATATTCTGTGCAAGAAAAAAACAAAGCTGAATAATTACTGCGATTTCGTATAAAAATTCAAATTTCATTCCAGTCTTTAATGACATCTAGTTAATGATAACATTTACGAATACAACTGAATTGACAAGAATTCATGAAATTAGAGCGTAAAAAAGGTAATACGGTATTTAAATGTAAACGGGACTAAGAACGTGCGCTTTGCAGATGCGGCTAAGTCTTCTTCTTAAGTTGGTAGCACTGCCTTTACTATTTAGCGCTCTTTTTTATTACCAAGACAGATAAGTATTTCGATTCAAAATGGTGTCCCCAAAACGTTGCGTGGACCGTTAGCCAAGAGAACCCAGGTTCAATCCCCACATCTGATACAGGAAGTCTTTTCAATTGAAATAAATATTTTTGTCGGCAAAAACCATCATGTAAAGCTTGAGCCGATCGTAGTTTCTAACAAAAATTATGACGTCATCAGGACGCGAAAGGAAATAACTAAGCAACAAAATGCCAACTGAACCAGCAAAAATTATTATACGCCAGTAAAGGCTGCTTATGCGACCCATTTCATAAAAAAAACAAAAACTTGTGACTTCATGACGCCGCACATTTTGTTGCGAGGGCTACCGAAGCAGCGCAGCAAGCAGAATCTGAAGATTTCAGGAGGGCAGTTGACCACAAGGTCTGACTTCGCCGCTTGAATTCTGTTGCAAGGGCTCATAGTACGGCGAGCAGAATTCAAGCATATGGTAGCAAAACAAGAGCTGGACTGCAAAGTTTTGATGCTGAAGCGGGCGACTGAAATAGCTGAATAGCAGCGTGAAATTTAGATAACTACGACGGTGCGACGGTTGGCGTGACGCAGTAAGCGACTCAATGCTTTCTGCAGAAGCCAATTGTGTAAAACTTGAGCTCTGTTGCAAGGGCTTATAGCACGGCGAGCAGAAGCTGGAGATTTTACAAGGGCAGTTGACTGCAAGGTCTGACTGCGCCGCTTGAATTCTGTTGCAAGGGCTGATAGTACGGCGAACAGAGTTTGAGCATATGGGATGCAAAAACAAGAGAGCTTCAGAGCCCGAACATAATCAAAAGTCGTTACGACCGGCGATCCTCTCTGGTCACCAGACACACAGAACCCGTCCAGAATGAAAGCGATTGCGACTGACGATGCAGGGTTGCTTTTATATAGCATAGTTTTGTTAGCAGCCATGTTTTTGCTGTTGCGAAATTGTCTATGAACATACCCAATTGTTTGCAAAATATGGCACCACTAATTGTACTCAGAGAGGAAATCGCAGGTCGTTAGAGAAAAACTAGAATAGATTCTATTTAATTTACTATAGCGATAAGTCGCTACACTGTAAAAAATTTGAAGGTAAATTTTATCTTTTTTATAACATTTGTGTGGTATAAACTTTTTTTATCTATATAAATAAAAATCAAATGTCGTTCGTTGGTAATTGCATCAGTTGAGAACGGCTGAACCGATTTGGATAATTTTTTTTTTAAATATTCGTAATAGTCCAACTTAGGTTTTTACGGAAAGAAAAATTGACCACGCCTACTTTGCGCCCACTTTTTTTGATTTATCTAAAATCGGAAAACGGCTGGACCGATTTGGATAATTTTTTTTTAATGTTCATAGTAATCCAATTTAAGTTTTTTCGGAAAGAAAAATTGACCACGCCCACTTTTGCGCCCACTTTTTTCAATTTATCTAAAATCGGAAAACGGCTGGACCGATTTGGATAATTTTTTTTTCAAATGTTCGTAGTAATCCAATTTAAGTGTTTACTGAAAGAAAAATTGACCACGCCCACTTTTGCGCCCACTGTTTTGATATCTATATATATAAAATTAAGTGGCAAAACTTCCTGTTCGCATACTCCTCCTAGACGGCTTGCCCGATTTCAATGAAATTTTCAGGGGTGATTGGGGTCTGTGTGGAGGGTGCATATAAGAAATTGCATGTGTGTATCTTTGCAGGTTTTGTACCACACCCCCTTTTGTCGCCCACAAATCAATAAAAATGCTGTATTTAAGACGGTTTTGGTCGTATGAAATTAAAATTTGGTAAATAAGTTCGTATGATAACTATAATTAACTTTGAAAAAATGGGCGTGGTCACAATTCATCTACGCCTACTTTAAAGAAAATATCAAAATACTTCGAAACCATTGGTCCGATTGAGCTCAAATTTTGTAAGTACGCTTTGCTTTGAGTACGAGATGGTTTAAGGGGCAATGCCACACCCCCTTTTACCTCCCACATATAAATAAAAAATTGTTGTTATCGAATAGCTTTAGTTAGAGTTATGGGTCGCACAGCTTAGAAATTCGGTATTCGACCACAATTTAGACGTACCGTTTCTGTGATGAAATTTTATGGGAGTGGACAAGGGGGAGGGGCACCTCCGATACAACCCAAATTTGTGATATCGAATAGCTTTGAAGTTATAGGAATTCATCTTTGGAATTCAGTTTTTGACCTCAATTTACACATGCAGTTTCAATGGTTTTATTTTATGGGCGTTGGACAGGGAGGCGTGACATCTCCCTTACAACCCAAATTTGCGATATCGTATTGCTTTGAAGTTATAGGTTGACAGCGTAAGAATTCGGTATTCGACCTAAATTTATACATGCATTTTCAATACTTACATTTTGTCGTCGTAGGGCAAAGGGGAGTGGCACTTCCCATACAACCCAACTTTGTGCTATCAAATAGTTTTAGAGTTATAAGTCGTACAACGCCGAAATTCAGTATTCGACCTCAATATACACATGCAGTTTCATTGATTCAATCTATGTTCATTGGTAAAAGGGGCGTGGCACCTCCCATTTAACGTAAATTTGCGATATTGAATATCAGCGTCAGAATTCAGTATTCGGCCCCAATTTATACATGCAGTTTCATTAATTACATTTTATGGGCGTACGACAAGGGGGCGTGAAACCTCCTATTTAACCCAAATTAGAGATATCAAATAGCATTAGGGTTATAGGTCTCACAGCTTTGGAATTCAGTATTGGACCTCAATGTACACATGCAGTTTCATTGATTACATTTTATGAGCGTTGATCAAGGGGGAGTGGCACCTCCCATACAACGAAAATTTGTGATATCGAATAGCTTTGTAGTTCAAGGTCGCACAGCGTCGGAACTCAGTATTCGACCAAAATTTACGCTTGCAGATTTACTGATAAAATTTTTTAGAGTTTGTCGGGGGGGGGCGTGACACCTCCAATTTAACCCAAATTTGCGATATCGAATAGATTTGGAGTTATAGGTAACTCAGCCTCAAAATTCAGTATTCGACCTCAATGTACTCATGCAGTTTCATTGCTAAAATTTTATGGGCGTAGGGAAAAGGAGAGTGGCACCTCCCATACAATCAAAATTTGTGCTATCGAATAGTTTTGGAGTTATATGTCGCACAGTTTTGGAATTCGGTATTCGACCTCCATGTAGACATCCAGTTTAATTGATTACATTCTATTAGCGGTGATGAAGAGAGAGTGGCACTTCCTATACAACCCAAATTTGTTATATCGAATAGCTTTGTGGATATAGGTCGCACAGTCTCAGAATTCAGTATTTGACCTCAATTTAGACATGCTGTTTAACTGATAACATTTTATGGGCGTTTGAATAGGGAGAGTGGCAGCAACTCGTCGGGTTTCAGCTAGTTTAAAATAATTTATAAATTTTATACCACTCAATATTATAAAAATAATAAAACAAATATTATTTAAAAATATCATATGGATATCATGTGTTAATCATTGGCGTCGGAAGCGGGGAGAAAGGGGGCAGTTGCCCCCCCACTTTTTTAGCCATATAAACAATTTATAAAGAAAACTTCAAAAGTTATTCAAAATGTCAGTTTTTTTTACAACGATAATATTTTTGTATTAGATATTTTCCTCTTCTTTCTCTCTTCTTCATAAGCATGCTTGCGGATAACCATTTTCTTTCTCTGTGCTAGCAAAAAGATAGAACAAAATGTAGAGTTTCTATTGCAAACCCACCACTTCAGTTTAAAAGCACCCTTAAGTATGTAGCTTAATTCTGTAATATTGTAATCGAAGCCTTCAATGGAAAAGTGCCTTCTGAACAAAATCTAAAAACAAAACTAGATCTTTATGCAGATGACTTTGATGTGAGCGACCTCCACGTGCAACTTAAATTGCTGAAGCAATTGCCTGGCCAAACACTTTCAAATTGTAGTGGCCTTGTATCCCAATTTGCAAAAAATTCGGATACTGTAAAAAAAACTATTAAATGAAGTTGAAAAACTTATTGCTTTGCTTTTGACTGTGCTTGCATCAGCAGCTTCATCTGAGCGTTTTTTAGTGCACTAAGACGACTTAAAACGTATCTTCGAGCAACTATGACACAGAAACGACTCACTTATGCGGCGACTCACTTATACACATTCACAAAGATAAAACCGAAAAATTTAATTCGATGGAGGTGGTGAAAGAGTTTGTTTCTCGCAAGGACAGAAAGAAACATTTTGGAATAATTTAAATTGATATAACTTTTTGTACCTTATTGCATTTAAACCATGTAAAGATATACCTAGTCTTGCTTTATAAAAGCAATCATTATTTCTTATATTTTCATATTACCATATGAAAGATCCTTTAAAGAATGATCTCTAATATTGATATTGGAAGAACTTTTAAAAATAATGAAATATTAATATTTTTTATATATTTTTATATTTTTTTATTTTAAACTAAAATAAAAAATTTGTGCATTCACATTCATGTTTCTTTGAAGAAATTTTGGTGAACTTTTTTTGCACCACCATTTGTATTGCCCCCCCATTTATACTGCCCCCCCCCCCCCTGATGAAATTCGCTTCCGACGCGCTTGGTGTCAATCAAAATATATTCTGGTTCGAAAGAAAAAAGTCACCGAAATCGGGAAATTGAAAAATATAGTGGTTTCGGTGGCTCTGAGGAGAAAAATTATCTGAAAAAATTTATAAGATTTGATGGTATAACTTTTAAAACATTTTTGGTTTGGATTTATATGTATACAAAATAGTATAAAATGTATGCTCATATATTTTACTGTGTACGACTCTTGCTCAACGATTTCATTTTGGACGGCTTCATTAACTTGCCTGTGTTATGTTGTGTGTTCGACATCACAAGTCGTTACGACTTTTGGTTCTGTTCGAGTTTCCACTGAGAAATTTTACACACTCCAGGGAGTAACTGGAAATAGCAAACGGTGTGGCCCACGAAAATTGCAAGGACAGATGAAAAGGCAAAAAAACTGCAAGGGTCATCTATGAAGCTTGTATTCTCTTTTTTTTTTTTTTTTTTTTTTTTTGATTCGCCCGGAGGTATGAATCTTCCAAAGATACGTATACCCGACCTAAACGCATGCACGATTTACATTCTAGATCCTGCCCGGATCAGCCGGGACAGACAAAATGCACCTACGTACTAAACATACCCCCTATTGGCAATTAGGATTTTCCACTAAGCACATTAATTGGCTTTTCAGCGGAATTCAAAAAGTTAATATATAACAAACGCGTACCTAAGTATATCCAATTCTATATAAATAAGCAACGTCGAACCAAATTACAGTGATTACCAATTTAAGGTACCCGAAAAAGAATCCTGATTTCAAAAACAATCCAAAACACTAAACTCACTTCCACTGGTTTGCGGCCACTGTCAAGATAAATCTCATATCCGCCAAATCAAAATCCCAATTAGCTGGATATGCATTTGGGCCAACGCAGGCAAAAACTTGTGTGGAAAAGAGATACACTCTGGCACACCAATCCAGGTGATAGTGTGAGTTCAGTCTAATTTCAAATCAGGAAACCACGTGAGCATGTAAATCACAATTCGATTTAAAATTAAAATATTGAATAATTAAAAAGTAAGTTTCAAAAACGATTCATATTTGATGGTGCTTACTTTATAAAACATAATATCGAGACAAAGAGGAGAAACAGAACAATCTCAATTACATATATTACATTGTTATAAAACTGCGTTAGCTATAATAATAGGATGAAGTTAAATTGATTTAATTATTTAAATGTAATATAATTTTCCGTTTTAAGACGTCTACCCAATCAGAAAAATTAATCATGTTGAAGTTGTCATTGAAATCACTGCACATACATCGTAAAGGTTCATGAAGAGCGTAATTAGAAATGCACTGACTCAACTTGAAAAACAGAAAATGTCTAATTCCTCTCCTTGGGTTGTTAAAATTTAGAGCTGAGTGAGATATTCCAAATTGATCTCGCCGCGAAGTAATTTATACAGAAACATGGCACTAAGCATCATTCTTCTGCTTCTTAGGGAAGGTAGCAAAATAATTTTAAAGCGTATTTCATACGATGGAAGCATAATATTGGGGTTCCAACGACTATGACGTAAAGCAAAAAGTAAAAACTGTTTTTGAACAGATTCTATGGCGTCGATGTAGACATTATATTGTGGGTTCCATATAACTGATGCATATTCAAGAATTGGCCTCACGAGAGAGGTATATAATAATTTAGTAGTAAAGGGATCACTGAATTCTTTAGCCCATCTTTTAATGAAACCAAGGACTCCTCTTGCCTTATTTATCACCATATTAACGTGGAGATTGAAGCGAAGTTGTGAATCCGTAATAACACCAATATCGAGAAAACTGGAAACTATTTCTAAGTTAGTGTTATTTATAGTGTAATTTATGTTATTAGCAGATCTACGCGAGAATGTCATTTGCTTACATTTGTTTAAGTTGAGATTTAATATATTTAAGCTTCACCCGTCCACAAGTCTATTTAGATCAGATTGTAAAAGATGTCGTTCTTCGGGTGATTTGTAACAAAGAAAAAGTTTCACGTCGTCAGCGTACATTAAGACGTTACAGTGTTTTATTACCGAAGGAAGATCATTAATGAATAGTAAAAACAAAACCGGTCCAAGATGACTGACCGGAGGAACGCCAGAAGTGACCGAAATACTTTTTGAAAGAGAATTCTTATATAAAACCTTTTGAGTACGTCTAGATAAATACGAATTTATCCAATTTAATAATGTGACAGGAAACCCAACAACGTGGTGTTTTTTCAAAAGAAGATTATGATTAACACTGTCGAAAGCTTTGCTAAAGTCCGTATAAATAACATCAGTCTGCAGTCTCAAAGTAAAACCATTTATAACACGCGTAGTAAACTCTAAGAGGTTTGTTGTAGTGGAATTACCCTTCAGAAAACCATGTTGAAAGACAGAAATGCTGGAAGACACGGAGTGGGTTAATTGATCAGTTATGATTTTCTCAAATAATTTAGGGATTGCACTTAATTTTGCAATTCCTCGATAGTTAGAAACATCTATCTTTGAGCCAGATTTATGAAGGGGTATAATATAAGAATCCTTCCATGTAATAGGAAAATAATCACTATGCAAGGAAATATTAAAAATGTTTGCTAGAGGACTACACAGGTTTGTAGCACATTGCTTTAAAATACAGTTGGAATTTCAGCAGGGCCAGTCGTAAAAGAAGATTATACTTGTTGAAGATAAGACATAACATTATTTGGGTCTATTACAGGAGTTTCAAAAGAGTTAACTGGCGGGAGGAAAGGATACACCGTGCTAGTATTAAATGTTATATCGGAGTAAGTTGATTTAAAGAAGTTTACAAACATGTTAAAAATTACATTGTCACATAATGATTCTTCCTGATTTAATTTCATAAGGGGTGGAAACAAAACTATAGAAAAGTTTTGGATCATCTTTAAATTGAGATTTTATGTTAATTATATAAGCAGAATTCTTCTTTCTTCTTAGTTGGCGCTACAACCGTATGTCGGTCTTGGCCTCATCTAAGAATTTGCGCCAGCCATTTCTGTCTTTCGCTTGCTGGCGCCAGTTGGAAATTCCAAGCTTCGTCAGGTTGTCCTCTACTTGGTCTTTCCAACGAAGATGCGGTCGTCCTCTTCTGCGTTGACCGCCGCTGGGTACCGAATCGAATGTTTTCTTCACTAGAGCATCGTCTTTCATGCGCTGAACATGACCAAGCCAGCGAAGCCGCTCGATTTTAATGCGCTTGACTATGTCGATGTCAGCGTACAGCTCATACAGTTCATTATTCCACCGTATTCGGTACTCGCCATTGACGCAGATTGGTCCGTAGATCTTACGAAGAATCTTTCTCTCGAATGCTCCTAAAGTCTTTTCATCTAAACTGCTCAGCGTCCAGGTTTGTGATGCGTAAAGTAGGACGGGCATGATGAGCGATTTATAGAGCGTGATTTTCGTTCGTCAAGAGAGGGCTCTGCTTCTCAATTGCCTACTGAGCCCAAAGTAACACCTGTTGGCAAGAGTTATTCTTCGTTTGATCTCAATGCTGATGTCATTGGTTGAATTAATGCTGGATCCCAGATAAACGAAGTTCTTCACAACCTCGAAGGAGGTATTGTCAACGGTAACGTGGGTTCCAAGACGCTGGGACTGTTTGTTTGTTGACACTAAGTATTTCGTCTTATCTGCATTCACTGACAGACCCATTCGACTTGACTCTCTTTCTAATCTGGAAAATGCTGCACTGACTTTGTGCGTATTATGGCCAATGATATCTATGTCATCAGCATACGCAAGCAGCATAACACTCTTGTAGAATATTGTGCCACTACGTCTCAGATCAGCAGCTCGGATGATCTTTTCCATCATTAGGTTGAAAAAGTCGCACGATAAGGAATCACCTTGTCTGAAACCTCGTTTGGTAATAAATGGTGGGGAGAGGTCCTTCCCGATTTTAACTGCGCTGCTGGTGTTGCTCAGTGTCATCCTGCAAAGTCGTATTAGTTTTGCAGGAATACCAAATTCAGACATGGTGGAGTACAGGTGCTTCCTTATTGGGCTGTCGAAGGCGGCTTTGTAGTCGACAAAAAGATGGTGGGTGTCGTCTTGTTTTTCTTGAGTCTTCTCCAAGATTTGTCGTAGTGTGAAAATCTGGTCGATGGTGGACTTTCCAGGTCTGAAGCCACACTGATAAGGTCCGATCAGTTCGTTTACAATGGGCTTCAATCTTACACATAAAACGCTCGACAGGACCTTATATGCGATATTAAGAAGGCTTATCCCACGGTAATTGGCACAGATAGTGGGATCGCCTTTCTTGTGGATTGGGCAGAGCACACTGATATTCCAATCGTTCGGAATGCATTCTTCCGACCATATTCTGCATAGAAGCTCGTGAATGCATTTAAGTAGAGCTTCGCCTCCGTTCTTAAACAGCTCAGCAGGTAAGCCATCAGCTCCCGCGGCTTTGTTATTTTTGAGCCGAGCTATAGCTGTCAGAACTTCATCATAGTCGGGCAGCGGAACCTCGACGCTGTCATCCGCAATTGGGGTTTCCGGAATATCATCTCTATTGGCGGGATTGTTGTCAGCGTCGCCATTTAGAAGCTTAGAGAAGTGTTCCCTCCATAACGTCAGTGTACTCTGGACATCTGTCACTAGATTCCCGTTTTCATCCTTGCAGGAAGAGGCCCCGGTTTTAAAACCATCGGCAAGGCGTCTTATTTTTTCGAAAAATTTTCGGGCCTCATTCCTGTCACCATACATCTCAATCTTCTCCTGCTCGCGCTTTTCTGCCTCTCTTTTTGTCCGCCTGAAAATATGTCTCTCTTCCCTCCTCTTTTCTTTGTATCGCTCCTTAGCAGCGCGCGTTACAGCCGACTGCAGGGTGGCTTTGTAGGCGGCGTCTTTCTCTGCAGTGGCGTCGCAACACTCCTGGTCGTACCACTGGTTTCGGCGAGGGCGTTGGTAGCCAATCACCTCTTCAGCAGCCGCACGCATGGAGTTGGAAATGTGTGTCCACTGCGCGCATATATCATCGATTGGAGGAGTGCTTTGAAGCAGGAGTGAGAGTCGAGTGGCGAAAGCATCGGCTGTCTGTTTCGATTGCAGCTTGTCGACGTCTAGCTTTCTCTGTGTAGGGTTGCGTGTATTTTTAGCTGCGCACAGACGTGTACGGATCTTGGCTGCAACAAGATAGTGATCCGAGTCAATGTTTGCACCACGGATCGTGCGTACATCCAATACACTGGAAGAGTGCCTTCCGTCGATCAAAACGTGATCAATTTGATTTTTTGTTTTTTGATCAGGGGACATCCAGGTGGCTTTATGAATATTGAGATGCTTGAATCTAGTGCTACTTACGACCATGTTTCGTGCTGCGGCGAAGTCAATTAGCCTCATTCCGTTATCGGAGGTGTTGTCGTGGAGGCTGAACTTTCCGACCGTTGGACCAAAAATATTTTCCTTGCCCACCTTAGCGTTGAAGTCACCAAGCACGATTTTTACGTCGTGGCGGGGGCAGCGCTCGTAAGCATTTTCAAGGCGCTCGTAGAAAATTTCCTTGATCTCATCGTCCTTGTCTTCTGTCGGAGCGTGCGCACATATTAGGCTTATATTGAAAAACCTAACCTTGATGCGGATTATGGCAAGTCGTTCGTTCACAGGTGTGAATCGCAGGACGTGGGGCCGTTGTCTCTTGCCAACTACAAATCCGCATCCAAACTCGTGCTTCTCTGCATGGCCGCTGTAGTAGATATCACAGGGTGCATGCCGAATGCAACCCTGTCCCTTCCATCGCATTTCTTGGATAGCAGTGATATCAGCTTTGTATCTTTCCAAGACATCAGTCAGTTGGATAGAGGCACCTTCCCAATTAAGGGTTCGGACATTCTAGGTGCATATCCGTAAATCATTATCAGTTTTTCGTTTGCGGTAGTCGTCATCTGATTAGCAGATATAAGCAGATATAAGCAGAATAGCATTGTTTATTTAATAGTTGATATCTACAACGACAAGAAGAATAGGAAGCAATGTCTAAACTAGAACCAGATACATATTTTATATTTTTTAAATAAACGATTTTTTAAATTTTTAAGTGCCTTTAGATCATTTGTTAGCCTGGGTGGAGTTAAAGGATTGGAGAAACACCTTTTTTTGGGACGGACAATAAGAAACACATTTGCAGAGTATCATTGAAAAACTGTACAGAAGATTCGACGTCATAATATGAATATGATGTTCCGCTAGTTAAAATTGGAGACCAATCAGTCTGCGAAAGTAAGGAATTAAGTTTTACATAGTCCGTTTTCTTAAAATTATAAACTTTTTATCTCGCGCATCAGCAGTTACTTTGTCTTCTTTTTCGTGGGGGAGTAAAACTGTTATTTCAAGAGTTGGATGATATACATCTTCTGGAAGAGATTCGAACAATGTAGATTAACAGTAGTGCATCTATCTACAAATACAAGATCTAGGGTTCTGTGGTTTATGTTTAAAATATCATTGACTTGTTGAAGACACAGATCAGACAGCTTATCTAAAAAATCATTTATCCAATCACTATTGGAAACAGGAGTAAGAAATGAAGAATCGTCAGACGATCTCCAAGTCACAAAGGGTGTGTTAAAATCACCCAGCACAATAAGAACGTCTTTATTTTCTAACAAATTATGAACTTTTTCGATGGCGTGTTAATATTTTAAATACATTGTTAAATCACATTTAGGAGGAATGTAAGAGCAGGTAACATAAATAATACTATTATTTAATTTAACTGCAACACAAATGAACTCAATGTCACTGGTTTCAAGAATTGTCAATTCTTCAGATACAAGCGAGTTTTGAACAGCTATCAAAACACCACCACCGATCTTATCATGACGATCTTTACGAAAAAGTTTATATTTATTGCACATTATTTCAGAATTAAAGATATTAGAGCGAACCCAAGTCTCTGTAAAAATTATAATGCTATATTCAAAATCAATACTGTTAATGAAAATATCGGAAAATTTGGAGTTAAGACCCCTGACATTTTGGTACACAAGCTCTAATTTAGACTTGCGGTTAATTAATCGTTTTTTGGTTGATATTCAGGGCTATTTCGGGGACGCGGCAAATGTCCAGCATTTACCGGTCTTGGATTGTTTTTAAATTCAAATTCGCGTACAATTGTGTTTGGCGGCCAAAAGTCTACATCAACTATAGAATTAAATAAATTTTCAGGAACTGTTAATCTAAAAGAAGTAATCGATCTTACATTTGAATATTTGAATTTATGAACCAAAAGATGCAAGGAACAATTCATCTTTGATTTAATGAAAAAATCTATATCAACCTCTGTTGTATCCGCAGCTAAGCGAGAAACAAAGATTGAATTAGTTGGTGGAATTGCAATGATTGGCTTAGGTGGAACAGAAACCTGAGAAGTAAGAGGAACAACCTGGGAATCGACCAAAGTTGGTGAAAGAGAAACAGTTTGGGCATAAGACATGACTGGCAATGAAGGTCCCAGCACTGGCAAAGGAGCAGAAATCGATATGTTTGCTGTATTCGAAGTAGAAGTTAAAATAGGTGGAGGGGCTGTTATACCACCAATGTCCATGTCATCAGCAATGTCATGTACAGAAGAATGAAGAGTTGAAGTTTAAGCCGTTTTTTGCTTATTACGCAAAGACATGTGTTTTTTTTTTTCCTTTTGGGTGAAGGAATTGACTCTTCAATATATTTAAAATCGTCGAAAAGAGACTGGTATTTAACAAATTTTGCAGAAAGCGAAGAAAGTTCCTTACTTATTTCAGAGAAACCTTGCTTGAAAAGCTTAAAGTCTGCTTGAAAAGCTTGTAGAAGTTGATGTCAGCCAATTTACATTTCTCGCAAGACCAACGCAACCATTTACCTTCCTCAATACAATCTGCAACTCGGCCTGTCACGCCTGCAAGTTTCACCCCTTTACAGAGCAGCCAGGCTTAGCACATATCATATTAAAATAATGCAGATAAAATGACTAAAAAAGGCAAAAAAAAACACTGCACTTAAATGACAAGCAACAATTTTAACAAATTTTATCAATAAGAATAAAAAGAATAAAAAAAGAAAATTTAGCTTTGTAACCACCTTGTACTAAGAGTTCCTAAAAGTATACAGCGATTAACAAAAGTATGTAGCAAAAATGTAAAATATAATTGATGTACAACTGCTAATGTAAAAATGAGACAAATAATCAAACAACAGAAACAAGCGAGTATGAATGTAAAAACAAAAATCAAAAACTTAGCTTCCACAGCTTATGAAAAAAAAAATTTGTCAGAAACAAATTTTATTTTTCTTCTATAATAGAATTAAGTGGAAAAATAAACAAAAATTATAAAAACCTGACTGGAAAACGTCCTCAAATATCCCAAAAAGTACAAGTTTACACAGAAATTAGATTTAAATATTCAAAAACACTGGATTAACTTAAAAATTTTCTCAGCTAAGTTATCAAACAATCTGCTTAGAACGAGAGTTGATTGAGAACTTGCGAGGGCTTATAGCGCGGCGAGCAGAATACAAGGAATGCAAGCAATAAAAACAAAAAAAAACTGTTCTAAATAATAGCCGATACACAATGACTGCAACAGTCGTCCACCGACAAAACGAAAACTTGCCGTCAGAGAGAAATGTCGCAGTATTCTCGACGACTTGATTGTAATGAACGCAACAGCGACAATCTGTATTTCATACAAAACATATCAAATTCATCTATCAAATTCGAAATAGATTGAAGTCTGCGGCAGCAAAAATTGTGATCGCAGCGTTGCCATATGTTCCGATATATCGGATATGTTACGATTTTAATACTTGAATCCGACGTTCCGATATTTGACCAAAATTCTTCAAATTGTTACGATTTCAGAAAAAGTAGATCCGGCGTCCGATTTTGCATATATTTTTATATACATATATATATATGAAAAGAAAAAAATAGTATAACAAAATTGATGGCAACTTTAAAATAAAAAGATGCGATGGTACTTATGCATTTCCAATGATGGAAAAATTTATTTTTGAATTGTTGAGCTTACCGAATTCCTCAGCTAACGTTGAGCGAACTTTTAGTCAAATAAATATTAATAAAACTAAAGTTCGCAATAGATTAGAGTTAGATACAATGGAAGGAACTCTGCATACAAAATATTATCTGCGTATGAAATCTTTTAACTGTTTTAGTCTTGATTGAAATGTATTTATGACTTCGAAAAAATTATATTTTTTTCACTAAAATCCAATTTTTTTTGGAAAATGGCTTAAAAAAACAACATTTTTTCGTTAATTTACTTGGAGCAAGAGCTTTACATTTATAGAGTTAAAATTGAAAAATTATGTATTATAGCTCTATGCATTTAATTTTTACCGATTTAAGAGATCTACATTAAACCAAAATGTGTTGCAAATGTATTTTTAATTCGATTTTTACTCTTTGTTTGTGTGTTCAAAAATATTTTCAAAATCTAATTTATTATAATATATTTTCTATATATATAATCATTATTGAATTGACTTTTGAAAAAAATGTAACTTATTTAAATAAATAAACCTTAAATATACATCATACGTCTAATAAAATGCAATATTTTATTTGTCTTCTTTGTTGTAAAATGCGACTGAAAATTTCTTAGTTCTTGTTTTCAGAGTTTCACAAATCCGACGAGAAATCCGACGAGCAGAGTGCAAAAGTTACGCTGTAAAATTTTTTTTCATGGCAACACTGTGTGGTCGTGTTCTCTCTTTGTCGTGCCGTTTTCAAAAAATACATATTTATAAGAAAACATACGTTCTATTTTTTGAACATGCGTTTTGAACATGCGTTTTTGAAACATGCGTTCTATTTGCGTTCGTCGCTAGTCGCAGTCAATGGCCGCATTCAGCGCAGACAACTGTTGTGAACTGTAATGGTAGCGCTACCTTAGTAAGCGATGTTTTTCTCTGAATGTGTCGCTACTCTACACGTCAGAAATTAGATTAAATTCAATTATATATAATTTTTATGTAAATTTAATACAATTGCAAAGGTTTCTCACTTAAGTTTGATTCGTTCTTTTTATGTTTTTTACTTTAACAGCGTCAGTGGCAGCATCTGACAGTTAATTCAACAGTTGTATTCATGTAGCAAAGAATTTTTTGCTCGATAAAATGGTGTATGCTACCTGATCAGTTTTAGTGAGCGCTACCAAAATTTTACCATTCAGCTAATTTTTACACAACAGTTGCCAACTGTTGTCAATGATCAGTTTTAGTGAGCGCTACCAAAATTTTACCATTCAGCTAATTTTTACACAACAGTTGCCAACAGTTGCCAACTGTTGTCTGCGCTGAATGCGGCCATTGTGTATCGGCTATAAATACCAAGATGCCTGGGTCGAAGCGGTAAGCTTGACAAGGAAGCAGAGGTTGGTATGACGAGCGATATTAAATACACCAAGTCGCTCCCGATGTGACATTTTCTCACATTCTTATATTCCTGTCGTTATGAAGTTGTTAGAAATTATATGACATGTTAGTAGTTGTTAAGATTAGTGTTGCCATATGGTCCGATATATATTTGTTACGACTTTCAGTCTAAATGGATTCGACGTCACATGTCGCATAAATTTTAATAATGAATTTAATATATATAAAAAAACAATGTGTTAATAATATTTTTGCATATATAATCCTTTTTTACTCATATCTTGGAATTTTCCCAGAGTTTCACAAAGCCGACCATAATCCGACGCACTGAGTGCAAAAGTAAAAATATTCAAATTTTTTTATGGCAACACTGGTTAAACTCCGGATTTTATGAAGCCATATGGCATCAATTTTACTCATACTTGCTAAAATGCTTGCGCCACTGATACTTTATTCAATGTGATATATATGCACGTATCAAATTTTGCGCATTCTATCTTTAGCGTTTGAAAGAAGAGGTGCTCTTTTTGTATGAAGATTATTCATAATGTTGAGAAAAATAAATGATAATGAAATTAAAAAATATTTTAAATAATTTTAAAGATTCAGATTTATCCGATTTAGAGGAATCAGAAGAATATGTTGTATTATTAGATTTGTATGAAGTATTTGAAGGAAACAATTCGTTTTTATTAGAAGAGCTATCTCGAAATGGCCAATACGAAGTAAATATTAAAGACCTTGTAGTTGATAATGTCGAGGTTTTAGATGTAGAAGTAGATACAACTTTAAAAGAAAAGTTATCTCTTGACGAGCAATCCAAAAGACTTGAATTTGTTGGGCTTTCAGATTCTCGAGAAGGTGAAATATTGGGAATACCTTTTGAGAAAATAGATTAATTTCAATGGAAAAGCTTTTTGCAGTCCTCCAGAAGCAGATTTTACTGAGCCGGAAAATCCCAAAAGTAATTTAAAAGCTTCAGTTCAATATTTTCTTGAGTATTTTACTGCTGTATTTGTTGATAAAGTAGCTGATGCTACAAACCAAGGTACGCTTAGAAATAACGGTACTTCAATTAATTTAAGAAAGGAAGAATTATACATGCTTTATTTAGAAATTATTTAGAAATTATGATCGGTACATTTGGCTATCCGCGACAGGAGATGTATTGGTCAAAGGCCACCGAAATTCCATCTCTTCGTCAGAGTATGACGAGAAACAGATTTCATTCCATTCGTAATAATCTTAGATTTTATATAGATGATGATTCTACTGATAAGCTTTATAAAGTCCGTAATATTTTGAACATCTTCACTGAAAAAAAATATACAATTTCAAAAGACGAAAATCTCTGCGTGGATGAAATGATGGTTCCTTTTAAAGGAAAAATTGTATTAAAACAATATATAAAAACTCATAAAATGGTGTGTACAAATATTTTGCCTCTGCAGCTCAACAGGTATTCTACATGATTTTGAAATTTATCGGGGTAAAAACTCCTTTGCGGCTGACTCAAAGTTAGGGTTTTGTTTTTACAGGGTCCGCCATATAACGTTTTTTTTTCAACTAGTGCTTATTTCGTGAATGGTAACACTTAGCTCATGTCTGATTTGACAGATAATTAGTTTTATCCTTCCGCTGAACGAATATGGTTGTGAATACGCTTGAACAACGCTGGAAAATATTGCGACATTACTTTGATGCAGAAGATGCTGATTTTGCCAAAAAAATCATCTTTTCAGATGAAGCTCATTTTGATCCTGGCGGGTATGTAAACAAGCAAAATTGTCGCATTTGGGGCACAGAAAACCCGCACGCATACATTGAAAAGCCGTTGTATCCAAAACGAGTCACTGTTTGGTGCGGATTTTGGTCCAGAGGCATAATTGGGCCATTTTTCTTCGAAAATGAGCAAGGAGTGGCCGTTACAGTCAATGGCGATCGTTATCGGGCCATGTTGAACGAATTTTTGTTCACAAAAATTGAAGAGGAGGATATTGGCAACATTTGGTTTCAACAGGACGGCGCTACGTGCCACACAGCCGAAGCTACACTCGATGTTTTGCGCCCTGTTTTTGAAGATCGCATTATCAGCCGCAGCGCTAATGTCGTTTGGCCACCTCGGAGCTACGATTTGACACCGTTGGACTATTATTTGTGGGTTGCCCTCAAAGATAAGTGTTACGCCGACAAGCCAGAGACAATTGACGCTTTAAAGGACAATATTCGTAAAGCCATTGGTGAAATACAGCTGCACACAATCGATAATGTGCTTAAAAATTAGACCGATCGTGTAGGCTACTGCATGGCCAGCCGAGGCAGTCATTTGAATGAAACTATTTTTCATTATTAACCGGAAAGATTGTACTTTCAAATAAAAAAAGAAATTTGAAAAAATATTCAGTAGTTTTTTTTATAGAATTTTCAAAAAAAAAAAGTTAATTGGCGGACCCTTTATATAGTTCTCATGAAAACAATTTAAGAAGGAAATAATTTCAAAATTTATTTTGATAATTATTTCACAATCCTTAATTTAATGGTGTTTTTGCAGAAAAGTAATTTGGGCAGCAGGTACGATACGAAGAGATAGAATCGGAAAAGTCCCACTCCAAACCGAAAAAGATCTTAAAGAAAAAAGGTAGAGGTATTTTCGATTACCGCATTGAAAGACATCATAATGTTATGGCCTTGAAATGGCTTGATAGAGGCATAGTTAACATTGTGTCATCGATTTTTGGCGATTAAAAGGTAAATAAAGTAACACGATTCTGTTTTGATCAAAAAAAAAATTTAAATATCGCAACCTAACATCGTTTCTATGTACAATACACGTATGGGGGGCGTTGACAAGATGGATTTACTTCTTTTGTTATACAGAATTTCTATTATATCAAAAGAGTGAACTCTTAAAATGTTCGACCATTTTATTGATCTGGCTATATGCTCCTAGCTAAAATATAAACAGATTGTGAAGGTAATCATTTGAAATCAAAGGAGTCCATGGATCCATTGGTGATTCGTAATGATATTGCAGATAGGCTCTTAGCGTTATCATCTCAGGCTGCTTCTGCCCAAAAACGTGGACGTCCTAGAGTAGCTTTTGTCGAGGATGGTCTAAGTAGCTTAACAACTACGGAAAGAATCAGCCCCACAACTTCCAGACAGCGCTGCAAGACAGGACCATCGGTTTCCCTTCGTTATGATGGTTTTCAGCACTGTTCAGAGCATACAGCGAAGAAACTCAGGTGCAAACTTGAAGGATGCAAAAGATATTCAAGGTACATGTGCTCAAAATGCAATATTCATTTATGCATTCCAAATGAAACTCGGATTTGCTTCAAAATATGCCATGAAGGTAAAAATTAAAATACATATATTTTTTGGAAATAATTTTTTAATTGTGATTAATATTTTTTTATAATAAGTTTATAATAAGTTTGTATGAATTTTTAATGCTTTTTTATATGCTTTATAATTTATGAAAAAAGTTTTTGTTAAAAAAATGAATTTTTAATTCAAAAAAATAAATAAATAAAAATAAATGCTCATATGCAAAACATTTGATTTTTTCATTTTCTTTTACCTCTAAGCAAATTTGATGCCATATGGCATCACTACAAAAAACAACTTTTAAAACAAAAAATTAAAAATGTTGTGATTGATTATTAATAATATGATCATAAATAATAATTATTCGTGAAAAATAGATATTTTTGGACTTGAAGTCAAAGACATGTACCGAAAGTGCTTAGAACAAAATTTGAGATAAATCGGAGATGGTAGCAAAGTACACAAAATACAAGTGTGATTTTGTTGCCGCTACAAATGAGATAGTTCCGTGAGTTTTTTTCTCTCGACGAAAAACATTATTGGCTGTGTATGTAAGCAAAATAAAAGAAATTAACCTTTTGACCTGGGAGTTGTACGCCAAAAGCTGAACACACAATGCAATAATTGCGTTTTTCTGGTACTGTATTCAGTTTTTTGAGTATAATTTCCAAGTCAATATATTTAATTAATTATTCAAGGCATTGGTAATGCTTTGAAAAACAAATTACAAAAAGTGTTACCCAATTATCTTAATTACCAAAGTTTTTACAGAGTCGTGTGCAAAAAATTTTCACAACCGTTAAATTTCTTTATGCCAAAAACGCCAATGTGCACTTATTTTCACTAAAAGTGATTTTGTAACCGCTACAGATGAGATAGATCAGTGAATTTTTCTTAATTAAAAACATAATTAGCTTTGTATGTATTGAAATAATTTTAGGAAATAAATTTTTTTAAACTTTTATTATTATTTTAACACAATTTTATAGCAATAAACGTTAAATGGTTGGACTAGAAGTAATTTTTTATGATTTTCTTGAGCAGCGGGAATCAAATTATAACTGTTTCTTATGAAGTTATGCACCATCTAGTGCCAAAAATAAATTTAAGAAAAAGTTTATTTTTCGATTTTTCTGAGCCAATTGAATCTTTAAGCTCGATTTCCCAAAAAACATTCAAATGCACATTGTCGTTTTTGGCATAAAAAATATTCAAAAAATCACATAGGTGATTTTAGCATTGAATTTTATGATTTTTTCTAAGTCGAATTGAATTTTCTTGTTTTGAGGGAAAATTCTTTGCAGTGAAATGCATCAGATGCAATTAAAAACTCAAAACCAATATATTTTCACATTGGCGTTTTTGGCATGAAGGGGACGATATTCTGTTTGATTCATCTTGAAGTCTCTTTTAATGCATGCATTTGAGATCTTGCTACAAGGAAAACAGAAAGCATAGCAAGCAAAGTGCAGTTTATTTTCTGCCCCCGATTCGGTTCATCCGTACATCCGGTTCAGCATTAATGCACATTATTTTCGTCCTTTATCATTTCATTATATTTTAAATTATGGGTATTAATATAAAAAACAGAGTAACACATAAACAAAAATATAAATTAAATTTATTTAAATAATTAAAATACACATAAAATACGTATACATAGAATTTGTATTTACATAAATTTCATTGAATTTCATTTATATTATTTTCACTGTTTGCGTTAATAATCGAATTATATTCTAAAATAGATGCTATCCAGAAGATGGCAGCTGAAATAAGAAACAAAAAACTGTTGGACGATGCAATCTCAGTCAAGATAAAATTATTATTAGGTAGCCTTGACAACTACTTATTTTCTCACGAGCTGCGACCATCGAACTTCACACAAAAGAAAACAATGTAAAATGCGTGTGTCACACACATTGGCAGCTTTCAGCGGAGTCAATAGTTGGCAACAGTTTTTTTTTAAATTTGCGTGAGAAACCTTTGCAATTAAATGATCCATTCACAACAGGTGACTCCTTTGAATGCGGCTAATGTGTGTGACACACGTTCTCTATTTTGCTTGACCGCAAAATCTCAAGTGGAGGCATCAAAAGAGGCCAGTCAAACAAAAACCAAAAATCAAAAATATTAAATTTATTTTATTTTAGCCTACAGCTAGCTCTACAGATACATTGAAAAAAACAGTAATATTCATTGTTTCGCAGCCGAGCAAAGGGAGGGGAAATAACGAAGCGTCAGCAGAGGAACTTATTGATGGTTGCTTGCTACATTTGCTGAGCGCCGAGGCATATTAACCAGGTAGGCTCGATAGAAGAGACGCTCTCACAATTTGAAATCTTGTTCTTCTTTACATTGTGAATTGAAATGCTTGTCACAATCAGCTGTTTCACAAAATCAAGATCAGGGTCGGTCGCGTGCAGTATTTTGTTTGCTTACTTAATGCCTTAGTTCAATACATGTGTTAATATGGGTGCCGTGCATACTTTTTGTGTTTAAATTGAATTAATGTTATTTTTCAAATGCAGAATTAACTTTAAATAAGCGCCTTAAAATTGAAAAACAACAAAAAGCTTTAGAAAATAAAAAACTATCAAAAATGTTGCAATATTAATAACATCCCATTTTTATTCACTTAAAATAATTGCTAATATTATTTAGTGGGGTGATTCCGATTATCGGGGCGCCAAGCTCTGAAAATGCCGTTTTTAAGTACTCATTGGGAAAATAAGATTCACCGATGGAATTATCGATACATCGATTTACTGTCGAGTTATCGATTTTTTAAAACAATTTTATTTTTTATAAGATCCTTTAAGAAATCTGGCTATATTTTTCTTAATACATAACCGATATTGATGGTTATATATTGATGGTTAGGCTTTATTGGTGCTATTTAGAGCTAATATAAGTTTTCACAAAAATTTCAAATTAACCCTTTCAGACCTAGCCATATCAATTGTGAGATCTTCCAATTTTCGCGTATAAAAGTATTAAAAACACTTTTGTCGTCTGTTGACCGATAAGCAATGATTGTGAGTTCTAATTTTCTTTATGTGTGTATATAAAGATGAACGAAAAACGAAAAACGAAATTAGTTTGACAGTTTTACTCCACAAAAGAAGACATGCGGCCACGTGGTAAGTATTTTAATAGTTTTTCCAAGAAATATTGAGTTTTTAATATTAACTGACGAGCACAAACTATTTCTAAGTAAAAATTTAAATAACATTTATAAATACGTATATAGGTGCCATCTATATATGTTATCAAAATGCAGATATCACAATTGTGTGCTTCAGGCATAACAAGTGTTTTTGATTTTGGCTCACATTTGTGTTATCTCTATGTTTTCTAGGTAAATTTTTTGATTTGAACAACAACCAGGATTTAGACTGGAAAATACAAGTCTTATCTTCTCAGATCAAGCAAAATACCTGGGCCTTATACTGGATAGGAAACTAAACTGGAAGCCCAATCTGCTCGAAAGAGCCAAAAAAGCGAACATTGCCCTATACTCTTGCAAAAGGGCGGTGGGTAGCAAATGGGGTTTGTAGCCAAGTGTTACTCACTGGCTTTATACAGCAGTTGTAAGGCCAATATTGCTATATAGTGCTATTGTCTGGTGGCATGCACTCGAAAAACAGACTCACCATAACCTTCTCCGTAAAGTTCAAAGATCAGCTGAACTGTGCATTAGCGGAGCCCTAAGAACCACTCCGACAGACGCATTAGACGCAATGCTCCATCTTACACCACTTGATATCCTAGCTAAACAGATGGCCGCTAATACAGCCATCCGCCTAGTAGTCACCTCCCAGTGGAAAGAAGGTACACTAGGACATTCTTGTATCAGAAAATTTCTCCCTCCTTTACCTAGGTCCATTGACTACATCATACAAAAACTACTCTTTGAGAGGAAGTTCGATGTATCTATTCCCTCTCGAGAAGAGTGGGAACAAGAAAACCATTCACCTCACAATGTCATTGAGATCTTTACGGATGGATCAAAACTAGATGGCAAATTAGGTGGAGGAGTCTACTCAGAAGCATTAAGCATCAATATAGCCTTCAGGCTCCCTGACCATTGCAGTGTATTTCAAGCTGAAATCGCTGCTATACATGAAGCGCTAACTTGGCTTCAGAAAAATGATATATCTTCCATGGATATATGCATACTTTCTGACAGTCAGGCCGCTCTGAAAGCCCTAGGAACTGTTGAAATAACATCTGAAACAGTTTTCAACTGCCGCAGATCTCTAAACGAGATGGCAGAGCAGCTCAAAATTATCCTATGCTGGATTCCTGGACATAGGGACTTTCTAGGTAACTGCAGAGCAGATGAACTCGCTCGCACAGGTACTACCAAACAACTATCTTCAGACAAGACAAACCTTGGTATTCCTCTCACCACATGTAAACTCCTTACACATGAGTTATCCTGTATTAACACCAACAAAAGATGGTCAGCAGGTAGCACTTGTAATATAGCACGGCAAATCTGGCCCAAACTCAATCTGAAGCGTTCAAAAGACCTCATATCTCTTAGTAGAGATCACATTGGCACCATGATAGGGATCCTGACAGGGCACTGCCTTATTGGCAGGCACGCTCTAAGATTAAACATACCCCACAAAGACTACTGCAGAAGCTGTAGAGATGAGGAGGAGGTGGAATCTACAGAACACCTTCTCTGCACCTGCCCAGCGCTGGCTCAAAAACGTTTTCTTCACCTAAACAACTGGTTTCTCAGAGACCTCGAAGAACTCTCGGAAATATCGATATACCGAATCCTAAGCTTTGTGAACAGCTCAAGCTGGTTTGAATAGAGAAGGGAGATCAACCCCTGTGGTACCACAACGGGCCTTATTGGCCTAAGTGCGTCTCAATTTGAGGCAGCCACTTTAACCTAACCTAACCTAGACGAAGTACTAGATTTATTAAATGAATCTGATGTCGCCTTCGATGATGATGATGATTTAATTGATGAAAATTTCGTTCCTTCCAATGGAATTGCGGATGCTCAAGACGACAGTGATAGTGATGTAAGTTCGCATGACGGCAACATCTCTTCATCTAAGAATGAACATTCAAACTCCCTTACACAAACAAGTAGAAGATCTACGTAACCAACAAGACAAGATATTTGGAAAAGTGTACCGTTCCCAAACGCCGATCTACCAATAATATCTGGTTGTCCAACTCTCAGAACAATAAAAACTCCATTGGAATATTTTAAAAATTATTTTCCGGAATCGCACTACACTGATGTTCTTAAATTCACTAAAATGTATGTCCTAGCCAAACGTGGCCAGGAAGTGCGCTATAATGTAGCCGATATAAAACGGTTTTATGGTTGTTCGATCATAATGGTATGTCTTGGGTACCCAGCTGTCCGAATGTACTGGTACCAAGATTACATGGTTTCTGCCATTTTCAATTCTATGTCCCGTGACAAATTTTTCCAACTGCGATCGGACATTCATTTTGTAGACTTTTCTTCGCCAGAGTCGTCTAACAAATTCTGGCGAGTGCAGCCAGTAATTGATATGGTGAGAAAACGGTGCAATGAATTGGCGACAGAAATAACTCATTATTCAATAGATGAACAGATGATACCCTTTATGGGTAGATGCCCTGCACGCCAAGTTATCCGATCAAAACCACGTCCTGTTGGACTAAAAAACCTTGTTTGTGCTACCTCTTCTGGTTTGGTGGTAGACTTCGAAATTTTTCAAGGAGCTGGGACATTTAAAGATTTTGGTCTCGGACACGGGCCATCTATTGTCATTAGACTCACTAAAAACATACCAAAAGGCAGTCACCAATATTTTGACCGGTTTTTTACTACAATTTCATTAATTAAGACGCTCCACGAAATGGGATACCTGGCAACATGGACAATTATGGGGAATCGAATACCTAAATCTATTAAATTTCCCCTGGATAAGGAAATGACAAGAAGCGGCATTTGCCAGTTTACAAATGGAGAAAACATAGCCGTGGTAAAGTGGATGAACACCACACCGAAAAAAAAGTGCGGAGTTAACCCAAGCTTTTTCTTGAGTCAAAAGAGTTTTTGAGAAGTTAAAAACGTTTTGTCGCCGTAAAACGCAAAATGAATTGCATCAATATTTTTTTTGTTACTATAAAACTTTTTTTGCTTGATACAACTCATTTTCAAAGCTTGGAGTTAATTAAAAGCAGTTTCAAATTAACTCTGCATCTTCTCCGAACATTTGTCCTATTAACTCCATTAAAATTTATTGCAACCATCTATGAAGAACGTCTTTGTATTTTAAAGCTGAAACGGAGTTATGTTTAGCACGAAACAGAGTCTGCTCGAGCAAATATTTCCGATTGTTTGTTTTTCTATGAATGAAGAGAAAGAACTCAAATATTTTAACAAGCAAATCAAGTGTGCTGTAAGAATTAAATGTTGCATAATGATAAAAAAGGGCCGTTTTTATTATTACGAGTTATATGTCTTCGTATATCTTTATCGAAGTGAAACTTCTTATGCGGTTATTTGATATAGAGTGTAAATTTTTCAAGTCTCGTCACGAAAGTTTTTTTTAATCTCGTCACGAAAAATTGTGTACACAAGCAATGATATCTTTTTTGTATGGGGACCCCTAGAAGGGTGGCAGATAGAGTGTATGTGTCCTCAGAAGAAATGTTAAATAAAAAAAAACTATAGAACCAGCTCATACATTTGACCTCCCTAGGAGTTATCGATTTTTTGATATGAACTATAATAGACACTTTCTTCTATTTTTTGTGTTTTTTGTATTGTGACCCCAGAAGGGTGGTAAATAGAGTACTGGTGTGCTTAGAAAAAATGTACAATGAAAAAATCAGTTGGACCAGATCATGCATTAGACGCTCTAATGGTCATAGATTTTTTTTATATTAATTATAATAAACATTGTTTCTTTTTGTGTTTTTTGTATCGGGATCCCCAGAAGGATGGCAGATAGAGAAAAGGTAAGTTCAGAAGAAGTGTAAAGGGGAAAAATTAATAGGACCAGCTCATATATTGATCCCCCTGGAGGTTATAGATTATTTGATATGAATTATAAAAGCCATTTTTTTAATTTTTTGTTTTTTGTATGGGGACTCCCAAAATAGATCCCCATAGATGAATTTTTTCGCGTTATCTCGTAAATGTCAAATCACGGACATATTCCACATACATCGCGAACCATTAAGACCAGTATTTCTAAATGAAGCACTAACTAATGACATGAAAATATTAAATAAACAGAATATTTTTTATGAAAATTTTGTATTGTATTTCGTTTGAGATGCCATCTCGTTCTGTCTCTCTGTTTTTTTTACAAACATCTATCTTATTCTTTATTTTAAGAACTTTCCCTTTTGTACTGTATGTATACACACTATACTGTAATTTTTTTACTTGCGATGTATTTTTTATAGAAAATTTTAGGACACTAAATAATTTTATTACATTTGGTATACAACTATTGTTTTAATAAAAGTCAAGATTCAAATATTTTTTTAGAGGAATTTATGAGTTTTTGGAATATACTAAAGTCACATATTACCATATTTTATTAACGAAACTACATTAAACACATTGTATTGTATGCATCAAACAAATTTTTATTTTATGCAAATTTTTATTGTATGCATCACGACATTTAGGCAACCCTGCTCACTTAACACAAATCGCCTTGAGAATATTCAACCTATTTTTGTATCAAATTTAATTATTCTAGCATCAATATATATCGGAATTAAGCAAATTAAATTAAATGCCACGCCCATTTTTACATTAGTATAGGAACACAACTAACTCATCTCTTAAAAAACTTTCATAAACTTAGCATTCACCCTGTTGTTTAAGCCTTACTACATTTTGATAAATGCTTAAAAAATATCTTTTCCCTCATTCAATGAACAAAACTACAGCAATCAATTGAAAAATCAATGCAAATATTTATCCCTTTTTTCAAATGTTATAAATACAAAAATCCCTTTTTCTAAAATTCCCCTTAAAATCAAAGAAACATGAAACAACTTTGAAACAAATTATGAGAGTTGAGCACAATTTAAGCTCAAAAGTAAAAAAAAGTTTTGTTTTATAAGAAATCGTAGAGATTCAAAATTGCCAAAACGTGGATAAGCTGGTCTGTGAGTATGGAGAAG
Organism: Dichetophora obliterata; assembly: GCA_963920525.1. Classification (NCBI taxonomy): domain Eukaryota; kingdom Metazoa; phylum Arthropoda; class Insecta; order Diptera; family Sciomyzidae; genus Dichetophora; species Dichetophora obliterata. The sequence continues at coordinate 61,525,559 of OY986436.1, read as the reverse complement.
AGATTCTGTTTTCGGCGTTAGCCATGTCTTTAATTTCCTTTGTATTCAATTGAAATAAGAAATAAATAAAAATAATTAAACACAAAAGAAATTACGGGTTCTTTATTTGACTCTTTTGTGGGTGAGTTTGTTTATTTTTAAAGCTTCATGCTACATTTAAATGAGTTGATTCTAGTTTTTTTGAGTGAACTCAAAATTTAAAAAATCTCAATTACTCAATCTTAAAACAACTCAAAACGGAGTCAGTACGACTTTTCGAACAAATCCAATTTTTGAAGTAAATTGAACACACAAACGGAGTCAAATATAGTTTTTGCAGCTTTGGCAAAATACCATGCACGAAAAGAGTTAAATTGACCCCGAAAATGACTTTATTTACTTCGCTTTTTTTTTGGGTGCAAAGGTGTCATAATCGCTTCAAATGCGTGCGGCAAAGATCCGGTGGGTGAAATCGAAAGATGGAACAAGAACCTTAAACGCCGTGCAAATGTTCAAATACCAGCAGTTGTAGAAAACTACAACAATTTTATGGGTGGCGTAGATGTCTGCGACCAAATGATGGAATACTACCGGATACAAATGAAAACAAAGAAATGGACTGTCAAAGTGTTCTTTCATTTTCTTGACCTGGCTATTTTCAATTCATGGATGGAATACCAACAAGAAGCTCAATTTTTCGAAATGCCCAAGGCAAAATTGAAATCATTTCTAGCTTTCAAAATGGAGCTAGGAAATGTTTTGGTACGTTATTTTTAAGCTCCAGAAGCTGTTGACATATTTCAATTGCCTGAAGATTTTTATGGCTCAAAATATCGGCCACATGATGCACCAGATGACATCAGATTTGATCGGTACGATCATTGGCCGGAATTTACTGATGATCCGCCACGAGTTTGCAGAAATAGTTGCGGTAGTCGCTCGAGAGGACGTTGCCAAAAGTGTAAGGTGACACTCTGTTTGGCAAAAGGAAAAGACTGCTTCCAAAAGTACCACACAAAATGTTAAGTTTAAATTTTTTTTATTCGCATATATTTCATAAGACTGCTATGTATATGCCAAGCAAAAAAAAACCTGAATTTATGAATAAATTTTTTGTTATTTTTTTTATATACATTATAAAAAGAAAAAGAACTGAATTGTGATTAATTTTTGTTTATTATTGTTACTTTTTACTTTTAATAAAACAAGAAATATTGAATAAAATTGTTTGAAATTTTTAGAATCACTTTTGAGCTAAATACCTAGACCACACAAATGTGCGATGTCCTGTTTACAAAAAAGGACCATACAGAAATATTTTTTAGGTGCATCCAAAGAGATATATTTTATTACATTTTCTAATTTCGATGATTAAAGGTAATTTACAGGCAATATAAAGCATGGGTCTGGAAAGGTTAACCAAATCCTTAGACTATTTCACATTTTATAGCTGTTTGTATGTATAAGTAAAATATTTTCTTACATAAAACCGGTATTTTCTCAAAAACTACCGTTATTACTACGAATTATGGACAGTTAATTGTTGAAGTCTGAAAATTCATCTTTCGTTTGGTGTATAAAATATACAAAAATATAACTCGTACAAAAATAAGACAAGAAGAATCGTGATTTCCCAATTTACGGAATGTTTATTTTAAATTATGTAAATTCTATTTTTATACCATATTTGGTGAATTTATAGTGTAAAAACACCTTTGAAATTTGTTTATTTTTGTTTTTTAGTATGTAGAATAAATTTTGTCTATAATATCGGGATACTTTGTCTAATATCTTGTGATATATAAAAAAATATATACATTTCAACTGAAAGGTTTAATTATAGGCTTTTTGAATAAGATATTTTTTTTGCATATTAATAACGCGACTTTAGGAGAAAATAACCGGTTTATCAGTAATAAAAAGTAAATATAATATGAAATCTCTAATATCTGTGGTCACAAGGAATAATGACTAAACTCAAAATATCGTAAAAAAGCGATATGGAATTTACTTTATTGCCAATTTGTGGAAGTATGCAGATATTCATTTTTTGCTCAGAATTAATCATCACCTATGTCTGCACATATTTTGTTAGTAAGGGTTAAAATATTTAAAAAATTGGGTCGCAGTTCGTGCAATTAAAATATCGTTTTTTAAGATACTTTGAGTTTAGTCGTTATTCCTTGTGACCACAGATATAATGAAATATGTTTCTAAAATATATAGGGTTTGTATTTTTTCTGACAGATAATTTAATTCACTTTCAAATAACGTGTCAATATTTAAGATCGATTGGTTATTGGCAAAGATATATGTTTTTTGAATAGATATTTTGGAAAAAAAAAATTAAAAAATCGATATATCGGTAATTCCTTTCGCATATCTTATTTTCTCAATGAGTACTTTAAAATTGCATTTTCAAATCTTGGCACCCCGGTAATCGGAATCGTGTCTATTGATTTATTGCAACTACATATATGATACAAAATAGTAATGTATAAGTATGCATACTTAAGTACTAAAGTTTAACTACAGTAAAACTACATCTGGCAAATATGGGTGTAAGCTCAATTTTTTTCGTTTGACATGATTTTGACAGAATTGTAGGTATTGTCGAAAAGGAATCAAAACAAACACAGAATATGAGGGGTACTTTTTAAAGTCTCTCCGTATCGAGCCTACCTGGTTAATATGCCTTGCTGAGCGCCTGGTAGTCAAGATCCAAAAGCGTCATTAAAAAACCTACTCGCTGTCATGGCAGAATAACCAGGCAGGGCCGGCTCGCTTAGTGCCCTCAAGCGTTAAGGGCCAAATAGACTACACAGACTATTTGCGCAAACAATACTTTTTTCTCGTCATAGCGCCGACCATACACTACACAGACTGTGTTTGCGCAGACTTGATTTTTTAGTTCAAATTCTATTAAATTTTTCTTTTCTGCTTCCATTTTTATATATTTTCTTTTACGCACGTCTTCACTCTATAAAACTTTCGGGATTATGGCAAGTCAGTGTGATTTCCACCACACACTATACAGACGATTTGCGCAAACACATCCAATAATTAAAATATTTTAATTTTTGCGCAGACATCTGCAGAAACCTAAAACAGCCAAATACACTCTCGAATAGTCTGCGCAAACACGTGTTTGCGCAAACAGTCTGTGTAGTCTATTTGGTCCTTTAACGAAGATTATAAAATGAAAAGGTTGAGTAGTTGTCAAAATGACGAAGTTCGTAAAAACTTCAAATGAAATAAGAATATTATGTTTTCAAATATTAAATAGTGCGAACACGTGTGTTAAGTTTGTGTTAATTTGAATGAAAATATTATAAAAACAGTGTAAATAAAACTATAAAATGCCAAGGAAGTGTTCAATTTGCAAAAAAGCAAAAAACAAGTTTAACCCATTAGTGGCCAGCGTCCCTTATAAGGGACTCTCACATTTTCTACTGTAGCACTTTCCAACACTCGAATTTTATGTAAACAAGTAGGCTATGCCGTTACTGTTATTCCAACGAATCATATTCTATCCCATTCGTCTAATTTTTTGTGAGTTGTGTGTTGTGTTCTATGCAAAATATGGAAAAGCAATTTGTGAAAAAACAACAATCTCGAGCTGGGTAAGAAAAATTGCAATAAATTCATTATTTTGTGAATATTTATGATTGTGTGTGTGTTGTTATTTGAAAACAAGTGTAATAAATAAATTTATGTACAAAAACTATAATAAATTATTACGACACGTGCATATAGTGACTATGAGTGCAACGTCCCCTAAGAGGGACACTGCAATTGTACTTGCAATTCAATGTTTGAGTAATAACTTTTTTCATGTGCAGACTTACAGTTTCTGAAATATTGAATGAATTGGATGCTATTGACGATAATGAATTGAACAATATTGAAATTTACGCGATTCCACCAATAGATGGTGCAGATACTGACGAAGATACTGATGAAAGCGATGATGAGCACGAGGGAAATCTTAATCATCTTGATCCAAAATTGTTATCTACACAATGCGAAGTAGCAAGGAAAGAAAGTAGTGATTGGGATGACAGTGATGATGAACCCCTTGAGAAATACATGCGAGTCTCCTGCGTGTCAAACAGACAGACAAATACGAATTGTTGGCGCAAAGTGGAACCATCCTACGAAATAAATACAGAATGTACCATGATTCCACCAAGTGCTGAAACTCAGTTATGTAAAACTCCGACTGAATTTTTTGAATTATTTTTCTCCGAGGATATAATTAGACATTTTGTGGAGCAAACAAACTTCTACGGACTCCAAAAGAATGTTGATTTACAAGTAACATTGGAAGAGATAAAAGTATTTCTAGGAGGTATGCTAATGTCTGGATACGCCAAGTATCCAAACAAAAGATTGTATTGGTCAAACAACCCTGACTGTCCTAAACTGCTCGCCAATAGCATGAGGATGAAGAAGTTTGAACAAATACTTAGAAACTTTCATTTGAATGATAACCTCAACATCGATGAAATGGATCGCCTTTACAAAATTAGGCCTCTAATTAATCACCTAAATGCATCATATCTACGACACGGTGGGATTGAAGAAAATTTTTCAATAGATGATAGTATGATCCTATATTATGGCAAGCATTATGCCAAGCAATATATTCGTGGAAAACCCATCCGATTTGGTTTTAAAAATTGGGCGTTAAATTCAGCTAACGGTTTTATGGTACAATTTGATATATATTGTAATGGACTGTTTTTAAGTTTTATCAAAGCCAATAAAAAAAAATAAAAAAAAAAAAAAAAAATATGTATTGTCTAAGATTAATATTGACTCTTGACTCATCATTGGCTCGTGCTCCAATAGTGGCCACCTCATTAGCGCGAACTACATTGTCCAGTTCTGACTTAGTAACAAGCTGAAGAAAAATAACGGAAAACTTAATTACTTCGTTACCCTACGTACTAGTTATCAGCTTTAAATTGAACATGGTCATCATTTGTTTTATTAAACATTTAATGTCTTTTCAATTCGATGCAAAATACTTACACTTCAGTTGTATATACATAATTACTTATTTGTTCTTATAATATAATTATTTATAATTATATCTCTATTTTGATATCTAATTTTTTTTTTAAAAAAAAAATAATAAAATTTATAAATTAGGAGATATACGATATTTAATTGCCGCCTGTATTGAGTTTTTCGCTAGTAAAAAAAAAACAAACAAAAAAAAAATAAAAATGCATTTACCTCTATCCCGCATGCAAGCATAAGAAAAAAAAATAATAAACGTTATTCGATCGCCTGATGAGGAGAAGAAGGTTGACCGCTGCAACGCGTGGCAGAAAAGTAAGTTTTTGGCAGCGAATCGAACAACATGTTCACGCGTCTTTATTTTTGAAGAAAAGAAAAAGTAAAGTTTAAAAAGAAGTAGTTGGAGTTATAATACTATGAAAAAAAAAAGAAACATCAAACTAATATAACTATATAAAGTTTAATAAACAACTAAATAAATAAAAAAAAAAAAAGGAAAAAAAAACTAAAATTACTATAAACTAGTGAAGAAATACACTATGCTTATAAATGCAGCATGAAAAGTTGCTAGATATTGCTAGCATAAGTAATTTTTTTCTAATGCTACTGAACGAGAAATTCTTGATAATTTTCTGGCCTAAGGATTGGATGAAACCAAACTAAACCTGGATAAAAAGGAGATAAACATAATGATAACACAACTGATATTGTCAACACCAAATTTAAAGTTTTTTTATGATTAAAAATGCATCGTATTTTTTTTTTATTAATATTCCTTTTTGTTGTTTCCTTAATAGCATAAAAAAATAAAATTAACAATTAGTCTAGATTCATATTATTAAGTTTACTTAAATAGTGTTTTAAAAGAAAAAAAAAAAAGAAAAAAAAAGGAGAGAAAAAAAAATTTGTGAGAAATATTTTTTTTATAAATGAGATTATTATAAAAAATGGAACAAATGAAGTTTACATGCAGAAAGATACAGTATTAAAAAAGAAAATAAAAAAAAACAAAAAGATTACTTTGAATAATAGTAGTAACAACAAAACTAACAAAGATGCAACAACAAATTTAAGCATAGGTTGAAAACAAAACAAAAAAAAAAAACTCATTTCTTCCTAGGTACTCTCCATTTTAATCGCTGGGCCCATCGATGACTCAAAGGAGAAAAACCAAGTAAGTAAATTCGAAACCATGAAAGAAATATTTATATTTTGAATTTTTGATTAAAACAAATAACTTTTTTTGTCAAATACAAAGAAAAAAAAAAAAAAGAAAAAAAAAGAAGGAAGTTATAACCCTCTTAAAGGAAAAAAAGTGTAAAACGGGGTAACCCTATACATCAAGTGAATGAAACCTGGTAGAACCAAATCTTAATTTGGCTTAAACAACTATCACTATTTTTTTTTGGGTGTTGTTGTTTTCGGTTTCATAACTGCAGTTTGACGTTTGAGTATTGTTGTTGTGATCTGTAGTTATGATTTTCTATTGAATTTTCAAAATGTTCATTTGTTTTGTGTCTCTCAAATAAATATCTCTTGTTATTTAAACGACTCACAAAAAATTCAATTTCAAGACGTTCGTACTAAAAACGTTTTAGTTTCTACTTAATTTTTTCTCTCTCTCGCAGCAATGGAATGTTAACACTATTATTGTATCATTAAATATTTAGTTTGTGCTCTCTTGCGTTATATGATAATCAATTGCTCTCAAATGGTTTTTTTTTCTCTCTCTTTTAAATTGATAGTTTTGTTATTTTAATCTTTCTCAATGCATTGTGAAAACATAATTATCGTGTTAACGCACCTTATTGTTCTCTTTGAAAGTTAAAACAATGTTGTCAACTATTATAGATAATACTTTTCTGATTTTTATACTACTAAACATTAAACAAGATAGTTATATGGAAGAATCGTAGTTACTCACATGTATTACAGTCTAAAGAAAAAAAAAAAAATATTACTTATGTAAATATATTGTATATATGTATATACATACAAAACAAAAAAAAAAAAAAAGAGAAAAAAACAATATAAGCATATGGTAACTTACCTTAAGATACAGCTATTCGTATTATATTATATTATATTATATTAAAATTTCCTTTTAATAATAAAATCTGAAATGAATTGGTAAATTGAAACGTACGTGGTCTGAATTCTATTTGAAAGTTGTAGTTGTTGTTGATTTCAATTGGGGCTTTTATTAACATCGCAGAAAGCCATGGTAAGGGTGGGCATAGGAGTAACCAGCAAAAATGAATGCGTTACTATATGGTGTTTTTCTGGGTAAGTTTGACTTGGTGACAGATATTTCTAAAAAGCTATCTTATTTAGTAGGTTTGATTTAATTTAGGTAATTTTTTTTTTTTTTTCGTGTGCATATCTTGATGTTAGGGTTGCATGTGATGTTGGTGGTTTGTAGGTGTTTTCAGTTGCTTAGAGAACCTACGAAACTGAAGCTCCGGGTAAAGCTAGTGCACACGGGAGCAACTGAAGACAGCTGAAGATGTTCAAATGAAACAGTTTATATATATTTACACAAGCAAACCACACAGCTTAGCGCTAAGACTTATGGTTCAAGCCAACCGCATGTGCGATACCATAACAGAAATGGCGCCCAACGTGGGGCCCACGAAAGTATTCGTGAGTTCCTTTATTTTATCCCTTCCACCGCAGGACTAATCCTAAATGTTAGCTTAAATATTTTCATATTTGAATTTTGTAAATTCCGTGCCGCATGTGTATTCGTAGACTCACTGACTAAAAGGCTAAATGCTATTTCGTCCAGATTCTTATACAACATGTGTGCTTTGTGTTATTTCTTCAGACAAGTAATTTTGTTGTTAATGTAGAGAACTTGCAGTACAAATAAGCAATTTGCTAGTTTGCTGACCTGCATTAACATTTATTTATTTTATTCTGAAATAATTTGCCTCTTTCTACACATCTCTCATTGATGATCACTTGAGTATAATATTTTTTTTGGAAGCATATGGTAAAGAAAACTTAATGATTTCTTTTCATAACCAAAAGGTAAACTTTGGCTGAATTATCATCAATGAAATATCATCATTTCAAGACTATCCCTTAAAACACCAACCAAATTTTCTTTAGCGACAACACAACCATCTTTAGAAAACAGACCACGGTATATATTCTAATAAATTTGAAAAAAAAAAAACCTAAACTATCATACCTATCTTAATTTTTTTTGATTGCGAAATAGTTTATATTTGTATCTCAAAATGCCACTTTGTCGCAGCACAGATAACTTGTCGGCTCAAGGACAAAATTTATGTGTAATATGCCATGAAAACTTTTCTAATGGGGGTGAAATTTTACGCACCACCTGCAACCATAAATTCCATCGAGTGTGTTTAATAACTTGGCTCACGCGAAATCAAACATGTCCACAATGTCGCGCAGTTTGCTCACGTCGAGAATTTGGAGCTAATCCTACTCCAAATACTGGTGCCCGAACACGGTCTAGAGCCCAAGCTGAAGCCAATGTTTCAGCAAATAATACTGCTTCTCACCAACCTAGTGTGGCACAACCAAGTGACATTTTACAACCAGAAGTTTCTCGTGATGAAGCTGCTGCAATTTCAGTAGGCCCCAATGTTAGTATCAATACTGAAACAGAAATGAATAGTTCTGAGGAAACTCGAATTCGTAACTTAGTTAGCGCTGTCATATCAGCTAGACAGGCAAATGCGCTAGAGACGCTAGAAGCTCGAATGACACAACTTATCGAACAACGAATGGAAAGCTCATTGAACAATATAATGGGTCGGTTAAATCTTCATGATATGCAGGCTCGGGATACCATAGCAAGCCATTTTAATACCCCATATTCCAACCGGACTCATACAGTACCTGATTTACCGCATGATATGCCAAACCTTCGTAGTAACCCAGTAAATGTAAACATCGACAGTCAGGAACGAAATCGATATAGCGATTCGACTGTGGTTTCAAATTCGGGCAGAATCGCTCATTCAATTTCAAGTTGGGACATTAAGTTTGATGGAACAAGCAGTTTGCCTGTTGAAAGTTTTATTTATAGAATAGAATCGCAAGTAATTGACACCTTAGGTGGAAATTTTAACCTTCTGTGTGAGCATGTCCAGAGTTTATTTATTCAGGAAGCTAAAAATTGGTATTGGCGGTATCGACGTTCAGTCGATCGCGTAACTTGGCCTTCCTTATGCCAAGCATTGCGAACCAATTTTGGTGAACATAGAACAGATACGGATATTAAAGAAACAATACGAGGTAGACGACAAGGCAATATAGAATCTTTTGATGAGTACCGGAATTCCATTTTAAAAATGACAGAAAGTCTTCATATTCCTCTTGCCGAGTCGGAGCTTGTAGAGATTATGCAACGAGGTTTGCGACCACGAATAAGACAGCAGTTGTTATATGTTCCAATAAATTCTTTAGCTGATTTGCGGAAATTCTGTTTACAAGGTGAGTCCTTGTTAAATGAAATATCGAAACCAAACACTGTGACTAACGTTAACAACAATAGTGCAAGGCATGCGAGTTATTCATTAAGACGACAAATTAATGAAGTAGATGATCAATTTGAATTTCAGGCATTAGCTGAGACTGAACCTAGTATAAGTATTGAAGAGATAAATAGGCGCGCTAATAATTTTAAATTAGTTTGCTGGAACTGTCGTGTTGAAGGTCACAGATACTTTGATTGTCTTGAAGAGAGGAAATTATTTTGTTACGGATGCGGTGTTGCTGATACCTTTAAGCCAAATTGCAACCACTGCAATCCGGGAAACGTGAAAACGAGCGAAGGCTTCAATGTAAACCTTCGCAAAGACCAAACAAAACAGAATTAAAACAACCTTTACCACGCGAGTTCTCACACGAAAACGTTTCAAAGCTAAAAGTTATAATTCCATATGAAGAACGCTTAAGAATTTATAACCAGAAACGTTCTCAAATTTTTAAAGATGTAGAATGTCCGTCCGTTAATTCTTTTAATCGTTCGGCCAATCGAATCAAGAAATTTTGGGAAAAAGTAAAGTTTACTAGAAAACAAATTGAAAACATTGTTTGTGTGATTCAAAACAAAGCCCATGATTTAAGACCGTATGCTGAGATAGCAATATTAACCAAAACTTATCTTGGATTGTTAGATAGTGGTGCATGTGTGTCATGTATAGGTAGCAATCTAGCAAAAATTATCTACGATAGGTCAGATTTCACAAAACGTGAAACATCGGTTCGTACAGCGGATGGTAGACAACAGGTTGTTTATGGAACTATTTCTTTAGATGTCACATTTAAAAATAAAACAGAGAAAATTGAATTTTTTGTTGTTCCTAGTTTATCTCAAGAAATTATTTTAGGTGTCGACTTTTGGTCGAAATTTAAAATTGCACCAAATATTATAGCTGGAATTGAAACAATTGATAATGAAAAAACTATGCCTGAGCCAAATATGCACTTACTAAGCGATGTTCAAAAACTCCGCTTAAATTCAGTAAAGATGCTTTTTCCATCGTACGAACATGAAGGTCTAGGAAAAACTTCAATAATGGAGCACGTAATTGAGCTCGAACCAAACGTCCGTCCGATTAAACAAAGATACTATCCAATTTCTCCCGCCATTGAAAAACTCGTTCATGCAGAAATTGATGAAATGATCAAGTTAGGAGTAGTTGAAGAGGCACCTAACAGTCCATGGTCTAGTCCGGTCGTATTGGTAAGAAAATCTGAAAAAGTCCGTCTGTGTCTCGATTCACGTAAAGTAAACAGTGTTACAATCAAGGATGCGTATCCATTGCCACATATAGATGGTATACTTAGTAGGCTTCCAAAAGCAGAATTTATTAGTACGCTTGACTTACGTCGAGCATTTTGGCAAATTCCTTTAGCTAAAAATTCTAGAGATTTAACGTGTTTCACAGTCCCTAATCGGCCACTTTACAGGTATTGTGTTATGCCTTTCGGTCTCTGCAATGCACCACAAGCACTTTGTCGGCTGATGGATCGCGTTGTACCTCCAAACCTAAAAGACCAAGTATTTGTGTATTTGGATGACCTTCTTATCGTATCTGAAGACTTCAAGTCACATATGGTAGTGCTAACAGAATTGGCTCATCATTTGCGAACAGCAGGACTTACTATAAATATGCAAAAAAGTCATTTCTGTATCAACGAGGTTAAATATCTTGGATATATTGTAGGAAACGGATCTTTGCGTGTTGACGCCGACAAAGTATCTGCAGTTGCAAATTATCCCTCACCGAAAACTATAAAACAGCTTAGGAGATTTTTGGGAATGGCCGGATGGTACCGGAGATTTATAGATAATTTTGCTTCAATAACGACACCACTGACAAATCTTCTCAAGAAAGGAAAAGGCTACAAATGGACGGAGGAAGCGCAAAATGCTTTCAATATTTTGAAAAATAAACTCACAACTGCTCCTGTGTTAGCTAACCCTGATTACACAAAACCTTTTCTAATACAGTGTGACGCAAGTAAATTGGGAGTAGGTGGAGTACTGGCACAAGTTAACGAAGATAATGTTGAAGTACCTATCGCTTATTTTTCTCAAAAATTAAATAAGGCACAAAGCAATTATAGCGTAACAGAACTTGAATGTTTGGCAGCCCTTTTAAGCTTGAAAAAGTTTAGATCCTATGTTGAGGGTCAGGAGTTCACTATAATAACCGACCATGCCAGTCTAAAATGGCTTATGCGTCAAACTGATCTTTCTGGCAGATTAGCTCGCTGGTCGCTAAAACTTCAGGGATATAAATTTAAAATAGAACACCGAAAAGGTACGCAAAATGTGGTTCCGGATTGCTTATCGCTCCAAAATTTTGATGAGATAGTAGAGCTAGAGTTTCAACCGCTAGTAAGGCTTGATTCACCTGAATTCTGCTCAGCTGACTATGAAAAAATAAAGAGTTTTGTCCTTCAAAATAAAGACAGATTGCCTGACCTTAAAATTATTGAGAAACATTTGTACAAACGTACGGAGCACCCTAATGGGAACACAGAAGATGAAGCTTTCAATTGGAAACTATGGGTTCCAAAGTCCCTCGTCCAAGAAGTTATAAGAAACTCTCATTCGCTTCCGAATAAGTGCCATGGAGGCATAGCCAAAACTATTCAACGCATTAGGAAAAATCTCTACTGGCCTAACATGACCGTGGACATAAAAGACTATATTTCAAAATGTGACGTATGCCATGAAACCAAATCGCCTAATTTCACTTTACGACCACCTATGTCAAGCCAGTACATCGTGCATAGACCATTTGAAAAGTTGTATATTGATCTCCTAGGACCGTATCCAAGATCCAAAAGAGGGAATATAGGTATATTAATTGTTTTGGATCATTTAACTAAATATCCACTTATTAAAGCCATACAAAAATTTACTGCTCCAATCATATGCGAGTATCTTAGAGATAATGTTTTTAGTGTTTTTGGAACGCCAGAAGTAATTCTCAGTGACAACGGGAAACAATTCAAGTCAACATATTTCAACAGTTTTCTTAAAGAAAGAGAGATAAGACATGTATACACAGCATTGTACAGTCCTCAGGCAAATGCTAGTGAGCGCGTAAATAGGTCTATTATTGCCGGAATCAGATATTTTGTAGCAAAAGACCAAACCATTTGGGATAAAAACCTTCCCGATATCGCTGAAGCCTTAAGAAGTTCATATCATCAAACAATTGGTTTTACACCATATTATGCCCTATTTGGCCAACAAATGGTTACGCATGCGTCGGACTATGAGCTATTGCGGAAGCTTCAAATGTTTGATGGTAGTGTGCTCGACAGAAATGACAATCTGAAGTCAGTTAGAAAGGCTTTAGCTGAAAATATCGCCAAAGCTTTTGAATCATCGGCTAAAAGATACAATTTACGAAGTTCAACCAAAACTTTTAAAATAGGGGAAACCGTCTATAGAAGAAATTTTGTTTTAAGCGATGCGTCAAAAAAATTCTGTGCAAAATTTGCACCCAAGTTCTTAAAAGCTGTTATAATTGGAAGGAAAGGCAATTGTATGTATGACTTGGAAGACGCAGATACAGGTAAAAGAGGAACATATCACGCGAAGGATATTCAAAAGCGTTTATGAATTAACCCGTCCTTTCTCAGGTCATGTTTTGCAAATTTATTAATTTGCCGCTTTCATTACCTGTTTTGTAATGGACTGTTTTTAAGTTTTATCAAAGCCAATAAAAAAAATAAAAAAAAAAAAAAAAAATATGTATTGTCTAAGATTAATATTGACTCTTGACTCATCATTGGCTCGTGCTCCAATAGTGGCCACCTCATTAGCGCGAACTACATTGTCCAGTTCTGACTTAGTAACAAGCTGAAGAAAAATAGCGGAAAACTTAATTACTTCGTTACCCTACGTACTAGTTATCAGCTTTAAATTGAACATGGTCATCATTTGTTTTATTAAACATTTAATGTCTTTTCAATTCGATGCAAAATACTTACACTTCAGTTGTATATACATAATTACTTATTTGTTCTTATAATATAATTATTTATAATTATATCTCTATTTTGATATCTAATTTTTTTTTTTAAAAAAAAAATAATAAAATTTATAAATTAGGAGATATACGATATTTAATTGCCGCCTGTATTGAGTTTTTCGCTAGTAAAAAAAAACAAACAAAAAAAAAATAAAAATGCATTTACCTCTATCCCGCATGCAAGCATAAGAAAAAAAAATAATAAACGTTATTCGATCGCCTGATGAGGAGAAGAAGGTTGACCGCTGCAACGCGTGGCAGAAAAGTAAGTTTTTGGCAGCGAATCGAACAACATGTTCACGCGTCTTTATTTTTGAAGAAAAGAAAAAGTAAAGTTTAAAAAGAAGTAGTTGGAGTTATAATACTATGAAAAAAAAAAGAAACATCAAACTAATATAACTATATAAAGTTTAATAAACAACTAAATAAATAAAAAAAAAAAAGGAAAAAAAAACTAAAATTACTATAAACTAGTGAAGAAATACACTATGCTTATAAATGCAGCATGAAAAGTTGCTAGATATTGCTAGCATAAGTAATTTTTTTCTAATGCTACTGAACGAGAAATTCTTGATAATTTTCTGGCCTAAGGATTGGATGAAACCAAACTAAACCTGGATAAAAAGGAGATAAACATAATGATAACACAACTGATATTGTCAACACCAAATTTAAAGTTTTTTTATGATTAAAAATGCATCGTATTTTTTTTTTATTAATATTCCTTTTTGTTGTTTCCTTAATAGCATAAAAAAATAAAATTAACAATTAGTCTAGATTCATATTATTAAGTTTACTTAAATAGTGTTTTAAAAGAAAAAAAAAAAAGAAAAAAAAAGGAGAGAAAAAAAAATTTGTGAGAAATATTTTTTTTATAAATGAGATTATTATAAAAAATGGAACAAATGAAGTTTACATGCAGAAAGATACAGTATTAAAAAAGAAAATAAAAAAAAACAAAAAGATTACTTTGAATAATAGTAGTAACAACAAAACTAACAAAGATGCAACAACAAATTTAAGCATAGGTTGAAAACAAAACAAAAAAAAAAAAACTCATTTCTTCCTAGGTACTCTCCATTTTAATCGCTGGGCCCATCGATGACTCAAAGGAGAAAAACCAAGTAAGTAAATTCGAAACCATGAAAGAAATATTTATATTTTGAATTTTTGATTAAAACAAATAACTTTTTTTGTCAAATACAAAGAAAAAAAAAAAAAAGAAAAAAAAAGAAGGAAGTTATAACCCTCTTAAAGGAAAAAAAGTGTAAAACGGGGTAACCCTATACATCAAGTGAATGAAACCTGGTAGAACCAAATCTTAATTTGGCTTAAACAACTATCACTATTTTTTTTTGGGTGTTGTTGTTTTCGGTTTCATAACTGCAGTTTGACGTTTGAGTATTGTTGTTGTGATCTGTAGTTATGATTTTCTATTTAATTTTCAAAATGTTCATTTGTTTTGTGTCTCTCAAATAAATATCTCTTGTTATTTAAACGACTCACAAAAAATTCAATTTCAAGACGTTCGTACTAAAAACGTTTTAGTTTCTACTTAATTTTTTCTCTCTCTCGCAGCAATGGAATGTTAACACTATTATTGTATCATTAAATATTTAGTTTGTGCTCTCTTGCGTTATATGATAATCAATTGCTCTCAAATGGTTTTTTTTTCTCTCTCTTTTAAATTGATAGTTTTGTTATTTTAATCTTTCTCAATGCATTGTGAAAACATAATTATCGTGTTAACGCACCTTATTGTTCTCTTTGAAAGTTAAAACAATGTTGTCAACTATTATAGATAATACTTTTCTGATTTTTATACTACTAAACATTAAACAAGATAGTTATATGGAAGAATCGTAGTTACTCACATGTATTACAGTCTAAAGAAAAAAAAAAAATATTACTTATGTAAATATATTGTATATATGTATATACATACAAAACAAAAAAAAAAAAAAAAAGAGAAAAAAACAATATAAGCATATGGTAACTTACCTTAAGATACAGCTATTCGTATTATATTATATTATATTATATTAAAATTTCCTTTTAATAATAAAATCTGAAATGAATTGGTAAATTGAAACGTACGTGGTCTGAATTCTATTTGAAAGTTGTACTTGTTGTTGATTTCAATTGGGGCTTTTATTAACATCGCAGAAAGCCATGGTAAGGGTGGGCATAGGAGTAACCAGCAAAAATGAATGCGTTACTATATGGTGTTTTTCTGGGTAAGTTTGACTTGGTGACAGATATTTCTAAAAAGCTATCTTATTTAGTAGGTTTGATTTAATTTAGGTAATTTTTTTTCTTTTTTTCGTGTGCATATCTTGATGTTAGGGTTGCATGTGATGTTGGTGGTTTGTAGGTGTTTTCAGTTGCTTAGAGAACCTACGAAACTGAAGCTCCGGGTAAAGCTAGTGCACACGGGAGCAACTGAAGACAGCTGAAGATGTTCAAATGAAACAGTTTATATATATTTACACAAGCAAACCACACAGCTTAGCGCTAAGACTTATGGTTCAAGCCAACCGCATGTGCGATACCATAACAATATATGGGGAAAACGGCAGAGTCTACTCCCAAAAGATTTGGTGTAGGTGGCGACAAGGTGCTTGACCTCCTCTCAAAAGCTAACGTTCCATCTAATAAAGGATTCAAGGTAATATAATAAGAGTGTTCCTATTAAAAAAACTTAAATAATTTTACGTATCCCAGGTATTCATAGACAACTATTTTACATCCGTAAAATTACTGTGACACTTATCTTCCAACGGAATATGTACCTCGGGAACCATACGAGAAGGTCGAACAGAAAAATGCCCCCTTCGCTCAATCCCGGCAATGAAAAAAGAAGATAGAGGTTCAGTAGATCATCGGTTTACAAGTAACGGAAATATATTGCTCACCCGATGGAAGGATAATAATGTTGTCACAATTGCCACCAATTTTGATATTAATGAAATGGGAACATGCAAATGCTTCATTAAAGGGCGGGGTGCTGTAAGTATTCCCCAACCAAAATTGTTTCATCGATATAATATGAGAATGGGAGGAGTGGATAAAATGGACCAACTAGTTGCAGTGCGGTTGCAGTGCAGTTGCGGTGGCGGCCGTAGCCTAGTGGGTAGAGTGCGTGGCCCCTAAGCGAAAGAACCGCGGTAGTCCGGGTTCAATTCCAGCTCAGACAGAAAATTTTTCAATTGAATTAATTTTTCTGTTCGGTCGTCACCTCTCTGCAGACAATGGCAAACCTCAGAGAGTAAAAATTGCCATGTAAAGCTTCTTGAGAACATAAGCCGTTCGGAGTCGGCATAAAACATGTAGGTCCAGTTCTCGGTCATTTGTGATTAAACATTTAATAACACGCACAACACAATTGATCAATAGAAGCTAGGTCAAAGTCCTGCCAAGGGCTGAAATGGCCAGTTTATTTTTATATATTATTAGTTGCAGTCTACCGGTCTAGAATGAGACAAAAAAAATTGTGGTGGCCCATATTTGCATATCTGCTGGATGCGTCAGTAGTGAATGCATGGCTGTTGATGAAGAAGTTACATCCCAATGATCCGGCATGTGCGGCTCTTCTAAATTTTCGCCGTTATATTGCAACATAACACCTAGAATCATATGGTACTCCAACATCAAGAGGTTTGCGCAATAGCAATGTCACTGCAGATACAAGATATGGTGGCAGAAACCACATTATTGAGTATTCAAAAACAGATAAACGATGTGGATTTTGCGGCAAAGAGTCTAACTTTATTTGTAAGAAATGTGGCAAAGGTCTCCACCCTAAAGATTGTTTTAAAGAATATTATAAGCCAAGTGTACCCAATGCGCAGTGTCCCTTATAAGGGACGGTCTATAACTCCAGAACCATAAGCTTTTTTTGAATAAATTTTTTTTAAACTAATTAACTAAACCATTTTCATTCATAATTGGTGTAAATCACTTAAGGGTAGTGCCCAGGGAACTTCGTCCACTAATGGGTTAACCAAAAATCAACTGCAAAACATGAACATAAAGAAACTCTAGATAAACAGCTGATATTGAAAACTAGCTCACTTTTCTCTGCTTTCTACTTCATTTCTCTCCGAGTCGGCCCTACCTGGTTATTCTGCCATGCTCGTTGTCAGTATTGATGACGAGAGTTACTCGCAAAATGACTATGACGATACCGCAAACCAAAGATTTACCCTCTACCAAAATCGTTCACGCGCCTAAAGAAGTTTTCACTTCAAAAAGTTGAAAAGTCGATTTCTAAAAGTTCAAACAGTCGATGAGTCGACTTTAACATTGACAACGCTTAAAAAAATCGAAGTCAGCTTTTGCTGGCAGTTGCACATCTCTAATAGCTACTCAAATTCCATAAAAAAAACAAAGCTGAAACAAGTCCACTTAAAGATTTACACATTTCTTTAATGAATTTCGTACCCATTCAAAAAGTTTCCTTGTTCAATTCCATTTTTTCATACAAGAACACTTTTTTAATGCTAGGCACAAAAAAGTCGCAAGGTACAATTAAATTAATAATTGCTATCTCTTGTACAATTACAAATTTAATTGTTACAAGAGATATCAAGGTACAATAAGTTTCGAGGATCAAAAAGTCGCAAGGTACAAAAAGTCGTAATGTACAAAAAGTTAAAGGGTACTTAGAGTAATTACTCAAGGTCGTAATTAAAAAAACGCAAAGTGAAAAAGGCACAAAGTACAAAAAGCCACATGGTACACAATGTTAAAAAGATCACATGGCACTCAAAGTCACAAGGTAAAAAACAGCAAGAAAAAAGTTGCAAAAACAAACTCACAGAGAACTTAAAGTCGCAACGCAAAAAATTCGCAAATTAAAAAAAGGCCAATATTCAAAAATTCACAAGGTGCAAATAGCCACAAGGTGCAAAAAAGTCGCATGCTAAAAAAGCACCAAAGTACAAAAGAGGCAAAGTACAAAATTACATATTAAATTTACTAAAAGTCGTAAGGAACAAAAATCGATAAGTTACTAAAATTCTCAAGGTATAAAAAATCGAAAGTTAAAAAATTTCGCAAAGTATAAAAAGTGTGAAGAAGCAAAAAAACCCAAAGGTAGAAAAACCAAAGAATTCGCATGGTGCAAAAAATTGCAGGCTAGAAAATGCCACAAGGTACAAAAATTTTAAAGTAAACACTGAGAATATATATTAAAAGTCACAATAATGCAAAAAAATATCACAAGTTGCAAAAAGTCGCAAAGTAGAAAAAGACACATGGATCTAAAAGTCGCAAGGTTAATTTCAGTGCACACATAATAGCAAATTTAAATAATCGCAAGAAAAAAGTTGCAAAAGAAGTAGATCACAGGGAACACAAGGTCGCAAAGTTAAAAGAAGTAATTCTCAAAAATACACAGGGTACACGGAGCTATTAGGTAAACAAATAGCTACATGGTAAAAAAGTCACAAAGTACAAAAAGTCACAGGTTAGACAAAAGTGGCAAGGTACAAAAAATTACAAGGCACTCAAAGTCGCAAGTTGAAAAAGTCGCAAGTTAAAAAAGTAAAGATGTTCAAAAATTTGCAGGGCAAAAAAAAAGACACAACGTGCAAAAAAGTCGCAACGTAAAAAGTCTCAAAGTACAAAAAGTAGCAAAGTACAAAAAGCCATATGGTACAAAAAAATCGTTAAGTACTAAAAATTGTAAAGTACAAAAAACTTAACAGGGTACAACATTTTACAAGTTTCTAAAAGTCGCAAGAAAAAAGTTTGCAAGTTATGAAAAGTGGCAAGATACAAAAATCCAGAAGGTACAAAAAATTTCAAGGTGCAAAAAATCGCAATTTACAAAAGCTAGAACAATTATAAACTAAATACTAAAATGAAATGAAAAAAATCGCAAGGTTAAAAATGTCGTAATGCAAAAAAGTCGCAAGGTACAAAATGTCGCAGGGTACAAAAAGGCACATTGACCAATGTAAAGGTGCTTTTGCAACCACTCCTGTCAGGTTGTAACAATAAATTCATAAAATTAATAAACCATTGTTGATGCCTTTGAGAAGCACACTAACAATGGAGTAATATTAAAAAAAGAAATCTTCCTAAAAACAAGTTCTGATTTTCTGCTGTCAAAACCCTCAAAAATTCTTGAGAACTTTGCCATTTTCAATGATTTAAAAAATAATTAAGTGTATTCAACCAAATATTTTCCAAAACACCTACAATAATAGTAGCAACAAGAACACCAACTTAAACAAAAAAGTTTAAACAGTCGTTACTAGGCGAAGCTTCCTGCGCAATTATCAAAAAATTTCAAGCTGCGCCAACAGCAGGCAGTGCAAAACAAACAACAAAAACAACAACAGCAGCGCCAACAACGACAACATGTTGACAAAACTAAACGCAACAACAACAACAGCAAATAACAGCAACAACAACAACAACTGGAATGTCAAAACATTGTCGTTTAGTGCAAGCGTTTTATTTTTTTGAAAATGACTTTAGTTCCGGCGGAAGTTTACAAATTGTGGACGGATTTCATGCAGCAACAGCAGCATAACTTGTGTGAAAAAACATATGAAGGCGGCTAGCTTAAAACCACAAACACTGGCACAATTACACATATACACACAGTATATGCGCAGGCAGTTGCCATCATCGTAGTGTTTGTACATTAGTGAAAGTGACACACTTTAAGTTAGTTTTATTTTTTTTATTTTTTTCAGATTGTTAGCACCTTGCTTTTTATTATTGCCCAATGGCAATTGTTCTCACGCAACAAATAGTGACACAAGCATACAAACACACTTATGCACACACACAAAACACACCATGTTTTGACAACATTCGCGAACTAACACACGCACACGTCAGACTCCAAGCGGACGAGCGGACATCCGCTTCATCTACTAACAAGCACTAAAACAATGACAGGAGCAGCAAAAACAGCAGCTTCAACAAAAATAACAATAACAACAATATATATACAGCGATAACAATAATGTATGAAAGCAACATCATCATCATCATCGTTTTCATAGCCGTCGTCGTCGCCGTCAGCCGGAGGCCAGAAGCAGCTGGTTCAAAAAATACAGAAATATATTTTTAATAAATAGCTACAGAGATTAAATACACACATTCACGTCACACACACACACACACACCTGCATACTGTGCTCGCATACATTAACAACGCAACCCGCAACAAGCGCAAATACTCATGTACTTCAGTGCCAAAGGATAATCCAAACAGCTCACACAGAAACACACATATATATCCGACTTAGTCACTGTTACACAAGCTCATCCCACATCCCCTCTTTCCTCACCTTAGACCCACTCACCATTTAAAGCCACAAAGCCAAAGTGCATATCTACATATGTGCCAGTGTGTTTATTTGTATGTTTGTGAATTACATACAAATGCCGACATATTGCACAACAATGTGTGTGTTCGTGTTTTTATTTTTCATTCTAACTTTATGTTAATATATTTATTTATATGTTACAAAAAGAAAACGCACAAAAAAGAAAATATCACATAATTTTGTCACTTTGTAGATTTTATTTCTGTGACACATTCCGCAAACACTCTTTTCTTCATTGCTCTAACTCTTATGTCCGTCTAATACAGCTTGTCAAAAGTTTATAGCTTACAAACAAACTTGCTTACATACGCACAAATCTATGCTTTTTGCTATCAGCAGCACGCGGTTTTTATGATCATGTTTTTATGGTTTTATTGATAATGTTGTACAATTTTTTTTTTCTTAGTACATATCTTCTACTTGTGTAGCTTTTATTGCAATTACATACAGCATTGTTTTATGTTTACTTTATGTTCACAAATTTGCTTTATTTTGCGTTTATTCGAGTGTGTTTGATAAAGTTGTAATAATTGTTACTCATACGCCATGGTGTACTACTCAGCATTAATATACCATTGTTAGATATTGTGAGTGATATTTTCGAGTTAATCGTAGTATTACGCTTCAAAAATATCAATTGCTACCTGCAAACTCATGAAAGAGTTCACATAAATTCTGAAATCTCGCGTCGAAGGATTTTTAATATGGAAACAGTGAATCGAATTTTTATCATAACGAGTTCGTTCAGACGAGTTTAGGAGGCAGTATAACTTTTAGAAGTGATTAAGAAAAAATTAGTGTTAGAGGCGTGTTTCACGTTTGATAAAGTTTTTTCAAAAAACTTTGTCTGATACGTCCTCATCAGTATTCAAGTCAAATTTGTAAAGCAAAATTTCATACTTTATTTTTCTGTATCAAATAAGGGAATGAACGAAGGATAACTTCCAGCAACTTCTATTAATTAATAAACTAAAAATATATAAGTTTTTAACTTGAATTAAAAATTTTGGAACAAGACATTTATTTTTCATAAATTTAACTACAAATTCAATCAGATCCTTAAAGATTGGAAAATGATTTTCTTTTCGCGTGTATTTGGATTTGTTTATTACCTATATAACTATATATATATTTTTATATAACTATAACTACAACTATATATATATTTTTTTATAACTTTATATACTATATACAAATTTGCTATAAAACCTGTTAAGGTTTAGCAATCGAATAAATAAATCTTAAAAAAATTATAAAATTGAGGTACTCATCAAACAACGTCTCTTGTATTTTGTATTTGTATTTGTATTTATTATTTGATATACCAGTGCTACAAGGTACGAACCTTATGATTAATGCACTGCCATCATAGATTTGTTGTATTTTGTATTATAACAATAAATTTAGTGGTAACAATAAAATTAATTATAATTATAGTAATATTATTAATACTAAAAGTATAGATAATATAGAAACAGTTTCACTTCCAGTAAGTTTATGACAATACAGGTAAGTTGATTTTATTTAAACATTACAAAATTAATAATAAATTTTAATACCTGATTTTTTTTAAAGAAAGAAAAGGTGAATTTTACGAGAGAATAAAAATTATTGCAACGTTGAAAAATGAGAGTATAACATTTTTTTGAATTGCACTGCGTTTTTAACTGATTTAACAAAAGAAGGTAACGAGTTCCAAAGACGAATTGCAAATATATAAAATTGTCTTTCAGATGTCAAACAGAAGTGACGCTATTGTATTAACGAATAGGACCGATTGGAACGAGAAGCGGTAATACGGTTGTGCAAGTAAGGTGGCTCCCCAGTGTGTAACACCTTATGCAGCAATAGTAAAGTACGGAATCTAAGAATGTTTTCAAAGGTCATGTTGTAGATGCGTATTGCATAATGGGACACATGATCAGTACGTTTTAATCCATAAACATATCTAGCAATGTTGTTAAAAGCAACATTTAGTTTTTGTTTACTAACAGAATCGCAATTCGCATAAATTTCGCAAGCATAAAGAAGCGTAGGGAGGATGTAAGCTTTGGCTCAGTGAATAAAGGCCTAACGAACTAATGCCTAAAAAAAAAATGAAATAATGCCTAAAAATTGCAACAAAAAATTATATAGGAATTAGGCGGTTGTTCATTATGAAAGAATGTCTAATATTTTAGGCATTCCTTCATTAAAATTGTTAGGTGATTTTTCATAATGAAAGAAAGCCTAAGAATCAAAAAGTATTGTTACGAAAGGTAAGTTCCCTTTTACAAAATGTTAAAATAATGGTATTAATTTTCCCTTTTACAAAATGCATACACTATCTTGTAAACATTCTGTAAAAGGGAAAATTATTAGTTTTTAAAATTATAAAAGCAATTGATTTTCCCTTTTACAAAATGCATACACTATCTTGTAAACATTCTGTAAAAGGGAAAATTATTAGTTTTTAAAATTATAAAAACAATTGATTTTCTTTTTTACAAAATGCATACACTACCTTGTAAACATTCCGTTAAATAGAAAATTATTAGTTTTTAAAGTTATAAAAGTAATTGATTTTTAATTTGTTATTGTTTGTTTTTTTTAAGGTGATTTTTAAAATTAGACTTTCCTTCATTTTTAAAGTTAGACGTTCTTTCACTTTCTTCTTAGGCATTCTTTCATTTTGAAAAATTAGGCATTAGTTCGTTAGGCCTTTATTCACTGAGCCGTAAGCTTTAGCTATAAGCAGTCTAATATTAAGTGGTGTGAAATTTTGTGAAACCCACAGTACTCTGAGCATTCCATAAACCTTGCCTATTGCAGTGCCAATGTGTGTGTTCCAAGTCAAAGTTCTATTAAAGATAACTCCAAGATTTTTCGCTGAATTAACGAAGTAAATTGTGGCGTTGTTCAAGATAATTTTAGGAAATTCCGAGACATCGACTAGTTTTTTAGAGGTGACTATACACTTAGACTTTTTTGGGTTAAGACACAAGCCATTTTGGCCTGCCCAAGTTGTTATGCGTGCTAAATCGTTGTTGATAGCAGAAATACAATTAGAGATACAGTCTAGTTTACAGCTTAGATACAATTGGACATCGTCAGCGTACACATGAACTTTACAATTTTGAAGAACCGTGGGTAAGTCATTAGCATACATGGAAAACAGGAGAGGCCCAAGAACAGAGCCCTGAGGTACTCCCCTGTTAACCTTCAAGAATTCTGATGTCGTGTTATTGACAAATACTGCTTGGGATCTATTAGAAAGGTATGACTTGAACAGGTTTGCTGCTGTATGAGAGAAGTTAAACATGTTGATTAATTTCGAACAAAGGATGCCATGATCAACTGTATCGAAGGCCTTAGAATGATCAAGAAGAATTAAAAAGCTAAGTTTTCTATCATCCAAGCCTGCTCTAATCTCTTCAGCTACATCTATTAGAGCTGTAACGCAGCTCCTCTTTGCCCTAAAACCTGACTGCCGGTCGGTTAGCAGCTTATTGTCGCATATAAATTTGTTAGTTTGATTGTAAAGAATTACTTCTTGTATTTTAAAAGTTTAAGAATTTCCTTAAATTTTGTTTTATAAATACATTTAAAACAATAGGTGGTATGCATATAAAGTAAGCATTTGCTCCGACTCGACTTTTCAAGTAAAATGAAGGGAGTTTATGAATTTTTTACTTGCCGACTCGATTTTTCAAGTAAAATTAAGGGAGTTTATGAATTTTTTACTTGAAAAATCGAGTCGGAGCAAATGCACATTTTGTTGTACAAGAAGAAATTTTAATGCACCAATTTAATTGACGAACACGTACATAGTATAACTTTTTTGGTCTCTTTCGATTCTGATAGATAATAGCACCCCGTAAGAGGGATTCCAGATTATGCAACAGTATTCCAATTGAGACCTTACCAAAGCATTATACAGGGTGACAAAAAATAAGTGTATACAACATTTTTCAATGAAAAATCTTTATTTTTAATAAAAATAGGGAAAGAACATAAAAAACTCAAAATTTAATCCATAAGTAATAATTTATTTAGCTGGATTCGAAGTGACCTCCTCCAGCGCGAATACACATCTTCAAACGCTTTTCAAAATTTTGGGCTATGGGCCGCAGCTCCTCTAAGATTATTTTGTCCCACTCCCGACGCAACGCTTGCTTCAAAGACTTCAAACTTTGGTGTCGCTTAGCACACGCCCTTGCCTCTAAAATCGACCATATGGAATAGTCCAAGGGGTTGAGGTCAGGTGAATATGGCGGCCATTCCTGAGACGTTATGAAGTCCGGAAAATTGACTCTACACCACTCTTGTGTAATTCTTGCTCTGTGGGCTGGCGCTGAGTCTTGCTGGAAAGTCCATCTTTCTTCGCCAAAGTGCAGTCGAGCCCAAGGAAGAACTACGGCTTCCAAAATGTCGCGACGGTATACTTCTTGATTAATTTTTACTCCTTGGTCCACAAAAACCAAGGGTGTCTTGCCGCTGGCACAAATTCCTCCCCAAGCCATGACGGATTGCGGATTTTGGCGATGTTCGATGATAGAGGATGGCCCAGGAGCTTCTCTTGACCAGATTCGATCGTTTTGCCTATTGTGCTTTTGCTGAACAGTGAATAATTTCTCATCTGTGAACACAATTTTTTCCCATCCCATACCTGCGGCCCGACGCAAAAGCAGACGACATCTTTGGAGCCGAACTTTCTTGTTCTGATCCGTTAACAACTGTCCTCTTTGGTGTTTGTAGGCTTTAAGTCCAAGATGTTCTTTTGCCATAAGTCGCAATGATTCACGGTTAATACCCACCTCACGAGCCATTTTTCTCATTGAAACTCCTGCATTTCGTTCAACCCGTTTTTTGATGATTTTTCGGTTATTAGAAGTGTTTACGGATCGTTTTCTTCCTCTACCTGGTCTATCACCTTCATGGCCAAGCTCCTTAAACCGTTTAATTGCACGAGCAACCAGTGAACGGGCAATTCCAATACTCCGAGCGATTTCGCAATTTCGTTTACCTAACTGGTACAACGCTATAATGGTTGCGCGATGAGTAGACATTGTGAAATAAACTATTAAAGTGAAGCTAGAGCGTTGAAAATAAATGTAACGGTTTCTGAAATATGTCGAATAGCAACAACAACAAATAAACCGTTGTTAATATAATAATGCGTTCTACACAGGGCAAAGAAGTTTGTATACACTTATTTTTTGTCACCCTGTATAAAGTTTTGTGTGCATAAGGGTCTGAAAAAGCAGTAGAATTTGTTTTAAGGAAACTGAGCATTGAACTTGCTATAGAAAAAATGTTGTTCACATGCTTTGTGAAATTTAAACGCCGATCCAAGACGATCCCTGGATCCTTTTTAGATGTGATACGTTCTAGGACAGACAGTTTGATGAGACATGCGCTAATTAAAGATATATTAGTTCTATATAAAGATAAACACTCGCATTTGGAAGTATTTAAGGGCAGGCTATTATCATCTCAGCAATTAGAGACGGAATTTATATCAGATTGCAAGAGCGCACAGTCATTATAAGATTTTAAAGAGCGATATATTTTTAGATCATCCGCTAATAGGAGGTATTTTGAATGTTTGATGATTGACGATAAATCATTAATGAATAACAAAAATAGTAGGGGTGAAGTCCTAAGTGACTACCCTGCGGTACACCAGAAGTTACTTTTATGGGTTCTGTTTTGATGTTATTAGTTTTGACGATTTGATAACGGTTTTTTAAGTATGATTCTATCCAATTTAGCAAGTTGGAATGAAAACCAAGGCTATGCAGCTTTTTAAGTGATATGTTATGGTTTACTTTATCAAATGCTTTTGCAAACTCTGTAAAAATAACATCGGTTTGCAACTGATTTTTTAAGTTTTTACATACATAGTTACAATAAAGGAAAAAGTTTGTTGACCTACCGGCTCTGAAACTATGTTGTTGATCAGATAACTCAGAGTTAAGTTGAGTCGAAATCTTTTCATAAATAATTTTTTTGAATAATTTAAGGATGGAAGAGATTTTGCAGATTGGTCTATAGTTGCTTATATATTGTTTAGGACCCACCTTGTGGATTGGATCGATAAGAGACAATTTCCAGCTTTCGAGAAAGGTGCTGCTGTCTAATGATTCTCTAAAGATTTTAAAAAGTGGCACATATAAGGGATGCCGCGAAGTTTTTAGGTAAAATAAGTGCAATACCATCAGGACCTCCCATCTTTTTGCATATCAGATCCCAAATCTAAATTAACTGGAGCAGATACTTGGTAAGTGGAACGAATGTCACTCTTCAAGTACACAGATATTAAATAGTAATAAAATAACTTGCAAATGGTTTGAGTGTCATCAGATGAGCAGTTCAAAAGGAACATAGTCCTAGGTAGGCCATTCCTTTTTCTTTTAGTATTTATGTAAGACCAAAAATAATTTACTGTCATTTCTAATTTTAGATTCAGTATTTAATAAGTATGAACTGCATAAACATTTATTGAGTGTGTCGAATTGTCTTCGGTGCTGAAGGTAATTTAATTTTAGTTGAGGATCGGTTTTGGCTTCTCTGAAACGCTTATATGCTTTTTTTGCATGTTTTTTAGATTTGAAAGTCTTTTATTTGAATTGAATAACTTTTTTTGGAACAAATAAGTTACTATCTTCATTAAAAATTAATTTTTTCTATGATTTAAATACAAATTCTAAATTATTGATAGTTTAAATCATTCTTGATTTTAAATACTAATTCTAGTTCTTTGATAGTTTAAAATCGTTTATTAAGCTTTTTAGGTCAGGTTAGAAAAATTAATTGCTCAAACAAATTTTTTCCAAAGAAACAACAACACTTTCAATATGAAAATTAAAGCATCACTAGCTGATTTTATAGCAATTTCGGCCCTGCTACAGGCTTCATCAGAAATCTTTGTGATGCCACCACCTGGGATCGAGCCCGGGTGAGGAACACCGTGCCAGCGCATTAGCACACTGCACAACAGAGGCGATGAGATTTCAGTGTCAATTTCTCAGTTTTTCTCAGTTTTCTCTCCTTCATACTCTTTTCTTTGCTGTTATTTTTGCTTACTTTATTTTTTTATGCTTTTATTATGGAGTCATTACACTGTGCGCTTTTTTGTATATTTTTCTCTGTATTTGATAATTTTAAAGTTTTTTACTTAATTTTGGTATAAGGAATCTCGTGGTGACATTTGTTTTACCACTTTACCGAACATTTTAGAACAAAATTTTTTTTTAAGATATATCAAAAATTATTTAAGATATGCACTCATTTTCATGTTGATAACTCTTGAACCATTAGGATTTTCATTTTTGTTTCCTGAGCAAAGTTCCTTCTATAATTCTGGCTAACAACTTTGCTAAATAAATCAAAAAAGGAAAAAATCGCTTCCAGTGGGTCTTATTGAGTATTTCTTACAAAAAGCCAAACGAAAAAATTTCGAACAACATTGCGTATGAGTAACATTATTTTCTTTGAACCGTTGAAAGCGGGCAAGACATATGTCGCGTATTAAATGTTTAAAGACAATTTCAAATGATTTTTCGTTACATATTTGTTCAACAAAGTTGTTAGCAATAATAATAGAAAGAAATTTGCTGAAAAAACCGAAATGAAAATCCTAATGGTTCAAGAGTTTTCAACATGCAGATGGTGTCATTTGTCGAAATTTCCAATCGGAAAACTTATCATACATTGATTTTAAATCCATTTCAGATAGGATGTCATTCCAAGCTACAAGCTGATTATTCATTGCATCAAAGTTGGTTTTACTAAAATCATTATAATTCATGATTCCCTGTAAGGGATTTTGATAATAAAAAATTTAAAATTCAACTAATAAAGGGACATGGTGTAGTGTTTTCTTAAAAATAGGTTCCGTAGGTATATCAATGTTGTCGCTAAGATTTTTATCTATAAAAATTAAGTCTAGTATTCTACCCAGATCATTAGGAATATTATTTATCTGTGTCAAGTCGTATTGTCAGAAAAAGTCTACGAAGGAACATTCGATATCATTGCTTATATTAGTAGGCATAAGATTAATTTCATCATAATCAAATTTCCATATAATATCGTCTAGATTAAAATCACTAGTAAATGCAATATGTTTGGAATGACTTAAGTTGTCAAGCAAATTTATGCGATTTCCCAAATGAATATTACCCCAGACAAAATATTCGACAGGAAAATGGCATTATATCAGAGTTCTGGTAGTATGTTGAAAGGTGTTTTCGGCAAGTTTACTTTTTTTTAAAAAAAGGCTGCCAGAAAGTAGCAGCATGAAGGCATGGAAAAGTCAGTAGAAGGCAGTGTGTCGAAATTCGGCATTGTATTGGACGGCAACTGAAATGTTCAAGCAGCTCAAACATTTTTGTTTTTTCAGCAACAGTCTTCCTAAGCCCTATAATGGCAGGCATATGAACTCTGTTCAATGAAACCATTATTTTGGCATTGAACTGAAATATTTTGGGCAGGCTTCAAAGTTTTGTTTTCTACAGGCACATGAACTCTATTAAAAACAAGCATTGTATTGGCATCCAATTGAAATGGTCTAGCAGCTTAAAAATGGTTTGCTTTATAGACAACAGAATGATAAGACGAGATCTGAAAGACGCTTTTATTCTGTCTAACTCTTCTGAGCTCTAACTTTACTGGCTTTAACTTGAAATTTTTGAAAACCTTTTCACATTTAACATGTAAACTTGGCAGTTACAACTAATTTTTTTTTTGCCGAAAGTTTGCCTAAATTAACGTTATTTCAAAGTATTTAAAGGTTCAGGTGCTTTATTCGTTTTCAATCATATTTAGTGGAACACTAATAATTATATTTGGTGGAACACAAAACATAAGAAATATCATTTACATGTAATGCAAAATTAATTTTTTTATACATTGTGGCGAAATTTACTGTATTTCAGAAGATCTGATATACTTGTGTAAAAGAGTGACTTCAACATTTGATAAGACCGTCGGTTTTAAATAATTTTTAGTGCATTTGTTACTACTACATAGTACTACTACTAATAGTGTAAGTTAAATAGAGTGCTGCTCCGTCAAAATACCACATAAATTATAAAGTCCTGGGGTCATTCATGAATCTGTTTTCGCATTGATTGCGATACAGTTCGCCATCGTAAATTTCTTCTAGCCTGTCAACATTTTCTTTTTTCTGCTAAAATGGTGAGCACTTGTTTGCAGAAATCTGGGCGAGAAATAATTGCTTGCAGCTGTGCCCCTATTGAAAAGGTGAGCAGTTAAGGTTAGATTCTCGGAGTCTGTCGAAAACTTTTTTCAAATTCTCCAAATGTTCTTGTAGCGATGTTGAATAAACGATTATATCGTCTAAATATACCAGGCATATTTTTCCTTGCAGGTCTTTGAGCACATTATCCATGACTCTTTGACCTTCTTCCACAGTAAAGGCCGTTTTTTTAACATCTCTTGGGTTCATTTCGATTTGGTGGAACCCGCTAGTCAAGTCTAAGGTAGAAAAATATAGACATTTACCTAATTTGTCTAAGATTTCATTTATATTTGGTATTGGGTACCTGTCCGTTATTGTTTTTTCGTTAAGTTTCCTAAAGTCGATGACTAGCCGCCACTTTTGTTTGCCGGTTGCATCTTTTTTCTTGGGTACTACCCAGACTGGTGAGCTCCAGGGTGAGTAGCTTGGTCTAATGATTTTCTGTGCTAGTAAATCGGTTATCTGATTTTATTATATTCCTCGCATTTCCTTTTACTGGTCTGTAACAGTTGTTGCAGTGCGCCGTACACTCAATAACAGAATTTATTTTTATGAAATGTTTTTTAAAGATATAAGTAGAGATGGACGTTTTATGGCATATGAATGGAATTAATCAATTCCAACAAACTGCTTAATGCAGAACCGCTTAGTTTGTGTCGTCAAACGTATGCTAGAATTGAGGTGAAGACTTCAGATGTTGATACCATAGATCCTAGAACAAATCGATCTTTTCCAGCAAACGGATCTCCCCTATCCTCGTCTGATGTACAATTTTTTTATTCTGGAAAGAATGAGTGACCAGCGAATTCATAATCTTAATTAAAAACTTTAACTGATTATACAGTACAAGCATTTCTCTATCAAATTTCGTTTAGGAAATCTGCTTATTTTTTGCGTGTTGGACTATGTTTTTATAGAGCAATAATTTTAGAACTCACCATTCTTTTCAATAAAACGGTTCGCACACGTAGTCTCTGGTATTGTTAGTGGCATTGCTATTATACCTACAGGAGTGGATTCCCTTCTTTGTTTGGATTTGCTTACACCTGATACTAAAAATAAACTTTTTAAAAAAAACTTAGAAATTTACGTTTCAAAAATCTTACTCAAAATTGTATGTCACAACATCAAAGCCGTTCAAAATTTAGTTGAATCGAAAAAAATCGACAAACCCAAGGACCAAAAACTGTTAGTTGAATAACAAAAGCTCGAATATATAAAATAACTTAAAATATATAAAATACATATATAAAAGAAACCAATATTTTGCATTCAATGCCATGTTAATGCCCCATCCAATTGCCTGCCACTACCTGCTTTTGTATTCTGCTCTGTACATTTCCTGCCAAGTTGCTTCCACTGAACGCCACTTGCATGCTCTTTTATACATTTTTGAGCCTCTGTTATCCAGTCTGCTGTTCTGTGCAGTGGCAGTCAACTGGCTGGTTTTGGTACAATTCCCGCCCTGCCCTGCCAAAATTGGGCCAAAATAATTTCATTTCTATTCCAATGAACAGACTACCTGTCTACCGTTTTAAGTTCATTTTCCGGCCAAAAATTTTGTCTGGGGTGTACAGTTCCGAGGTACTTCTCGGTGGTATGAAGCTTACTATAACGAATAGAACACATTCTGATTGAAAGGAAATTTTCACAATTATTTGATCGATATCAAAACTAACACGCCTTTGAAGGCTAATAGATGTCAGTACATTTTGAGCACTAGATACGTCATTACGAGCTGCAATTAGTACACCTCCACCACGATTTAACCCTGAGAAATTTGAGCAACGATTTTAACGTAAACTATTATAGGCAGTACCATTGAACAATTCAGATGTCAAGTGACAGTCTGATAGCCAAGTTTCGGTAAAAACAATGATATCGAACCCAAGTAAAACTGAAATTGGGATCAATTCTTCAAGCTTTGTTCGAACTCCAACAACATTTTGGTATAATAAGGAACAATTATGCTTGGAATTATGTGTTAATTTAGGATAAGAGTTAGGAACAATAACAGCTTTTGAAGCTAGAGTGGGATCTTTGTAGGTGCCAAAGCCACTTAGAACTTATGTGTGAGACGAATGCAGATAGGTCATTCTCAACATTAGTTTGCGAGATGTTAAAGCTTCCGTGATATCGAATAAAGATTGTCTTTACATATAAAGAATTCGTTGGAAGGCCTTCTTGCTCAATCGAAACCATGACAGTGTAGGTTGAATGTAGTTTAATAAAAACACGTCTGTTCTCTATTGAAGTTTTTTATTTTTTATATAAAAATATCACAAACAAAAAATATTTTGAAAACTGATCAACTGAACACAAAATGAAATCTTACAATTTTTTTGTATTGAGTAAGTAAGAAAATAACAAAGTATATTTTATGGAACACTTCAACAGATTACATCTGTTTTATTGTGCATTTGTTAGTTAGTGGCCTGCATTAGACTAGACTAAATCGGCTACTTTTCTGTATAATGTATATGCTTTATTATAAAACATTGCTATGAACTTGGAAATTAATGTATCCACTTATATAAATGTTTTCCAAGCTAAAAGAAGCTGAAGGTCCTAGCAGCCATAGCTCTATTTACTTTGCTTATAATTTATTATATGCCTTAGTATGTATTAAATAAATAAATAACTAATAAATAAATAAATAAATCTTTTTCTACAAAGAAATGGTGTAAATATTGTTTTTGTTGTAAAAATAATAGAAACTTAAAACTGCATATTTTATACTCTTTCACCCAAAATTCACACAAAATTTTTTGTTAAATTTCTTTTAAGAAAAATGCTATTGTAGCCCATTTGATTTTTGTAACGTATTGTTTTTTTTAACATATTGTTTTTATAATTGTTTAAAAAATACTTAACGTACAAGAATAATTTCTTTGGCCCCCGCCCACCCCGCCCACCCCGCCCTCCTTTTCATCAACTTTTAATTTTTGTGTGACTGTTTGCTTTTTCTTAGTTCTACAGCACTTTTTAATTCAATCTTAAGAAATACATGGAATGTTTGGCTTTTGCTTTTATAAAGTTATTTCATCGACAAAGTTGACGTGAATTTATATGAAAAATAAATTAGAAAAAAATAATTTCGTTGGTGGGAAAAAAGTAAAATATGCAAAATTCAATAGCTAGATGGCGTTATGAACATATGTACGCTTATCTTAATCGAAAACGGGTTACATCAGCTTCAATGCAAAAAAGATAATAGAATTTCAAATATTGTTGTATGACAAAATTATTTTAATTTAATTAATTCATTATTTCGTAATGCCGTGGTTATGCTAGTCAAACATGTTTGCCGAACATTTTTTGTTGTTATTGTTTCACGTATAAAAAGAAAAATGAACTTTTTCTTATATTCATTCTCTCGCTCTCAGACCGAACATTTTTGATTGATGATTGAAACACCAAACATGCCGAACTTTTCAGTGTTGCCTTAAGTCATTTTGCGTAATAGCATCAAAAAAGTAGCAAAAAGTATTATAAAGTGAAATTAATTGTGTGCTCAAGCAACCCTTAACACAAACAGCAAGCATTGCTTTGTTGAACTAATTTTGATAACAAAAAATTGTGTTAATTGAAGTAATCTAATAATATTTTGAAAGAAAAATAACAAATTGCATGTCTATTGAAACTAAAAAAAACAGTGAAAATGAAATAATAAATAACTGAATACAAATGCATAATTTTTTTTTTAAAAACAACTCTTAAAAGTTATTAAAATTTTAATTTATATAGTAGCCAAAAAAACCAAACATAAAAATCATTGCTTCATTAAATTGTTAGACACACAAGCAGCATAAAGCTTTATCTCACATTTATACTCCCCACATTGTGTATGTATTAATGAACGCTTTAAAGAGCACACTGAAAACCACCCAGTGGTAAATGAACACATGCCGTACCAAGTATTCCTTATATACAATGTAGCTGCGAGGCCTCCAACATCTAGACATATGAACTTACAGTAAGGTGGAGCGAAAATTATTTGTTTTTTGCAAATTTTACTTATTATAAAACATGTTTTTAAAAATATCTAAAAATATATTCCTGAAGGAAAATATTATCGGGATGTAGTATATCTATATCTATACTATTATATAAAATTAGACTGACAAAATTTTACGCCAGACAAGCTCGGTAACCGCTGAACCGATTATTTTTTGATAATTCTTTGTATTAATTCTTTGATTACAATTTGATTATTTTGATAATTCTTTGTTTATTTAATTTCTTTGATAATTTCCGGTATCATACTTACTTACTTACTTAGTTGGCGCTACAACCGTATGTCGGTCTTGGCCTCATCTAAGAATTTGCGCCAGCCATTTCTGTGTTTCGCTTGCTGGCGCCAGTTGGAAATTTCAAGCTTCGTCAGGTTGTCCTCTACTTGGTCTTTCCAACGAAGATGCGGTCGTCCTCTTCTGCGTTGACCGCCGCTGGGTACCGAATCGAATGTTTTCTTCACTGGAGCATCGTCTTTCATGCGCTGAACATGACCAAGCCAGCGAAGCCGCTCGATTTTAATGCGCTTGACTATGTCGATGTCAGCGTACAGCTCATACAGTTCATTATTCCACCGTATTCGGTACTCGCCATTGACGCAGATTGGTCCGTAGATCTTACGAAGAATCTTTCTCTCGAATGCTCCTAAAGTCTTTTCATCTAAACTGCTCAGCGTCCAGGTTTGTGATGCGTAAAGTAGGACGGGCATGATGAGCGATTTATAGAGCGTAATTTTCGTTCGTCGAGAGAGGGCTCTGCTTCTCAATTGCCTACTGAGCCCAAAGTAACACCTGTTGGCAAGAGTTATTCTTCGTTTGATCTCATTGCTGCTGTCGTTGGTTGAGTTTATGCTGGATCCCAGGTAAACGAAGTCCTTCACAATCTCGAAGGAGGTATTGTCAACTGTAACGCGGGTTCTAAGACGCTGGGACTGTTTGCTTGTTGACACCAAGTATTTCGTCAGTTCTGCATTCACTGCTAGACCCATTCGACTTGATTCTCTTTCTAATCTGGAAAATGCTACACTGACTTCACGCGTATTATGGCCAATGATATCTATGTCATCAGCATACGCAAGCAGCATAACACTCTTGTAGAATATTGTGCCACTACGTCTCAGATCAGCAGCTCGGATGATCTTTTCCATCATTAGGTTGAAAAAGTCGCACGATAAGGAATCATCTTGTCTGAAAACTCGTTTGGTAATAAATGGTGGGGAGAGTTCCTTTCCGATTTTAACTGCGCTGCTGGTGTTACTCAGCGTCATCTTGCAAAGTCGTATTAGTTTTGCAGCAATACTAAATTCAGGCATGGTGGAGGTCAGGTGCTTCCTTATTGGGCTGTCGAAGGCGGCTTTGTAGTCGACAAAAAGATGGTGGGTGTCGACTTGTTTTTCTTGAGTCTTCTCCAAGATTTGTCGTAGCGTGAAAATCTGGTTGATGGTGGACTTTCCAGGTCTGAAGCCACACTGATAAGGTCCGATCAGTTCGTTTACAATGGGCTTCAATCTTTCACATAAAACGCTCGACACGCTCGACACTGAGATTCCAATCGTTCGGAATGCATTCTTCCGATCATATTTTGCATAGAAGCTCATGAATGCATTAAGTAGAGCTCCCGCAGCTTTGTTATTTTTAAGCCGAGCTATAGCTGTCAGAACTTCATCATAGTCGGGCAGCGGAACCTCAACGCTGTCATTCAAAATTGGGGTTTCCGGAATATCATCTCTATTGGCGGGATTGTTGTCAGTATCATAGCTTACTAAATTTTTCGAAAAGTCTATTCTTTAATTATTACAAAATTCAAATATTTTATTTAATACTTACATTCAACAAGCAGCACATACCAACAGCAAACAAAGGTTTCCTCTCTTTGTTGCGAGAGCTTCTCTCAATATAACACGGCAGCCATGTTTTGTATTTGCATTCAGGGAGATTCTTGCTGTCAAAAGCTGGTTTCACACGACAAGCAAATGCTGAAGTTCATATCTCTTTTACTCTCTTTGACTGAATAACTCAGGTCTTGAACGTCATCAAAATTTGGATCAGAGAGTCCTTTTTTTGGCTGGAAAAACAACAACAAATTTGGATTCATTTCAGCCATGGTATAAGGATAGAGGTAGATGCACAAGATGAAAGCATACTGCCGTAAAAGTCAAAACGAAGCAAAACTTTTTTATTTCTTTTCGTTTGTTTCCATTCGCCACACATCCATTCGAGCACAGTCAGCGCTGCAGCTACCTTTATCCTTATACCATGATTTCCAAATACAAAGTAACATACAAATGGTTAATTTTGGCAGCTGTACTAAAAATTAGTTTCCACACCCCCTTCAACCGCCCAAAAATCAATGAAAATGCCGATTTCAAACGGTTTTGGTCGTTTAATACTACGTTTAAGTTGGGCCACATGACTCATTAGGAATCAGTCCAGTGATGATATTTGTAGTGGATACGGACTTTTTTACCTCCTTTCGATTTTAAAAAGTCCCCAACTCCTTTTGGCCCGAAAAAAGTACTTTCGGATATAATTCACCACCAAAATACGTATTTTCGGATTTAATTCGGATCGAGTTGTTAATAAATATATCACATCAACGCATTTTCAAATTTTCTGTGC
Organism: Dichetophora obliterata; assembly: GCA_963920525.1. Lineage (NCBI taxonomy): Eukaryota > Metazoa > Arthropoda > Insecta > Diptera > Sciomyzidae > Dichetophora > Dichetophora obliterata. The sequence goes on along the minus strand of OY986436.1, from coordinate 61,488,781 downwards.
CGGGTAAACTTAACGAAATGCTGGCTACTGGGTTGGGAACATGCATATTGTCGTTGTGCGGCAATACCACATATGCGCCACTTGCACATACACACATACGGTCATAGTAGAATTTTACAGGTGTGCAAAAAAACTAATTTCCTTTTAAACTATTGAATAGATTTTCAACTCAACTGAACATTTAATGAAATTAGCCATTTGCATTGCTCTCAAATAAGCATTTAATGAAAAATCAAAATTAATAAATTAATAAAAAATGCTCAAAATGAAAATTAATTTAATGTCGGCCTTTTTGCAACATACACACAAGCCTACTATTCTATTCTAGCGATCCAAAAATGGGTCACTGAATCCGAGTTCGTGGTTTCGGATTCAAAAATTATAAAATTTTGAAATAATAGGGTTGCTTTTACTTTTGAAAATGCATATTATTAGATGGCAGCCCTATTATTATAAAATTTCATAATTTTGAAATTTTGACAACGGATTCGGATTCAGCGACCCATTCCACCATCTTGAATTTTAAAATTCTGACTTTGGATTCGAAATCAGTGACTCCCTAACACTGTTAAATGATGTTTAAAATTTTTAAAAATACATATTATTAGGTGGCAACCTTATTATTTCAAAATTTTATAATTTTGAAATTCTGACAGCGGATTCGGATTCAGCGACCCAATTTTACCCTTTAGTTCGCGCCAGCCCAGAATTCGTAAGAATAAAAAAATTAAGGTGGCAACCCTAACCTTCATCTTAAATTTTAAGACTGTGACATTATATTCGAAATCAAATCCGTTGTCAGAATTTCAATATTACAAGCATTCGCAAATATACAAAAAAAATCTTGGTGGCAACTCTACCCGCCATCTTAAATTTTAAATTTTGACATCACATTCGAAATCATCTACCCCTAAAATTTCCAACCACGAAATCCACAGAATCCTTTAAAGTCCTTTTACGCTTAAGCTCTCTCTACACAAGCTCATTGAATTTTTTGGATACTTGCTTTAAATTCAATTAATTGGATACTTGCGAGCTTACAAGCTGTTGCCGATCGTTTCAAGCTTTTCAAGTTTCTGCCCGACGAAGTAAGTCTAAACAAGCCAAGCCAACGAGCAAGCATGAATGTGACTTGTATCTGTTTGGTATTTTTGCAAGCTGGCTAAAGCTTGCTTTTTCAAGTTTGGATACATACTTGAATTCAAATACTTGAAAAGCCTTGAACTTCAAGTAGGCTTGTGCAGTTCTCTGATACGCAGTATTGCACGCGCAACGACGATATATACACGCATTGTGCTGTTCTTGTTTTGCTGTTTCCTTTCACGCAACAAACATTGGCAGATCTTGAAGAATTAAGAACGTAGTCTAGTTCGCCGGCTAAAAAATAGGCTATTTTTGGGAATTTCTCGTGAGCTTGTATGAAAGATATGTTTATAAAAGCTGTTAGGGATGATAAATGAAGTCTTAAATTGCAAAAATATAATTTTTTTTTTATTAGAGGTATTCACGGGTTGATGCGAAACGCAGTTGCGATGATGCGAAAATGCATGATTGCGAACTTTCGCATCATTCTAACAACAAACACATTGGAAGCAATTTTGCAACTCTTCTTGAATTACGCACTGCTCAAATCAATTGCGAGAACGCACAAGCAGTGATGCTAAACAGATGATTCATGTTTTGGTTGTTTTCAAACGTAGTTGCCACCTGGGTAAAACTTTAAAAAGGTTTAAAGCTTTAAAGCTTGTACGTAGATCTTAATAACTTTTTATGATTTTGAAATAAAGTGGCAATATATTTACTGTTCATTCGACATTTAATTTTATTCATAATTAAGTTGCAATAAAAGTTTTCACGCCTTAGTGCGCAAATTATCTTGCATTTTCACACTCTTGCAATTCGCAACAACCCGTGAATACCCCTATTATTTTTTCACTTTTTACACAAAATTCCTATTTAAACGGAATGCCATAATTTGGAGGCAGCTCGGCTCTAATACGATATCTCAGTAACGGCTTATCTGAAACAAAAAACGAAAGTGTTTTAAATTATGTATGACAATGGCTACAAAATAGACTTTTGATATTATTTTTAATAATTTTTGTAAACTTTAACAGCCCTATTCTGGCAAATTAACAAATTGTTAACCAATATTTTGAATATTTCTATGTGTTTGTTGTTTTCAATACAAAATTTAAAGCTCAAAAAACAAAATTTGTTAATGAAATTGTCAATAACTGAAAAGCAGTTGACAATTTTTAACAAAATTTTTTATTTTTGAGCCTCAAATTTTGTTTTGAAATAAAAAAATTGCAACAAACACATAGAAATATTCAAAATACTGGTTAACAATTTGTTAATTTGCCAGAATAGGGCTGTAAGTAACAAAAACCAAAAAAATTTTAAAATTGTTTTTTTCGTTGTAATTTGTAAAAACAATATAGTAAAAAAACAATATAGTAAAATTTTTACATGACAATTTTACAGTCTATTTTGTGAGTATTTATGTGTAGAATATGTGGTTAAAACTTGAGAAGGATCGGCACGGGCTCTGGAGAATTCATGTGGGGCGTCTGTGAAAATGTAGTTTTGAGAAAAATGCGTTTAAAGCTCGTGCATGCGCTCAGGTTCGGGCACGCAAGTATTAAGCTTTGGGTTTGAAAAAAAAATATTTATGCTGCTTGGATCTGCATAAAAATTTAATTCAATATTCTTAGACACATATACATTCGAAATTTGAATTTTCAAACGTGACTAACAAGACTACACCCTTAAAGGTTTTTAAGAAAAGCTCAATATCGGAATTCTGTTGAGAAAATTAAAAATTAGCTTAATAATTTTATGTTTTCCATTCTACATTCATCTGCCAATGCCGAGCGCATCTTTTCCGGGCAAATTTTAATAAAAAAATGTTAACATCTACTAGCGATGGATACCTGTTCTGCACTTTAACAGACCAGAGATTTGATTAAGTCCAAGAATAACTGTTATTACAGTTTTAAAATTGCCCATGACCTTAAAACAAAATAAATCTGCCAAATGAAAACCTAGCTGAGGATGAGATACTAATTTAATATCATATTATTTAATGCTTCATATTATTTATAATATTATTTATTTAAAAAAAAAATAGTTATTTTTTTACAAAGATATGAAGCAAACCCCTAGAATATTGGTTTTGTAATTTTGAATTTCAAAATCCTGTTATTGTTTTGTTTTTTTTTTTATATATATTAAAACTGAAATATATACAGTGTTGCACAAAACAATAGCAACAAAAAAAGTGCGCTGCAACAAAATCGTGTATCTTTTTTAACATTGGGGACACACAAAAATGATTATAGGAATCAAAGGATATATTTATACATCTATAGTAATAAAACTCATTTTCTGTTTGTTTGTTTGTTTGTTTGGCCTTTATACAAATCTAAACGGCTCAACGGATTTTGCTCAAACTAGGTATACATATTAAGTGCGTTCCAACTTAAAATGTTACATACTTAGTTTTTGCCACGCCCCCTTTAAAATTTTTCAACTAACGGTAATTTTGTTATTATAAAACTTTTTACTATCGGAGATTTTTTTGTATTTAATTTTAAAAAAATTCTGTTATTTTGACATCAAAAACATGCACATATCTTCAAAATTGGAGAAATTTTTAGTATAACGACTTTTTCATAAAACATCGTTGCCTAAGAATGAGAAAAAAACGACATGAAAATCAAAGTTTGGTCTTTCGATGCAAATATCTCCGCTGTCCATTAATATATTTCATTAAAATTTTTTTTGTTCAAAAGTTCAATAAAATCACTTCACAAAAATAGGTTGAACTGTACCGTTCAGTGTATATATGTTTTATGATTATGTCAAAAAAGGTCCAAAAAATTTACTTTTTACTCAAAAAATGACTCAAAAATTCTTGTTGTTGTAAAAATGAAATCAATTAAAAACAGCAAATCTGACTACCTTTCATATGACATAGCATTTATTTGCAAAAATTCTTCCAGCTAAGCGCAAAAATTATTTTACTGTTTTTGTCATCAAAACAAGGACTTTTGTTTTTGTAGCCCTTTGATACCCTTTGATTTTTTTCGCGAAATTTATTTTTTCCAAAATGTTGTTTTTATATTTTTTACAAAAAAGTCAAGTCTCAAAAATAATTTATGTGAAAAAATTACCCCAATATCTCTTTCCAATCAAAAGTTATGGCTAAAAATCTATTTTTTCATACTAGACTATTAATAAAACTTAGTTTTGTGTTAAAATTCTTTATATAGTTTGAACGTCCCCATATATCTCTATGAATGCAGTTGTGTGTCTAAAGTAATTACGAACATTTTGTATTATATAAAATTTTCTTTATAGTGATCCATCTACTTATATTTTGCCTCCCCACCCCCCTCCTGTTAAATTTGTTTTGTTGTGAAGGCTTTATATATTCTCACTATTTTGTCACCGTTGTCAATTAGTTCTTTATCAATGGTACTTTAAATGTTGTATATATATCACAATTTTATCGAAAAGATGACTGTGAATAAGAATGCTGTAAAAGTTAATATTTTCATGTAAACAGTTTCAGCTATATGGCGATATAAAAAAACATATGCGCATCTGGTCAGCACAATTATTTCATTAGTTTTGATCTGTGCGTTAAATTCACAGATAGATGGCGCCACATGTGTAAGAGGTGTGGGTACAAACTATACGTACACCTTGCGTTGAATAGCTGAATTATGTTTTATCAAAAGTTTCTTCAAATTTAACCCCACACCCGCACACGATTGGGATTACAGACAGGTGGCGCTATTTTCTGCTTACAGAAGAATATCTGATGTTCGTATGCAGCTAGCACATAAGTTTTGCGAAATATTTTGCGAAAATGCTATTGCTACCAAACTTTTCAAAAGTAAAATAATGCAGTACTGCCAGTTTTTTTTAGAAATTTTAGTAGGTACAATCATGTTTAGCACAACGAATTTTCATAATACATTGATAGCTAATAAAGAGAAAAAAAATTTATGAAAATCAAAGTTTTTACTTTTAATGCCAATAACTCTGCTGTTTTTAATATATTTCATTAACATTTTTTTTTGTTAAAAAGTTCAATATGTTTTTTAATATAAATCTTTGTTTAGACGTTAAAATGTCCGTATCTCAAGGACGCATTGAGTCCCACCATAATTTTTATTTTGTTGAAAAGGTAATTGTGCTTGCTTTAAGATTGAGTAAATATAAAAATTCTTTTTAATTTTTTGAATTCAATTAGCTCACCGCAAGAGATGGAACCACCAACAACAAAAATTTTCCTAACCTTTTTTGGATCAATGTTCGTTCAATTACCTAGCAAACGGTGTATAAATAAAATTAAATAAAATAAAATTCAAATAAAATTCAAATAAAATTCAACATGTTTTTCATTATTCCCGATTTTAAAAAACATTTAATCGAGAAGTGTATGTTAAAATGTTTATATAAATGACTCTCGAGTAACACCGGGTATATCAGCTAGTCATATATAAAACAAATCAAATTCAAAATTGGTTTAATTTTTTTTAATTAAATTTCAAATTAATGTGGCTACATTCAATTTGTCTGAGAGCAAAACAAAAGCAACAAAACTTGAAAAATGTAAAAAGAGAACAGAAGTTCCAAGAATTACCGGTAAAAGTTCCGTTATTATAAAGCACGTGTTGTTTGTAAGTCATAAACATTTAAGTTTACTTTGTTTTTGTGCTAGTTGTGACATAGACTGTTCCATTTATAATGGCACGTTTTAAATACTGTGAAGCTCTTAAATTGCAAATTATTTCCGAATATAAAAACGAAAATTCTCAAATATCAAACGTGAAACAGTTTGATATTAATCAGTCAATAGTTTGCAGATTAATAAAGAAATATACCATCACAAAAGACGTAACAACGGTTTATAAAGAGGCGGCCGCGGAAGACATCGCTGCGGGATGACAGGAACATTTATGGCGTGTTCAAACGAAATGCATTTGCCACATCCAAAGAGGTTGTTCGGACACTTGATTTAGATATCAATCCATCACAGCACTGTTTGATGACGAGCCGTTGAGAACGATTAAAGAAGTTACAGACCGGCAGAGAAACCTTTGCTTACAGCTAAGCATAAAAAACAAGGTGAGGTGTTACAATTTAAACATTCTGTCTGAAATTGTAGCAACAAGTTGCAATTTATTGTTTTTTAGACTCAGTCTTGCAAAAGTGCACCTAAATTGGACCATTCAAAAATCGAAAACCGTTTTTTAGCGATGAATCAAAGTTCAACTTGATTAATTCAGATGGGATGTGCATGGTACGGCGCCACCCAGGTACACGACTTGAAGCCCAAAACCGCAAAATAAATTTTAAGCACGGAGGCGGTGGCATTATGGTCTGCACTTGTTTTTCCTATAATGAAGTTGAACCATTTCAAAAAATCGATGGAATTATGGATCGATTTGTATATAATGACATTTTAGAAAGCAAGATGCGACCACATTCAGATAGGAATATGTCGCTTCAGTGAACGTTTTAGCCCGACAACGACCCAAAGCACACTTCAAAGCTCATCAAAGATTACATTAGAGGCAATGGAATTCAAGTCCTTGATTGGCCGGCACAATCACAATGACTTGAATCCCATTGAAAATCTTTTTGGGACTTTGAGGGCAAAAGTTTCTGGCCAATAAGACTGCACTGTATGAAGCCCTGAAACTTAATTGGGAACATATACCTAATACTAACATATCTACTTAAATAGAGTCGATGCCGCTCAGATGTTATCAAGAATAATGGATCATACACCAAATATTAATTATGTTGCTTTGATTTTGCTCTCAGACGAACTGAATGTAGTCACATTAATTTTAAATTTAATAAAGAAAACAAAACCAAATTTTAATATGATTTGTTTTTAGAATGATGTATGAATATATGCTTCGGTTCCTATAATCATTTTTGTGTGTACCTAATATTTAAATAGATACACGATTTTGTGTACCGATTTTGTTGCTATTATTTTGCGCAACACTGTATGTACCTCAGCAGCAAAACAAAATCATACTAATAAAAAGTACACTCGAGTCCGAAAAAGTTCTTTCTGAAGAGTAAAAAAAGTCTCCTTCAAAATTATCAAATATCATCACTGAATCAGTCATTCAAAAGTGCTTACATTGGTTTTTTTTTTTGCGAAAGTATCTCATTTCGTTTGACAGCTGTTTATTTGTTTTGTTTTTACTGGTTGATATTGATGATGATACACGTGTATAAAATGATTTGTTGTTTGACGTTTTCCTTGGTTTTTAGTGTGTTAGTTCAAAATAGCTTGTAATAAGTTTTAAGAACTTACTTTCAATCATTTGTTTTAAATGAATTGAAGTGTAACTGAGAATTTGTATGGGAAATGAGATGATTTCGTTACTCATTTGACTAAATGGGCTGAACTGAGTCATTTGGCCCAATGTTTACGTATTATAAGACTAAAATTAGGTAATTCGCATGGTTAATTTTGGCAACTACTAAAAAAAGGCGTGTCTTACTTTAGTTACGCCCACTTTTCGGGGGATAAGCGTGGAGTGAAGACGGTTTGGGAAGTATTAAACTAAAATTTTGTTACTTAGTTCATATGATTACTCTTGGCAACTGTACTAAAAGCTGGAGTTTCCCACTTTAGTTACGCCCACTTTTCAGACGATAAGCTTGGAGTGAAGTAAAGCTCGCTAGGTTTAAGATAAATTGAGATGAAATCAAGCGCGTCGGAAGCTAATTTCAATTGGGGGGCAGTACAAATGGGGGGCAGTACAAATGGTGGTGCAAAAAAAGTTCACCAAAATTTCTTCAAAGAAACATGAATGTGAAAATAAAAAAAAATAAAAAAATATAAAAAATATTTAAATTTCATTATTTTTAAAAGTTCTTCCAATTTTAATATTAGAGATCATTCTTTAAAGGATCTTTCATATGGTAATATGAAAATAAAAGAAATAATGGTTGCTTTTATAAAGCAAGACTAGGTATATCTTTACATGGTGTAAATGCAATAAGGTACAAAAAGTTATATCAATTTAAATTATTCCAAAATGTTTCTTTCTGTCCTTGCGAGAAACAAACTCTTTCACCACCTCCATCGAATTCAATTCTTCGGTTTTATCTTTGTGAGTGTGTATCAATGCCGCATGAGTGAGTCGTTTCTGTGTCATAGTTGCTCGAAGATACATTTTAAGTCGTCTTAGTGCACAAAAAGAACGCTCAGATGAAGCTGCTGATGCAGGCACAGTCAAAAGCAAAGCAATAAGTTTTTCAACTTCATTTAATAGTTTTTTACAGTATCGGAATTTTTTGCAAATTAGGATACAATGCCACTACAATTTCAAGGTGTTTGGCTAGGCAATTGCTTCAGCGATTTCATCTGCAAAAAAGTCATCTGCATAAAGATCTAGTTTTGTTTTTAAATTTTGTTCAGAAGGCACTTTTCCGTGGAAGGCTTCGATTACAATATTTTCCAACGATTCCAGAGTGTCAAGATCTGTTTAAATGTACAATAAGATTTACAAAGTGCCAGTTTACACTAGCTTCACTCAACCGACTCACCGAATGTTAAATCAATGTCGGTTGAGTGAAGCTGGTGTAAACTTGCAAAAATAAAAAAAAAGTAAAATGTCAACCTGTTTGATCGAATCTAGCCGTTTTCTCATTTGAGGGAAGATTCAAAATTTCGAAATAATCTTTTCGTAGCCGATCATATAATGGCAACTGTACTGAAGGAACCGGATTTGATGTTTGTTCAAAGCGTCGAGGTGGATTTTCATCAGCTAATTCAAAGTAGGGGCCTTCGCATGGTCCAAAACATTGGACCAACATGGCAGATTGTACAACATGTAGTACCATGCGTAAGCTAAAACGATAGTCGAAATTTTTCGGTTTTTTTCTGCCGATTGTACAATATTGTACAATTATATAAAATTACTGCTCAATTGTTAGGGCATCTAAAAGTTGCTTAGCTATTAGCCGGATGTGTTCTGCTTGAGAGCTTGCAATTAATGATGTTGCTTTACAAGTTGGATCGTTCGAACGCTCAATCAAATAGTCCCATTAGTTTTCCATCTAACTTATCGTACAACATGTCGTCCAATATGGAAAGCCCCTAAGAACATGTCAAATTTTTTCTTACCAGAGTAGCAAAATTAACAAGCATTAAGCTACAAACTTAAGGGTGCTTTTAAACTGAAGTGGTGGGTTTGCAGTAGAAACTCTACATTTTGTTCTATCTTTTTGCAAACACAGAGAAAGAAAATGGTTATCCGCAAGCATGCTTATAAAGAAGAGAGAAAGAAGAGGAAATTATATAATACAAAAATATTATCGTTGTAAAAAAAAACTGATATTTTGAATAACTTTTGAAGTTTTCCTTTTAAATTGTTTATCTAGCTAAAAAAGTGGGGGCCCCCCTTGACCCCCGCTTCCAACGCCAATGGATGAAATTTTGGCAGTCGATTTGTTTCGAGTACGAGATGGTTTTAGGGAAGAGATTTTCCCATACATGTATTACCACCCACAAGTCATCAAAAAAGCTATATTTCGTACGGTTTTGGTCTTATTAGACTAAAATTTGATAATTCAGTTCATATGGCTTCTTTTGGCAACTTTACTAAAAATGGTAAATGTCATCTGTGGCTCCTGCGTCTGCCGGAAAAAAACTTTAAAAAGAATAAAATTCTAATAATAACGGGAATATTTTTCAATGCACTACACAGTAAAAAATATGAGGATAAATTTTATACTATTTGGTGTACATACAAATCCAAACCAAAAATGTTTTAAAATTTATACCGTCAAATCTTATAAATTTTTCCAGAACATTTTTCTCGTCAGACCAATCGAAACCACTATAATTTAAAATTTCCCGATTTCGGTGAATTTTTTACTTTCGAACCAGAATATGTTTTTATTTACACATGATGTCCATATAAAATTTTTAAATTATTTTTGTTTTATTATTTTTATAATATTGAGTGGTATAAAATTTATAAATTATTTGGAATAAAAAATGTTTATACCACACAAATGATATAAAAAAGATAAAATTTACCCTCAAATTTTTTACTGTGTAGATATACGCACAAAATACTTTCGAAAAATCGTTCGTTTACCATTATTTTTATTAATCAACGACTTTTCATAAAGAAATGCGTTGTACTGAGAAAATCTATAGTTTTCGAGATGTAGCCAAAAGTTTAATGTCATAATAATGAAAATTTTTTAAAACCTTAAAAGAATATGTTCAGAAAAAAGATTCATATTCAGAATCTAAGTTTAAGAAATTACATTTTTTTATTACAAATTTAAAAAATTTTGTACCAAAACTTTTTTATAATCCTGTACTTATTAAAAAATCAAAGTACAGAAGAAGCCAAGCAACTTTATGTCACTATCATAATTACTATTTAAAGAAGTTAATTCAAATTAAATAGCATTGTATTTTAAAATATAAGTATTTTTTTAAAATCTATGCTATTTTTTAACAAATATTTTTATATTTTGCATTTAAAGATATAACAAAATACTTTAATTTTAATATTTCAAATTTTGACATGGTATTTAATATTTTTATCGCAGGCGAAGCAGCGGATGTTTGCTAGTATAAATATATATGATTAGTTAGCATATCCTTGCACCTTATTTCGTATAAACTACCCTCCTAAGTAAAAAAGTCATATCCCCATTTGAGTAGTTTTGAGATATTTAGCTTTTACGTTTTTTATCTTTCTAAGAAACACACTAGAAGTGACCACTTTACTTAAATCTTTCAATCATTTGGAGTTGAAAATGGGTAATCTTAGCTAACCACAAAAATCAGAAACTCATTCACTGATCCGAAGCTGCCTTTTTCTACATTTTAGAATTTTGGCGTTTGTGACTTTCTTTCTCAGGACGGCAGTGTATGAAAGATTTTTAGTGTTGAAATTTTTTGTACCAGCATTGTTGAAAGGTTTTTGGTAAGTGGTTTGTGTTCAAATATGATTTATCAGTAGCTTCGTTTTTTCGAACTGGTTTTGAAATTAATTGCCACTAGACGTCATTTTTATCACAGATTTGTTAACACAATCAACCTTTAGTATCGACATGTTAACACACGTGTCGAAATTTTCCGCAAGTGTTGGATTTTGTTTCTTATGTAAATTAACTACACGAACTACAAAGTTACACTGGGTATATCAGCAAGTTCCAAACTATTCTACAATTTCATTTGTTGTAATGTAATTATTTTTCAAACAATTATCTCCAAAAGAAATTCAACATGCCGTTGTTATTGCCTCCGCTAACAACGTGGCCAAGAAATATAAAACAAAACAAAGTCAACAGCAACAAAAATGCAGACTAGAAAATTGGTGTTGTTCATCGCGTTGTTGTTGCAATTAAGTGGACGCCCTCCGGTCGTCTGTGGGGATATGTAACGGGGCAGGATCGTCACAATTTGCATTTTAATGAACCACTTCGGTACGGCCGTTCCGCGCGGTCAGAGACATGAAAGATAGAGAAAGAACGACACAAACAGTGTGTGTGTATGTGTGTGTAAAAAGTTGTGATAAAAACGACAGAAAAAGACAAGATTCACACACACACACACACACATATTGAATATTTATGACAGCTTTTTTGCATTGCTTTTCTGCTTATTTTCCTTTCCATTGCGTTCATATTCGCTATTTGCATGTTGGTTATTTTGTGGGTTCTTTTTTGTGTGCTTTTATCTGCGCCTTTTTGCCTTTTTAATTGAGTCCTTCGTATAAATCATTCAGCCGAATCCTGCTGCCAACAGTTTTAATTATATTCAAAACTTTTCAACTGCAAAAAGCAGCATTCATCGCCGTCGTCATCGCCATTGCTATCAGCCGGCCGCTGCTGCTGCCGCTTTTAGCCATTTCTGCAATTTGCGCGCACGTACCTAACCAACGCGTGCAACTCCCATGCGACTGCTGTAGATGGACAACAACGCAGTGGCACACAGCGAAGCCCACAATAAACTGTGCAATAAAAGGGATCTAGTACAAAAATAACAATCACAACAACAATTGCAGCTAATACTAACTGTTCTTCCTCAACAACTAATTTGAAATAAGTATGAATTCAAAAACGTCGCTTTGCCGCACTCCAATATACATATATTCAATATACATATATATATATACATACACACACACACTGGTGCACACAATGAACTGCTCCAAAGTGCCATGCCAATTGTTAGCCTTCGTCCGTCCCATGTTGAAAACAATGAAAACCAGCGCGCGAAACCTAAATAATTTATTGTATTCCCCAGTGATTAATTTCCGAAAAAAAAAATGTAAAAAATAAAGCCAAAAATTAGAAAACGGAATCGACAAAAATACTGACGAGTAGAGCGTTAAAAACCCGATCATTAAAATCCATCGTCTGCTTTAGCATCAACGCCCGTTGTACACGCCAATTCCTCGAATTAGGACGAATTTATCCCACTGAACCACAGACGAAGGTGCGGCAAATAGTGAGAGTTTTGCGAACATTTTCGGTTTGAAATTGTTCATGTGAAATTGTTCTAATGCGAGGCTCTTGCCTTGATTAGCATCAAGCAAACGCTGTAAGCCTTGGAATGCATTACCTCACAATTTTTACAACAAAACGTTATATGATATTGTCTTTACCATATGTCATATGTCATATGTCATGTTATGTCATGTTGTGACATATGTTTTGTCATATGTCATGTTATGTCTTTGTTTTATGTCATGTTATGTCATATTTCATGTTATATCTTATGTCATGTTATGTCATATGTCATGTTATGTCATATTTCATGTCATATCGTCGCTCGCGTGACAAACTGTAGTAACCAACACTTTTCTTTAAGTTAATTAAGTTTATACCACTATAACAGTTATTATGCAAGTCCTCATCATTCCTCAAAGAGTTATAGTCATACTTGTCCTAGGTAAGCAGAAAACGCAAATGCCTAAAGGTCGTAACCAACAAAGTATTTAAATAAAAATTTGTACAAACAGCAGTTGCCCACAAATTTTTAAAATATATGCTTTTGGGCCACAAAAACCTTGTGATATTGTAAAATTGTAACCTCATTTCTGTTTCCCAGATTACAAAGCACTTCAGTTTAATACTGTGCAAAAAAATATTTTTAAATTTGGCATTTCAATCATTTAAGCAAATTGGCATTTTCAATCATTTTTATTTTTTTTTACAGTTTGATAGTGCACTTTATTTATTTTTTTTTTGCACATTGGTTGCAATTTGCTTATGCCTATATCACGTTGTCCTTTTGCTCGGCGTACCTGAATTTTGCCCTGAATTTTGATGTTGCTTCCAATGCGAAACTGTCAAAAATTCTGCGGTTACAACAACAAAATAATTTGTGCGCCCATGTGTTCGCCGAGCAAACGGACATCGTGTAATACGGGCATAAGATCTATACAATTATATAAAAGGCTTCTCATGTATCTGCAACGACGCTAAACTTGAAAACTACAGAACGAATTTAAGTAATTTTTTCACTCATGTAAAGCTACATGTTTAACTTAAATTCTTGCATCCCTTATTTTCTTAAAACCTCCCTTAAAAGTTGCTAAAATTTAAATATATTTAAGAGTAGCCAAAAATTCAAACATAAAACTCATTGCTTCGTTAAATTGTTAGACACACAAGCAGCTTAAAGCTTTATCTCTCTTTTCCTCTGCTATAGTGTTTCTCATTGTTTTTATTGCGGTGTCGGGCAGCTTTGGACATTTAAGGCCCAACCAAGTTATGCTTAAGTAAACAAAAGTTTGAGAGCAAAATCACGCACTTACACAGCAATATATGAAGTCGCCCAAGTTTTGTCTAAGCATTCCTTTCGTTCAGTTTTTCAACTTTCGTTTACTTTTTGAAACTTGAGAGAGAGCGCTTGACATCGTAGTTTGCTAAGCAGAATAGGGTTGCTAACAGTATTGAGAATGTGTTTCATTAAAATGTTTTTATTTGTATGCCAAATTTTTCAATGAAAAATATTGTTTTTGTTTTGTTTGTGTCTATTTAAGCAAATTATGGAAAATTAGTATCTTTTTGCTGTGTAAATTTTACGTTTACCACAGCTTATAAGCCAATCAGCGCAATAATTATAATTTTTATGTTAGCTGATGGCAACCCTTTTTAAAACATGTACACAAATATTTTTTATCTGTCAATTGGAAATACGTTCATTTATTGATTCAAAATGAATTCAGATCCCAATTTTGGTGAAAAACTTTATTATAAAGAGTGTCCAAAAACATATATGAAAAAGCTGACATGCACTACTCCAACAAATTTTTCAAAGAACTTTTGAACTTTTTTAATATATTTTTGTCAAGATTTTGTGAACGTTTGACATTTTGTTAAGCATAAAATCTGCCAACTTGGGTAACTTTTCTACTTAATTATACTTTTCGTCAACTTTTGTTGACTCTGATACTTTTGTTTGCTTAAGCATAACTTGGCATCTTACTCAGCAAAAGAAGGCATGCTAGCACTGCTATTATTGGCGTAAATGTACACCTGACATATACACCTTCCATGATCACTGCGTTGATGAGTACTTCTGTTAGGCCTGACTTTTGAAGGTTCTGATTCTTTTCATATTATTTTATATGAAAATAAAAATTTACAAAAAAAATTCCAAAAAAATTTTAAATACACAGAACAGTTTGTAAAAAAATGTAGATTTAAAAAAAAAATTTTTTGTTCGAGTTGGGTCTTGAAACCCGGGCTCCGAAAACTAACACATTACATATTATATTATATCAAAATATTTATATGGCAAAACTCCAAGTTTTTTCCTATATTTTTGTATGAAGAAAATTTATAAAAAAATTCAAAAAAAAATTAAATACACAGAACAGTTTGTAAAAAAATGTAAATTTAAAAAAAACAACAAAAAAAATTTTTCCGAGCTGGGTCTGGAATTCGGGCTCCCGAAAGCTTACTTTCATTTGTATTGATGCAAAATAAGCTATTGATTTTTTAACAACCACGATAGACGAGTGGGTAAGATGTCAGACCGCCACATGAGAAGACCATGGTTCAAATCTGAAATTGTTACTCTTTTTTTATTTCCAGTTGATATTTGTATTGCTTTTCCTTCTAACGTGACTTTTCGAAAGAGCGCTTCTGGCAGGTCTCTTTTGAGCAAGGAGAGCGGAAGGCCTGACAAATTTTCCCATTTCATACAAGCAATAAAACGTTGTTTGCAAGGAGTGTGGAAGGCCTATAAAAACCTAACGTAAGCCTGCCTGAAGGCCTTCGGACTCCTGCAATTGCCCACTGGGTGTACTCTCCCATAATGAGTATGTATTAATGAGCGCTTTAAAGAGCATACTGAAAACAACCCATTTGTAAATGGAAACATGACGTAACCAAGTATTTCTTAAATACAATGTATTGGGGGTTGGAATTAATTTTAAAGGTTTTTTTTCGGTTTTTGAGCATTTATTTAGAAACAACGGTACAATGTATATTATTCAAAGTATTGTCCATCGTTAACTACAACATTTTCCCATCTTTCTGGCAGCATATGGATTCCGCGCCGGAAGAACGATTCGTCTTTTGAGGCAATCCACGAATCGACCCATTTTTTGGTATCCTCGTAAGAAGTGAAGCGCTGCTCAGCCAAGCCATGCGTCATCGATCTGAATAGGTGGTAGTCGGAAGGGGCTATGTCTGGGCTATAAGGCGGGTGGGGTAGCACATCCCAATTCAGCGCCTCCAACGTTTCCTTGACGGTTCTTGCAACATGTGGCCGTGCGTTGTCATGTTGAAAAACCACTTTGTAGTGTCTTTTGGCATATTCCGGCCGTTTAACCTTTAATGCTCGGCTCAATTGCATCCATTGTTGTTGGTAGCGTTCCCCAGTGATGGTTTCGTTAGGTTTTAGCAGCTCATAGTACACGACACCCTTCTGATCCCACCAAATACACAGCATAAGCTTGGCGCCATGAATATTCGGCTTGGCCCTCGATGTTGATGCATGGCCGGGTGGTCCCCACGATTTTTTTCGCTTAGGATTATCGTAATGGATCCACTTTTCATCGCCAGTGACAATACGATGCAAAAAACTCTTCCTTTTATGCCGTTGAAGCAGTTGTTCGCACATGCAAAATCGCCGTTCAACGTCTCTCGGCTTCAACTGGTACGGCACCCAATTTCCTTGCTTTTGAATCATTCCCATGGCCTTCAAGCGTTTGCCGACCGTTGATAAGTCGACTCCCAATGATTCTGACAATTCTTGAAGGGTTTGACACGGGTCTTCATCGAGCAAAGCCTCCAATTCCTCATCTTCAAACTTTTTCGGCTGGCCCGGACGCTCTTTGTCTTCCGTATCAAAATCACCACTTTTAAACCGACGGAACCAGTACTCACAAGTAGAAATCGATAGAGCATAGTCCCCGTAAGCCTCAGTAAGCGTGCGTTGTGCTTCAACCGCTTTTTTCTTCAAATGGAAGCACAAAAGTAAACCTTCCCGCAAATTGCGTTTTGTTGGAACGAAAGTCGACATGTTCACAGAGAAAAAAATATATGTTGTTTACACTTCAATGGAATGACACATACTGAAAATTGAAGCTTAGACAATGTGCTTTAAAATGAATATAGTCACAGGTGTGCCCGATGCGATCTATTGATAGTTACGCCATCTCTTAGAAAACCTTTAAAACTAATTCCAACCCCCAATAGCTACGAGGTCTTCAACACTTGTACGCAATTCTGAATTACATTTGTTCTGGCATGGCCGCTAAGCCACTGATGACATCTACCTTACACAGTAAACCGCTTTTTGCAGAAATTTTATAAGACTTTAGGTGATTGTTTTTTGTGCTCTGATTTATATTGCAAAATTCAATAAATGTGTAATGAACGTTCTGTCAAAAGCAAGCATATCGACAGACGGATAATGTGGAATACAGGTAAATAGACGGACATGTAAAAATGCAGATGAATAGTTAAAAAAAACAAATATTTTTAAGTTGGAACAAAAACTGACATACGAATTTACAGTAAGGTGGTGTGAAAACTATTTGTTTTTTGCAAATTTTATTTTGCCCGGACGCGGAAAGTTGAGTAATTGGTATTGCTAAGAAAGTACTAAATGTGGTGTCTGGAAATTCATTAAAAATAAAAAAATAAAAATAAACTGGCCATTTTAGCCCTTGGAAGGACTTTGACTAAGCTTCTATTGATCTATTGTGTTGTGCGTGTTATTAAATGTTTGATCACAAATGACCGAGAACTGGACCTACGTGTTTAATGCCGACTCCGAACGGCTTATGTTCTCAAGAAGCTTTACATGACAATTTTTGCTCTCTGAGGTTTGCCATTGTCTGCAGAGAGGTGACGACCGAACAGAAAAATTAATTCAATTGAAAAAACTTTCTTTCTGAGCTGGAATTGAACCCGTGCTACCGCGGTTCTTTAGCTTAGGAGCCACGCACTCTACCCACTAGGCTACGGCCGGCAGGAAATTCATTAGTAAAATATTTAATCCAAAATTATTGAAACAATGTACAACCAAAAACTACTTATTTTTAAACATGATTTTAGAAAATTATAAATCTTTCAAAACCTTTCTATTCGTGTTAAATAAAACAAAATGAAAATTTTTTTTTATATGAAACGAAAATAGATTCATGAGGGAAAATATTATCGGGATATAGTATATCTATATGTATGCTATTATATATAAGGAGACTCACGAAATTTGAAGCCACACAAGCTCGGTAACCGCTGAACCGATAATTTTTTGATAATTCTGTATATTAGTTCTTTGATTACAATTTCATAATTCTTTGATTATTCAATTCCTATGATAATTTCCAGTGTCATAGCTTACTAAGTTTTTCGAAAAGTCTATTATTTAATTATTACAAAATTCATGTATTTTATTTAATGCTTAAGCTTAGTATGCTGTAGAAGCGAAAAGAAATCTTCCGTAAGAAATTCATTGCGTTCTTGACAGCGAAAAGGTAGCGAAATTTTTTTTTCGTTGGTTAGTACGCTGTTGAATGAAAAATTTGTTCAATGCAGCCAAGTTCACAACCACGATTGGAGAGTTAAAATGTCAAAATTTCGCTGTCGTTTTTATGTCGGTACATTAATTAGCGTGGAAATTTGACATTCAACAATAATGTTCAACTAACACATTCAACAAACAGGTTATAGTAAATATGTGTTATTGTTGAGTCTACACTAAGATTTCGCGTGCAGAATTAAATGCCTAAAAATTTTCGTTCCTACAGCATACTAAGCTTTACATTCAACAACCAGCACAATACAACAGCAAACAAAGGTCTCCTCTCTTTGTCGCGAGAGCTTCTCTCAATATAACACGGCAGCAGTGTTACCATATGGTCTGATATATCGGGTTTGTTACGATTTTCAGTCTTAAATTCGATGGTCTGATTTTTGACCAAAATGCTACGATTTCAGGAAAAGTAGATCCGATGTCTGATTTTACATATATTTTTTTAATGAAGCAATGTATATGTGACTTAAAAAATAATATTTTTCCATATATAATCTTTTTTACTGATATCTGATATTTTGGTAGTTTTTGCTTGCCAAAAACAACCAAAATTTTCGTTCATTTACTCGCCACTCAACGACTTTTCGATGTAGCCAAAAGTTTTATATCATAATAATGAAAATTTTTTAGAACTTAAGAAGAATATATTCATGTTCAGAATCTAAGTTAAAAAAATACATTTTTTAATTACAAATTTAAAACATTTTTAAAGTGAAAACTTCTTTAGGCGCTTTGAACGATTTTGGTAGAGGGTAAATCTTAAGTTTGCGTCATAAACGATTTTGGTAGAGGGTAAATCTTAAGTTTGCGTCATCGGCTTTTTAAGACAGCAAAGATAACAAGATAGGAAACTTAGAAAACATAACCTCAAAAAATGTTTGCATGTATTTGTGCATAAAAAAATCAACCCTAATCATCACTCTTGTTCTTAATCAGCCGCAAGCTCACAAAGATACCACTTGGCAACTCCTGAAATTAATGCATATAATCTGTTTGTTAGTATACAAATACTTAAGTATGGTTGCAATAAGATGTTTGCAGCCAAAACTTATTATTAATTCGCTTTATATTGGTCTATATATGCTTTTACAGTTTAAAGTTTGGCAATTTCTTCAGTTGTTGTATTTGTCAACATATTTGAAAAATTTGCTTTTACTCAAACCCCCGCTATTCATGGTGAGATTTAAGAATGGAACGATCTTCTTCTTTTTCTGCTTTTTTGACCACTGCGGCATTTTATTTTCAGAGTTGCCAACTATTATTGTTTTATTAATAAATTTTTTCATAAAGGGTGTGTGTCAAAAGGAAACTTTTCAGTCGTAGTAGGATAGAAAATATCAAGTTGGATTAAATTTGTGTGTGTTGAAATAAATTTGTCTTTTTTGCTGTGTCAAATGGGCAATGAAATTTTGACAGTTACAAATTTTGATGTTTCATATTTCGGTCGTGTTTTAGCGCAAATATTTTATTTAATTTGCATTTTATTCAATTTGCGACATATTTAATTCGATTGCTTGTACTTGCAACTTATTTCGTAAACTTGTAATATTGTAAACTTAAAAAACTTAAAAAACTTGGCTTTCTTTGCTGGCGAACGTCCTCCAAGTGCCATCACCAGCAAGTGCAGCGCAAAATTTGTTGCTAGCCAACATCCTCCAAGTGCCATCACCAGCAGAAGGGCAGCGCAAATTTCCTGATTCTTTTGCTTGCCAACGTGCTCTGAGAGTCACCACGACCAGCACCAGCAAGTGCAACACAATTCAATTGACTGGTCAACTTTCCAATATATCAGAAGCACCATTTCAGCATGTCTCAAGCGCAGAGGCGAATTTCTGCCATTTTACTCCGGCGTGAATTAAATAAGTTGAAAGCGGAGAATTTGCGCTTTATTTGCTTATGCTGCTGGTGATGGCACTTGGAGGATGTTTGCTAGCAACAAATTTTGCACTGCACTTGCTTGTGCTGCTGGTGGTGGTACATCGTCATCGTCATCGTCATTTTGCGAGTAACTCTCGTCATCAATACAGACAGCGAGCAGGTTCTTAAATGACGCTCTTGGATCGCTCAGCAAATGTAGCAGGCAACTATCAATAAGTTCGTCTGCTGACGCATCGTTTTTTCCCTCCCTTTGCTCCGCTGCGAAACATTGAATGATACTGTTTTTTCAATGCATATTTAGAGCTGCTGTAGGTTAAAATAAAATAAATTTAAAATTTTTGATATTTGCTTTTTGTTTGACTGGCCGTGAAGTCCCTTTTGATGCCACCACACAACTAGACAAGGTAGTGTTAGGGCTAAATGTGTTCTTTTTCTTAGTAACCATAACTGTCAAACTCAGCCATTTTGGTATTTTGGCCAATTTTTTTTTTTCATATTGCATTCTCATTGGTTGCAGATTTTGTATGAAATGTCAACTTCGTTTTGACAGTTTCGTTCACCGGCTCTCCGCCCTAACACTACCTTGTCTAATTTTGCCATTCCAATACTTGAGACTTTGCTACCAGGCAAACAGAAAACATAGCAAGTAAAATGCGGTTTATTTTCTGACGCCAATTCGTTCATCCCCTCTAACGTTGCGCAACCGCTGTGAACCTTTCCATTCTTACTGCATTGTTGTTGTAGATTTGAAATGTAATTGTTGTTGTATAGTTAGCTGGATTTTTTAGACTTTTTTTGTAGCTACAGTCGGCATATGACAACTGATTTATTTTAGATAAGAGTTCAAATCAATTTTTGAAATTTTGTATAAATGGCTGAAACTATTTACATTTAACTAAATGTACTACCATATAAAAAATATAAACATACAATTCATATCATTTATTTACATTATTTCATTATTGAATTAATTTAAAAATTTGTATCTTTTTATATAATAACACAATATACAATACATGACGCTATATATAGATTGTGTTGTGTATTAAAATAAGAATATATAAGAAATAGATATATTATATATATTATATATAATTTATTATAATAAATGTAAGCATACAGTTTAACCGCCTAGTGTTGTAAATTTAAAACGCAAACCAACGACAAGCAAGACACGATAAGTAATAGAATTTCGTATAGAAAAAGTGTTGCTTCTCGTGTCTTACTTGTCGTTTGTTTATGTTTTCGATGTACAACACTAGGCGGTAAGAAATTAAACGCTTGTGATGAGCAGACTGTAGTTATTCAATTACAACTGTAAATATAAATTTATTTTGCAGGTTTTTTGTATAACACATATATTTACTTCGATTGTCATATGCCGATTGTAGCTATAAAAAAAAATTTACAAAAAAAATCACAATTACCAAGCAAATCTACAACAAAAACGCCGAGAGAATGACATGATCACAGCGGTTGCGTAGCGTTTGCGGGTATGAACCGAATTGGTGTCGAAAAATAAATAGGACTTTGCTTGCTATTTTTTCTGCCTGCTAGCAAGATCTAAAGTGGAGGCATTAAAAGAGACTTCATGTATATTGTGTTAGTGTTATGATATAAATAGATATAAATAGCTTTAATTTTTTATATTAATTCAATAATGAAATAATTTAAATAAATTACTTTAATTATATGTATTTTTGATATGGTAACACTTTTGCTTAAAGGAAATAGTTTCAGTAATATATGAAAAATTTAATAAATTGCTATAAGCTCTTAACAAAAATAATTCTGATTTCATATGCCGACTGTAGCTACACAATTAGAATTCACGTTTACAAAATAGGGGTATTCACGATTCAGTGCACTTGCCTGTGCAGTTGAGGACTTGGGCACTTGTGCAGTTAGGTTTTCGTGAACACACCACCATCACCATTTCAAAGCTGTCAACATTTTTCAATGCACACAAGTGCACAACTGCTCAAGTCCTCAAGTCCTCAAGTTGAAGGTAATAGTAGAAAAGCACTTGTGCAGATTTTTGACGTACGTACATTTTGTTTTTGTAAAGTGCACAAGTCCTCAAGTCCTCAACTGCACAGGCAAGTGCACTGAATCGTGAATACCTTTAATATTTCCAGCTAACTGCGCCAACAACAGTTACCATGGAAATCATCTACAAACAAGGACGCACAGAGAAGAACAAGATCATAGCGGAACTTTAGTACTTTTAGAACTTTTTGATTTTCATCCTACATGTAGGACGGGCTGCAGTATGCGCCTTCGCACACCCTACATGTCCGTCCGACCTATCAAATCCATCCTACATGTAGGATAGTCCGAAACCCCCTATAAGCATGAAAATTAATATATATAGCAGCAAGGCGGTCCGTGGCAGGACAACGTCTTCCAGGGAATACTAATATTTTATATGTAGGTTTTCGCTTCGGTTGGCAGTCCCCTCACTGCAATACTTTTTTTTTCTTTCACACTTCACAATCACTTTCACAATCACTTTTTCCATCTACTGTCCAGATCGAACTGAACTACCAATCGGCATAAGACCGTCGAGTTGTTACGTTTCACAACCTGGGAATCGAAACACCGCCATCTTTAACTATGCAGATGCGATTTCGCAAAAAAACCGGTATTCAAGTTTTTACTCACACCTATTTTTAAAATTCATCAATTAAATTTTTGGGTGGTTTCATTTATACTTTTAAATAAAAATCGTCCTACCCGCCAAGGTAAACACAACTTAGCGGCATCTTCAATACTGTTAGTGTGACAACCTTCCGCACCTCCAGCACACAGTGGCAACTTCCATTGTGACTTCCTCAAGTGTATGTGATGTTAGTTGATACAACAACCGTTCTAGTGCTGTCCGTTTTGTTTGTCGCGAAATTCAGTGCGTTCCGTCACGCGTGGGATTAAGAATCTGTCAAGACATCGAACTAAACTAAGTAACTCAGTTCAACGCTGGAAGTTGGTAAGGTTTGATTAAATCAAACCAAAGGCCATACTAACACTATGGCTCCTAGCCACTCGAGCACCATCCATGGCGGTGCAACCCCAACGCGCAAAATGTACCGAATTAAAATGAAACATAAAATACTTTGAATGAAAGAAAACTCAATGGGATCACCTCTTTCGCCCCTTCCATAAAAACCAGAGACAAATCTGAGAAGCAGATTGGGTATTTCTTATTAAATTTTGGTCTAAATTTTTAAAATATAAAAAATGTTCCGATCAACAATTTAGAAATCTTTTTTGAACTGTAAGAAATCATTCCAGTATAACATTGATATTGAATATATCAATTATATTCTCTCTCAAATATAAATGACAACCAGGGTTTTGTTTTCTTCTATGAAAAAAGTTATGTTTCAGTGTTTTGTTGTGTATTTTTTTTAAAAAAAGTAGTTATTCTATATTTTGCTGTTAGCAGGAAAAAATAGTGTGCATTGCGTTTATAATAATTATTGCTTTGATAATTTTTATTGAAAATTGTTTTCAAATTTTGTTGCGAGCCGTTTTTTTTTCAATTAATAAAAAAAACGCGACTATTAAGTTGTAATTATTAAAATAAACTTCAACGTGCGGCATTGGCAAAACAGTTTATTTTGGTGATGAAATTCAAAAATATAATGTGCCAGTGGATCCAATAAGCCGTCAGTGGTGTAAATAGATTTGCACAACAAAATATTGAAATTAGTTTTTCACTTAAATTTTCTATCAAAACAAACAAGCAGTGCAGAACGTAGTAGAAAAAGCAGCAGTGAAATGTATCCTTGGGTATTTAGTACTGCGAAAAAGTATGATATTCCTGCAACTGATTACTTTGATGGCATTAAAAAATTACTCTTTTGCTCTCCTCTTCAATTTTACGGGTGTATATCTTCATTCTTGTGAGTTAACGTCAAATGAATGGACAACCTATAGTAATTGAATCATGATCAATTCATACTTTTAGTCAGTGGTGCCAACTACACGGAAGTTACGAATTTCTACGGATATTTAAGTCTTGCACAGATAAACGGACAACAGTGGCAAAATAAGGTAAATCTGCGGATTATTATTATATAATGCGGATTTATTATATATTTCAATAAATTTAAATTGAAATTGAAAATATCATTCACATATATTAAGGGTATTCACTTCAGTGCTGAAATGTCAGCCTTTGTAGTCCAGTGGAGAGTGCGCATGACTATCAACCCAGAGGTCCCTGGTTCGAATCCGGGCTCGGGCATGGTTATTTTCACTTTCTTTGCTCTTTCCTACATTTAAGAATTATGGAAAACTAAAAATGTTGAATTAAATGACAGTAACACAACTAAGGGCTGGAAATGCTTGCCGAGGTTAAGGCATAACACTAGCCTCGGTTAAAATCAATTCAAATTGTCTTTCACGGTTGCTTCCCCAAATCAATAATTCACATATGGTTCCAGGCAATTCCTCTAAATAATCTGTCCCTTTCCTTTCAGGTCAAAGACTAAACATTGTTTGTATAAGGCGCTTGCCTTGGTTCTTTGATCTGTAAAAAAAACTTTCCGAAATGCTGAAATCTACGAAAACTTCAGTGCAATTTTTGTTGTTTTGGTTTTCCGAAGTTAGCTTAAATTTTATCACCTATTGAGTTGATGAAGATGAAGAAAAGATGTTTTCAGTCACCATAAGCAAATATGTTTAATGAGTGTGAGTCGTTGTGAATATGATAATTTCGATAAGAAGAAAAGCATTATGTCAAATTCCTCCTAAAAGCTGATGCAATGTATGCGAGCAAGAAGCAAATTATCATTAATTTTATTGTATCCGATCATATAATTTAGTTTTCTACATTTTTTGGCATTATTTTTCTATTAAAATGCAGAAAGCACAAGTTTTTTAGCATAATTATTAGTTTTGGTAACAAGCCCATGTAATTCATGTGAACAAAAGAGATGTATGTAAAAAAAAACGACACATTACAAACGGTCGCTCCCTTCAACACGTCAGGAATTTTCGATTTCTGAAATTTCTGCAATGAAGTGAATACCCCTATTTGTTATATATTTTCAACCCATCATTTTTTGCATGCCTTGCCATTATTTACGCATAACTTAATTCCGTTATTTGTAGTTGGCACAAAAAAGGAGACATCATTGCAATTAATTCATATCATATCGTTTCGTAAATGTCAAACGTTGTGTAACGGAATTTAAAGAACGACACTTTCAGTTCACTGGGTACAAATGGGGCGAATTAAATTTAAAATGTTTATTTTTTTAGCTTTCTTTCTTAAATTTCTTTAGCTTTAAATTTTGAACTGAGTTCGGCTTCGAATTTTCTAGACAGCCAAAAGCATGCATCTAACGAGCTAATGCTAATTTTGACAATTTTTGTTGTACCTAATTTTTTATTGTTGTTTTGTTTTTAATAAACCTACCCTCCCCCCACCTCCCCATTTTTGGGCGTCCATAAACATGTGTTGAATTTGTAGAAAATTTATTGGCATCCAATTAAAATAATGGCCAACTTATGCAGAATTCAAATTTTTTTTTTGCATAAAATTTATTATGTGCCTTAGTGGCGTTAAAAAATCAAGCGTTCAAATATACTCAACTTACTCAATATGTTCAACTTGGATTTGGAATGGGAAGTGTTTTTTCTGAACCTTGAAAGCATTTCATAGAGGTAAGATTTTGTTTTTTTTTTCGTTTTTATTTATATTTTTTTGTTTTGTTTTGCTCCTTATTGGGATTGACTTAAGATATTTACAAATTAAGCGCCGTGGGACGAACTTGATTGCATTCTGCTTCCTTAAGCACGCAATTATTAAATAGAAGAATAAAATTACAGATATTTTGAAGGTTTCTTTGCAGGAGGAGGTTGAGTTTGAAGAGACTTGTGCGTTATTTCTTGCGCAGTAAGTTGATACTGTCGATGAACGGAATTCTGTCAAGGCCTTGAATTGACAAAAACTGGAGTTTTTTTGGCTTGTTATCAATATTTAACTAGAAAAAAAAATTTAAGAAGACACTCATATTAAAAGTGAGTTTTTAAACTAAAACATATATGCAATTATATTTTAGACTAGCTGATATTCGGTGTTAGCGAAAAGTTTAATATATAAATTTTAATATACACTTATCGTTTTAATGTTTCTAAAAATGCCGAATAATGAAAAATATGTTATCCGCAAGTTACCAAATTTCACAAACGTCAAAATTCCAAAATGCAAAAAAGGGCAGATTCGGAACCGTGAATGAGTTTCTGATTTTTGTGGTTAGGTAAGATTACCCATTTTCAACTCCAAATGACTGAAAAATTTAAGTAAAGTGGTCACTTCTAGTGTGTTTCTTAGAAAGATACAATAAAAAACGTAAAAGCTAAATATCTCAAAAGTACTCAAATGGAGATATGACTTTTTTACTTAAGAGGGTAGTGTAGCTCGTTCTTGTAACTCGTAACGATCGCAGTTACCGATCCATGTTACCGATTTTAAGCCACTCTGGGGCCGAATTACAGTATCCGTGATGGAGCAAAATTACGAAGGGTACGACAAGAAGGGCTCGATCACGAATGCTGTAATTTGGTCCCTGATGTTATTGTCACCTACACTACTTGTGTAATAATCTGAATCGATTTCTGTTCTATTTGTTCGTTCCAAATCGATAAGCTGTCACATGTTCCAATTTCATTTCAATGGAATCTTCCAAAAAAGTGTGTGTGTAAGAAAACTGAATCGATAAAAATTCATGCCTTACTCTATAACTCTGTGTCAAGTGAGAATTCTACCGATTTGTATAAATGACAGTAATGTTGTGTATATATGAAATAACAAGTACTTGCAATTAATATTCAAAGACGGGTATTTTCGCTTAAGTTACATTTTTACTGCCTATTTTATTTTTGTTTGTTTTAAAATATTTTAGTTTTCAGGTAATGCTATTTAAAAAGAAGTCTCATTTAACTAAAAAAAAGATATTTAAAAAACAAAATATTTGTTAGAGCAATGCAAAAGAACCCGGTTGCAAATATTTGCTAAGTTTTGTTACACATCACTTCGTGTCAAATTATTTACATTAATAATTATTGATTATTTCCGCAAACATTATAACACATCAATATTGCATAATCAATTTTTAATATTGTAATAAAATCATCACCTTTATTTAAAAATAAATGCAAGTAGACAGCTGCTTGTCATTTGACTCCATTTCACAACGTTTCTTCTCGATTTGTGTTCTATTTCATCACAGACCGAATTTTTATCGATTTCAACGTACTCAAACATTAGTTGTCACGAAATCGGTAACTAGGGATCGATAACGCATGACGTCACACAAATCGGTAACTTGCCGATTTTGTTACAGGAACGAGCTACTGAATTGTTTGAGATATAATTTCAGGTATTTTTTTCTGCTTACGACTGCCAAAAGTTATAAGAAATTAAATTTAGTATTGAATGGAGTAAAAATACAGTATTTATGGGAATTTTTTTGATATATTGGAGACAAAAAAGCTGCTGCTATCTTATTTGTTTGTGGCGTTATTGACTATAGCTGTATGTAGAAACACTGATCGGCAAAAAAAAATTCTGGAATTTTTGTCTTAAAAATAGATAAAATAAACTGCTGTTGAGAGTCTGATAAGACTGTGTGGCACGAAAATCTGCATATAATAATTTCAAAATTTTTCACTTAATTTTAATATGAGGAATCTCGTAGTAACATCTGTTTTGCCAGTTTACCGAAGACTTTAGTGCAAAAAAATTTTTTTTTAAATACTCCAGATATGACTCATTTGCATGTTGATAACTCTTGAACCAATAGGATTTTCATTTTGATTTTTTTCTGCAAAGTTATTCCTATAACTCTGCCCAACAACTTGGCTGAACAAATATGTATAAAAAAAAATCGTTTCAAATTGTCTTAAAACCATTAATAAGCCACATAGTATGTCTTGCCCGCTTTCAACTCTTCAAAGCAAATAATGTTACTCATACGCAATGTTGTTCGAATTTTTTCCTTTGACTTTAAGCAAGACTTTTGTAAGACTGACTAGATAAGACCCACTGAAGCGATTTTTTCATACTTATTTGTTCAGTAAATTGTTGATTAGAATAATAGAAAGACCTTATCTCAAGAAACCAAAATGAAAATCATAATGGGTCAGGAAAGTTGATTTCTTTTTTAAAATAAATTGTAAAGTTTAATTGAGTGAGAAATAACATTTGTTTATTAAATTTTAAAAGATATTTATTGAATTTAGTTTTTTTAAAAAATTATATCAGGAGCCATTTATGTACACTCAAAAAAATACTGTAGTAAAATTTACTGCACTCTGTGTATTTACTTCTTATATATGTAGTTTTATTTATGTTTAAATACATATGTAGTTATTCAATATATTTTTACTGAATTTACATTTAAATAATTAATACTACATGGAGTAGTTGCATGTAGTAAGTAGTTGTTTACATACATTTATTTAAATAAAGAATATCTACATTAAAATAAATTGCATAATATGTATTTGATAGCAATTGTATTTATTTCAACTAAAATAATTATAAAAGGTTCGTGATGAAGAACTGTGGTAAGTAAACTTCTAAAAATTTTTTTTTTTTTAATACAAAAATGCTTTTATTTTCTTACAATAAAAGCAATCTTTGTACTGTGGCAGAAAACGTTTTGCAGTTTTTTTAATTAATAAATGAAAAAACAATTAACTTTAATGTAAATGTATTTATTTTCTGTAGTTAAAAAATATGTAGTAAAAGTAAATAATTGAAATTAGCAAAAATAATTACAATTTTATTTGGACGGTGAGTTACTAATTTACATTTTTTTAAATACATTTGTATTTATTTTTACTACAGGATTTTTTTGGGTGTATAAAACACCTTTTATCACTGATTTTGATAAGATTTTGTATGCATGCAGATCTTTCATAAAGCAACAACTTTTCTTCAAGTCAAATGTTATGTTTGAGTTATTTCCAATATGGGCGCTGTTTGAAAAATGGTCTGGATTTTTTCATAATATTTTTTTCGTTTTTTTTTTTTTTTTTTGTATTGAAAAATGTAAAAATGCAAATATTTAAACTTATTTTTAAACAATAGAATCCCTTCATTCAAAAATATTGCCTCTCGAAAAATGGGTAGCTTTGTTTAAAGACCTCGATGAAAAAAAAGCTCTGCGCATGGTGAAACAGACGAAAGGGTATGTAGAAAGATGTAGAAGCAAACACAGTGAGCACAAATGGGCTCAGACCATTCAACGCACCTTCTTGATAGTGTAATAGTTGTAAATAAATAAACTGTAACAAATTATTGGCCTGAAAAAGATCTTCCAATCTGTATCAAATGTTGTAAATGTTTGAAATTCAATGAAAAATATAGTCGAATCTCGATAAAGTGAACTAATTTTTGCAAGGCCTGTTCATTGTATCTTGACTGTCTGCATTTTTTTCTTAAAAAATGGATATTTTGGCTTAAATCTTAAAACTTTATTTCTTTTTTACTTTTTTGCTTCTGATTCTTTGAAATGTCTGTTTCTAAAGTGTTCACTATTTCGAGCTGTTTACTATTTCGGGGGTTCGTTGTATCCATATTTTACTGTAGTTCTGGTTTTCATGCATATTTTTGATAATTTTTATTTTATTTCACGATTTTTATGTTGACTGGGGCATTCGAATCAATGCCTCCAAATCTGAGGCAATCTGTTTAAGAAATGCGTCAGGCAAATGTGGTAGAGCGGTTGTACCCGAAAGCAAACTTTTGAGACTTGTCTTAAACGGTACCGAAATAAAGTTTAAAAATAATATCAAATACCTGGGAGTCGTTTTCGACAAGTTGCTAAAGTTCAACAAACATGCTAGGTTGAATGTAAAAAAAGCTCATAAGCTTACCGGCATGTTCTCAAAACTTTTGAACAATAAATATTTAAGTCAAAAGTCTAAACTTTTGATCTATAAAGTAAGCATCCGCTCTGTCTTGCTTTACGCATTTCCTATATGGTTTACTATTTCGCCTACGGTTGCCAAGGAATTGGAGGTAGTGGAACGTAATGTCTTGAGACGCTGTGTTGATAGGAATTTTGAGTCATTTGTAAAGCGGTATTCTAACAAATTTATTTACGAGAGAGCTGAGGTGAATCCAATTTGCCGCTATGCCTTATCACTCCAAAAGAAATTCGTTAGAAAGCTATCATACCACGAAAATACGCTATTAAAGGAAATTTTTGAGTTTCAGATTCAAAACAACTGGTCTTCAGTCTGCTATTTATCTCCTGTAGGTGTTTTAAATGAGGAAATTCCGACCGACCTAGATTTCAGTACCCCACTGCTACCTGACTTTTATAACAAATCCGTACCTGGTTGCCATAGAGGCTAATTTACTTTTCTTATTGTTTTGTTTTTAACATATCAAAACTGTTTTTTATATATTTTTTTTGACATGTAATATCATTAAACCATATATCATGGTATTGATGTATATTTTTGTGTAGTTTTAAGTGTAGTTTTAAGTGTAGTTTTTAGAATTTAGGTATGTATGTAAATAGATGACTGAGACAACACGTCTCTACGAAACTGTCTAATGCCGGGAGCAAGCATTATATTAATTTGCTGACAAAATGAAACAGCTAGATGTATTAAATATATTTTTCTTAAAGAGCAAGTAGCTTGTACTTATTCCACTCCATTAGAACAACACAATAATAGTTCTAAGTTCTCTTGTTAATATAATTCTTAAGGAATGAACGAAATGTTTTTATAATAAGAAAAGTCTCAATAAAATTGAATTGAATTTATTTTATTTCCGTACAAAAACTTTCAAAATTCAAATAAATTCTTTTATTTTTTGAGGCGAAGCTTTTTACGCCTCGTTTTGTGATTTGCTTGTGTGAAATCTGAAAAACGACACTTATTTCCTTACACCATTTTCTTAGAATTGTTGTTTTTTTACTTGCGTCTATTACAACAAGAGGATATAAAATTAAAAATATTTCTTTGCAAGCGTGAGGACTGAACTCGCGCCTTCCGATCGAGAGTTCTACACACCAATCATTAATCCAAACCAACTATTTCTAGAATGATGTGATTGATTCAATATTAACTGAAGCTATGTTGCAGTAGATGACAGGATTTTATTAAAGGGATTGTTCATTAGCTGCCCTACATATTCTATTGTGAATGCGTGAAGTTATAATGCAGCAGATCACAATTATCGATCAAATACTACGTTTCGATGGCGAGTTAAATCGAGGTTGACTCGGGATTACCTTCCCATGGAAACGCGAGTTGAGTTGAATTTCGGTAAATCCATGAAACTTCGCGAAACTTATTAGATTTAACTGAGTTAGATTGGATGCATTCGGAATATTAAACAGTTGCTCAACTGTTAAACGAGGTTTTATTGATTATTTGTTATTTTATTTTATTTCTGTCACTGCGCTGACATAAAATGTAACAAACCATTCAGCAGGCACACAAAGTAGCGGAAACTAATACTGATTAAAGACTCAATGGCCGCATTCAGCGCAGACAACTATTTTGAACTGTAATGGTAGCGCTACCTTAGTTCACGATGTTTTTCTCTGAATGTGTTGCTACTCTACACGTCAGAAGTTAGATTCAATTTAATTATATAATTTTTATGTAAATTTAATTCAATTGCAAAGGTTTCTCACTTAAATTTGCTGCGTTATTTCTGTGTTTATTAATTTAACAGCGTCAATAGCAGCATTTGACAGTTAAACAAACAGTTGTGTTCATGTAGCATAGAATTTGATCGCTCGATTAAATGGCGTCCGCTGCCTAATCAGTTTTAGTTAGCGCTCCCAAAATTCGACCATTCAGCGAATTTTCACACAACAGTTGCCAACTGTTGTCTGCGCTGAATGCGGCCAATATGTTTAGTAAATTTTGCACCTTCTGAACGCACACATTTATACTAAGAAAAAATGGCGAATAGAATGGCAGAAGTCCAACTCGACTCAATGTTGTGCATGGAAGCACTATCGAGCTAGAAACGTCATTAAGTCAAATTGAAGAAAACCCAACCTAGGATCAACTCGCCATGGAAACGTAGTAAAAAACATTTTGCATTATCTATCCAAACAACAAAAGCATCAAGGTTCCATTGAACGGGTGTATTTTAATTGCGAATTCAGACATGAATGTTCATACACCCAGAGAAAAAAATCGTAAAACCAAAGAAAATACACTTTGCCACAAAGACTTTTATTGGTTAGAATGTGCCCAAAGGTAAAACAGCATTTTACAGCAAAGGCACAAAGATTGTTAGATTCCCAAGAATAATATACTTTAAATCAAAAACTTAAATTTTTGTTGCAAAGACGTACGTCTTAAAAAAGCATGGAAAAAAGTCTTAAAAGTAAAGAAAATTTGCTTTGGCACAAAGACTTTTATTCGTTACGGCAAAGACGCAGACTGTTAAATTCTAAAAAATAAACTTAAAACCAAGGATTTAAATGCTTGTAGCAAAGACGTACGTCCTAAAAAAAACATGGAAAAAATCGTAAAATTAAGGAAAATGTACTTTGGCACAAAGACTTCTTTTCTTTACGGCAAAGATGCAGACCGTTAGATTCCCAAAAATATACTTAAAACCAAGGATTTAAATGCTTATCGCAAAGACGTACGTCTTAAAAAAAACATGTTGCTGCATTGAATAGAAACACTTGCATTTTTCACGAAGAAACAAATTAAACAATTATATTTTCATTGCCCAATTAAGATAAATATGTTCTTACATATTTTAAGCAATAAATAAAGCAGTATTGAATTTAACTAATTTGGGCAATGAAAGTTTAATTGTTTAATTTATTTTTTCACTAGCTTCAAGCGTACCATCGAACACACAAAAACCGACTGAACCAATTGCCGAAATCTAAAACAAAGCGGCATGAGCGACAAAACGAACGAAAAAAAAAAAACAAAGCAACGCTTGTTTTCAACGGTTTTTTCTTCGTTCGTTTCGTCGCTCGTGCCGCTTTGTGTTAGCGCCCAAATTACATCAATTCAATAATGCTTTATTTACTGCTTAAAATATGTAAGAACATGTTAACCTTATTTGGGCAATGAAAATATAATTTTTTACTTTCTAATTTTCTTATTCTTCGTATACAATATGATTTTGAAGAAAAAGTTCTTCAAAATTACAGACTTTGTCTTTAAAACAATAATACTTACCTTCAAAAAAACAAAGAAAAATTGTTGATTTAACATAATTTTTTCAAACCCCTGTTAACAAAGAATTATATCGTTATAACGTTACGTTATAACGTTAGTTTCAAAGAATTTCAGTCTTTTGTTTCGAAGATGCAGCACTTGCATAGTTCAAAAATAAATCATTAGTTCAACGATTTTTTCTTTGTGGCAAAGATATGTTGGTTACAATTTAACAAGAACTTTTTTCTTTGATTTTAAGGCATTCATTTTTCTCGGTGTAGGCACTTAAGGCAAGGATGGTGGTCTAGCGCTCGAAAATTTAAGGTATTTTTAGGATTTTTTTTAAAAAGTTAAAATATTGAACAACAACATTTAAACTTTTAAGGTGTATTGTAACTATCATTCATCATAAAAAAATTAGGTCAATGAGACGCTCTCAAGGAAAAGGGGCATGGGCGGTGTTGTAGATTTTGACTGTTCTATTTATCTGGAAAATAAAAACCTAGAATATTATTAATCACTATGAGTGCAGCTATGGCTGGCACTAGAAAAAAAAGATATGAATAATTGACAGAATGACACGCTATTGAAAATTAAGTTCTTAAAACAGCTTGTTTTCTACCGGTTATTAAGTGTAAAATATACGATGTTTATTAAATAAAACGTTTATTCTAGTTTCAGCGATAGCCACCGTTGTTATGAATAGTATTTTTAAATTTCAGATGATTCGGCTAAATAGTTTTTGTTTTTTCTACAACATCATGCCGAAAAAAGTAGTTTCGAGATAAATGCGTATAAAGAGAATGAATGTAGACGAAACATTGTGGCTCAACACCAACTAAAACGGCTGTAGAATTGAAAATACAATGTTCAGTATCTTTTTGACAAGACGTAATGTAAAGTAGCGTAAAAATCTAAAATACACGGATTTATACGTCTCGTCACGTTACGTTACGTTTATTAAAACCACTTGTATAAAAAAGCATTGTTTCAAACAATAAGTGAAAGAACGCACTGCTCAACTGACATTAGATCACATTACGTTACTTCTATTGTAATCAGTTCAGTTTCAGTAAAAAATCAGTTTCATAAAAATTCTAAGCCTTAAACAATGCTGTTTTGATAAATACAATTTGCGAATGACAAGTGATCCAAATATTTGCACAACAATATTAGGGCAACTATCATGTAATATTTGCTAGAAATATCGATGACATTACATCTATATAATATACGTTTGATATTTTAGATCAGTATCGGGCAGCTTTGCACACCTATACTTTCTCATCTTGAGTATGTATTAATGAGCGCTTTAAAGCTCACACTGAAAATAAAGTAGTGCTAAAGCGTTGTTTGCAGAAATCTTAATAGGCATTATGGGATATTTTTTTGCTCGGATTTGTATTGCGAAATTAATTAAATAAGTAGTGGACAGAATGTCAAATGGAAAAAGACCGACAGACGGAAATGTTAAAAGGCAGGCTAATAGTAAAAAACAGATATAAAACTGAAACAGAACTTTGCTTAATATATCCCGCTTTTCACTCGTTACCCTCGAAAATTCTCGAGCTTGCGGCGAAAGCTATGGTAGCAATATCTTTTTGTCCCGCTTTTCACTCGGCAAAAATTGCCTTTGGCGCAAGCAGTTTGTCGATTATTCGCCCGCATGACAGGGTTTACGAAAGTCCCCTTTAAACCCGAGTAGTCAACAAATTACTTGTGCCGAAAGCAATTATTGCCCATACAATTGTCGATTGAAAAACGGCCCTTTGCAGCACATGCAGAACCAAAACAACAATATCAGCAGCTAGTAGCAACGTTGCCAGTTATGTTGGAAAAATCCCATTCGTGGTAATTTTTAATTGCCCTTAGAAATTTTTGTTTCTGGGAATTCCTATTAAAATTTTTAATTCAACGTGGTATTTTTTAATTGAAGTGGAAATTCAGCGGGGTATTATTTAAATTTCCGTGGGAGTTTGGTAATATTCTTCTTACATTTTTTTTTTTTTTTTTTTTTGGTAAGCAAAGTTTCTTTGTGATATTTCTAATGTTTTTTAAATTGTTTGTGCGTATAGGACTTATTGTGGTATTTTTAATGCGAATGAGATTTTTGTGGCAATTTTAAATGCATATGGAATGTGTGGTGTTATTTTTAAAACGCGTGGTATTTTTGTGGTAAGTTATTATGATCTTAATTTTTTTTGTATATATTTTTATTGCGGTAGAAACTTTTTTGTTTATCTTTACAGTGATAATTTTTGTTGTATTTAATTTATGTTATTGTGAAAAAAGTAACTTTTGTCGGAATTGTTTTAAATTTTGACTGGCAACCTTGGCTAGTAGTAGTACATTTTTTTGTAGCCACATACTCTCTAGTTACATGCATCTTTATTCTCTATTGCATTACAACCCAACAAGCCATGAATGTTACTGTGCCAGCTAAACAGTACTTAAAACGGCAGCGTCTGATTTGCTGGTATGAAAACGACATGTTTTTGTACCTTTAAACCGTTCTCTATATAGTTGTAAAGTCCTTTTTTATATTTATAAAGAATCGAATTGAAACTTATGTCATATTCGCTTGATGTGTCGTTTGTTCTTGACTTTTTTCCCTCTCTTTTTCACCCGTTCGCCAAAAAACGCTGAAATATGCATTGAATCTTGTATTGAAATCAAGGTACAGTTGAGGTGCAGTTGAGTTGTCGTTTATTGTTTAGTTTATTGTTGCAACTTAATAATAACCATTTTAAGAAAAGGTTACAATTGTTTAACAACAAATAAAGTTAATATACAACTTAAAGTTTTCTATTTGACCTTGTATTTATTGTGTTGATTTTCTATGATTTAAATACAAATTCTAAATGTTTGATAGTGTAAATCATTCTGGATTTTAAATCATAAATACAAATTCTAATTGTTTGATAGTTTAAAATCGTTTATTGAGAATTAGGTCAGGTAAGAACAATTAATTGCTCTAACTAGTTAATAAATCAGCTAACTAATTAATCAGCTAGTGATGTTTTTTTTCTTTTCATATTAAAAATGTTGTTGCTGTTGTTTCTTTGAAAAAATTTGTTAGAGCAATTAATTGTTCTAAAGCCCGTATGATACTTCATTGTGTTGTAAAATTTTTATTCAATAGGGGTGTTCACATTTCAAACCGCTCATCAAATCGTTTGTCAAATACAATAGAACAACGTGAAATTTTCATGGAATTCCCACGTTGTTCTATTGGATTTGACAAACGATTTGATGAGCGGTTTGAAATGTGAACACCCCTATTGACAATGAAACTAGAGCAGTTGAAAAAGAGCTAAAGCTAAAATTCAAGAGTTGTGAGTGTATACGCATATAGAACGAATTGGACAAAAAAATGAGCAACGGACAGCATTTTCAATGCATTGTTTTTGACGTTTCTCTCAATTCGTTCGTCGTTAAGTTTCGATCAAATATTAAGTTTCAAAAACAAGCTTGAGCTCTCTCTCTTCCGCAGCCAAGAGGAACAGAGAGATAAAATAGTCACGTTACGGTGATGTAAAAAAGTGGCACGATGCATGTTTTCATCCTTTTCCAACAATATATATCTGTCTAGCTCACGCGCCACTTGTTTTCAAATTTTGAAATTGGGCAAAATAATGTAGTATCATACGGGCTTAACCTGACCTAAAGCTCAATAAACGATTTTAAACTATCAAACAACTAGAATTTGTGTTTAAAATCAAGAATGATTTAAGCTATCAAACATTTAGAATTTGTATTTAAATCATAGAAAATCAACATTTATATACAACTTAATAAATGTTACGCTTATATGAAACACACGCATAATTTGCTGACAACGAAACGGTCCGCTTCAGTGCTTTAAAAAGTGCACACCGTTTTCAACCGAGCCGATTGGCTATCGGGGAAACGAAAAAAATTAAAGCAACTGATTTGTATTTATATATGTATGTTTTGCATACATATTAATAAAAACAACAACAACAAAAGCAGCACAACAACGAACGACGTGATTACGAACCAAACAAGCAACATAACAACAACAACAACCTTAAAAACAGCATAAGCAGCTACTGCAGCTAAGCAGCTTGTGCATTTCTCATACGAATATATGAATTTTTCATCTTCTTAGATTTTGCTATTTTATTAGATATTCGTTTTATTCCCACTAAAACTGATATTTTGGCATTTTTTTTCTTTGTACGATGCGTATTAAAGGCTGTAGGTATACCCCAAAGTGTCAAATATCACTTAGAAAAAATTCGTGAAAATGACCCCCATACAAACCGCACTGTAAGACGTAATTCTACGTCAAAATTTTTAAAAGAATTTTTTCTTAACCTGAATAAACATATGCAGGATTGACACTCCCTGCAATCTGATTGAATACTCAAATGCTTTTTTAAAAACTATTGCCACGCCAATGGACGAGTTGTCATAAATGAAGTTGTAGTCTTCTAAAAAAATTCTTAGGTCTTTCAGATGGCATTCCTGGATAATCCCAAAAATTTATGCTTTTATCATTAAGCATGTTCAAAAGATCCAATCTCGGGCTTACACCATGAAAAGCGGCATGATCAGCGAGCGAACATTAAAAGTTAGAAAATTTAATATTTTACGACCCATAATAGACAACCCGACAACAATCTCGTAATATTAGTTTTTGCTTAGGCTTTAGGCATATTTTTGTAGGAGAATAAAAAAATTTTAAGTTTTGTGTAAAAACATGAAAAAAATTAACAAAAAATTTTTTTTTTTAATTTAAGACTATTTATTATCCCTAACAACTCTTATAAACATATCTTTCACAGCAAGCTCACGAGAAATTTCCAAAAATAGCCCATTTTTCTAGCCGACGAACTAGACTACATCCTTAATTTCAAATCAAAAATATTTAGCTATTGGCTTAGTTGTAAATGAATTTTATTATGCATTTTATACATTCGTTAACAAAACATAGTTCAATAGTTCTTATCTTGTTCATCGAAACGAAAACATTTCATTTAAAATTCCAGATATAATTCTTCTATGACACGAAAAGGTGCGTCTGCTCCTTCCATTGTTCCAAGTGCAAGTTGCGAAAACAACTTCAATTTGCATTACAATTATGGACTTATTAAACAATAATAATTAACCTGACAATGATAATTATGTTGACTGCTATGTAATAAGGTTGAAAGCGGAAATCAATAAATTAAAACTAAAAAGGTAAACTCTGTGTAATCTTTTTTGCAGGTGGCAGGTGGTCCTAATGTCACAAACTCTTCTCCAGAAGAGTTGCTGTCGCTACTGAAACGGATACAGACGCTAAATGCGCTGATTCTTGTTGCTTGGGTTCTGAAGTGGCGGCAGCAACTGCAACAGGCAACACTTCACCAAGTCCGGACGTAGCTGAACTTTGCAGCCAAGTGCTGGCTTTCTCGACAACACCCAAAGAGTCTGTAATAGTGGCTTCGGCCAGCGTCGCAGCACTCAGAGCAGCGGCAGTCGTTTCAGTTTTGGATTCCGTGAAGATCCAGCGTTTTTTGTTAAACAAAAGTAACAGCATCAGAGCGGGCAGATGTACGAGCGAGAAGCGAAACAATTTGCGAGAAGTGCGACTGTCTGATTTCTGGTAAAATTTGTAGGCTAACGAAAATGTTAGAAAAATCAGTAAAGCTTAAGTGTGAGGAGCTTTTAATATGTAAATAAATATCGATTCACTCACCCAGGTAAAAGAAATAAGCATTTAACGGCAGCGTCTCCAAAGCGAACCAGATATTGGTCACGTCTAAAAGGGGGGCCATGAGAGATAGAGCACCAAGAGCTACAGTGTAACGCAGTGTTGTACGACGACACAGATCCGGATGTGATACCGCCATCATGCGGTAACCAGCCTTCAAATAATCGGGCCGCAAGTTCCAAGACAAAGCATTGAAATGAGGGAATTGCCAAGCGTAGAGCACACCCGCCAAGATCCAAGCGCCAGCATCAAGTGTGCCTGCACAACCTGCCCAACCCATGAGCGGCGGTATCGCGCCCACTACAGACCCTACCCACGTATTAACAATACTCATACGCTTCATTGGCGTATAGATGGAGGTATAAAGGAACAGATTGCCAGCACCTAGAGCGGCTGTCAGGCCGTTGACTCCAAAATACAACATACTGAGACCGACTGTGGCAGAAACGGCAGCAAAGCCGATGGCATGCAATGGTGTCAGTTGACCGGTGACTAGAACACGGTTCTTGGTGCGCGCCATCTGCGAGTCAAATTCCACTTCATGATATTGATTGACTGAGTTGGCAGCACCCGATACCAGACCGGTGCCAAGTGAACAGAGCACAAAGGTGGCGAGATCAAATGGTGCGGGCGCCATGGCGTAGCCTCCCATGGCAGTTATCACAACAAGCGCTGAAAGTGAAAAGTTGTTCAATAAAATATAATCTGAAAAATTAAAGCTATTCAAAACCCACATGTTAGCCGGAACTTAGCTAGTTTTTTGTAACAGCCTATCAGCTGTCCAACCGACTCAATGGGTTTGGTATTGGGCGACAAAAGTCGCAATTCTTCTGAAGTTGCTTTCTCTGCTTCTACTGGCACAACTGGCAGTGGCTGACCCAAGTCCAGCTTACCGACATCGGAATGCTCGATTCGAACTGCATTTAACCGCTTGCTGGCATCAACGGTGTGCAGGTTCTGCACTGGCACAGCCACAGATTCAACTGGATCAGTTGTATTCGTCGCTTCCTCCGGTAGCACCGTAGCCGCTTTTGTAGGCACACGACTTGCATGGTGCTGCAAAAAGAACGAATCCACGATTTATTTATCATTCTCTTAAACGTTTACATAACATTGGCCAAAACTTACTCTGAGCAGCTGACAGTTTGTATGACGTACAAAGATTATTTCATGTGGAATTCTTCGCAATAATTGAATCATAATTTTTTGATTTTAGTTG
Organism: Dichetophora obliterata; assembly: GCA_963920525.1. Lineage (NCBI taxonomy): Eukaryota > Metazoa > Arthropoda > Insecta > Diptera > Sciomyzidae > Dichetophora > Dichetophora obliterata. The sequence goes on along the minus strand of OY986436.1, from coordinate 61,448,701 downwards.
TATTTCCTCTGTTCTTGAATGAGCTTTTATTTATTGCAACATTTTTGCACAAATTTTCAACCTTTTCCTTTGATTTTTGAAGTCGTTTTCAGTTTATTTGTAAACAAAACAGGAGCAGTTTTTGGTTAAAATACAAACTTTCTGCTGCTAGCCCAACACAAAATATTGCAAGAGAAAGAGATGAAGAAGGTAGCGCTACGTTACAACTTTTTCTGTATTTCGCATATGTCACTTGGAATTCTGACATTCGAGCACGCGCACAGTTGAAATGTAATAGATTTTTATGTTGGAGACAAGGTGACGCAGAGATAATTGAGCATATTCTGCCTGATGCGCATCTCATACTACGTTAACACATAGAGATTAAAACAAGGTTAACACAGCGTCTCCATGGGCAATATGTCCGGCAATGAAATATTGCCAGAATGTCAATTTTCTAAATATTGCCCGTAGAGACACTAAATTGCCATCAAGGAAATATGTCCGGCAATATTGCCAAACGATTGAAGAGCAATATTGCCTTGCATAGAATATTGCTGTTGTGAGCAATAAAAATGGCGACAAATGAAGATTGGAGAAAAGATAAAACTATAAAATGAATAAACTTATATATTAAACAAGAATGTTTGTGGAAAATGAGTAATAAGTTGTATGAAAGTTTTTTAGAGCCTTGAAAGTTTTAATATTAATATGTCTCTCCTTCGACACCATTACACATTGCGGCAATATTTTGCCCAAAATCGAAAAATTGCCAGATGAAGCAATATTTCCTTGCTCGCAATATTTCCCGAACAATTGCTCGTGGAGACACAGCGTAAGGCCCTCGACGAGATTTACTCCTAAATCTAGTTGAATTTTATTAGATTAGCCATTGAAAAGTTAACCACATTCTGAAGTAGTTTAGTAAATAATCTCCTTGTTTATCTTCTAAAAAAGTTTGGAACTCTGTAAATGTTGGGATTTCTTTGAAATTGCAAATCTGGGGCCGGATTACAGCAAAATTGTTCAAGATTGATTGGCACTTGTCTCGTCGTGCTCTTTGTAATTTTTCTCGATCACGAATGCTGTAATTCAGCCCCTGACTTATTGAAGGTCAATAAGGGCTATGTTATCGTAGCTGTTATGTGATCCCCGGTCACTTATTTTCATGCTAAAGGCTGGATTAGCCAAGCGTAAGGTAACGTAGCGCGACGTTGCCAATTGTCAAGCTAAAATCTGTTTAATGATAAATGTGTACAAGTCGTTACCGAAATCGTAACGTGGCGTGACGCAGCGTAGAAGTCTGTAGAAAATAGATTTCTACGCAACGTTACGATTTTTGGTAGTTCGACAGCTGTGTTACAAGCGAAAAAATTTGTTTAACTTCACATTTTTGTAAATTTTAATACTATATAAGAAAGAATGCAATCTTTTATTGACGAGGAGAAGTAAATAAGCCTTCTAGAATAAAATGAGTGCCCTGCACTACGCCGCCTGCACTACGTTGGATTACGATTTCGGTAATCGCTTATCCTCGAGGCAACGTCGCACTACGCTACATCCCGCTGCGCCACCTCACGTTACGCTTGGGTAATCAAGCCTTAAGACACAAATGTTGTGAATAATTTCACAAGGCGACCTGGGGCCAAATTACGGCATCCGTGATCGAGCAAAATTGTACAAGATTGATAGGCACTTGTCTCGTCGTGCCCTTCGTAATTTTGCTCGATCACGGATGCTGTAATTTGGCCCCTGCTTTGACCCCATGATTTGGTCAAAATGTATTCCCTTGCGCACTCTCTCAAAGTTTCCATTAACATTTAAAACAACAACAGTTCATGACGTGCCTTTGACCGCCACCATAATATAAGACCCAACCAAAATAGACGTTTTGCTCCGTAACGAGTAAAAACGTAAGTGTTCGGTTAAATGCATTTTAATGCTATTACCCAAAATGAGCAAATGTAACTGAACGAAACTAAACGAAACAGTTTGACAAGACGTATTATTCCGTAAGAACCGAACTGCTAGCGTAGCAACTCGTCAACAACAGCTGTGCAGAGTGCGTTATTATATTATTTTCATCAATTTGTTTCAACTTCGCCATTATTTCACTAATTTTTCACAAATCTTTATTAAAAATTACAAAATGCACAATATAAATAAATAATACTCGATTGCATACTAATCAGCTGTTTCAGACGAGTTGAGCAAATCGCTTCATTTTGGGTTAAGTCCGTAAACATCCGTACCGAGTGCAGACGTTCGTCAAAACGCTATCGTCTTGTTTCGTCTATTTTGGTTGGGCCTATAGCCGTAACCTTAAACAAAACAAAACGAAGCAACGAAATGTCAAAATTAATCTCTTCCACACTAGTATTAACAGTGTAGATTACAAAAGGGGATTTTCTTAATCTAATTTGTTTTAATCTATTATGTAAACATAGTATTACACGGTTAATCATTTGACGTCAATCAGGGGCCGAATTACAGCATTCGTGATCGAGCAAAATTGTACAAGATTGATAGGCACTTATCTCGTCGTGCCCTTCCTAATTTTGCTCGATCATGGATGCTGTGAGACGAAACACGAATTCGGCCCCAGGTATATGTGTCAGTAAATATTTGTTTGTATGCGTAACACGGACACGTTGATGGCTGGATTGATCAAAATATAAATGTTGAGATATTTTGCACTGCTGGTCAAGTGGCTGGGTGCGTATAAGGGCTTGATTGATCTATCTTTCGTCATTTCTGTTGCTTTCGTCGTGCAGTAAACATGACTGCAGGAAAAAAAATATTTGTAAATAATAAATTTAAAAAGACAAATAATTTTTGGTAGAGTTTATTGACTCTTTTCCTTTTATTTTTACGCTTTTTAATGCGTAGCTAATAATTACTTGAATAGCAAGTAATGCCATATGCACGTTACAATCGCCCGTTTAACTCATCGCACGTCTGTTGGCGTTTTCTTTTCTCGAAAAAATTCTACATTTTTTCTGCCCTCTTTGAGAATTCTGCATTTTTTCGTTCTTTTCTCGTAAAAAGTTGTGACCTCTAAAATGGAATCATGTTTTGTTCGAAAATGTTGACATTAGAAGTAAAAAAATGCAGGATTTTGCACTCTCAAGATCGAGGGTTTTAAAACTCTGATCTCAAATGCTACCAACTAAATGAACAAAAAAGTGACACGTTAGGAAAATATTAAAAATTATCATTGAAATTTCATTAAAGTTTAAGCTTTTTTACGGATGACAAAATAAATATTATAAAAATTGTGATGTGACAAATATAAACGCAACAGTTGGGTCTGCAATTAATGTTATTACAAAAGGGTTGCTAGAAACGTCTTTGTCCTTATTCAGTGATGAAGATCTAATGATTCTCCATATCCGAGAACAATATAATGAAAGAATGAAAACATTATTTAATTCTTTTATTTACTTTTCTTCGTAACATATCTTCGTAAGATCTTTTTGAAGCTGTTCACATTTGTTTTTTTTAATCATTGAACACATCATTGAAAAATTCTTAATTTTTTCTGATCTTTTCTCGACTAATAACAGGTCAAAACTTTCTGAGTTCAGGTTACAGAAAAGAAAACGTCATGTGTTCCATAAAAAATAAAGCAGAATGAAAATTTTACGATATGATTGATGTGTGTAAGGGCTAGCATCAATCCGTACACAATCTGGACGTCAAATGATTAACCGTGTAAGGTGCGCATTATACCATGTTCATGTTCATAAAAAAAGTTTGGGCCGAATAGGGGGTTTCGGACGATCGATTTGTCATCCGACATGTCCGACGACAAATTAACGGGGAAAATTTCTTTGAGCTTTCGAACAGTCCAACATGTACGACGACTTCATTTCATTACAGGCTCTCAAACAAAACACATCAGCGTAATAGCTAAGCAATTCTTAGATACCCTTATAATTGACCAGTAATTTTCCATACTTTAGAGAAATTTTAATTAATTTTTATTAATTATATTCATAATTCAATGTTTCTTACATTGTTCATATTATTTTTCTATAATATATTTTGACATTTGTGTGATATAGCAGTCCAGGCTAATAACTTTTTCTTTGCTATTCTCTGGAATAAAAAAGATGTAAATTGTTATAAACGCTATATTATAACTAAATATGTAGAAATACTTACAATAATTTATTTATTGCCTTTGTTGATATTTGTTTTTGATATATGACAAAAAAACTAACTTCGAATTTCAGAAGTATCGATGAAACACAGGGTGACACATACAAAAAGCAGAATAAAAGTTGCATGGAGTTCTAGTGTTATACCAGTTCAACCCTGCTGGACAGCTGTAACAACTTTACAAACACAACGAAACAGAATTTGGTGTTCACTAATACACTTTTACGCTGTCATTTCATGGGAAACAAGGAAAGTTATATGTGTTTGTATGTCTAGCTCTTTTGCGGATATAAAATATACTCAACAAGAAAAATAAACACGCAACACAAAATGGTGAAGTCAAATGGAAGTTTTGAAAATAAATTAAAAATAGTGCATACGAAGTTTAATAATTTTTCTTTTTAGATTTACAAATTGAATAGCTACTGGGGAATACTTCGGACAAATTGTTTCAAAACAAGCAACTGCGAAAATGTGCTTTTGATGTTTTGTGCTAAAGGTAAAAACATATGTGGCAGAAAGGAATGCCAGATCACACGGATGAGAATCAGAGATGCAAACTTTGTGACATTTTGATCACCGCTTGAGCAATGGTCACAAGTTTTGTATGAAAAATTTTATATGAACGTAACGAAAATTGTGTGACCGCTCGTGTTATATACGCCGTATGTAACAGTTACTGTTCTAGCTGGGAAGCTCATAAAAAAATCTGCTTTTTGCATATTCGAACAAGCTTTTTCGAACTGCGTTCATGCTGGCTTTTATTATCATTAGATTTTATTTTGACGTTTGTGTGATGTAGCAGTCTAATGTAGTAATGAGTGATGTAGCTGACTAATCGCTTTTCCTTTGCTATTTACTGAAATAAAAAATATGTTAATGACTATAATTGTTACATTATAACTAAATATATAGAAATACTTACAATCCTTTACTTATTGACTTTGTTGGTTATATATGTTATTGACATATGACAAAAAATTAATTTTGAATTTCGAAGTATCGAAAGCATAGGGTGACACATACAAAAAAGCAGAACAAAAGTTGCATTAAGTTGCGTTAAGTTGCTTTTTTCTAGCATTATTTGTATGGAAAACAACTGCTTTTTTCCCCCAAACATGTAAAATTGTTTGACCAAGTGGGGGTAATTTATTAAAATAAAATCGTTGTATTCTTTTTTTATTGTTTTATTTTGACTATGTGTTGCATAATTACCATTTATTTGGCTGTGTGCTAGCTGCTTATCTGCTTTGCATGCTCTTTTGTGCCATGCAAGGCTAACTGGACCATAAGCTTCCTTGCTGGATAGCTGTAACAAGTTTACATAAACAACGAAACAAAATTAGGTGTTACACCAATACACTCTTACGTTGTCATTTTACGGGAAACAAGGAAAGTTATATGTGTTTGTATGTCTAGCTCTTTTTTAGGCAAAAAATAAACTCATCAAGAAAAATAAGCATGCAACACAAGGCGGTTCAGTCAAGTGAAATTTTTTTTAAATATATTAAAAATAGTGCATACTAAATTAAATAGTGCTTTTGATATTATGTGGTGTTATGTGCGGTTCATACTGACTTATTCTTTTATAATTGTTTGTTGGTTAAAATTTTATAATCATAATTCTAAATCTATCCGGAAGGTAAATATTTTATTAAAAAATTAATGCAAAAACTTTAGCCTGATGGCCAGATCTTCAACCTGATGGCTAAGGGGTGGGCTAGACACAACGGCATAGGGATAGGGGGAGGATAGAGCACAACTGAATTTATAATTGGTGTGAGCAGTTTAGCTATATATTTTCGTCATTGTAAAAACATGTGTGGCTGAAAGGGATGCCAGATCACACGGATGCGAATCAGAGATACAAACCTTGTGGCATTTTGATCAACGCTTGAAGAATGGTCACAAGTTTTGTATGAAAATAATCATATGAACGTAACGCAAATCGTGTGACCGCTCGTGTTATACACGCCGTATGTAAAAGTTACTGTTGTTTTACTGTTGTTTTTCTTCCATTACTTTCTTTCAACTGTTAAATATTCCGTATATATGGCATATACGTAACGACCTTGACGTTAAATTCATATAAAATTCTCCATACATTGTACGTTAAATTTGTTCTATCAAGGTAGATATATGGATAGACGCTCATCTGTGTAATCTGGCATCTCTGTCTGCCACCCATGTTTTACTGATAAGATAAAATTATGCCTTAACTGCTCACACCAATTACAAATTCTGCTGTGCATTCTTCTCCCCCCATGCCGTTATATCATCCCCACCCCTACCCTAGAGATTAAAACTGACATTTTTTTCCAAAAAACAAAAAACAATTTGTAAATTAATTTTATATATTTTTTTCAACAAAAAAATTACCTTTAGATTACGGCCAAGGAATTAATATTTGTATCATCACACAAAATTTTTATAAAATGCATGTGTTTTTATATAAACAGCAAAAAAGGCACCAGCTACAGCAACAATTGCTTGGAAAGGTTTAAAGTTGAAATCCAGTTTTATAATGATTATCCAGTTAACCAAAACAAAAATGCCTCCCGGGAATCTGCTTGGTTTTCTAAAAAGAAAACATTTTTGAATTTTTAGTTTGATTTAAATTATATTATTTGGATACTAATAATACGTTTTTTGCTAATTTTCGTGAAAAATGAAACTTTGACACTTGAGGTGCTGCCACCTTTCATTTTTACCATGATATGTTTCGACCTTTACAGTGTTTTAATGGTGTTTTATAATAAAACGCGCTGTGAAGTGTTTTAAATATTGTATGGTAAAACACTTAAAATAGGTCGTGTTTTGGCTCTTAAATGCGATAGATGCTCAAAACACGTTTTGAGGGCTTAGTGTAAATGCACTGTTACTTTCAATTGCACTGCTTATTTTGTTTAGTTTGGTTTTTTTTTTTTTGCTAGTTCAGTATATTTTTATACTGAATGTATAACTTTGCTTTCTTGTCATAACATCAGAACGTATGAATTGGGCAATTCACAGTTCATTGTAATGTTTTAATATATTAATATTAAAATTAACTTAAGGCCAAAAATCTTGGTTTTCAAATAAATTCATTCCTTGCCTGCGATGATCACATCAACTCATGCGTAAAAAAAGTATATTATCTTCTACGTAATCTCCGAATGACATCCGGTTTTGTGCCAGTTGAAACAAAAACAAAACTTGTATTGCAGTTGATTATGCCGATCATAACATACTCTGAGGTCGTGTACTGCAAACTTGACTCTCGGTCCCTACATAAGCTCCTGGTAGCTTTTAATAATGCAGCTCGCTATGTATGCGGTCTTAGAAAGTTTGATCATTCTCTGTCTATTGTAAGAAATTACTTGGTCGTGACTTACCTAGTTACCTTGAAGCTAGAAATTGCATATTCCTACACCGAATTATCTACACACGTAGTCCTACATATCTTTTTGATAAGTTGTAGTTTTGCAGGTCAAGTAGAAATATGAACCTCATTATCCCTAGATACAATTTCCTTAACTCCAGTAGATTGTTTTTCGTCAGTCTCATTAGGTCGTGGAATTCATTACCTAATAGTATTAAAAGCGTTTCTAGTAAAATTAACTTTAAGCATTTAATTTTCAAACACTTTTCTTAACTTCAAATTTCTCTCCTTACTCTTTCTTGTTCTTCTCTTATACTCTAATTACTTTTTAAGGAATAATTATTCATTGTTTAAATTTTTAAGTTTAAATTTTAGTCTTTTTAAGTAATATTGCTATTGATAGCATTATGTAACATTGATTTGCATTTCGTGTCTTAAATGTTGTTATATCCAATGTTAATTTGGCATGCAAAAGAATATTCTTATATGTCAACAAGTTTTTTAAATAAAAATAAAATAAATAAATAAAAATAAAATAAAATAAATGTACTAATTCTTTACAACTGTGAGCACAACTAAAGTGAAAAGTGTTGATTTGTAGTTTCAAAACAGCGCTGGAATCTTTAATATGCAGCTCAGTTAATTTAGATTCTATTAACACATAAATAACTCAATTTTGTATTCAGTTTTATTGAAAATTTCATAAAAATTATTTACCAGACAACTCTTTTTTATTCACGTAAAACAGCTGTTCACGAAATAACACATTAACACTCTACAAAAGCATGCCTTAGGGCATGTACAAAAGTAGCAACATTTAACACACCTGCTTAATTTGTGTTTACATGCAAAACAAAAACAAAAAATTAACAGGCAAAATAGCACATTTCAGAATTAGCACATTAAACCCTAATTAGCATGAACTGTGAATTGCACAATTGTATTGGTGAAAACCAAATTTTATTTGTTTCGATTGTGAGCACTTTAGAGCTGCTGGGTTATTTATTTATAGTGCTTGTGTACCATTAAAATGGGCACTACTTTTTCGAAGAAAAGTGCGAAAATTCATGTTTCGAAAACAGCAACTTCCTGTAATGGCGGATCAAATTAATTCTCTTCCTTTTACATCGTGCTGTGTGTCGAACTAGGTGGGTGAAATTTGTAGGAAGATTTATTACGTGAAATATAAACAATTTATCGATTTTGGTCAAAAAATTACTTCTATGTTTTAATTTTATACTGATTAAAAGAAAATACAACCGTAAAAGGGAGTTTTCCAAAGAGTTTTAAGAGTGTTACTCGAAGTATGTGGTTAATGCATGTTGCGGTAACATGGCCAAAATTTAGTTAATTTTTTAGTAGTTCTTGTGGTGTAATTAAAAAAATAAATTATTTGTAGTTGTTGGTGAGTACTTATAAGCAGAATATTGCCAGTGACACTCAGAATGAAAATGTGTGCTAATAATAGTGAGGTTAAATTGAATGTGATTGATTGCACAGCAACTTTATTCTGAAATCACATGGTGGTAATATTCTGCATGAAGGAGAGTCATTGATGGATATTTTTTCTTTTTCTTACAGATATCATCCAGTGAACGACCTACAAAAAAGCACCAAAATGCCGCAAAACGAATATATGGAGCGTCACCGTAAACTCTACGGTCGGCGTTTGGATTATGAGGAACGTAAACGTAAGAAGGAGGCACGTATGCCCAAGGATCGTGCACGCAAGGCACGTAAGCTGCGAGGCATCAAAGCTAAGATCTTCAACAAAGAGCGACGCAATGAAAAGATACAGATGAAGAAGAAAATACAAGCACATGAAGAGAAAAAGGTCAAGAAGCAGGAAGAGAAGGTGGAAGATGGAGCGCTGCCTCATTATTTGCTGGATCGTGGTATACAATCGAGCGCCAAAGTGCTGTCCAATATGATTAAGCAAAAGCGCAAAGAGAAGGCTGGCAAATGGGATGTGCCAATACCCAAGGTGCGTGCTCAATCCGATGCAGAAGTATTCAAAGTTCTAAAATCGGGCAAAACTAAACGCAAAGCCTGGAAACGCATGGTCACCAAGGTGACATTCGTGGGCGAGAATTTTACACGCAAACCACCAAAGTTTGAACGTTTTATACGTCCAATGGCATTGCGTATGAAGAAGGCACACGTCACACATCCAGAGTTGAAGGCTACTTTCCATCTGCCCATTATTGGTGTTAAGAAGAATCCAAGTTCGCCAATGTTTACATCGTTGGGCGTCATTACAAAGGGTACCGTGATAGAAGTGAACATCTCAGAGTTGGGTCTCGTCACGCAAACTGGCAAAGTTGTGTGGGGCAAATATGCACAGGTGACAAACAATCCGGAGAACGATGGAGTCATTAATGCGGTATTGCTGGTTTAGTTTAATCTCTTTAATTTCTGGTATTCGTATAAGTATCTTCTGCTATATTCTAAGTTTTCGACATGTCCTATGCAAGTTTTTAATAAATGCAGCAATATTTGCTCATGAAAGTTAAGGAATCAGCGTTTGTTTTTTTATTTTTAAAATATATTAAAATCTATCATTTAACAGTAAATAATGTTTATTATTTTATCTATTTTGCAGGTGGTTGCTGACACAACAACAAAATGCAAATTTTTGTCAAGACCCTCACGGGCAAGACCATCACTCTTGAGGTCGAACCCTCTGACACTATCGAAAATGTCAAAGCCAAGATTCAGGACAAAGAAGGAATTCCTCCAGATCAGCAACGTTTGATCTTTGCTGGCAAGCAATTGGAAGATGGTCGCACCTTGTCCGATTATAACATTCAAAAGGAATCAACCTTGCACTTGGTGCTCCGCCTGCGTGGTGGTGCCAAGAAACGCAAGAAGAAGAATTACTCTACCCCCAAGAAGATTAAGCATAAGCGCAAGAAGGTCAAGCTAGCTGTCTTGAAATACTACAAGGTACACAAATAAGACCTTTATCATGCATGCTGGCTTCTTGGATATTGAATTATTGGAAGCCACTAGCAGAGTGCGTCTATTGAGAAGACTTTATTTACTGAAAACAGAAAAAAACGATGAGTAAAAAGTTTGTGATGATCTGTTAATGGAATTCTTGAGTCTTGTTTATCTTGCGCTATTGACTTGAGCATTGAAATATATTAAAGCTCTGTGTTTTGCGCTAGTTCGTGTAAATTTCTCACTGGTCGCACTCGTGTGCCTTCTGCTGCCTTTCAACGCTAGCATGGTTTCTTGATATCCTTAAAAATAATTTATTGTTTATTTTATTTCGTTAACAACAGGTCGATGAGAACGGCAAAATCCATCGTCTGCGTCGTGAGTGCCCTGGAGAAAATTGCGGCGCTGGTGTCTTCATGGCTGCCCACGAGGATCGTCACTACTGCGGCAAGTGCAACTTGACTTTTGTGTTTACTAAACCAGAAGAGAAGTAAGCACATCGTCAGTTTTATGATAGAAGGAAGTGTGTTGTGTTTGTTGATTGAGGGGATCGATTTTTTTTATAAGATGAACTTATAAATTTTTAAGAAAAAATAAAAAGCCAGCCAGAAATCACATTATTTCTGGTAAAGAAAAAAATTAAATTAACATAGTTTACTTATTTGAAGATAGAAAGGGAATATTTAAAACTTGTACATAAATGGTCGGCTCAACCATTTTACGACTACGACAAATACGATTGCGGCCATAGTGCTGAATAAAAGATACATTTTTTGGTGGATTTTTTAATAAATTTCATAGATTTTTCCAAAAAACTAACTTTGAAAATAATCCCACATACAAACGCATAGAAAGTTACTTAACGCTGCGTTCAAAAATAAGCCGTATTGAAACTTTATTGTATTCATATCTTTAGTAGTAAGATTGTTCCATAGAACTGTTGTGGCTCCCTATCTGGTCAAAGAATTGGCTTGATTAAACAAATAACAACAGCAAATAATCGTATAAATAATGGCTTAAATAAAAGGTATAAATGTCTCATTTGTAAATATTTATAAAACTTGTAAAATAAATTAATACTTTTGGATTTATAGGATCATAACTGGGGCAATAAACTCAAAAAAGTCGAAAAATTCTTCTAAAAAAAATTCGAGCCAACCTGGAAAAGTCAATGATTTTTATTATCTAGAAAAAATACTCAATCGAACTAGCAATGTCGTTTTCGTCGCGCAAACTTTTTTTACCACTGTTATTAATTTGTTATTCACTTTTAAATAAAAAATACAATGAATAAAAAATTTTTTTCACTACTATTTTATAAATAGATTATGAATGTTCGCTATTAATTTTTATTCATTATTTATTTTTTATTCATTATAAATTTCGTATTCATTTCCAATTTTTCATTCACTTTTGAATAATAAATAAAATGAATAACTTGTTATTCACTTTTGAATAATGAACCAAATTAATAATTAATAATGACTAAAATTAATAATGAATAATACATAAATAGGCAATGAATCAGAAAATAGTAATGTACAAAAAATTAATAATTGAAAAATTTGAAATTCTTTTTGAATTGCATTCTTTATAAATAGCATTCATATGAATAAAAAAATAATTTATTATTCTGAATAACGAAAAAAAAATAATTGAAATTAATTACTAATCAATTTTTTAAAATTTAATGTGAATTAAAAATTTTATTTATAAACAATTTTAAATTCATTGAATGGATTTGTATGTCGTTATTCAGTTGCTTAAGATTCTTAATATATATGCAGATTTTACTGCTCTGGCTGATATAGTCAATCGAAAATAGTCAATACTAACAGCAATCAGTGAATAAGAAAAATCTGATTCTCACAAAATAAGAAAATCATTATGAAGATAATGCAAACGAACAAAAACATTTGTTGCTGTCAAGCAAAGATCACAACTGCTTGGTTCCAACAGCAACAACAACAGCGAAAAAAACAATAACAACATTAAATTTCACGACTCTCGCTAGCTATGAGAAACCATGCAGTGGTGATCTATGCTGTGGAGCATTGTGAAGTGAAGAGTGAAATAGCATTGGAGAGAGAATGTGCATGCAAGGATTGGAAACTTTTCTCTCACGAAAGCTTTTTCATCGCGCTCACAAAAGCTTACGTATTGATCTGAAAAATATTTGTTACTTTTTAATGTTCTACGTGGCACATCTTTATACTATTCTTTGGCAGAACTGTTGCTGACCTTAAACATTGTTTGATATTAGGCAGAGCAGGCCTGGATGATAGGCAGTTTTGATTCAATAATCATATTTTTTAATGGAATGATACAATAAAAAAATGTGCTAATTATGGATTCAAAAACTATTTGAATGTTTCTGAGTACGTCTTGAAATTCTGCAATGTTCCTTTAACATTATTAAAACTTGTTAAATCTATTTTTTCCATAAATACATAAAAACGATGATTCCAAGCTGCATATGGCACAATTTTGTGTTCTTTCACTTCATTAGAAATCTGCAAATAATTATTTCAAAGATTTCAGTACCTCTTTTTGAGCGATCGTTTTTTGTACGAACTTGACGAGCTGAAATAAACTACCTGTGGGTCTATTACAGCTAACACTTGTAAAACTAATCTCGTAAAATACACCGAAAGTAATGCACTTTGAAGACCTTTTAGTTATAATTGTTTTTTTTTTTGTAATGTCACTCCCATCTCTTATTTTTTATATCTTCTTTGTCTAACCTTCTCTTTATACTTCTTATGCATCCATATAGGAAAGCCGTCTATTAGGTTAACTTTCAAAATTGAAATGATTAAATAAATTTAAAAAACTGCATTTAGCTCTAAGAATTCTATCATTATTGCTGTTATATTGTATTTTGGCCACTGAGGCTTTTAATATTTCAAATGAATAAATTAAATGAAATGAAATCCTCGTTTCAAGTTCAATAGTGGGTAGGTTTTATTTCCAATGTCTGCAAAGTAACTGCTGGAAGATTACGGCTGCTGTACACAAATAGTTTTAACCAACACTTTCCTATCGTTAACTGTAACAAGGACCAGTTCTTATGCATATAAAAATTTTTATTGAATATTAGCATAGCATTGATAAAATTGTAGTAAAAATTTTGGTTTAAATAAGATAAATATTTCTTGAAATTGTATGGCATTAACAAGCTACAATAGTTTTTTCATTTTCGTATTTACAAGTTGACGGTGTCTACATTTAAACTTTTGTACATAAATGTAAGAATATCCGTAGCTTCCTCGATGCGTTTGGATGTTGGCTTGCCTGCGCCATGGCCAGCTTTGCTATAGACGCGCAATAATAAAGGATTCTTCTGGAATTTCGCATTACGTACAGCATCCTGCAGTGCAGCGGCGAATTTTAAAGAATGTAACGGACTAACACGATCGTCGTGATCAGCCGTTAAAATAAGTGTAGAAGGATACTCTTCGGTACCTAAGGAAATAAACAAATTTATAAATAAAACAAAAAAATAAATGCAAAGCGAAACACAGTTGGATTGAACTTCTTACATGACTTTGGTGTGTGTACATTGTGCAATGGTGAATATTTGTACAAATTCTCAAAATGCTCCTTTTCACTAGGATTGCCATAATCTGAACACCAGGCATGACCAATGGTGAATTTATGAAAGCGTAACATATCCATAACGCTGCAAAAATAAATGTCACAAGGTTATTTGTAAAATTAATATTTTAAAGTAAATTTTGTCCCTACCCCACTTGCGCCACAGCAGCGCCAAACAAATCAGGACGCTGATTTATACAGGCACCCACCAAAAGACCACCATTCGAACCGCCCTGTATGACCAAACGATCTTTGGTAGTATAGTTATTGTCCATTAAATACTGAGCAGATGCTTGGAAATCATCGAAAACGTTCTGTTTGTTTAACAGACGACCACCGTTGTGCCATTTTTCACCGTACTCGCCACCTCCACGTAAGTTGGGATAAGCTAGAACCCCATCAAAGGTGTCGATAAACATAAGTCCACTTATACCGAACGATGGCTGCAGGCTGATATTGAAACCACCATATCCATAGAGTAGACAAGGTCGCGGCACAATGACTTCTTTGTTTTTGCGTATGATAAACATAGGCACTTTGGTACCATCTTTACTGCTGAAAAATACCTGTTCGACTTTGTAATCCTCCTGACGAAAACCCTCCAGATTGAGACTAATTTCACGGAACACTTTCGGCTTAACATCCGGCGTTTTGAATTCGTAATGATAAATAGTGCCCGGATTTAGGAATGATGAGAAATTGAAGAAAATTTCGGAATATTTCTTTTTTCCCGATATCGAAACTATGGTGCCGATGTCCAATTCGAATTTACGTATAACTTCGCCAGTTTTCAGGGAGTTGGCTTGGAGAGCACTCTGAAATAAGCGATAAATATAATTTAAAATTTCGAGGATTAATAAATATTTTAAGCTATGAAATCTTGTTATATATCTACTAGACATCTGCTTGAATGCATAAAAAGCTACCCAGGAGACACTCTCTGAAATTTGCGTCATAGCGTCATTCAATTTTTTCGAGATGAAAGGCAATTAGTTCATGAAAAAGAGGGATGAAGTTCATTGAGAATGAGAATAGCGAATTCTTTGTTCTCACTGTTTTCGTATCTTCCATGGATCGCACTCAGCAGAACCCATGGCAAAATTAGACAAGGTAGTGTTAGGGCGGAGAGCCGGTGACCGAAACTGTCAAAACGAAGTTGACATTTCATACAAAATTTGCAACCAATGAGAATGAAATATGAAAGCAAAAATACCAAAATGGCTGAGTTTGACAGTTATGGTCACTTAGAAAGAGAGCATATTCAGCCCTAACACTACCTTGTCTAGTTCTACTATGGTTCGAAACAACTAAAACAATAGTGGTATTCCCTTAACTTCTTAAACTGGGGCCGAATTACAGCATCCGTGATCGAGCAAAATTGTACTAGATTGATAGGCACTTGTCTCGTCGTGCTCTTCGTAATTTTTCTCGATCACGGATGCTGTAATTCGGCCCCTGCTTAAACTGCTTAACTTTAAGCAATTGGAGAATTTTTAGCAAATTTTGTATGGAACATTTTGTAGAAGGTTTAAGCTACAATTTCAATGCGTAAATTATGTAAACATGTTTGCTTAAACTATCAGCTGTCAAACTTGAAACAATTCTATTATATGCTCAATTAATAACTGCTAAAATGCAGATTGTTTTAAATATTTAATTAATTTTTTCTTTTCACATTGCTTAGGCATCATAAATGTTTAAATTTTATATTGTTCAATTTATAACACCAGCTGTTATTGAATACCATTAATAACATTAAGAAGCGAGGTTGAAATTGCAAACTGAATTCGGCGAATTACAACAATCATGAAAATATTGAAGTTGTTGTAAAAGAGTGAAAAGAGTTAGGCCGCGTTCATAGTGGACGCTTTGGTTGAAGCTGATGCATAAAGCTGCTTTGTCAAGCTTTTTTTTATCATAGTGAACGCTTATTCAACGCGGCATAAAGTAGCTTATTGAGCTTATTGGTGTTCATAGTGCGCGCTTTATGCTTGTGGCTGAGATGCTTTGTTTTCATTTGTCTCTTTGAAAAATAATGCCATCAATTGCGTTTTGCAAAGTAAATGAAAGATTTTTTGTTTAATGAGTATTTAGATTCGCGATGATCACCAATGAAAGATCAAACCAATAACAAACAAAAGTTCAAAGGAACTTGAAATCACAAAGCATAACAACGGTGGAAAGTTCAGCACAAAAAATACCCAAGAAGTAAGCAAGAAAAACGAAAACTATGTAAACAAACGAGATAGAATACACAAGTGCATACAATTGAAAAGCACCACAAAACGAAACAACAACGCAACAACAACACAACAACAGTTAAAACTTCAGCACAAAAAAATCCAACAAATAAAACAAAATCAACGATATTGTTAACAGGCAAAATAAATAAACAAGTGCCGAATAGCATTTTAAAAATGCTCTACAACAAAACATAAAAAACAAAATAATTTTTCTGTGTGAGCAAGCGAGATGGATATATAAGCGCTGAAAAGCATTTGAAAATAAGCTTTATGCTAGCTTTATGCTGGCACTATGAACACTTTGAGCTTTTTCCATATGATTATACACAAAGCGTTTTTCAACTAAACCTCTCGGCTGAGCTAAAAGCGTTTACTATGAATGCGGCCTTAGGCGCTGGGCATCGATGCTTTAAAATTTTGGGTTCTTAATGGTAAAAAATTAATTTTGATTTCATATTAAAAGAAAAACTTGAACTTTGCCCCTTTTTATGTCGCTTTCCCGGGAAAGTTTTTAGTTGGTCACAGAAAAAGCACAAAGTAGCTTAAATGATCAGTAGATTTGGCTCAAGGTTCATTCGAAAGGTATTGTAACACACATGTAAACTACAAATTTTTGCTTTGATTGGATTGCATCTTACTTTCATCATATTGTCCTTAAAGACAGGAGAATTTTAAAAAACCTTAAGGGTTGGTTCGCTTAGTGCTAAGATGGAATGGACCAATACAAAACTTTGTTATTTTTTAGTCTCATCTCCCGGCTCTAAAATGTCCTCAAAGATTACGTAAACTATAACAAATAATTATATTGCAAGGATTACAAAATGTAACAGTGCAAATAAACTTGGCACGAAACCATGTACGTGGTTGTAGCAGTGTAGTGCGAGTGAACAATATAGCTCAAGAAAACAGTCGCAAATTTTATAAAGTTAATATACAGAATCATAGTTTGGCATCTTATTAATGTCAATTTAAGAGGTTTTTGCAATATCCTCTCATTTGTGGACATGCACCAACTTTCCGAAGTTGGCTTTAAAATAAAACGAAATTAAATTTTGTGCAGTTTAGCACTGAATATTTTCAAACAACGCACAGTAGAGTATTTGTATAAAAAAGCTGGCCAAAATATGAACGAACCGTCTAATTTACTTGAAATTCGGAACACAGGTATTTACGCAAAACATAAAATTATAACAAAAATTGTAAATAGAAATTTACTAATTTAATTAATACAATTTAAAATTAGAAATATAAATTAGAGAAAGAAAAAGTAGATTAAAGATTGGAGAAAAAGGTACATTGCCTAAAAGATATCTCCCACTGATCTCCCTAAGCCATCGTGGCAGACTATTCCACAACCTAATCTGATGAAAAACAGATGAGAATAGTTTAACGAATAATGTCTCGGAACTATCATGATGTAACTTCTTCTAGACATGGCAAACTGAAGTTTTTCAAACAGGTAGCCTGGTGTTTTTTCGTAAATTGGCTTATGAAGGTACATATATACAGTTTCTAGCCTTAAGATAAGCTATTAGATCACATTCAAGTATAGCATTTCGGAAACATGAAAGACAATCATATTTACGAAGACCATAAACATACCGCGTGGCATAATTAAACGCAATTTGAAGTTTTAACTGGGACGAGGAGTCAATTTTACTATAGACTATATCAGAGTAGGTTATTAAAGGCAAAATAAGTTAAATAACTAACTTGCGCCTAATATCTGCTGGAGTTACACTGGCAGACATTCTCAGGTCGCGCAAGACATAATAAACTTTTTTAACTACACTTTTAATATGATCAACACAGGACAGAGATGCATTTAAATCAGATACCGTACTGAGTATGCATTTTATAATAAAAAGCAAAAAATAATAATTATCTTGTGACTTTTAAAATTTTGAGCAAAAAATTATAATTATTTCTGCTTTTTATTTTTTTAAGGCAAAAATAAAAATCAAAATTTGCCCGATATTTTTTTGGTCACAAAATAACTGGTTAGTTTTGATTTTTATTTTAAGCAAAAATAAAAATTAAAGTTTGCCCGATATTTTTTTGGTCGCAAAATGACTGGTATGTTATGATTTTTATTTTTTAAAGCAAAAATAACAAGTAAAGTTTGCCCGATATCTTTTTTGTCACAAAATAACTGGTATGTTTTGATTTTTATTTTTTAAAGCAAAAATAAAAAGTAAAGTTTGCCTGATATTTTTTTGGTCACAAAATAACTGGTGTGTTTTGTTTTTATTTTTTAATCCAAAAATAAAAAGCAAAATTTGCCCAATATATTTTAGAGCACAAAATAACTTGTAAATATTGATTTCTATTTTTTATTCAAAAATTAAAAGCGTACGTTTGACGATTTAACGTGTTGTAAGTTAATGTTTGTTTTACTATTGATCGACTTTCGCTAAAGTTTAATGGTTTTTATTGCCGTTTTAAATAGACAAATCAAAAGTTACACCAAAAATTATTCGAAAGTTTAAAAAATCTCATACAAATAAAAAAGGACAAAATGTACAGAAGTTAGTTAACGAGGACTCGTAATTTGAATTAATATTAGTTTACATAATAATTAGTTTACTTAACCTGCGTACATAATACTTGAACGGCCTCTTATGAAGCACTTACGAGATGACATAAAACCCTTAATATAAACTTTTCAAACGTAAACTGAAATACTGATTTTGCTTATAATTTTTTAATAAAAAAAATTTAAAATCAATGTTCACAAGTTATTTTGTTGTCCAAAATATGTTAGGCAAATTTTGCTTTTTATTTTTGGATTAAAAAATAAAAATCAAAACGTACCAGTTATTTTGTGACCAAAAAAATATCGGACAAACTTTACTTTTTATTTTTGCTTTAAAAAATAAAAATCAAAACATACCAGTTATCTTGTGACCAAAAAGATATCGGGCGAACTTTACTTTTTATTTTTGCTTTAAAAAATAAAAATCAAAACATACCAGTTATTTTGTGACCAAAAAAATATCGGGCAAACTTTACTTTTTATTTTTGCTTAAAAAAATAAAAATCAAAACTTACCAGTTATTTTGTGACCAAAAAAAATCGGGCAAACTTTACTTTTTATTTTTGCTTTAAAAAATAAAAATCAAAACATACCAGTTATTTTGTGACCAAAAAAATATCGGGCGAATTTCGATTTTTATTTTTGCGTTAAAAAAATAAAAATCAGAAATAATTATTATTTTTTGCTCAAAATTGTAAAAATCAAAATTTTAAAAATCAATAGGGCTATTCCCGATTACGGGCAAATAGCGTGGCATCGTGGCATTTGCAAAATATGATGACAAATATTTTCAACAAAACAACAAAATGTACAGATTTGCATTTGCCCGACTGTGTCAAATTTGCAACACTAAAATCGCATTGCATACAGTCGAACATGGGAATCTTATTTGCCAATCAATCAGCTGTCACATTTTAACCAAACGCCGCTAATAAAACAAAATTAACAGACTCTGATATGGAACTCATTTTGATAAATAATACACTTTGATAAATAATAATGAAAAACACCACAAATACTGTTCGTGTTGGTTTTTTTTCCTCCAAAACAGCTGTGAGTTTTGTTTGCAACAGTGTTCTAAAAAGTGTGCTCACAGTTGATGGCAAATATTTGGTAGGGCATACATTTGCAAAGCTATTTGCCCGTAACTGGGAATAGCCCTAATATGAAATCAAGTTCTACAATGTGAGAGCATTCTAATTCTACCTTCAAAACGGCAGTGCGAATATTTTTTCATAATGCTTTTTTTTTTGTTTAAAAATCTTAATTAATTATTATTTACAGTCTCTGATTTAAATGAAAGCCAAGATTCACAATTTTCAACACAGCATTAAGCTTATTTGATCCAATAAACAAATCAGGGATATCATTTAGACAATACTTAACCTTACACACAGGAATAACATAAGATTTTGAAGAGATAAGTTGAAGACCATTCCTACTAGCCCAATCATTGACATTGAAGAGGTCTTCATCAATACACACAACCACAACCAAGTTCATCAATAAGGCCAGTTCTTCGAGATAGATAAAGCTGAACATCATCAGCGTATGCGTTTACAGACAGAGAAAATATGATTTATGAACATTGAGAACAGCCGAATATAGAACCTTGAGGAACACCACTTAAAATAGATTTGTACCCCCTGACACCAGTTGGCCAACTTTTACTTTTTGAGACCTATTATACAAGTAGCTATACATTAAATTGACGGCACTATTACAGAAACCAAACATTGATTTAAGCTTATAACACAGAAGTTGATGATTTACTTTATCAAACGCTTTAGAAAAATCTAGCAAACACAGATGAAGAAGAAAATAACGGTTATTTTTGAAATTTTAGATCAAAAGATCATGTATAAAAAGATGTTCAATTATTTTAAATATAGCCATGTGACGCTAAGGAGCTAGATATTCCATTTTTACATAACTTTTTTCATGATTTTTTAAATAAAAATCACCTCAAACCAATTATATTTTTATCGATAATTTTTTCGATCAGAAATAAAAATTATTTCTTGGTCGTTATTTTTTTTCAATCAGAAATAAAAGTTATTTCTTGGCCATTCTATTTTTCAATCAGAAATAAAAATTACTTCGTGGTCGTTATTTTTTTCAATCAGAAATAAAAGTTATTTTTTGACCGTTATTTTTTTCAATCAATAAAGGCTATTTTTTATGGATTTTTTCGAGAATTATTTTAATTAAATCTGGAATACTATTGCATATTCATAATTATTTTGTTGAAAATTTTTTTGTAGTTTTTTGTATACAAACTATAATATGAAACATTTCGATATATTATACGTTATATTATAGATTTTTTTTCCTTAAAAAAAGTACAACTTTTTATAAGTTTTTTTATATTATTGAATCTTGCAAGCCGGAATTAAACTTAAACGCGCCAATAAGCTTTTCAACGTTTTTTCTATACGTGGCGTTGTACAAGTACGTTTTAACCGTAGAGATGCGTCGATTGCCGTGCACGTGAAGCTGAACTTGATTCTTTGGCAGCAAACAATTTTAATACGAATGAAGAATTGTAACTTGTTGAGTTTATTTTTACATTTTATATTTCATTCTGTTTTACTCAATTACTCTCGCTGCTTTTTTCCTCTAATTTTATCATTATGTAGGCACGTTCTCTGTCCTTCTTTCTTTATTTTTTATTTATTATTAAGAAAGCTTTTTCTTTATCGTCTTATATCTATGTTTATGAATTCTAATCAGTATGGTGGTGTTGATGATAATCGTAAAGTTTTGCTAGATATCCTATGTAAGCAGCGCGAAGGGCTATCTATTGTTCATTTTAATGCTAGAAGTTTAAACTCAGCCAAATTGGACTATATACATACGCTATGTATTTCAAAATTCTAAAATCGATGTAATTTGTGTATCTGAGAAGTGATTTAATTCTGACATTCCCAATCACTAACTTAATACTAGTAACTATAGCTTTTTAGAAATGACAGAACTGATAAAATGGGTGTTGGAGTAGCTATATATTGTAAATCATGTCTTAATGTAAAATTTGTGAGTCAGTCTTGTGGGTTTGATGTTGAATTTCTAAATGTTGAATTGACAAATAATCACGGTGCAAAATTGCTTGTTTCCTGTGTCTATAATCCTAACAGATCTTTCAGTCTTAATCCTTTCTTTTGTGACTTGTATCAACGTGTTACTGACTATGACTGTGTTCTATATGTGGTGATTTCAATGTCAACTTACTTACTAAGGATAGCGTTTCGGATAGTTTTTATGACAAAGTTAATGCAGCTGGTCTGACCATCATTAGTTCATCGGTTCCAACTCGCTTCGCTCCTAATGATACTCCGAGTCTTATCGACGTCCTTATCTTATCTGATGTCTCGTTACTCTTACTTTTCGATCAAATAGCATTTATTTCAGACCATGATCTCCTTTTTAGTTCTACTCTAGCTTCTGTTTCTTATCGTGACTACAAGTCTATAGATTACAACCGGCTGTCTGATCATTTGTTCCCAGTCAGTTGATGACAAATTAAATGTTCTTGTCTCTCATGTAAATTATGTCTTTGATCACTTCGTTCGTTCGTTCGACGATAGTTGTTAACAAGTCCTGTCATTGGTTTAGGTTTCAATTCAAATCAGATTTCAATGCTAGAAACATGGCTTACGTAAAATTAAAAAAAAATCGATGTAATGTAAACTGGGAACTTGACAAGCTAGCCCCTAACCAAGCCGTTTCAATTGTTCGGCAGTCTAAGAAAAAATTCTTTTCCCGAAAACTGTACTGTTTAAAGTTCCCTGGAGAAATATTCGGTGCTTAGGGGTATATAGTAGGGAGGATAACAAGTGTGAGATTAAACCTAATAATCTAAATAATGTCTTTCTGTCTGTCTCCTCGTCTGGTCTTATTAATAGTCCTCAATTTAATATTCGTAATTTGCCTGTTAGTAACCAGTTCTCCTTTTGCTGTGTTAACGAGAATGATGTTTTTTGTCAGTTATGAAAATCAAATCATATGCCATTGGCGACGATGGTATTCCTTTAAAATTCATTAATATTATTTCGCCATATATCATTAAGCCGCTGACATATATAATCAACCACTGCTTTACTGTCTCCTTTTTTTCCTAATTCTTGGAAACGAGCTACAGTCATTCCAATCGCAAAAGTCACTAATGCATCCGCTATGAAAGACTTTAAACCTATCAGCAGCTTAAGTACGTTCTCAAAAATTTGTGAATCACTGATGTCTAAACAAATAATTGAATACGTTGAGTTACAAAAACTTCTATCACCATACCAATCAGGTTTTCGTGCAGGACACAGCTGTATACAGTATACATTTGTATACAGTATGACCCAGAAAACACTACACTCCTTTGCCTTTTTGACTTCTCCAAAGCCTTCGACAGTGTTAATCACGCTCTTTTAGTTAAAAACTCAAGCTATTCCTTGGTTTTAATGTAGGTCTATACTTGGGCCTCTTTTTTTTAGATTATTAATGACAATTTTACTGGGATTTTTATGCAGATGACATTCAATTACATTTTTCTAACCGATTCGGCCTAATTGAGGATTTATGTTGTAGAACTAATGAAGATTTAAGCGCAATATCCAGGTGGGCATCTGAAAAGTATCTATTTCAATGTAAGCAAATCCTATATTCTTCCAATATCTAAGAATAGCCTTGACTTTTCCGAAATTCCGATAATTACCCTCAACAACAAACAGCTTAAAATGGTTTACAAAATAAAAAATTTAGGGTTCTTTGTAAATTTAAAACTTACGTGTACTGATCATATCAAAAATACTATAACGCAAGTCTATTATAGCATCTATATGCTTAGATGCCTGCGTTTATCTTCTATGTTCACTCCCACTTTGACCGCCATTGTATATCCAAAAAATCTATTTATGTGAAGTGCGTGTGAATTGATTTACATAACTTTGCTGTTTTTGAATAAATTAAAAAATTGCAAACGTTTTCTAAAAAGACCGTCTCTACGGTATATAAAATTTTCTTGTGCCTAAGAAATTAGAATACTTACAGATAAAAACGTTAAGAAATTAAAAATTTTTAATTTTTCAACTTTGACCTAGATTTGTTCATTTTCGCTTTTCGTTTTGTAGGAAACGTTTTCAATTTTGAAATTTATTCAAAAACAGCAGAGTTATGCAACTTAATGCACACGCACCTAATAAAAACAGGTTTTTTGGTTATATATCTAAATTTGAGAGTGGACTCAAAAAACCAAGTATGCTTATTATATTATGTTTTACCAGGGGCCGAATTACAGCATCGAGCAAAATTACGAAGGGCACGACGAGACAAGTGCCTAAGAATCTTGTACAATTTTGCTCGATCACGGATGCTGTAATTCGGCCCCAGTCTACAAACTCCACTATGTCATATGACAAATTTTTTTAATTTTTTTAATGTTTTTAATTTTTTTCATTTTGTTACTCTGTGTTATTAAACCAAAAACAAAAATCCTTGAAAACAACAAAAAAAAAAAAAAAGCAAAAACTCTGACAAACAATAAAAAAAGCAATTCTATTGTCCTTTTTTTTTTTGAGTATGTCTAAAAATAGATCTTACTCAAATCTAACAAAATTTGGATTACCGAAACCACAAAAATAAGGACCACTTTTAAAGAACACTTTTCTTTCACTTTCTTTCACTTTTAATGAACACAAAAAAAATTTTTTAAGACAATAACATCAAATTAATTTTTAATTTTTGATAATTAATTGTGATATTTTCTTTGAATTTTTCCATGATTTTAATTATGAGCTTTTTATGTAGATCAAGTAAGTTTTTGAAGAAAAAGACAACAACAACAACATCAAACTTTGTATAGAGACTAGACAGAAGGAGCTATCCTTCCATCTTCAGTCTGTCTAGTCTGCTGTGTGATTGACTCTATACAGAGTTTGTTGTTGCCGTCTTAAAAAACTTACTTCATCTAAATATCTCATAACTAAAATCATTTAAAATTCTTTTTTTTTAATCTGTATGTGTCTGAAAATATCTATTTTCTCCACATTCTAAAAATACTGTTTACCGTAGCTCAAAAATAAGGACTGCATGTTAATCTTTCTAGATCATGCTTTTCCGTAACTAATTTAAAAATAAATTTCTTGCATAAAAAAGCAAAACTTTTTAGTTAAATGTCAAATAAACTGGTTTTGTTGAACTTATTAAAAAGGTTGTTATTTGCAAGATCATGGCTGTATCACAGATTGTAAATATTACCTTGACATCCTGAATATAGCACAGTAACAACTTGTCCTCGTCGACACATTTAACCCAATCAAGCACATCTTTTCCATGTTCCTAAATAATTTTTTTTAAAATAAATGCCAATGAACCAAGTAACTAGGTTATTCAATTATAAACTTACAGGCACCAATGTAACCCAATTCTCTTCGGCTGGATTTTCAAAATCGATGACTATAACACGATAGTTAGGTGCATTCTTGTTGGTACGCAAATAAACTTTAGAGCCAATATTTGTGATATACTGTAGAAAAAATATTATTTATTTTAATATATATTCAATCCAGAAAGTTTTTTTATTACTTACATCATAGTCGGACTCAAATTTATCTACGATTTTATTAACTTTCAGCTGAGAGCGTATCTCGCCAGCCTCCTCAAGATTAGCATAGTAGAGAATATTATCGCGACAGTCCTTGACGATGGGCATAATTAAATATGTGCCACAATCGGCAACAACAGATTGTCTGCAAACATGAAAGAATAATTGGAGTGGTGAGTTGAGTTTGAAAGTGAGGTTAATAAAAAAAGCTATGAGAAAATATTTAATGGGCTATGCAAAAAAGTTGATGTGTCTCATAAGTTCAATGGCTTTTAAAGCGCAGACTTTGTAGAAACATCAAACATATCGAAAATGAATTTGTCACAAAAATGCGATAGCTAAAAATTTACCAAATATAAAAATGAAATTAATTTTCCATAGAACAAATATATCTAGAATGAACTCTTTCATAATTTTTGTAGGTATTTTGTATGCATTTTATAAAATTAGTATTTTTGAGTATAGTTCATTCAGCGGATAAAATGGGTCTACAATTTTTCTTTAAATTATCAAGTGTTAAATGAAAAGCATGAAACCAAAACAACAAAAAATACTTTAGTTTAAATCATTCGTTTACTTGTTCCCATCCAAAGTGAACCTTTTCAACTTTGTTGAATTTGCCCATAAAACCTAAACATGTCAATATGTATACTTGGCCTTAAGTATCAACAGGAAAAAAATTAGCCATTGTATTGCAACCAAAATAAGCTTACATGCGCCAAGTAGGTTCTTCGGGGAATTCAGCTACGAGTACATCATTGCACTGCGGTTCACCAACGCGATGATAGTAAAGTTTTTGGTTTTCATTCTGTTTGGTTTCAGAGCCATCGGTTTTGCCATCTTGGTCAGGATATCGCTGTAGGAAAGCAAAAAAATTCTGCATTACATCAAGCTCACAAGTGAGTCAGATTTGGTCTACACACGCCATAGAAAAATCCCTTGTTGTCTTTAGTCCAGGATATTTCAGAGAATTTCACTTTTTCTAATGTCTCATCATAGTCTTTGCCCGTGTCTACATCGCGTATGCGTATCTTTATCCAGTCTGAACCACTTTCGCTCAGGCCATAAGCCATATAGCTGCCATCTTCGGAAAAGGATTTCTGTGACATGGCAACTGTGCCATCCTCTGACAACGCATTGGGATCAAAAAATACTTCGGGTTCAGCCTCCAGCGAAGCTTGTTGATATAGCACACTAGAACACACAAATTATTGGTTTGCAGTGTTCTGTTTAAAGCAATAAAAAGCGGTACCTTTGATTCTGCAATCCGGTGTTCATGTAAAAGTAGTAGTACTTGCCATACTTCATGGGGCATCCATACTTTGGATAGTTCCATAATTTGGTGAGTTTAGCGTTGATTTTCTTCCATTCGGGACAGTCCTCTAGAAAAGGTTGACTTATCTTGTTTTGTGCTTCGACATAGGACTGTGTTTCTGGTGCATCAGGATCCTCCAACCAACGGTAAACATCTTTGACCTACATATAATCGCAGTCAATCTTATCTTATCTTATCTACCATATGTTTGCTTATTTTCACTCACATTTACACCATGGAAGTCATCCTCGATAGTATCGTCCTTGCGCGCCACAGGATAATCAAATTTCGTCTGCATGTTGCTGGTTGGCTCTGGTTGTACTTTGCCGGCTGCTGTTCTTTTCCACACAGATGAAGCTGTAAATATTTGCAAAGCATTGATTATGCAAGTTTCATGGAATGTGGCATTTACCGAAATAACGTTGTTGAAATGATTTGGCAAGATTTGTATTGTTGGATATGTGGACAAATTGCTTCCTCAATGGATTATGTCCAATTGTTGAATTGGTGGCAGCAGGAAATTGAAATGATGCAGCAGCTCTCAGCCATATGACGGTTTTCATTTTTGCCAACATTCGCTCTGTTAGTGTGAGCAGGATAACACGAGAAACGATAACTTTCACTTTGACAGTTTAGGCGAATTAACTGATAGGGCTGACCATGGAAGTTTTGACAAGGTAGTAGTGGCAGTTTTTTTGGCGATATGTCTCCAAACTGTGTTTGCTAGATTTTTTAACTATTCTTTGATTCATTAAATTTATTCGTGAAGTTTGTTGGAATGTTTTTTGTTTGCTGCGGTTGACTAGTTATGTTTAAGTCGTTACTTATATTTAACTTTCCTTTGATTTCTTGCATGAACAGCTAATTTTGACAACTTTCGATCGCTGCACAGTGGAGTATTTAAGCTTGTCTACACTTGCCTCACTCAACCGACTCACTTTGCCATTAAAAAGTTGTTAAATGCTCACACATAAACTGCCTCACTTTGAGTCTGCATTTTCTTTTGTGCTGTTTTTAACCTTAAACATTTAAAGCAATAAAAAATTAGTGTTAGCTTGAGTGTGTGCTTCGTAGCTGCATACAACCAGTGATGTTCCTCGACGCGTCGTCTTTAATTGTCGACATTTTGGTGTCGACAATGCAGAATGTGTCGACAATGTAGACAATGTCGAGAATTGTGTAAACAATGTCAACAAAATGCAACACTGCGAAATTGCAAGTTCCATTTAGATTATGCTGATTCTTAAAACCTTTTGAAAAGTCGTTTAATTAACAAATTTTACAATTAAACAAACAAAAGCATGCCCAGAAGGCGTAACAATAAGGAATACTTCGAACTTGGACTCAATTTAATTAAATATTACAATAAACATGCAGCCTTTTACATTAATTATCTACACGTCGTTAAAAGCAATTGTCTACACGACATTCTCGACACCGTCGACAATAGTATTGTCGACATCATGTTCTCTACGCCGCACATCACTGCATACAACACTGCAAAACTAGCGGCTATAAGCGCATAAAATAAAAAAAAACACTCAAAATGACAAATGTCAAATCGAAGTGAGTCGCAAAATTTTAAAAGATTTTGAAACTCTTGCCTCACGGTACATTTACCTTCCTATGTGGCTATAGACAGAGCATAAAAATACGAATGAAAAAAAGCTTTTGACAGCTCGTAAAAAAATTTTGCTATTGCCTAAGTGCTGCTGGCTAAGTATTTATTTTTGGTAATGTTTGAACTGAATAATTTAATTTGGTTTTCAATGCATTAAAATTAGTTTCTTTTATGAGGAGGTAAAAAATTTTCCTTCATCGCGATGTGCTAACTTCGGTGTTCAAGACAAAATGAAATTTGACGAAAATTTGAGGAGTATGAACACTTTTGTGGTCAAACGATTTGACAAACGATTTGATGAGCGATTTGAAGTGTGAGCTGGGCTAGTCATTTTTTTTTGACAGATGGTATGCAATGGATTATTGCCTGTCGAGACAGTGTCTACACTTACAATATTTGATTGCATACGATGTGTCAAATTGAATTTCATGATATCCAGATTTCATGCTATAATATTTAAATGAGGACTTCATCTCATGAAATTTCATTTTGGAATTGTTTGTAAAAGTTTATTAAATTAATAATTTTTTCTAATCTCTATTCCATTTTATCTTTTTTCACTCTTTTACTGCTTTTGCAATATTTTTTGCTTGAAAAGTTCTTAAAAATGCGCACACTTACATATTTTACTGAAAAGTGGCAGCTCATCTCACAATATATATCTCAATAAATATTTCAAGAGATAAGTTTCATGATATGAACAATTTCATGATATGAGTGGTCTGCACTTGAGATCTATATTATGAATTTACATTTGACAGTTCGCATGCAATCAAATATTTTAAGTGGAGACACTGTGTTAGGTGGGCACTTCATCTCATGAAATTTAATTTTGGAATTGCTTGTAATTCGCAATTTTTTCCATTCGTCATTCCATTTTATGTTTTTAACTTTTTTAATGCTTTTGCAATATTTTTTGCTTGAAAGGTTATTAAAAATGCACACAAGTACATATTTTACTGAGAAGTGACAGCTCATATCTTTAAATATTTCTTGAGATATATTCATCTCATAAAATATATCTCAAGAAATATTTCAAGATTCAAGAATGGAAGAAATTACGAATTACAAGCAATTCCAAATTAAATTTCATGATATGAGCAATTTCATTATATGAGCGGTCTACACTTGCGTTATTGGTCATGAAATTCAATTTGACAGTTCGCATGCAATCAAATATTGTAACCAACTATTATAGTTGTTGTTGATAAGTGTATAATGGTATAAATGGTAAATAGATTTTAATTAAATACATGTAATATCTGCAAAGTAGCTGAAATAACTCTCAAATGAGAAAGAAACCGACAAAAAATTATTACAAAAAAATACAAAATAAAATAAAATTTTTTATTATTTGTTATTCGAAAAAAATTCGAAGTTCGATGAAAAAGGCTTAGCAGACTATGCAACGTACTATTTTTACCTCAAAGTACGAAAAACTACTTAAAATTTGGGGTGCTTACACTGCAAAGCAGCTTTGAGAATTTGCTGTATAAGCCTAATTTTGTGCATTCTTTGCTGGTTGGAAGTGTTGACACTGTGTAATGCACCCCTTACACAGTCAATCATTTGACGTTAATCAGGTATATGTGTTCGTAAATATTTGTTTGTATGCATTACACAGACACGTTGATGGCTTGATTTATCAAAATCTAAATTTTAAGGTATTTTGCAATGCTGGTCAAGCGGCTGGATGTGTGTAAGGGGTTGATTGATCAATATTTCGTCATTTCGTTTGCTTTCGTCGTGCAGTAAACATGACTGCAGGAAAAAAAAGAGCTGTAAATAATAAATTAAAGAGGATGTCATGTTTCCTCCAACCTACCTTGGTTGCGGTCGATACGTCATGTGGCAAGGTAGCCCTTGATACGCATCTGTCGTCCCTCTGGCAGCACTGGTACGCTGGCGTATTGCGCGGCTAAGGCTCGCCGGATGGGGTGGTGTTCTTGCCAGCCCGGACTGACAGACGGAAACTTACAAGAATAAAAATCGTACCAGTTTGTTTAAAAATTACCGCCTGGTGAAAAAAACCCGGAAAAACTATACAAACGTTTAAAATCTCGATGGAAGATACAAAAAAAACCCGCTTATCTTGCGCGAACGTGCTAAAAACGAAGAATGAAGTGCTGAAAACCCGTAAGGAAACTGAGCCGGTCGCTCGCTGTTGCCACGCTGGCACGTCTCGTGTGCGGTCGATTTAAAAGGTGGAATTTAATCGACCTTGGCATACCCTCCCCTTCTGGCCCCCAAAAGACCAGCCATGGTGACCATTTTGCCTAGATTTAGGTCACCCCAATGACTCTCATACTTACGCCCCTTTAGTTCGTTCACGCCACCTTACCTCCTCTATTAATGACTCATGTTTTATATATCTCAAAGCTTAAACAAACTTATTTATTATGGTAGTTTTCAAATCTATAGAAAAAAGGTACAGGTTATTCTTACTTAAATTATTAAAACTATCTTGATACATTTCTTTTTTTGCGTCTAAAAGGAACTTAAACATCAAAATTAGAAACGATATCGAAGTAAAGCGCAAATACCAAAAACTAACAATTTGTGAATTCGTTTCAATTTAGCTTAGTATTATTTTGATTTTATTTTAGTTTAGTTTTTAATGATATTGTTTTGGTTCTTAGTTTTGTTTTTAATTATGTTGCTTTTAATTATACCACGCTTATTTTAGTTTAGTTTTTAATTAAGTTGGTTTTTATTCTAGTTTAATTTTTAATTAAGTTGTTTTTATTTTAGTTTAATTTTTAATTATCTTGCTTTTAATTATATAGCTTTTATTTTAGTTTAGTTTTTAAATTATGTTGCTCTTAATCATATCGCTTTTATTTTAGTTTAGTTTTAATGAAGTTGTTTTATTTTAGCTTAGTTTTTATTAAGTAGTTTTTATTCTAGCTTAGTTTTTAATTAAGTTGTTTTTATTCTAGTTTAATTTTTAATTAGGTTGTTTTTCTTTTAGTTTAGTTTTAATGAAGTTGTTTTTATTTTAGCTTAGTTTTTATTAAGTAGTTTTTATTCTAGTTTAATTTTTAATTAGGTTGCTTTTCTTTTAGTTTAGTTTTAATGAAGTTGTTTTTATTTTAGCTTAGTTTTTATTAAGTAGTTTTTATTCTAGTTTAATTTTTAATTAAGTTGTTTTTATTTTAGTTTAATTTTTAATTATCTTGCTTTTAATTATATAGCTTTTATTTTAGTTTAATTTCGAATTATGTTGCCTCATTTATAGGGGGTTAGAGTAAGTATATTGGTAAAAAAAAATACACAAACCAATCATCAATATCAATTAATCAATTAATTTAAATGCGTAGTGTACTAAGATGGAGTAATGTAACAATAATAATTATAATAATATCTTAAGTGTAATCAGCGATTACTGTAACGATAACTAAAATTTTTTTCTTTATGTGTTTCGCTTCCGTATATGCATATGCTTGTATATATATATGCATATACCGATTTATATACAATAGGTATATGTGTGCCTACCAACAAAAATCTTAATGGTAAGCTATTTAAAAATGTTCGACCAATCAAGAAAAAAATTGGTTTTTCCGTTCCTTTTTTTTTTTTGAATAATGCAACCTTGATTTCCCTCTTTCCTTTTTTTTTTTTTTTTTTTTTTAATTTTCAACATTCATACAAAAAATTTTTTAATTATCAAATTTGAATCTTAAACGAAACAAACGTTTTTTTTTTCTTTCATGTTCAAATCAATTTTTAAATTTTAAATTTCAATTTTTAAACAAATTTTTAAATTTTAAATTTCTATTTTTTTTTTTATTTAATTTAGTTTTTAAATCTTAAATTGTAATTTTTAAATTAATTTTCAAATTTTAAATTTTAATTTTAAAAGTTTTAGATTTTTAAATTTCCCCTTTTTATTGTTAGTTTTTAAGTTTTCATTGGTGTTTAGCATGGAGTTTATTTTAATGGTTGTTTATAATTTATATTTCAGGATTTAGTTAGTTTTGTATTTTAGTATTTAAGTTATTTTGTCTTTTAGTAGGAATTTAGAATTGTATTTTAGTATTTAAGTTATTTTTTATTTTAGTAGAAATTTAAAAATTGTATTTTAGTATTTAAGTTATTTTGTATTTTACTAGGAATTTAAAATTAGTTCAAGTTTCCTTTTATTCTTCTTCAACTTTAAATTTTAAGTTTTAAGTAGTATTAGGGTTCAATTATATCTAAATTTTAAGTTTAAATAAAAATGTTATAGTAAATATAAAAAATCCTCTCTCATAGAAATGTATTAAGAATATAAATACTTAAGTATGTGTAATTCCAATGTTTGTAGATATTATATATAAATAAAGGTCAATTGAAGAATTTTAACGCAATATTTGTGAATTCGCAAAATCAAAAACAAAATTGTCTATATATGTAGAAGAACAAATAATAAAATAGTATTTAAGAGAACCGGTTGTGCGAACCGACCAAAAATGTTAATCTTAAGGCACCTTTTCAAAAAACCTGCATTTTCATGTTGAACTCTTCGAATTATTTCATCAGAAACCTTTTGAACTGTCTACATCTCTTTTTTTTTTCTTTTAAATTTGAATTTCAACGCCTCTTCACACACATTGCAGACAAATTGATCCAAAATGCACCCTGCATGTCTTGCCAAAATCTAGCATCACCCAACCCAACGTGTTGCATATACAAGTATTTAAAGCTAATCTGATACACGCTTACCAAGCCCAGGTAACATGTCTCAAACCTGGCGATGCTGTTATGGCTGCTGATGGGACTGTTGTTGTGGCTGGTTACGATGAGGTTGAGGATGAAGATGCCGGGGCTTCTGTAGGAGATGTAGTTGTGGTTGGTGTGGCTGGTGGTGACGGTGCTGTAGTTTTTTTGTTGGTGTGGTTGTTGGTGTCAGTGTTGAGCTGATGTCGGCGGTGTGGGTGACGCGGCCGCCCTTCGGTGAAACGTCAGCGGTGGTTTGGGTGTGGGCCGCCGTTTCTGCGACGACGAGGCTGCTGTGGGTGCGTGCAACGTCCAGCGGTGGCGACGTTTATGCTGCCGTTGCTGCCCCGCAGCGAAGCGTTAGCTGGTGATCAGGGTGCGTGCTAGATGGTTGTGCTGGTGTGTTGCAGCGAGAACTTTGCTGCGGCTAGCTGTTGGAGTTGCACCCAAGCGCCGGTGATGCTGTTGCTGTTGTTGACTAGCGGTTCGTTTGCTATCGTTGGCGTTGCTGTTGCAAAAATTACAACGTTTTAGTGGCTCTCGCCCGTGGTGAAGAGTTGTCACTTACCTGCAAATTAAGGGTGCTTATGTAGCGGACGGTCGTGTAGCGTGACCCTGGTGCTGATGTCGTTGGCAATAATGGCTGCGTAGTTGTTGCTGCTGTTTGTTTGTTGGTGCTATCAATATCCGACTGTGGTTGCCTGCCTTTAGAGACAATTTATCTTTCATGGATTAGCCGAGTTCATTTAGATACGCAAGTATTGCACGCGCGTCCAATGTCCGATGAGACCTTGTTCATACCGTGCATTATATGCTTCTACAAACGATATAGAGAGGGATAATGACGAGATCCCCAATTTTGTTTAACTGTGTCCGGTATACCTTGGCGCTCTGCGTTTGTTTGCTGCTCCTGCTCTACCCCTGTCTTTGCACACTTGAAAAAGTTGTCCTGTCTGCTTTACCAATTCTTGCCACCTTTGTTTGCCTTTTATGAAATTTTGCAACATCAAGGTCGAGCGAAAAGATCTTAAATTGATAATATATTCACACAAACGAAGCACAAGAAACAACGTATAACAAAAGGAATCGCACATAAAAATTACCCAATTCCAAAGTCGTCGTTTTTCCTTCTTCAGCAACTTTTGGAACACACGCGATTAATGTAAATTTTTAATTTGTTAAGTTTTGTATTTCTTATTAGTTTCGGTCAACTATACTTTAAACTTTGCTTTCATTTTTTTTTTGCTATCTTTATGTATTAATTGAAAACACCATTTGATTTTATTGACTTTACCGACTTTGGAGTGAAATTTGCTTTAGTTCACGACGCTTGGTTTTGCTGTTTCTTCTGTTAATGGCGAAAATCAGCGACAGCTTCGTCTACCCAGGGTTGTATTTTTTTTCAGTTCGATGATTTTTGGTACTTTGGCAGTGTTGCCACCTGTACTTGGAAAGGGTGCGTTCACATGCATCTTGATGGCATTTAGATGTGCAAACTAGCGATGTTTGTCCAACTTTACTACCTTTTCGGTGGAATCGACCATAACCGAGGGTAGTAGGTAATGGTGGGTTTAGACTTCGGAATGACACGTCGACAAATGGCCGTTAACCGACGCTTGTTTCGGTATTCTCATTGGCTACCGATTCAAGCGCGTGTCGGATCACGCCATTTTCCCGAACGGTTTATGCCCGCTGAAACTAATGGTACCATTTTTGTTGGTATTTTTCCCTTTCAAGCCCCCGTATGGCCATTTTGTTTGCCCGAACATACTCGAACCTCATCGAGGTGCCACATCTAAATGAAAAAAGTTGTGTGCACTGACACACTAGAGGGCGCAAATGAAAATACCATGGGTATTCATAAACTGTATTATTCCCTATATGCAGGTGCCCATGACAAGGACAAACAATTTTTGGCAGAGTTTATTGACTCTTACCTTTTTATTTTACGCTTTTTAATGCGTAGCTACTAATTACTTGATTAGCAAGTAATGCAAAATGAGCGATACAGTCGTCTGCTTAACTCATCGTACGTCTATGTTCCATAAAAAATAATGGAGAATGAAAATTTGACGATATGATTGATGAATGTAAGGGCTAGCATCAATCCACACGTACACATGCTGGACGTCAAATGATTGACCGTGTAAGGTGTGCATAATGAAACTAATTGCAATAAAACGAAAGGTGCTGCCACTTTTTCAAAAATGACTTAAGAAAGCATATGTTTTTATACGTTTATTTTTTTATGTTTATTGGAGCTACCTGTAACGGCGGCGAATTTTTCGAGTCAGCTTTTTGGCAGCACCAATGTGGTTACAACGTAAAAAAAAAAAAAAAAAAAAATCGATTTAATTTTCGACCATTTAATTGTTAATCTAGAAAAAATGCAACTCGTCGTTGTGGAGCGGTGTTGCCATCTTGGGAGACGACAGCCCTGTCTATATTGTTTTGAGGGCGCCGGATTAGAGCGCCCCTGGTTTACAAGAGCCAGACGTACAGGTGCTGCCTCCTCCTCAAGGTGGCCTCACCTCTCCTTTCAGTGACCCGCGGACAAAAGATTGGCACCGACAGCACGTGCTTGTATGCCAGATGCCAGCAGTTCGGGAGATGTGGGGGGGGTTCGTTGGAACCAACCTTTTGTACCCTCGCCGTACAAATATTTCACGTGCTTGGGGTTGCAGCACCTCTGAACTTTTAAATCTGAAGAAAACAATAAAAAACCAGTATCTATAAAAACAAAGAGGGCCATGGTCCTGCTTTTGACTCCACCCGTCGAAACCTCTGGACCAGATGTTATGGTCCTGCCCACACACTTCCCTTCCCAACCTTGAGGGTTCAGGGGCTAAAAGCATTTAAAAAAAAACAAACCCTCCCATTACGCAGACGTCTTCCTCATATACCAAATAAATTAGCCCTTTAGGAAGTCATTTTACAATAGTTTTATTTACTTAGTGTAAAAAAAAAAAAAAATAAGGTTAATCCAAAATAATTTTACATGGTAAAGCAAAAAAAAAAATTAATATAAGATTCTTGTTGTGTAGTGTAGTACAGGTAAGTATTAAAAGGTTCAAATTATGATAAGTAATTCTAAGATTTTTAAGGGTACATCGAAAGTCAATATAGTGTTATTGAATACAAGGTTCGTATAAAGAAAAGTTGTCAATTATTATAAGTAATTTTAAATTGAGTTTATATATTAGTGTTAATTTTACCATTCTTATTGAATGTGGTAATTGAAAAAAATATAGGTTTGAAAAAGTTTAATTTGAAGGATTATTTTTTTTTTTTTTTTTTAGTGTAATTATCGTAAGTAGAAACAAGTTTTATCCTTGAACTGCATCAACAAGTTTATGTTAAGATTCTTGTGGCATAGTGTAAATGGAGAAAAATAATTATAAAAAGTATTAATTTGTTGGGTGTAATGAAAATTTTGCTCTCATTTACATACGTCACAAGTTTTAATTTACATACGTCGATTTTCTTTTAACTACGCTATTATTAAATGTGGTTAGGATTAATGAGTTGTAATTAAATCTAGTGTTCTTTGATACGAGATTGGTTTTATATTAGTTTTATTTTTGGTTTATTTTTATTCTAATTCGATCGCGATTTTAGTTAAATTTATGTTAGGTTCAAGTGCATTCATCATCTGGTTATATTATTTTTATTTTCTATCGCGGTTTAACTTAAGTTTCTGTTAGATTTATTTGCAGTTAGTCTCTTGTTATATTAGTTCGTATGGTCTTTTAGTATTTAGTTATATTCGTTCTTGTTCTAATTTAAAATGTATTATAAGGTTGAGTTTATTTAGATTTTTATAGTATTATTTTTCATTAAATTTCTTTTCTGTTTAGCTAGTGTTTTTAGATTTTATTATAGTTAAATAATAGTGTTAATCTAGTTTAATTTTATGGTTTAGCTTCCGTTTTTTTTTTTTTTTTTTATACGGCTAGATTTTACTTTAAGATAAATTTCAAGTTTAATCTGTAGATTAGTTTTATGTAAATAAATAAATTAAAATATAATATCT
The DNA here is from genome assembly GCA_963920525.1 of Dichetophora obliterata. Classification (NCBI taxonomy): domain Eukaryota; kingdom Metazoa; phylum Arthropoda; class Insecta; order Diptera; family Sciomyzidae; genus Dichetophora; species Dichetophora obliterata. The sequence continues at coordinate 61,411,616 of OY986436.1, read as the reverse complement.
AATTCGATGTACGATTTAAGTTGTGGAATTAGAGTTCTAATATGTATTTATAATTAAGCAAATCTTCAAAGCAAGATACTTGTTTTGCTTACAATAATTAGATTTTAGCTTATGACATGGTTTTTTTTTTTTTTTGTTTGTTTGTTTGTTATAAGCCATACTTATATCTCTTTCTTGTTATAATAAGTATATTGCTTTGCTTTTCCTTTTTTTTTTTTTTTTTTATAAAACTAAATTCCTATGCCTTTGAATAAAAATTAATAACCATATATATACTAATAAAAAAAACCTGTCGTCCTGGCCGTTGAGGTTGGCTGCCGATACAGTTGTCGTGGTCGTAGGTGATAGCGCTAGCTGCAGTCGTTGACGCTAGCGGTTGTCGCTGATGATAATTGCTGTGATCGCTACTGCTTTTTGGTGTTGATGAGCAGAGACCATGTCTGCTGCTGCTCGCTGTAATGATGGTGCTGGCCGTGATGTTCGGTTCGTACCGCTGGTGACTACCATGGTGCTGGGATGGCTACTGGCACAGACGTGCCCATAGGAGCACTCTGGACTGGTGATGGCGTGGAGGTTGCTGAAACTTGTGTCAGTTGGTGTGTCTAGCGCTGTGGTTGTTGACTTGGCGGAGGGGGGGCCGTGCGCTATGTGCACGGGTTTTCTTGCACTAGCACTGACGCTGTTGTCGTTAGTGGTGGTGCTCGACCGGGTCTGCTGCTGGGGTAGTGAGCTAATGCGCAGCTGCCTACCAGACGGGGTGGTTGTCGCACTGTAGATGTGGATGAGCCAGCTGTTTATAGCCCCGCTGTTGTAGCTGCAGTGGCTGCTGTTTGGCAACGTCTAGCAGAGCGCTAGCTGGTCGTTGCACCACCGCTATGGAGCTTGACGGTATGCTGGTGAGGTTTTAGTTTGGCCACTGGCTTCGGGCGCTATTGTGGTTGCGCTATGGCGATTTCGCTGCCAACGGGGCTATTATAGCAGACTTGGTGATGCTGCTCCGTTATCTAACAAGCTGTCCGCAGTAATATTTGTGAGCATTGAGGCCCAGCGGAGCGTTAGCAAGGAGTGCAGACCGTAATGCGCTAGCTGTGGAGCGCTAAACTGATTGAGCTACCTCTGTGTTTCGCAACGAGGTGATTGCGCCAGCTTCAGTGGCCAGAGTAGCAATAGCGGTGGCTATCGCACCTCCTTAGGTTTTTAAGGCTGCTTGTATTGCGGCGCTAGCAGACGTAGTCGCTATTTATTGCAAGATGAATAAATCAATTAAAAATATGGTAAAACCTTGTGTTGTTAAGGTATTAAGGTTTTAATTTTAATTTTATTACCTTTTTTCTTAGAAATAGATGCCACAGCTCGTGTCAATCCGTTCGTTCTTCTTCTTCTTTTTTTTTCTTTTCCTTTTTCTGTATCTCCCGTGGTATAATGTGCTACAATTTTCCCTTCGCGCCAGACCTTTAGGGTGAGGTTGCACTGTTCTTCTTAACCGTTTACACGGCAAAACACCAAAATTTGTGCCAAGTAGAACGGGATTTCAAATAAAAAAGTAGAAGTGAGGTGTAAGCGAGAGGGAAATTTATGCCACTCCACAAACTCAGAATTACCCACGCCCACTTCTGCATTGTGATTGGCTAAAACCGAATCAAGCCCGTTGAAGGCCATTTTGTTGAGACGAATGTTCCCGAACAACACGATATGTCGTATCGAAGAGCTGGACAACCGGAGCCACGCTACTAGATGGCGCTAAAAGGTGTCAGCTGTCAATTAAGAACCCCGGGACATCTGTCAAACTCAAACAAAATGGCAGCTGTCAAACACAAAAAGTGTGAGCTGTCAAATATGACACCTGGCAGCTGTCAAATCTGATTATATGTCAGCTGTCAGATAAAACAAATGTGACAGCTGTCAAACCTGACGATAAGTCAGCTGTCAGATGAAAGAAAAAAAAAAATGAGACAGAAATAGATACATTTGTGCCGTTACAAAACAGTTATTTGAAACAGTTCCCCACTGGTTGCAAGAACTGAAGGCACTACTTTCGAATGTCTTTCGCATGAAACACCCCAAGCCGTTTATTGTCCATATCAGCCAGCTCGTAGTAAGCTGAACCCAATTTCTTAACGACTTTAGCTTTCGCAAAAACGTTCGATAATTTAGCATTAAAATGCTCTGAGGCCTTGCTTTGAGCAAAGCTACGTCTATAGACCACTTGACCCACCTCAAAACGTACCGGACGCGAGCGCATATTATACAAGGTTTCATTTTTCTCAAAAGCTTTTTTCAAATTTTCCATGACTTTCTCGCGAATCAGTTTAGTCCGCTCATCTGGTTTTACATTTGCGGTTGGATCAGTCAACAAGTTTAAACGTCGTAACAGTTCATACGTCTTGCCATGACAGACCATCTGCTGTCCGAAAACAACAAAATAAGGGGAAAAACCTGAAGAGGAATGAACCGAACTGCGAAGAGCGGCACTAATCGCAGCTAAAGCCTCATCCCAATCTTTTTGTGTGGGATGAATATATGCACGCACAGCGGCAATTATAGAGCGATTCACTCGTTCTACTGCATTGGCCTGCGGCGAATAGATTGCGGTTAAATTGTGGGTTACACCATATTTTAATAAAAGATTTTTGAAAATTTTGCTTTTAAATTGAACACCATTGTCGGTAGTGATTACCTCTGGAACCCCGAATATAGAAAATATTCGTTTTTCCAAGAACTCGATAATTTTTCTAGTGGTAAAAGTTCTGATGGGTTCTAAAAAATGAAACTTTGAAAGGTGGTCTAATACTATAATCAAACCCACGTTCCCTGAGCATGACCTTGGGTAAGGCCCTAAAAGGTCTACGTAGAGTCTTTGGAAAATCCTAGTCGAAATATGCTGTTGTCCCATGGGTGGACGAAGTATGTGGTTGGGTGCTTTTGTTTGCTTGCAAACTTCACACGCTAACACATAATCACGTACCTGCTTTGCCATTCGTGGCCAATAATAATATAGTTTTAAACGTGAAAGGGTTTTGTGGATTCCACCATGAGAACTCAACGGATGGTCATGAGAGTTAATAATGAGAGACATTCTTAACTCCGCTGGCACCCAGAGTTTCCATGCTTGTTCTTCTTGGGTAGGATCACCACTCAAAAACTCGCTTTTTCTGTAAATCAGACCATCGACAACACGAACATCAGGCTGCTGATCACCACTTCTCTGGATTTCGTCAATCAATCTGAGGTATTCTTCTGTTTTAAAATGAGCAGAAGAAAAATCTAATGCCGACCACTCATGGTTCGTGATTTCCGAAATCTCTGATATCTCAGCGTTCTCAGGCGAGTGCACTCTCGATAAAGAATCGGGAACAACATTCTGGCTACCTTTGCGATGAAGGATGGTGAAGGTGAAACCCTGCAGTCTCAAAGCCCAGCGAGCCAGTCTGCCATGCAGGTCAGTTTGGCCCATCAACCATTTTAAAGAGGCGTGATCCGTGATCACTTCGAACTCATGTCTTTCGACATATGCCCGAAATTTTTTTATGGCCATGACTGCAGCAAGGCATTCCTGCTCAGAAACAGTATAGTTTCGTTGTGCTTGATTGAATTTATGGGACATAAACGCAATCGGGACTTCATTACCCTCATCATCGCGTTGAGCCAGAACGGCTCCGACTCCATACTGAGAAGCATCGCACTGGATGGAAAATGGTCGAGAAAAATCAGGACTGTGAAGCACTGGTGCGTCGCATAAACTATTTTTGAGGGTCTCGAACGCAACTATGGATTCATCGGTCCAATTAAATTTTCGCGCTTTTTGCAGCATATTGGTCAACGGGGTCGAAATAGACGCATAATTAGGCACGAATCGCCGGTACCATCCACACACACCAAGGAAGCGTCGAAGTTGTCGAACAGTATTTGGTCGAGGAAAGTCTCGAATCGCTTTAACCTTGTCTGGATCAGTACTGATGGTTCCATGTCCAATCACGTGACCCAAGTAGTGAATTTGTTTTAATAAAAACTTACTTTTTTCGATGTTAATAGTAAGACCTGCATGCTTAATGCAAATGGCTACTTCCTGCAGTAGAGAAACATGATCGTCAAACGTTTCTGTTATTAGCAACAAATCGTCTAGATATACAAAGACCTTTGTTCGCAAATGGGCAGGGATAACCTTGTCCATCAAACGCGACATCGTCTGCGGCGCATTACATAAGCCAAACGGCATAGTGACAAAGTGGTAGAGAGGTCGATTTGGCACTGTGAAGGCGGTCTTGTCCCTTGACGCTGCATCTAACGGAATTTGCCAGAAAGCATCCTTCAGGTCCAAGCTTGAAATAAACTGGGCCTTGGGAAGCCGACTGAGGATTCCGTCGATGAGCGGCAGGGGATAGGCATCCTTCACAGTGACCTCATTCACCTTGCGCGCATCAAGACATAGACGAACTTTGTTTGGTTTGACTATCAACGCCACTGGGGAAGACCATGCGCTTTGAGACACCTCAATCACACCAAGTGACAACATACGATCAACTTCAGCAAATAGAAGCTTTTCAACACCCGGAGACACCGAGAAATGTCGCTGTTTGACTGGTTTCGCATTCCCTACGTCAATGACGTGACTAATCAAGCTAGTGCGGCCTAAGCCTTCTTCAGAACACGAAGGAAATAGCAAAATAGTGGCGTTTAGCCTTGCTTGCTGACGAGCATTCAAAACGTGGCGAGTTGAGTCGATCTCAGACACAGCATATGCCGAAGAGCTAGGTGACTTCTCCAGAAATAGGTCGCTTGCTAAGCCAAATGCCCTAACGAAGTCGACGCCCAAATACAAGTCTTGAGACAACGTTGGAACAATCAAAAATATAAGCTGCTTGGTGACACCCTTATAGGTGATCGGGATGTCGACAACACCTGCCGAAAAATGACTTGTCCCGTCTGCCGTGCTCAATTTAGCCGAATACTTAAGCCACTTCAGTTGCTTATCAGCCATAAATTGTTGGGCTAATTTATTAGCTAGGCAGCTGATAGTGGCGCCAGTATCGACTAAACCGATCACGCTCTCACCGGCTAATGAGACCGGGGCATATGGACGAATGTCATTCTCAGGAACCGCCGCCAACATCGCCGAGCAAACCAATTTCTTCAGCGCTCTGATTTTCTTCCAAAATCGTCTCAATCTTGCCGTTGAGCGACGTCCCCGCTTTGGTTTTGGGTGACTTGTACGTTCCTCTTCCTGAAAAATGCGCCTTCTAGCGGCCTGGTATTCTAACCAACGGATATGCCAAGGTTTGAACTGTCGCTGAGGGGCTACAGGAATAGGTTTTTCGCGTTGTAAAATTTTAAAAAGGTACTTCTGGTTTAATTAAGTCAATGTCAGTTTGACACCCAGCATCACGACTTATTGTGGTGCGGGTGGAGGTTCTAAAAAATCAAAATTTATATTTTTATTTGAAAAAGCATTGGTGCGTACAGATTCGGACGTCAGCTCAGAAACGTGACGCTGGTTTTGAAAATGTCTGGTATTCTTACCATATTCCTCATCCAGCAGCTCTCGCTTCTGAACAAACGCTCGAAGTTGGCCGATGCTATTAAGTCTAACATAAAGTAGACTTCGTCGCACGTCAAGTCGCAAATTTCGTTGCAATATCTCCAGCAGAACATCCGAAGCCAGAGGCGTCTGCAATTTATCTGTTAATTGCAAGATTGCCTCATAAAAGTCATCAAACTTTTCATCGAATTTCTGCTTACGATTTCGCACCAGTTCCATAATATCGAGGTCGGTTCTACGGTCTCTAAACTGACTTCGTAACTCGGTACAAAGAGCCAACCACTCCACTCGCTCAACGCTTCGATGGTAGCGCCAAAACCATTCCAAGGCCTTACCCGTAAACAGCATATGAGCATAGCAGCACAGACCTACGAAATCTCCACCCAAACTTTGGACGGTCAATGATTGCACACGATAAATAAATTTATCAATAGACAGCGCATCGTCTTTTCCTGAAAATGTGCACTTCCAATTATTAATTGCGCTGGCCACGTTTTCCAAATTAACAAAGTTTGGAGGAGGTCCCGGAGTTCGACCGCTACCCTGCATAAAATGTACAGGCGTACGCCACGGAACATTCGGCACCCTCATCGGAACCTGAGGTACAGTAGGAGGGGGAACCGCTTGGTCAAAATAAGGTGGTGGAACATTATAAAGTGGTGGATTGGTGTTTACATCCCGCGTGACACCGATGCTCTGCTGGGGATAGGCATTGCCGACCTGTGCATTGAATCCTTGCGGATTACATCTGACTGGATTAATATTAAGCTTGGTGAGTTCAGTTCGAACGACCTCATTAATCAATTGCTGCAGCTGTTCATCAGATAATTGATGTTGAACAGCAGCCCCCTGATTAACCGGCGGTTCGAGTGACTCCCTTGCTGCGGGTTGCATTCCCGACATGTTTAATTGTCGTATCTGACTGGAGCCGAAACCTAAGTTTCGTTGGCTTCTGGTGTTTGGTCGATCTCGACGAACAGCACCCTGACTTGAATTTGGGGCTGAAGGAGAAGATAAAGGAGGATCAGCAACCGAAACTGGCTGATATGGCTTAAGCTTTTTGGGGCTTAATAACCGACGGCACAGCGGACAGCTGTGGGCATCTTGTATCCATTGGACAATACAAGCTTTATGGAAAACGTGCAGACAAGGCGTTGAAACTAGTTCGTCTGGTTTTTCAAACGATTGTTTGCAAATGCTGCACGAGTTTTCCGCCACCAAATTCAAAGATGAGAGATCCTCGTTGCTTTGTCGGATAGCCATGATTTATCAAAACAAAAAAAGTCCAAGTTTAGTCAATAAACTAAAATTTACAAAATTTTTCTTTAAATTCTACAAAAAAAATCACCGTTTTATCAAGAAGCAAAAAAAAATGTTTTATTTTTTTTTTCTCAAGTTTACTTATGTTTGAAAGTATATTGGAAATTATTATTATTTGGTTTCAGAGGAATCGTTGCGTAATATGTATGTTGAGTTTCGAGGGGTAGAATCAAAATAAGGACTAATCGAAATTTAACTAATTGTATCTCAACTGAACTGTAACTACTTTATAATAGGCTTGCGTGAATGATTCTAAATGCTCAAAAGTAAACAATTGTTAAAGGGTCGGTGAGCGCACTGTACGCTACTACACCGCAAATCCAACTAAAACTCACGCTCACTCCTGCGCACCAGATCACCATGAAGCAAAAAAACAAAAATTAGTAAATTACAAAAAAAAACCAAATTTGCACTTTAAATACTCTAAGTCACAAATACAGTTTCGGCTTACATAAAGGAAAGAAATAAAATCAAAATTAAAAATCAGCGGATCAGGTCGAGCTTCTTTCCTCATCACTTGATTATCCGGCTGTAAAATTTGAGTATTAAATTCATAAAGTTCACGACAAAACACTAAAACCGAAAACTATATTTAATGAAGGCTGAGTTCAGAGGGGGATCGCGTAGAAATAAAAAAAACATCTATTAATTTCGGAACCGAAAAACGTTTAGTTTTTTCGGGCCCCACGTTGGGCGCCAATTTGTAACGGCGGCGAATTTTTCGAGTCAGCTTTTTGGCAGCACCAATGTGGTTACAACGTAAAAAAAAAAAAAAAAAAAAATCGATTTAATTTTCGACCATTTAATTGTTAATCTAGAAAAAATGCAACTCGTCGTTGTGGAGCGGTGTTGCCATCTTGGGAGACGACAGCCCTGTCTATATTGTTTTGAGGGCGCCGGATTAGAGCGCCCCTGGTTTACAAGAGCCAGACGTACAGGTGCTGCCTCCTCCTCAAGGTGGCCTCACCTCTCCTTTCAGTGACCCGCGGACAAAAGATTGGCACCGACAGCACGTGCTTGTATGCCAGATGCCAGCAGTTCGGGAGATGTGGGGGGGGTTCGTTGGAACCAACCTTTTGTACCCTCGCCGTACAAATATTTCACGTGCTTGGGGTTGCAGCACCTCTGAACTTTTAAATCTGAAGAAAACAATAAAAAACCAGTATCTATAAAAACAAAGAGGGCCATGGTCCTGCTTTTGACTCCACCCGTCGAAACCTCTGGACCAGATGTTATGGTCCTGCCCACACACTTCCCTTCCCAACCTTGAGGGTTCAGGGGCTAAAAGCATTTAAAAAAAAAACAAACCCTCCCATTACGCAGACGTCTTCCTCATATACCAAATAAATTAGCCCTTTAGGAAGTCATTTTACAATAGTTTTATTTACTTAGTGTAAAAAAAAAAAAAAATAAGGTTAATCCAAAATAATTTTACATGGTAAAGCAAAAAAAAAAATTAATATAAGATTCTTGTTGTGTAGTGTAGTACAGGTAAGTATTAAAAGGTTCAAATTATGATAAGTAATTCTAAGATTTTTAAGGGTACATCGAAAGTCAATATAGTGTTATTGAATACAAGGTTCGTATAAAGAAAAGTTGTCAATTATTATAAGTAATTTTAAATTGAGTTTATATATTAGTGTTAATTTTACCATTCTTATTGAATGTGGTAATTGAAAAAAATATAGGTTTGAAAAAGTTTAATTTGAAGGATTATTTTTTTTTTTTTTTTTTTAGTGTAATTATCGTAAGTAGAAACAAGTTTTATCCTTGAACTGCATCAACAAGTTTATGTTAAGATTCTTGTGGCATAGTGTAAATGGAGAAAAATAATTATAAAAAGTATTAATTTGTTGGGTGTAATGAAAATTTTGCTCTCATTTACATACGTCACAAGTTTTAATTTACATACGTCGATTTTCTTTTAACTACGCTATTATTAAATGTGGTTAGGATTAATGAGTTGTAATTAAATCTAGTGTTCTTTGATACGAGATTGGTTTTATATTAGTTTTATTTTTGGTTTATTTTTATTCTAATTCGATCGCGATTTTAGTTAAATTTATGTTAGGTTCAAGTGCATTCATCATCTGGTTATATTATTTTTATTTTCTATCGCGGTTTAACTTAAGTTTCTGTTAGATTTATTTGCAGTTAGTCTCTTGTTATATTAGTTCGTATGGTCTTTTAGTATTTAGTTATATTCGTTCTTGTTCTAATTTAAAATGTATTATAAGGTTGAGTTTATTTAGATTTTTATAGTATTATTTTTCATTAAATTTCTTTTCTGTTTAGCTAGTGTTTTTAGATTTTATTATAGTTAAATAATAGTGTTAATCTAGTTTAATTTTATGGTTTAGCTTCCGTTTTTTTTTTTTTTTTTTATACGGCTAGATTTTACTTTAAGATAAATTTCAAGTTTAATCTGTAGATTAGTTTTATGTAAATAAATAAATTAAAATATAATATCTAATTCGATGTACGATTTAAGTTGTGGAATTAGAGTTCTAATATGTATTTATAATTAAGCAAATCTTCAAAGCAAGATACTTGTTTTGCTTACAATAATTAGATTTTAGCTTATGACATGGTTTTTTTTTTTTTTTGTTTGTTTGTTTGTTATAAGCCATACTTATATCTCTTTCTTGTTATAATAAGTATATTGCTTTGCTTTTCCTTTTTTTTTTTTTTTTTTATAAAACTAAATTCCTATGCCTTTGAATAAAAATTAATAACCATATATATACTAATAAAAAAAACCTGTCGTCCTGGCCGTTGAGGTTGGCTGCCGATACAGTTGTCGTGGTCGTAGGTGATAGCGCTAGCTGCAGTCGTTGACGCTAGCGGTTGTCGCTGATGATAATTGCTGTGATCGCTACTGCTTTTTGGTGTTGATGAGCAGAGACCATGTCTGCTGCTGCTCGCTGTAATGATGGTGCTGGCCGTGATGTTCGGTTCGTACCGCTGGTGACTACCATGGTGCTGGGATGGCTACTGGCACAGACGTGCCCATAGGAGCACTCTGGACTGGTGATGGCGTGGAGGTTGCTGAAACTTGTGTCAGTTGGTGTGTCTAGCGCTGTGGTTGTTGACTTGGCGGAGGGGGGGCCGTGCGCTATGTGCACGGGTTTTCTTGCACTAGCACTGACGCTGTTGTCGTTAGTGGTGGTGCTCGACCGGGTCTGCTGCTGGGGTAGTGAGCTAATGCGCAGCTGCCTACCAGACGGGGTGGTTGTCGCACTGTAGATGTGGATGAGCCAGCTGTTTATAGCCCCGCTGTTGTAGCTGCAGTGGCTGCTGTTTGGCAACGTCTAGCAGAGCGCTAGCTGGTCGTTGCACCACCGCTATGGAGCTTGACGGTATGCTGGTGAGGTTTTAGTTTGGCCACTGGCTTCGGGCGCTATTGTGGTTGCGCTATGGCGATTTCGCTGCCAACGGGGCTATTATAGCAGACTTGGTGATGCTGCTCCGTTATCTAACAAGCTGTCCGCAGTAATATTTGTGAGCATTGAGGCCCAGCGGAGCGTTAGCAAGGAGTGCAGACCGTAATGCGCTAGCTGTGGAGCGCTAAACTGATTGAGCTACCTCTGTGTTTCGCAACGAGGTGATTGCGCCAGCTTCAGTGGCCAGAGTAGCAATAGCGGTGGCTATCGCACCTCCTTAGGTTTTTAAGGCTGCTTGTATTGCGGCGCTAGCAGACGTAGTCGCTATTTATTGCAAGATGAATAAATCAATTAAAAATATGGTAAAACCTTGTGTTGTTAAGGTATTAAGGTTTTAATTTTAATTTTATTACCTTTTTTCTTAGAAATAGATGCCACAGCTCGTGTCAATCCGTTCGTTCTTCTTCTTCTTTTTTTTTCTTTTCCTTTTTCTGTATCTCCCGTGGTATAATGTGCTACAATTTTCCCTTCGCGCCAGACCTTTAGGGTGAGGTTGCACTGTTCTTCTTAACCGTTTACACGGCAAAACACCAAAATTTGTGCCAAGTAGAACGGGATTTCAAATAAAAAAGTAGAAGTGAGGTGTAAGCGAGAGGGAAATTTATGCCACTCCACAAACTCAGAATTACCCACGCCCACTTCTGCATTGTGATTGGCTAAAACCGAATCAAGCCCGTTGAAGGCCATTTTGTTGAGACGAATGTTCCCGAACAACACGATATGTCGTATCGAAGAGCTGGACAACCGGAGCCACGCTACTAGATGGCGCTAAAAGGTGTCAGCTGTCAATTAAGAACCCCGGGACATCTGTCAAACTCAAACAAAATGGCAGCTGTCAAACACAAAAAGTGTGAGCTGTCAAATATGACACCTGGCAGCTGTCAAATCTGATTATATGTCAGCTGTCAGATAAAACAAATGTGACAGCTGTCAAACCTGACGATAAGTCAGCTGTCAGATGAAAGAAAAAAAAAATGAGACAGAAATAGATACATTTGTGCCGTTACATACCATGTAATTGTATGATTTTAATCAGGCAGCAATAAAACTATTTCTGAAAAGAAACTGCTGAATAAACCGTGAGTTTACTATTTTCAATTTATTTTTATTTGCAAATAGCTGTCGTATAAACGAAGTATGTGACAAATAATTTATAATAATTTATAAAATAATTTCTTCGGCATAATTGAAGAATAGTGAAAACTAAATTTTTATATTTTTTTTAATGATATGTATTAAAACCTTTTTAGTCCAAATCCGCAAAAATTTCAAGCCGCTCTCAAGTGGTTTAGAAGTTATAGGGGTCCAAAGTAGTAAAAATTGGCTTAAAAAACTTGTGATTTGTTTTTAATTTTTCTTTTAATTTTTTTAAATTTTTATTTAATGGGTATAAAAAAAAGGTTATGCTATTACCTATTCAAAGATCTATCTATCTTAAAAATCCATGCATTATTTTTGTAAATATAACTTTTTACGTATTATGCACACTTGATGGTTCACCCCTTAACGAAATATATATATACAAAGTGTCAGTAGCGTAACTATATTTTGTGCACTCACCCGCAGGTTTCTTAAAGCACCGTGCTGTTTACTTTTCAAGTAAAACTATGTTATTACAAGGTTACTAGAAGCGTAGAAGAAAACAAGAGAACTCTTGACAAAAAAAAAGATAACAAAAAGATACATTTTAACTCAATGGTCATCATTTATTACAACAGTTATAAATTATAAATATCTTATTTTATAAATAAAATTACAATATATTACGCAATAACGTAAAAAATATTTTTTATAATGTAATAACATTTATAATTTTGACTTTGCACGTTGATCTTGACATTTTTATTAATTACCTTTTTATTTAATACAATTTAAATAAATATGCGATCAGCTAACAAAAACGAAAGAATAATTTTTTGTTTTTTGTTTATGTTTTCCTTTTGTCTAATAGAAAAATTCTGAAGTTTTAGTATACTTTTTAACCTTTTGACAATATCTTAGATATTTTAATATTATCAGAAAAATAAATGTTTTTTTAATTGTACCAATAACTCCTAAACTCGATCTGATAGAGAAAAATGGACTATGGATTTGAATTCAGTGCGCGAAAATACATATATAACCACTTTCGTCTTCTCTGGTCCGAAACCGTGTACACCTGTGATATTATAAGATCTTATTATAAAGTAGGTAAAAATAAAACATCAGATATTAAAAATATTAAACGAACTTAAAGTTTCAATAATTGAGATCAATAAGTTGCTTATTGGTGAAATGATAAGTTTCAGATGTTAAGTTTAAATGTTTTGTATTTGACTTTACCTGTTAACTAAAGAATTTTCTAACGTCACAAAATATGACCAACTGACTCATTAAAATAACATCAGTAGCTGACTTGCTATGACAGCAAACGGGTAAATCGACTTCGACCAAAATCGAGTTTTGCCAAACAAAGGTGATTTTTGCTCAAAATAGTCGACTTTTTTACGTCGACCCTGAGAAATCGCCTGTAGAAGACCTAAATTTTTTCTTCACACAATATTATATTATTTTTAATTTATTGTTGTTAATATAAAACAATAATATTTTATTGTTTCTTATCTTTATATATCTTTATTTCTTTGAAAACAAACGTCGCACAGTGTTATGTCCCCATTCTTGTCCAAAAATAGGAGTGATCGTAGAGCCATGAAAATTGGCACGAATCTCTTTCTTGACAAAATTAAGAAATATTGAAAAAATTATACGAATCCGCCCTCTGTCACACGCACCTTCCACATAAACGAAACCCATGCTACATCAATTTCTTTTGTGATTATAAATAAATGGGAAATTTCATGGGCGAATGTTACGCTCATTAATTATATTTTAGTACCACAGCCTTGGAAAATACCATCAACACAAATTAATTACGGTTTTGTTTATATTTGTAAGCTTTTTTGATTAGAGCAACCCAGTGGCGAACAGATGTATCCGTCTTCGAAGACGTCTTTCAAGACAGCACTCAGTCTTAGACGACAGATCTTCGATGACGGATGGGATCCATGTACTGCCCAATGCACGCGCTTGCTTAAAACCAGTATACCTCTGCTAGTTTTTACCCCATCGCACTCTCTTGCTGTATGCTTTCTTCTCTCCCTCATTCCCTTCATCGATCGATCCGTTTTTGAAGTCAGATTTTTTGCTTTTTAAGTGAAAATTTATTTTATAAAAATTTTATTTGGCAAACATTTCATACAATTTATTTTGCTCCTGAATTTATGAATACAGGTCAGCAAAAAATTCGTTTTGTTACTCCATTGTCTTCAACGACGACTTCAAAAACAACGTCTTCGAAGTCTACTTTCACCACTCACGGTGAACTTTAAAAAATAAAAAAAATAAACTGGCCATTTCAGCCCTTGGAAGGACTTTGACCTAGCTTCTATTGATCAATTGTGTTGTGCGTGTTGTTAAATGTTTGATCACAAATGACCGAGAACTGGACCTACGTGCTTAATGCCGACTCCGAACGGCTTATGTTCTCAAGAAGCTTTACATGGCAATTTTTACTCTCTGAGGTTTGCCATTGTCTGCAGAGAGGTGACGACCGAACAGAAAAATTAATTCAATTGAAAAAACTTTCTGTCTGAGCTGGAATTGAACCCGGGCTACCGCAGTTCTTTAGCTTAGGAGCCACGCACTCTACCCACTAGGCTACGGCCGCCACACGCTCATTAATTATATTTTAGTACCACAGCCTTGGAAAATACCATCAACACAAATTAATTACGGTTTTGTTTATATTTGTAAGCTTTTTTGATTAGAGCAACTCAGTGGCGAACAGATGTATCCGTCTTCGAAGACGTCTTTCAAGACAGCACTCAGTCTTAGACGACAGATCTTCGATGACGGATGGGATCCATGTATTGCCCAATGCACGCGCTTGCTTAAAACCAGTATACCTCTGCTAGTTTTTACCCCATCGCACTCTCTTGCTTTATGCTTTCTTCTCTCCCTCATTCCCTTCATCGATCGATCCGTTTTTGAAGCCAGATTTTTTGCTTTTTAAGTGAAAATTTATTTTATAAAAATTTTATTTGGCAAACATTTCATACAATTTATTTTGCTCCTGAATTTATGAAACGACGACTTCAAAAACAACGTCTTCGAAGTCTACTTTCACCACTCACGGTGAACTTTAACTGAGTTTAAATGAACAATTCCATGATTGCAAATTTTCCGACGAAATTCCTTTTTACGATGGTTAAGCATCATAAAAAGCTCAAAATTAAAATCATCTGTCGATATCTTTTTGAAATAACTAACTTAATATATTTTTTTTTAAATCGAGTTTTTTGAATAATCGGTATTTGTATAGTTAAACGACACTAGAAGACTGAAATCTTAACTAGGATGTTAAATCTGATGAATGGCAGCATCTTCTTAACATATTAACTTCCTGTTCCTTCCTCTTCTTGATCGTATTGCGAAAAAAGCCCAATGTGTAAACAAAAACTGTTATTATTGAAAGCATCTTTACTATACAATTAAAAAACTTAAATGATAATAAAGTGTAGTCGATTAATATATAATTTTCTTTCAACATGCCTTATCAAGCCCATCCGCATGAATAAAATTGGCTAAAGTGTGTTTTTTGTGTGACTGAAAAGGTCATCTTCGAAAAATCTATTGCAAAATTATGCGAAATGGCGTGCAGCAGGAGAATTAAAAGAGCAAGTTTAAGATTTTTGATTGTGTTCGTCCACCGCTTTTACAAATTAAGGAAGGACAATAGTTTTAAGATTATAATCCACCTCCGGAATTATGTCTAATGCTAGGAGTCGTGATTTAAATTTTTTCCCATATTTTGACCAAGATTCGATAATCTGGGTTGAAGCTCTCTACTCAAGTCGTTAAATACTCGTAACTCATGGTAAAGCAGAATTCAAGGAAAATTCTTGTAAAAAAATGCTGAAGAATGTGGGCATCCTACGTAACATTAAAAAAATTTAGGTCTGATGAAATATGTTCAATTGTTCAGTGACTTTAAGAATGCAGTATCTTCATGCTTTGGATCTCATTTAGAAAATGATTGTAAAGACTAAGCATAGCTTCTTTTAAAAAGAGTTATCTGTACTTAGAAATAAGCATTACATCTAAAGTTCAAGCGGTATTTTAGTGAACCGGCCATGGATTCAGTTCCCTTCGATTTTTAAAAGTAAATAAAGTTTCAACTACTCATACTAGTTACGAAAAAGACTTTTATGAACAATATATCAATATAATAGTTGGCACATATGATTATATGTATATAATGTACAATACTTAATTTACATATTTATAATAACAGTGTAATTATGTTTTTACTTCTATTTATTAATGTCCAATGAATTTTCAACATTGAAAGCCATTTTTCTTATTTAATTTATGTATGATATTAATGTATTGAAAACGGATTACTCACAAAACTTAATTTTCTACATTTTCAACATTGAAAGCCATTTTTCTTATTTAATTTATGTATGATATTAATGTATTGAAAACGGATTACTCACAAACCTTAATTTTCTAAAAAAGAAAATATAAAAAGTTAGTTTTTATAGAAGATATCGGCAGATGATTTTAATTTTGAGCTTTTTATCATGCTTAAGCGTTGTAAAAAGGAATTCCGTCTGAAAATTTAAAATCATAGATAATTTAATTTAAACTCATTTCAAGATCACCGTACACAGATATAAGAAATTTTAGACATTTTTTCAATATATAAAAAATAAAATAAATAAAACGTGAATAAAAACAAAAATTGTACTATTAAAAAATACAACTTTGACGGCATCGTTCGCAACTTCATTTATAATTTTCATCAAGAGACTTGAGGTTGAGGGCGCCTTGGCATAGTTACGCCCACCCGCAACGCGGGCACTGCGGGCCCGCATTTTACGCCACTATAAACTGTCATATCTTCAAAAGTAATGCATGAGTTTTTAAGATAGATGGCTCGTTGAATAGGTAAAACCATAGCTCTTCTTTTGATACCCATAAAAAATTCACTAGTTTTTTAGGCCACTTTTTACAACTTTGGACCCCTATAACTTCTAAACGACTTCAGAAATGGACTTAGAAGGTATTAATACATATGATTAAAAAAGTTTTAAAATTCAAATTTTCATTATTCTTCAATTGTTCCATTTCTTCTTCTTCCAATACGATTTTAATAATAAGTTCTACTTAATATTTTCCGTCATCGCGATGTACGTACTTCGGTACTCAGGACAAAAATGACAATTCACGAAAAATTTTGAGTATGAACATTTTTGTGGTCTAACGATTTGACAAACGGTTTGATGAGTGATTTGAAATGTGAACGGGGGATTTGTCACATCGCTTCAATGCGTTTATTGTGAATGCCCTCTACTTTCGTTTGAGGTTTATAAAAAATTTATTCCATTATTTTGGTTATTCACTTTATAG
The DNA here is from genome assembly GCA_963920525.1 of Dichetophora obliterata. Taxonomy (NCBI): domain Eukaryota; kingdom Metazoa; phylum Arthropoda; class Insecta; order Diptera; family Sciomyzidae; genus Dichetophora; species Dichetophora obliterata. The sequence goes on along the minus strand of OY986436.1, from coordinate 61,394,864 downwards.
TAGCACAAAATATAAATAATGAAAATAGTTATTAAAGTTTTAAAAGGCCAAGACTGCACTTTAGATGTAAGTATTTATGAAATTATTTACAATTGCTCTCCTTATCGCCGATACTTAGGTGACTCCTGAGACAACAATACTGGATATTAAACAACAAATTGAAAAGTCCATGAAAATTCCAGTTGGCAATCAAAAACTTCTGTTACTCGGACGAACGCTCAACGATGAGCAAACTATTGCCGCATATCCCAACATAAAGGATGAAACAAAGCTTAATTTAATTGCAATGAAGCCAGACGGTCTGAAGGATGCTATGTATCGGTCTTTCCGGCGCTACTACAATGAGCAGCAAGCCGATCGCCTTACCACGGTTTTCATGAAAGATTTCGAAAAGAGTGTGTCGCTTTTAAGTTTTGATGATATCGAACGACTTGCTGACTCTCTGCTAACGGCACAGGAATCACAAACATAGAAATGATATCCAGTATATAATACCTAGGAATAATTTTTTTTTAACTACAAGACGGGGGTGTGAACTTTAAATTGTTGAAAATTTGGAAGGAATTAATGCAACACGAAATATATTCATGTTATAATTTTTACTTTGGTAATTTATTAAGAAGTAATACGAATAAACCGAGCTATTTTTATGAAATAAGATTTATGTTTATCATTGAAATTTAACTTAATTACGTACAACATCCTGATAAACCATGATGAAAATAAAAACTAATCATAAATGTCTAAATTTTGAGTTCAAGAAGATAATCCAATAATAAAAAAACGCTATACTGTGCTTGGTAGACCGCGAGTAGACAGCTCGGAGTGAGACCAACGTGTTCTTAAGGGGAGGTTTTAGTAGAAATCGGCGAAAAATTTTTGTTTTTTTGCTTTATTTTCATTATTGGGATCTTAAAATATGTAGTCTGAAGGATATTTCCCTATCTAATTTATTTTAAGAGTCGTAGCGTATTAGACGAGAGAGTGCGTCGGCAGAAAAACAGGTAAAAACGCGTTTTTCTCGAAACTTTTCCGCGCTGTACACAATTCCGCTTCAACGACTTGACCAATTTCGATGTTTGACGGCTCAAATTAAAGCTTATTCAATTTAGGGGGCCTTTGGGAAGCGTTCTTTCCAAAATTTTTTTTTTATTAAAATCGGAAATCTACAGGGCCCCCAAATTTCATCTAGGTTAATATTTTTTTTTTGTTTTTTCGTTTCAGATCACTTGGCAGGGCTGTAGAGTGCTATCGCCGCGCATGGCTTTGATCAGCGAGACCTTCAGCCTCCATTTTGAATTATTTTTCATCGAAAAAACTGTATAATGGTCTCGAAATAAATGCCACAAAAGATTTAAAAAAAAAAGATTAACGTTCGCTTGAAAAAAGTCCTGAAATTTCTTTACGTGAAATTACGTTTCTACTAGAACCTCCCCTTAGGCGCAAATCATGTTTCGAACCAGTCATTGAAACAACACAAAATAATTAAGGAAAGCCAATTTATTATTTTGATCCGACATTTGTCCAATTTGTCCAAAAGTTGCAACTTTTTGCTAAAAAACTGTTTCCGTACTTTTTGCATTTTTTCACGCAAAGAGAGCATTTTTCCGCCTACTCTCAAATTGTACAACTTACTAATTTCTTCTACAAAAGTACGAAAACAGACATATTATTGCTTTAATTAATTTTTCTTATAAATATTGTGGGTTTCGACCCCTAAGAATATTAAATAAAAAAAAAATTTCACAAACTGATGTACGTGATTAATTAGTTACTAAAACTTCTTGGAAATACTTCGTTTCTACTACTTCGTACTAATACCATTCAAGACACTGTAATAAGGTACCAAAAATATTAAATAAGTTTAATTTTGAAGTGGTTACGTGTCCAAAAGAAGCTGTAAAACAGTGACCCAACCAGAAAAACAACGTTCTAAAAAAATTTAAAATTTTTGATTTCGACTAGTAAGAATAATACATACCTTAAAAAATATTTTTTAACTGTAGTTCTTGGTGCGGGATTAAAACGGATAAAGATTTTTGAAATGAAAAAAATACTTTGAATCCAATTTCAGTTTATTTTATTTTCTTTTATATTCTTTATAATTTTGGTACAACGTTTTTAATCTTTACCACTTAACGTGAATAAACCTTCGATATTAGCTGCGTTCCATTCGCATCAAAATAATCTAGATTTTTTTTTTACATGCAAAGCAAAAACAAAAATAATAATCCTACAACAAATAGGATTATTTTTGCTATCCATATAAAATTAAAATATAGCCTTTCAAAAATTTTAAACACAGGTGCCGCACCAGCATATTTTTATAATCTGTCATTTCATTTTTTGAATTATTTGTTTGTTTGATACAATGACCATTAGGTAGCCATGACAGCTACCTATTTTCTCATGAGCTGCGATCATCGAATGTTAAACAAAAGGAAAAACAAACAGCGTGTGTCACACACATTGGACGCATTCAGCGGAGCTAACAATTGCACTTTAATTATTTATATAATTGTATAAAATTAATAATTAAATTAAATAATTTACAATTTTTCTGACGTTTAGAGTAAAACACATTCAGGGAAAAACATCGTTCACTAAGGTATCGCTACCATAGCAGTTCACAGCAGTTTTGAACGACACACGTTCTCATGACACCTAATAGTTATTAGCTGCGTTTCTTTCGCCTTAATATAATCGCGACAACAAATTTTTTTAAAGGAACGGCAAGAAAAACGACTCGTAGAGGGCACTACCGTTGCAGTCAAAATTATATTCAAACAAGCAATCATGATACAATAACTACTAGGTGTCATGAGAACGTGTGTCGTTCAAAACTGCTGTGAACTGTTATGGTAGCGATACCTTAGTGAACGATGTTTTTCTCTGAATGTGTTTTACTCTAAACGTCAGGAAAATTGTAAATTATTTAATTTAATTTTTAATATTATGCAATTATATTAATAATTTAAGTGCAATTGTTAGCTGCGCTGAATGCGATCAATGTGTGTGACAACACGCGGTTTGTTTTTTTTTTTTTAACATTCGATGGTGGGAGCTCATGAGAAAATAGGTAGCTGTCCTGGCTACCTAATAGTCATTGTATCAAACAAACAAATAATGAAATGACAGCTCATAAAAATATACAGGTGCGGCACCTGTGTTTCAAATTTTTTAAAGGCTATATCACAATTTTATATGGATAGCAAAAATAATCCTATTTGTTATAGGTCCTATTAATCCTAATAATCCTATTTGTTTTTTTTTAATTCCTGGAAGTAAGGTTAGGAAAGTGTAACTTAAAACATATAATTTTATTAAAGCCAATACTTTTATTTAACTAACTTTAAATCATACAGCCTAACCAAAAAATATTTTAATGTCGAATCCAAATTTAGTGTGAGCTTTTCTGATATTATTTCTATAGAATTTGCTGTCAAAAAGCTTACACTAAATTTAGAGTCGACATAAAAATGTTTTTTGGTTAGGCTGATTGTCTAACACTTCTTTGTTAAATAAATAGCTGCGTTTCGTTTGCCTTAATAGGGCTATTCCCGATTACGGGCAAATAGCGTGGCATCGTAGCATTTGCAAAATATGATGGCAAATATTTTCAACACAACAACAAAATGTACAGATTTGCATTTGCCGGACTGTGTCAAATTTGCAACACTAAAATCGCATTGCATACAGTCGAGCATGGGAAACTTATTTGCCAATCAATCAGCTGTCACATTTTTACCAAACGCCGCTAATAAAACAAAATTAACGGACTCTGATATGGAACTCATTTTGATAAATAATACACTTTGATAAATAATAATGAAAAACACCACAAATACAGTTCGTGTTGTTTTTTTCCCCTCCAAAACAGCTGTGAGTTTTGTTTGCAACAGTGTTCTAAAAAGTGTGCTCACAGTTGATGGCTATTTGCCCGTAACTGGGAATAGCCCTAATATAATCGTGATAGCAAATTTTCTCAAAGGAACGGCAAGAAAAGCGACTCGTAGAGGGCACTACCGTTTCTGTCAAAATTAAATTCAAACAAGCAATCATGATACAATAACTATTAGCAAAAATGATCCTATTTGTTATAGGACTATTATTTTTGTTTTTGCTTTACATCTAAAAAAAAATAATCTGGATTATTTTGAAGCGAATGGAACGCAGCTAATACAGGAGGAAACTGAGTACAGTTTTGGAACCAGTGTTGCAAATACATATAGGAGTGGCAATGGGTTAACCATAAATTGTAGACTAGTATTATTTATCCAAACATGTCTGAATATATGAGTACTGCTATTATTTCGTTCGCAACTGTATAAGGTATATCTAACATAAACAAGAGGTAGGTCTACTGTAATATTTGGTCATGTCTAACGTAAAAAACAGTAAATGTTGCGTATAAAACATATAGCACTAACGTACAAAATGGTTAAATGTTACGTATCAAATATGTAGGACTAACGAATAATTGAAAAAGTACAGAATATTTTTTCTTTTAATTTTGAAACTCAATAATATTTTATTTCATATTAATTGAAATTTCACAAGTTAATTAAAATAAATTAATAATGACAGCTAATCATTTAATGCAAATTAGTACAGTAAGTGACAATGCGTTCGTTCTGTAACTAAGTCTTCATTGTGCACTTCGCCACTAATTACGGAATGGTGTACTTTCCTTAAAATGACTTCCCTTATAATTTTATTCTTTTGTATTCTTTCTCTTTCTTAGTCTAATTAATAGCCCTATTCTGGCAAAGTGACAATTGCTTCCCAGTATTTTTATTATTTCTATGTGTTTGTTGTAATTTTTTTATTTCAAAACAAAATTTGAAGCTGAAGTTTGCCATCACTAGCAGTTCGGTGAGGTGCGGAGTGGGGTCTTGTGACCGTTCACGTGTACCCTCGCCGTACAAATAATCACGTGCATGCGTCATCGGCACGTCATTAATTCAAACCAAATAAAAGAAATTCCCGACCAGAAATAAAAGTTAAAATTTTAAAAAGGGCGAAAAAGTAAAATAGTTTTTTGCACTCCTGACTGTGAAAACTTCGCTTAGTTACAATTTTTAAAATTAATAGTATACTTTAAATCAAAGTATCAAAGATTTTTTTTTTGTCTCTAGGACTCATTGACCTCAGTTAACCCCTTTTAGTACTGACCCACCGGACCTCAGTTTCTACCATCTTAAGGTACCATTTTGATTTCATAAGTGTAAAGCCCATAAAAAATCAATAAACCTTTACTGACAAAATATTTCACTACTACCACAAGAAATATTTTTAAAATTGCTTTTAGTTTTTTTTTTTGCAAAACGTAGGGCAAATTTTTAAAATTTTTGTCATATCGTATTATTAATTGCTTTATTATTATCGCTTTAGATCAAGTAAGTTTTTAAGAAGGCAACAACAACAACAACAACAACAACTCTGTATAGAGTCAATCACTTAGCTGACTTGACAGTCTGTTTCGGAAATCGTTACATTTTCCTCTTCAGTAGTCTTTGAGTGATTTGATTGAGTAGAGTTGATGGTATTGATCTATAAATAGCCTACTGCTTTGAAATGTCATATGATTAGCAGCCATACAATTCAAAAGAATGAATTCCTAAATCTGCGAAGTCATATACTAATTTAAACAGTGAGTTGATCCCAGCTTAATCACTCAAAGACTACTGAAGAGGAAAATGTAGCGATTTCCAAAACAGACTGTCTAGTCAGCTAAGTGAGTGACTCTATACAGAGTTGTTGTTGTTGTTCCCTTCTTAAAAAATTACATGATATAAAGCTCGCAATTTAATTCATGTTATAATTTAATAGATCCTAAAACTAATATCGTATTATTTTTATAAAATATGCAACGAAAATGTTCTTATCCTAAGCTACCATCCTAATGTACCATTCTAATTTAATACAATTAAAACCGTCAAAAAACCATTTAACACTTCCAAAGAAAATCACATAAATAAAACACAGAATTTCATAGAGGAAAAATTGTTGATTAAAAACCCACTTTATTATTTTACTAAGAAATTTTTCAAATATTGAAATCATCGAGTTTTAAGCGATCAAATTTCGACGTGAATCAAGTAGGCTGTATTTCTGCCGCCACTCGAGTTTAGATAAAATGTAACCCATTCGTTGTTCATCGATGACAGCATTGGCCGATTCATTTACTACGTTGACAATTCTCAAAATACTGATAATACTGTATTTCTACTGCCCGTCGAGCTTAGATAAAATGTGACGCATTAATTGTTCATCGGTGACAGCAATAGAAGATCCATGTACTACGTGGACAAAGCACTCAGTATTTTGAGAATGGCATAGGCTGTGAATATAATTATGTTTAGTAAGGATATATATCAAATGAAGCTGTTTACTTTACCTGGTAATTCGATTATGTCATTTGAGTATTGCAATGCTTCAAGTTGGTCTTGCGTTGGCAATTGTAGGCAAGCTTGCTCAGTCAATATGAATTTTTTTCAATTGATCATACTGAAGTATGATTCACTTTCAAAATTTATAAAATTGTCTACTTCTGGACAGAACATTTGTCGAATGCAGCCTGTTGCTTCTGTGAGTGCTGCTAAGATCTTTGCATATCTATCTAAACACACTAGCGGGTCTTGGTCCGTTATCATCGATAAAAAAATATTTTCGGGGTGAAAGAAGTACGCGTTATTTTTTATTTTAAAACATTTGATTAGCTAGTGTGCGGCGAAATTTATTTTTTCGATACGGTTTAAAGTACATGCATATAACTGTAGACTTAGACCAGTGGTCCCCATTTCATAGTTCGCGATGATAATTAAGTACATCCGACGTATAGCTCATACAGACTTTCCCTGCCGTTCTAAATGTCCATCCTACATGTAGCATAGTCTGAAACCCCCTTAAGATTATTAATACGAAATAAATAATAGAATAGGGGCCCTCAAACGATACTACATGTCCATCCGACCTGTCAAGTCATCACACATGTAGTATCGTTCGTGTGCAAGAAATCAAGGCGGATGGTCATGTCCAATGGAAGTCGAAAATTTTTGACTTTTTGCTAAGTACGTCCGACATGTAGTTCCGTTTGCGTGCGTGGCCATCCAACTTAGTACATTTTGCCATTTGTTGCAAATTTTCAGAGAGAGCACATCTCGCGGCAAAACTGCCGAACGTAAGAAATATTTTATTTTGACACGAATTTTTTTATAATAACCTACGATTGTGATGGCTTAGAATATTTTAAGCAAAAAACATAACAATAAATGTCCAAAACAATTAATATTAATATTTTTAATTGATGTTAACTCTTCGGCAGCTAAGAAATAATGAAGTCTATCCAAAGTCTATCCGTCATGTGCGATGTGTGTGAGGGCAATGAAAAAAGTCCCGTTACTTTATCGAACTACATGTACGTCCGTCATGTAGTATCGTTTGAGGGCCCCTAATAGCTTAAATAAACATTTATATTCTTTGCGCGAGTCGAATCGTTTCTATAGCGGAGGTCACATGATCCTACATGTTGACACGCCTGGTGTGATTGCCTTGAATTTGAAACATTTCTTGAAATTGAAACATTTAAAATTCAAGATAACATGTTGTCAGTCGGCTGTATCGAGCGTTCGAACGATTATATACGAGGCTTGCCCTACAATGCGTGACAACATGTAGGACCATGTGAACCCCGCTTACTAAGGCCCAGTTATAATAAACGTAATGTAAAGTAACGTAATGTTGTCAACTGTCATCGTGACGGGACGTAATGTAAGAAAACGTTGTAGCAATTATAATAGGCAGTAGCCAGGTTGTTGTGTGTCGTAAATAATTGCACGTTCCTGTACAAATACAATTAAATCTTCGTCATCCATAGCTGTGGATACATAAAACTATCACATTAATAACGAAAACTCAACAAAAAGCATAGTTCAACAATATAAAATAGCGCAATAATCGAATCTAACCTCAATGTTTAGTTGTTCTTTGAACAGACGTAATGTAAAGTAAAGTAGAAATCGAAATCCAAAGGATCTTTACGTCCCGTTACATTACGTTACTGCTATTATAATCACTTGTATAAGAAAAGTATTGATTGAAACAGTAAGTGACAGAACACACTGCTGCAGTGGCATTTCACTGCATTACGTTACGTCTATTATAACTGGGCCTTTATGGATGGAAACCCAATTTATTCTCCTACGGAACACCCTGCTACTACAATATTTTGTTTATCTCGCTGTCAATTGCAGCCCTGCCAGAAACTTATGAATGAAAATGGAACATTACAAAACCTTTCGGCGAACGTTTTAAACACAACGGAGTCAGCTGTGAACGTGTGCGTAACATAACCGCGGATGTAAATTTCAGAAATTTCGTTGTTTTCGTCTCTTTATCCTCTTTTGATCATTGAGCAACATAAAATAAATTAGAATTGAATGAAGCAAATAAAAGAAGTTTCAAGATTTTCTGCATTATTTCGATTACGTTATTTACGCAAAGTGTTTGAGCAGTCTTACGTTACGGTTACAATAAAACCAACAACACCGACAGCGGTGATTGTTTATATGATAATATCGAGTGTTGCAAGAAGATTGTAATAAAAAAATTGTGTAACACAAAATTCATAGCTTAAAAAATGCTTTAAGAAATATATAATAATAGAAAATAAAAAATAGTTTGTGATCAAAATAGAAAAACGACCAAAAAATAAAACAAGTATAGATAAAGAAAAGGAAATATAAACGGCTATGTAGCCGAAAAATCAATTTGCAAATAATGGCATGTGACGAAGAGGAAGAAGCAATCAAAAAATTAATGTGAAAATTGAAAGTAGAAAAAATAGAAAAAATATATAAAACAAGAATTTGCGAAAAAATAGGTAATTCATACAATATTTAAGTGCATTTGTTGTGTTTTATATGGTGTTATCGATTCATTTTTTGGATTAAACTTGAGATAATTAGCAGATCTACACCGTCTGGCAAGACTGGTGTTGGTCTGAGTGTGCGTTTGTGGTAAGTAGCAGTGCCTTTTTATTACTATTTTTTATCTAATATTTTTTACTTTTGTAATATATACATAATTAAGTTTACTATTTTTTGTGTCTTAATATAATAAATAATCGCCGTTCTTATCTGAAGTCAATGCAGTCAATACATGGAAAATATTTCTATATAGCTAAATTAATTGAATTTTTATCAGCGTAGCCAGTGTTGCCAACAGATGAATTTTGGTATTTCGATTTTTTGGTAAGCATTTTTATAGTAAAGTTCTGAGTTATACAATTTTCTCTAAAATTTGTTATAAAAAAATAATTCAGTAGAACCTCAGAAATTAGAAGAATTAAGAGAATAATTTTACTTTAGGGCCCGGACCCGAATATTTTTTTAATTTTATTAAGTGTATTTGAGCCTTCTAAGCCTAAATATGAAAACAAAAAGAGTCGCTCTCGTTTGGTTTAGGAGGTAAAATTCGCGAAAGCTGAAAATTCAATGCAAATATTTAAAATTGTTGAAGCTAGTTGCACTTTGCCGAAGTCTACATTCTGCTGTCTACAGGGGCGTACCGAGGCCATTTTGATTGGGGGATATCAATGTATTTCGGCCGACTGGATACCCTTAAGTCCCGACTTTTTTTTAAATACTACAAAGTTGAATTATATAAAGTTACTCAATCGTTCGATCAATATAAATATATCTTAAGGGGTCTTTTTTATTTGAACGGCTAAGAAAAACACTTTGTAATTATTTTTACCAAAAACTTTTTTTAATAATGAAAAAAGATCTTGTGTGCATCAAAATACATATAATGAAGTATGTTTTGAATTTTTTTTTTGGTTTTGCCTTTTATCTGCTCTCTTCAGCTTTTCGCAATTTGGACATAATTTTTCGAATCAAAAACGGTGGCAAAGATTTCTCAGCTTTTACAACAAGTAACTGAAATTTTTTATATCCAAACGATAATACTAGAAACTATAAGATTACGTATAATCAGACAACTAAACCTCATACCTGTTTTTGGCGCCATTTTCAAACAAAAATTGAAAAATCACGTTATTTTTTTACATTTCCAACGCTCTAAAAATGAGAGTTTTAGATTTTATTAGATGATTGTAGGTAGTAATCTTAGAGATTTTACAATAATAAATATAATGCAAAACAGTTTTAGCTCAAACGGACTTTTTTGTTAATCTTTGGTACCGTTTTAAGATATCCTGAAATTTTTAACCCACATATAGTTATACTTTTCAATCTTTCGATCTCTTTCAAGTGAAGAAGATCCCTCAAAGGCAGTTAGTTTTCATATCGTTCGCTCTATCAAAGAAAATAAAATAGAAGTATTTCAACATTATCGAATCAGCATTTAAAATCTTATTTTCTTCAATTTTTAAATTTTTAAAAAATTTTTTTTTAATGTTTTAAATTAATTAAAAAATAGTGTTTTTAATAATAAATACAAACTTAATTTAAAAGTATACCATTTCAATATTAATTCTTCTTTTTTTAATTCCGCTTTTAATTGAAGTGAATCCAACAAAGAATTTTTTGGTAACAATTTTATTGATTCCTAGAATTCGCTTTTGGGTCAAGTTATTAGAAAAAGAATTGGATTAAAGAGTTCATACAGAGAAAGGCTTTGTTGTTTCTAAGCAACTGCTTAATTTTTCTCGCATCAGTGAGGTTATCTTATCCAATACAAGTTTAAATTATCTTCTATAAAAACAGTTCATCCAAAAATATGCCGCGTTGGCATTGTTATTATCCAAACGTTTCGTCGCAAGACGACGGCGATGGCGAATTTAGAATTCCTTTTCAGAATCAACATTAAAAGATTTTAACAATGCAACAGCACTACTTATTAGGTTATCCGTACCTTCAGAGTCCGAATTTATTTTTTGTAATGTACCCTTAAACAAGAAATAAATTTCATAGCATCTTAATAAATAGTCAGTTCAACGGCTTCAAGAGATTCAGTCAGGAGTTTCATATTTAATTGCACATTTTTAATAAAAACAAGACTTATAATAAAGTGCACAGAAATGAGTTGTTTTGATAGCGAATATGCAGCATTTTGAGTCCACTTGTCAATTTTCTCAGAGCTTAGAGAAATTTCGTTTGAAACATCAACAATGACATAAAGCGATGCTTTTATAATAAATGAATTTTGAATGCAGATTTAAAAATGGTGTTCTTTTTGCCATCATCTCGAGTTTAAAAGTTAATACTTTTTGTCAATAGTTTCACTAAATCCTTTCAATTCACTATTTATTTATTTATTATAATTGTATTTAAATTGAAATGTTAAGTCTATGAAATTTAAAATTATACTTCAGAGTTCTTGAGCTAAGAAAATTTCTTTAAGTATGTTGGCCGATTTCGATCATTAAATTTTTTATTACAAATAAAAATTTCAATCTCAGAAAGTTCTACAAAAATGTACTAATAAGGTTTTAAAAAGGGGAATATGTGTGGCAACTAAGTAAACCTTTGTTTGTTTGGGCTTGTTTTATTCCACTTATTATTTAAACTTTTTTGACAAGGTATTTGTATCAGGGACTGTTATCATTAAGCTTTATCCAACAACTTAAGCATTTATCATTATTTTATGATTTTCAAGTTTTTGCTCAGATATAAAAATAGTCATCTGATTTTATCTTTTCAATCTTAAACAAAAATCATTAATATTTTTTTGGTCAAAAAAAAATCATTGACGGTTTTTATTTTTAGTAAAAATAATAATTAGGCCGACTCTAAAAAAGTAGGGAGGGTAGTCTACCCCCTTTCCCCCGCTAGTTACGCCCCTGACTGTCTACAGTACTTCTGTATATAATTATCTTTTTATTTTATCACTTGTATTATATATTAAGACACATCATTAAATTAAAAAACCGAAAATTTTCAAAAAGATAAAACTCGCCGCGATTACTTCGTAAAAGGGGAAATTAGCTTCAACACACTTAAAAATTTGCACTAAATTTTCAAACTTTCGCGAATTTTATCTCCAAAATCAAACCAGAGCGACAATTTTTAGGCTTAGGAAGTACTTTTTATAAAAAAAAATATTCGTGTCCGGGTCCTAAAGTAAAATTATGCCAAATTAAGCTATAACGTAAAATGTAGACACTGTATAAAATTAACACATTTATAATTGGTTTAATACTTTATTGGGAACATTTTACCTTAAGCCAACAATGGACTTTTTTACTTTTTTTTTCAAAATGTGTATTGAAGCTAAAAAAAAGGCAATAGTGAAAAAACTAAGGGCCGCTCTCAAGTAGCTTAGATGTTATAGGGGTCCAAAGTTATCAAGGTAATAAATCAAGGTAATGCAAGTATCTATTCAACGAGGCTTAAAACTTAACCCGTCGTTAGTGTGGTGGGGTATGACATACCCCAGAGACCTTATTTCCTTCAATATCTTGTAAGTAGTATTTGTAGGTTTCAATAAAAATATTATTTTGTTTTAATTGCAACGCACTAAAAATATTGGCATAATTGAAAAATAGTGAAAACTCAAATTTAAATTTTTTTTAATTATATGTAAGACCTTCTAAGTCTAAATCCGGAAAAATTTCAGGTCGCTCTCAAGTCGTTTAGAAATTATAGGTGTCAAAAGTTGTAAAAATTGGCCTGAAAACTCGTGATTTTTTTTCCTACAAAACTAATAATTATGGGTATCAAAAGAAATGTGATGCTGTTACCTATTCATCGAGCCATCAATCTTAAAAATCCATGCGTTGCTTTTTTATTTATTTATTTATTTGTTTGAGTCTATGAATTATAAATTCTTATAGACTAGACATAAGTAAATATATAATAAATTAAAATTAGATAAAAGAAAAGCAATTTTATATTAATTTTTACAAACGAAAAAAGGAAACGAAGAAGCAAACAAATTTAAAATTGCAATACTTAGCTTATAAGATAAATGATAGAAAGCTTTTTAGATTATCCTTAGACATAGTTAAATCAATACAATATTTTAGAGAAAAATCATTAAATAACATAAGTGCTCTAGTAATAGGCTCATTTAAGGCATTATTTGTTCTATGAAGTTTGATAAAAAATACTTTAAAATAACACAACTGTCTAGACGGAATACCGTCCAGATACAATATCCTGAATAAACAGAAGTGATTGAAGTTTTCTTCGAGATTCCAAAGATTTTATACCCATTAAAAAGCACCGCACATTATATGGGGAAGGTTTACATTAGTATACATAGGCCTTAACATTGATCTGGTGGCAGATTTCTGAACACGTTCGAGTCTTAATGTATGAACGACATAAGCTGGGTCCCAAATTAAGGAGGCGTATTCCAGCCTAGATCTTATTAAAGAGTTATATAGCACTTTAAATGTGTGGGGATCCCGAAATTCACTACAATTTATGCGAAGAAAAGCAAGGAGTGAATACACTTTGGGCAGAATAAAGTTAAAATGCTCTACAAAAAGAAACTTTTCATCAAAAACTACCCAAAGATCTCGAATCATCTCAAAACATCATCAACCAAAACAGCTTCAAGTCATCAGCATATAAAGAAATCGTGTGTTCTTAAAACATTTATTAATATCCTTTATATATGATACTAGCTGAAACCCGGCGCGTTGCTGCCACTCTCCCTTGTCAAACGCCCATAAAATGTTATCAGTTAAACAGCATGTCTAAATTGAGGTAGAATACTGAATTCCGAGACTGCGACCTATATCCACAAAGCTATTCGATATAACAAATTTGGGTTGTATAGGAAGTGCCACGCCCTCTTGATCACCGCTCATAGAATGTAATAAATTAAACTGCATGTGTACATGGAGGTTGAATACCGAATTCCAAAACTGTGCGACATATAACTACAAAACTATTCGATAGCATTAATTTGGGTTGTATGGGAGGTGCCACTGCCCTTTTCCTTACGTCCATAAAATTTTACCAATGAAACTGCATGTGTAAATTGAGGTCGAATACTGAATTCCGAGGCTGAGTTACCTATAAGTACAAAGCTATTCGATATCGCAAATTTGGGTTAAATTGGAGGTGTCACGCCCCCCCCCCGACAAACTCTAAAAAATTTTATCAGTAAATCTGCAAGCGTAAATTTTGGTCGAATACTGAGTTCGATATCACAAATTTTCGTTGCATGGGAGGTTCCACTCCCCCTTGATAAACGCGCTCATAAAATGTAATCAATGAAACTACATGTGTACATTGAGGTCCAATACTGAATTCCAATGCTGTGAGACCTATATCCCCAAAGCTATTTGATATCTCTAATTTGGGTTAAATAGGAGGTTTCACTCCCCCTTGTCGATATCACAAATTTTCGTTGTATGGGAGGTGCCACTCCCCCTTGATCAACGCTCATAAAATGTTATTAATGAAACTGCATGTATAAATTGGGGCCGAATACTGAATTTTGACGCTGATATTCGATATCGCAAATCTACGTTAAATGGGAGGTGCCACGCCCCTCTTACCAATGAACATAAAATTGAATCAATGAAACTGCATGTGTACATTGAGGTCGAATACTGAATTCCGGCGTTGTGCGACCTATAAATCCAAAGCTATTTGATAGCACAAAGTTGGGTTGTATGGGAAGTGCCACTCCCCTTTGCCCTACGCTCATAAAATGTAGAGGAATGAAAGTGCATGCATAAATGTAGGTCGAATACCGAATTCTTACGCTGTCAATCTATAACTTCAAAGCAATTCGATATCGCAAATTTGGGTTGTAAGGGAGATGTCACGCCTCCCTGTCCAACGCCCATAAAATAAAACCATTGAAACTGCATGTGTAAATTGAGGTCAAAAACTGAATTCCAAAGCTGAATTCCTATAACTTCAAAGCTATTCGATATCACAAATTTGGGTTGTATGGGAGGTGCCCCTCCCCCTTGTCCACTCCCATAAAATTTCATCACTGAAACGGTACGTCTAAATTGTGGTCGAATAACGAATTTCTAAGCTGTGCGACCCATAACTCTAAAGATATTCGATAACAATTTTTTATATATATGTGGGAGGTAAAAGGGGGTGTGGCATTTCCTCTTAAACCATCTCGTACTCAAAGCAAAGCGTACTTACAAAATTTGAGCTCAATCGGACCAATAATTTCGAAGTATTTTAATATTTTCTTAAAAGTAAGCATAGATGAAGTGTGACCACGCCCATTTTTATCAAAGTTAATGATAGTTATCATACGAACTTATTTACCAAATTTTAATTGAATACGACCAAAACCGTCTTAAATACAGCATTTTTATTGATTTGTGGGCGACAAAAGGGGGTGTGGCATTATATTTTTCCTAAACCAGTAGAACGAAGTATCCAATTTGGTTCAGTCGTTTTCAAGTTTTAATCATCCGAACAAATCACGATTCATTTTTATATATACAGAAATTGATTTGTGGGCGGTAAAAGTGGGCTTTGTAACCATCTGAACAAAATTACTAAATCTTAGTTTTTTACGATCGAAACCATCTGATATATATCCTTTATTTGGTTTGTGGTCGATAGGGCAAATTTGGCTTGTATGGGAGGTACCACGCCCCCTCGTCCAAACGTTACCAAACCTCACAGGAACACTCACTCTTCTCGGCAGACGTTGTTCTGCCATAGACCGCCTTACTGCCATATACGAAAATGTCGAATAGCTGCCGAAAGTAACCATATGAACTAAACAACCAAATATAGCACTTTCGTTGTTTTGCAAGCGGGAAAAAGGGGTGCTGCAAAATATTTCCTTAGAGCCATCTCGTAATCGAAACAAATCGAATGCCCAAATTTCAGCTCAATTTAGGTTTAGCCTGGCGCATTTTACTTCACTCGACGCTAACTCCCCGAAAAGTGAGTTTAACTAAAGTGGGACAGGCCTATTTTTAGTGCACTTGCCGAGAGTAACCATATGAACTGAATTACAAAATTTTTGTCTAAAACGACCCAAACCGTTGAAATAAAACGTTTTCATTGGTTTGTGGGCGGTAAAAGGGGGCGTGGAAACCAATTTTTAGTTCAGTTGCTGACAGTAACTGTACAAAATAAGCCAACATTTTAGCTCAATCGACCCAGTAGTCAATTTTAATAATTTCTCAAAAAGTGGGTGTGGCTATATAGCGATGACGCCTTTTTTTAGTACAGTTGCCGAAAGTAACCATACAAATTTAGGTATCACATGTTAGTCTCTTACGGTCAAAACTGATTGAAATATAGCATTTTCACTAATTTGTGGGCGCAAAGATGGGGCGTGGAAACCAACTTTACGTACAGTTACTGTCAGTAACTACACAAACCAAAGTACCAAATTTAAGTCTTATACGACCAAAACCGTCTGAAATAAACCATTTTCATTTATTTGTGGACGGTAAAAGGGGGCGTGGAAACCAATTTTTAGAACAGTTTTCGACTGTAACCGTACATACTAAATTACAAAATTTTAGCCTTATACGACCCAAACCGACTGAAATATAAAATTTTTATTGATTTGGGGCCGGTAAAAAGGGGGTGTGGTAAATTTTTTCCTAAGCCATCTCGTACCTGAAACAAATCGACTGCCAAAATTTCAGGTCAATCGGTTCAGTAGTTATGGAGTCTATAGACATCACACAGCCAGACACATGTCGTTTTGGTTTTTATATATATAGATATTGATTTGTGGGCGGTAAAAGTGGGCGTGAAAACATTTACATATAGTGACCGCCTCTTAGATCACCTACACAGCAAGTTTCACTATAAAAATGTGTAAAACTCCGGAATTGCCATGATTTCGAAAAAGTGGGCGTATTTATATTACGACCACGACCATTTTTTGTACAGTTACCGACAGTAACCATCTGAACAAAATTACCAAATCTTAGTTTTTTACGATTGAAACCGTCTTAATATATTTTTTTTTGGTTTGTGATCGATAGCGTAAATTTGGCTTGTATGGGAGGTACCACGCCCCCTTAACCATAGTTACCAAACCTCACAGGAACACTCTCAAGATGTGGCTTCAGTTTCCCTGCAAATTTCATAAAGATCGGTTCAGCGGTTTTGGAGTCTATATGTGATATAGCCACATCCCCACATCCCCACATACCCACATACATACATCCATTTTTATATATATAGATTAAAAGTAGGGGGCCAAGCCCACTTCCTTGTGGGGCACCAGATCCCGCCAAATAGCTGTAGAAGTGCACGTTATTTATAGAGATGGAACACTTCCTCAGAACAATATAAGAGTCAAACCACTTTAAAATAGCCGAGTGAAATCCCATTTTGGCTAATTTTCCGAAGCTAAGCATGAGACACTTTATAGAAAGCCTTCGAAAAATCTGCGTACACTACATCGACTTGGCAGCCAGACTCAAACAATGATACGCAATAATTTGAAAAAATTGCCAAGTTATTCACCGTTGTGAAGCTATAACTTTTGAAGATATAATTAGTTTTGTTATTTAATTATTAGCTTTGTAGAAAACATTTTTTTCTGTTGCGAGCTTGCTGAGCCTTTCACAAAGAATTTGACTTTCTACTAAAAAATAGTGATATAAGTAAAAAACAACAAATTGCAACTTGAGCTGCTAGCGTCCCGATCGATTGTATATGGCTATGCTATGGTGGCAGTCACGGGCACATCACGATCATGAATTGTTGTTTTAATGTAAATGGGAAGTTTGAGAGAGTGAGCGAGGGAATAAATTTTGACCATCACGGTCACCGAATGATTCGGCTCTCCATACCATGGCACAATTACTGACAAGGTAGTAGCGTAGACTGGCTTTTTTATTACGAGCGGCGATGGGTAGTTGTCAAAATTAGCTGTTCATGCAATTAATCAAAGAAAAGTGAATAAATAAGCGACGACTTAAACATAGCTAGTTAACCGCAGCAAACTAAAAACATTTCAATAAACTTCGCGAATAAAATTAATGAATCAAAGAAAAGTTAAAAATAATTACATACCTTCCAGGAAATGTGAGCATTCCCGGATGTTACCAGGAAACATTCCATGAAATGTAGGAAGCATTCCCCTTGTTGCACACTCCATTGCTTTTTTTACATAGCATGTCATTAGAGGGAAAGATTCCTCTCAGCTGTGTTAAAAATGAATGTGGAAACATTCCTCTCCGCTGTCTTAAAAAGCGAATTACAAGCAGTCCTCTTCCCTGTTCTAAGAATTAATGTGGAAACAATCCTATCCCTTGTTACGAAAATGCCCGGCCAGGATTCGAACCCGGGAACCCTAAGCGACAGTCAAGCGCGCTACCACTAGACTATCAAATTCTACAATAAGCGGCTAGAAAACAATGATATTAATATTTTCTATTGTCATTGCTTGACAATAAATAAAAGTTTCCAAATGCATTCTTAAAGAAGCAGTTTGGAAACAATATAAATATAAAACTACCCTTAAGCTTCCAAAAGATACGGTTTGGAAACAATATATATACAAAACTACCCTTAAACTTTCAAAACATACGGTGGGGAATGTTTCTTTATCACTTTTAGATGGAAGCCTTCCGATTTTTCCTGGAGGGATATGTATGCTAAATTTCAGCTCAATCGGATACCAACAAGTTGTCGAAAAATGGCTTGCAAGTTTTGACGGACATGCATACATACATTCATCCATTCATACATACATACTAGGGAAGTCAATCCTGGGATCCCGGACGATTTAAGGCCTTTTAAATCTCGTGATTGTCTTTCCTGGATCCCGGGATATTTAAATAAAAAATTTCTCTTACAAATATTCATGTAAATGCAAACATTTCAGTTTAAGTTGATATGAATATAGAATTAAAAAAAACTTTTATAGAAGTTGAAAAATATTGTCAGGACGATGAGTGTGAATCACTGGAGCAAAGACTTTGCAAAGTTTTAGAAGAATTTTCAACATCGGAAAGTCAGCTGTGTATTTAAAAATTGTCAGATATTCTGACTTAGGAAATAGTTTTGTTTTATGGTGAAGGCAATCGTGATCGAAACTTACAAATTGCTTACGACTATTGTACAAAAATTTTTCTAGCTAGCATAGAATCAGAACGGTGCTTCTCATCAGCGGGTTATATTTGTAATAATATTCAAACAAAACTCTCCAATTAAAATTGATACGAGTTGATCTGCTTAATGTATTACTTTAAAAATAATTAAAACAAAATATGTAATTTGATTTAGTCTTTTCCAACCTTAATTTGCACAACACAAAAAAATATGAAGACGGTGTACAAAAAAAAGTGTGACATTTATATAGTAATACCTTAAGCTGTTTTGTCTTTTTTTTATATTTTTTGTTCTTTAATCCTTTCAATGGCTAGACTAAACTTAGAACAAGATAATTTTTTTGAGGTAATATTCCTATCATTTAGGCCCTTAAAAGATGAAAAAACATACCTTTCATTTTAACTCGCGCTGCTTTCGTTTTACAAGCTTGTACAAAGAAAAAAATTGTTTTGCTAGTGTTCGGCACAAAGTTTTTTTAATATTTTAAAGGTTTCTCAGCCCTTTTGATCTTTGCTTTTAAACCCTCTTAATATTTTTGTCATTAAAGCCATAAAAAGATAAAAAAACATAAATTTGATCACTGTCCGGTTGATTTTTTCTTATAAAATAGGCCAAACAAATTTCGTTTTGCTTTTCTTCGCCACAAAAATGAAAATCCAAATGACTTTAGTGTCAAATATATCCCTCAATTTATTTTGATCATGTAGGTGCATCTTTTTTTATAGAACCAAACGATTTGATTAAAAAAAAAGCTTTGCAAAATAAATACATATAAAAAGTACTTTCTGACGTGTACAATATATTTGGCAAATCCACTGAAAAGGTTAAATTAATATAATTTGCTAGCCATTAATATTATTTATGTTTTTTTGTGTTTATTAACAATAAGAGCGTGAAGATAAATTCGTCAATCCGACGCTAACTTAGCAAAGACTCAAACCAAAATGTTTGTTCCGCAAAAAGTTAAATTCGTACTTTTTGCTAAGTACGAATTTAATTTTGGAAGGAAATTTCCTCCTAAAATGAAAATCGTTCTTTTTGGGGGAAAGTACGAATTTAACTTTTTGCGGAACAAAAATTTTGGTTTGAGTCTTTGGTAAGTTAGCGTCGGATTGACGAATTTATCTTCACGCTCTTAAACAAAATTGCATTAAAAATTTCCAAAAAGTTATCTTAAAAACAGAAACTCCCTTTTAGAACTCCCGGGAGGAAATGTTTCATGATTGGGCTGAATGCTTTTGATTGAAGGAACTATTGTTAAAGGAATATGTTAAAAATTTGCATTTTTACATTTTTTAGTACGAAAAAAAACGAAAAATATTATTTTAAAATAACACTTAAATGACCCGAAACCCCGTAAAATGCTCTAAAAATTAAAAATGTCAAAAAATGACAGTAAAATAACTTAAAAATGACAAAAAATGCCCTAAATCTAGTAAAAATGACCTAAAAATTAAAACCGATAAAAAACTATGAAAAATCAGAAAAAAATGAGTAAAAATCTTTCCATATTTGGAATTTAGGAAACATAAATGGATGTTCTAAATAACCAGGAAATGGCTTAGAAGTAGCAGAAAAAAGATGAAATATGAATCGCTTCAAAATAAGAATTTTTCTTTCGCCACTTTTTTTTTTAATTAGAATACAACAAATCGGAAACGTAAGAGTGAAATATATCAACATAATGGGAGTGGATTATAAATATGAAACGCACCTTATTAAGAATAAAACCTAATAAAATAGCTAAATAAGGTGATATTCTTGATTTTAAGTAGAGGTTTTTGGCTCTGTGCTCTTTCTCAATTTATTTATCTTCGTGCACTCTGTCTCTTTTCATTTTCTAATTACTACTTTTCAAACTTATTTTTGTACAAGTTTTTCAATGATTTCATAAATTTAAGTAAAAAGGATTGGGTTAATCCCTATTTTAATATGACTTTTTTGTTGTCATTCTGCTTTAAGCATTTTTATTTCCTGCCATGAAGCTGACCCACGTCTTTTATAGCAACTTCTTCCGGCTGTAAATGATTTCATTAAATTTTGTCTAGTTTTTCTTTTTTCCCTTTTTCCCTTTTTCCTTTATTCCCAATCAATATAAAACTCAATAAAAAATAAAAACGTTTGTGTGTGCAGCATCTGGCTATGCAGGAGGGTAGCAATCGGGAGCTATTGAGCAGTCTTTTTCCAGTCCGTGTCTGAGTTTAGTTTTTGCTTTGTTGGTTTGTCGTTGCTGTTGTCGTTATTTTTGGGTTGCAGTAATTATTTTGTTTGCTTGTGGGTTGTGTTTCAATTCTTGTTAATTCGGGTCACCACAAAGGTGGGTGGTTGAAAAACGTAAATAAGTGCATTTTGTGTACAAGTAATAAAAATAGTTTAAATAATGGTTGTGAATCAATTAGGAACACGTTATGCTAGAGATATAAAATTGAAATGCAAGTGAAAGAAATTAAAAAATGTGTTCATAACTAAAAAGTGTCGAAAAAGAAACAGCTGGATCTAACGAGTTACCTGTAAAATGTGACCGAAAGTTGTTATCTGCACATCTTCAGGTTATTTTTTTGGTTAGAAAAACAAAGAATAATTCGGAACAACTGTCACTTTTTGCAAAACATAGATGACATGTGTTAACTATAAAAAATTAGTTAAGAAAAATTATGTTGCTTACTATTTAACAAAACCGGTTTCAATTAATCGATTAGTTTGCGTAAACATTTGAATAATTAATATTGTCTATGTTAATTACACAGAAATAAGGTTAGTTTACAAACGTGATAATTTAATTTTATTCACATAATCAAATATTTACCTACTGTTTAAAAAACCCTATTGAAAAAAGTGAAGTCATTTCTGGCTTCGCCATCTATCATCTCTTCAATCAATAATTCAACCATATTTTTATTCAATCGACATATTTCACAAAAGAAACAAAATAAAAGCATAAAAAACAAATTGAAAAATATCTCAACTTTGCATGCAAACTACATCATTTATCTTGAATGTCACAAAAGGCCAAATATTTTTTGGCCATATGTTAATTTGTGCTTAGATTGTTGTCAAAACGCACCAAAAGCAGCTCTTCTGAATGTCCTTCAAAGCGTACAACAATAACTAGCTGAAACTGAAAAGAAAAAAAAAGTATGCAAGGCCTAACTCAGCAAAAACCGGCGTATGCTGTGCGCAAAATCCGAATTTTTTTTTCTATTAAGCACCCTTCAATGAAAACAAAACAGATAAGAAACAGCAAAGAACTACAAGCAACAAACACGAAAAACACCGCCGACAATCGACGTAGCTACATTGAATGATGTTGATGTCAGCGCCCGCGGCGAGACGGCCGTGGCGTGAAATGAAATAGAAAAACACCCTGAAAACCATCTGCAGTGGCGGCGGCAGCGGCCTTGCGAATCCCCCAAACGCTATACAACAATAAACCTCAATAAAATTAACTACTTTGTGTATATAACTAAATGTGTACCTATGTAAATATGTCAGCAAATGTACATAAGGTGTTATTACCCGGGGGATTAATATTTATTATTTCTATCCAAAAGTGTTGCCACCTCCAATTCAAAACCTGTTCGTAATTTACCAAATGTAAACATGGTTGAATTAATGCGCAAATAAACTTAGTTAGATATTTATTTAAATTTGTAAAAATTATAAGCAGACATTTGTTGTTCCATTAAAAAGTCTTTAAAAACGTTTTTATAAAAAAAAAAACCGACTGCAAAATCATTACAAAACAAAAATGAATTTTAAATTACTTTTCCTTTTAATTGCTTGATGAAATTTGATAATATATTTATATGGGGATTTCTGCCAAAAGGGCTACCACGACTGGAAAATTAAATGTTACTTAAAATTCGTTTAAACCTCCATAATAGAGAAAAATTTAAATTTATATTGTGATGGTACTGAGAGCTGATCTCAATTTGAATTTAAAAAAATGGCTGCAAACATAATGAATGGTAACAAAACTTATAAAATGGTGACAGAAGTTGAAAAATTTTAACAGAAATAGAAATTTAGAATTTCTAAATGAAACATTTGTAGTCACCGAAGGCATCTCTAATTTTAGTTTGAAATTCTCAGTGCAATTCTGGGCTGGCCTAGTGGCACAATATATCACACACCCTCTTCAAAAGATCTACAACTCAAAAAATTAACATTTTCAGAAAAAGCAAAAAACAATTTTTTCTTCAAGGGACTCCATACAAAAAAGAAAAAGAGACAAAACTATTTTTTTTTAATTAAAGACTAAGAATTTATGTATAAAATTAAGATAGCCGATGTATATGATCACTACGAATAGTCCTACACGAAAAAGTATATATGCAAACATTTTGAGTTGTGACTCTTTTGAAGAGGGTGTGCGATATATTATGCCACAGTCCAGAATTGCACTGATAATTTCAAACTAAAATTAGCGTTTCCTTCGGTGGTTACAAATGTTCCATTGGCTGATAAGATAACTCTTCAGAAATTTTATTCGAATTGGACACCGATAATCGCGATTAACAGCTTTATTTTGTGTAACGAAAATGCACACCAACGACAGGCAAGACACGAGAAGCAATACTTTTTTCTATGCAAAATTCTACTGCTTCTCGTGTCTTGCTTGTCGTTGGTGTTCATTTTTGTTATACAAAATAAAGCAGTTAATCTCATTACATTGGTATAAAGGGCGAAAATGAGGTGTTTCGTCATTAAAATGTGTATTAAAATTCTGTAAACCGATTAAATCATTCTAACTATACTATTAATCAATAGCAGATTCAAATACCTTTACAACGTGTCATCAGTGAGAAAAATCGGATGAAAATGACCAGAGTTGCGATATTTCGAAAAATTCTATTTTCTTTCTTGTGGTAATAAAAAAAATCGCAAAAACCCAAATTTTTAAAAATTGCAATGAAATGTTGTTAAACAATTTTTTGAAACAACACTTAATACAAGTACAAAAAAATTGTGTCATTAATTTGAATAACTTGGTCGTTATGGATTTTTTTATTAGAAGTGTACCTTTTTGAAAATGTCGAGTTTGAGTATTTTTACGAAAAAATTTCTCAAAAATGCAAAATGTTAACCAACAACAACACTGGCATAGTCTTGAGCTATTTTGTGCACAAAATTAAAAAAAACAAAGTTCTAAGAAAAAAGTTATAGCTGGTGAAACTTGACTTTTTTTCAAAAATCCGCAAAGTGCCTTTTTCTGGCATTGCGAACACAAAAAAAATCATAGTCATAATCTCCCTGCGAGTGTTTCCCGGCAGCTTAGAGCTGTGCAAATTTAAAAAATATCTTCACCGACACTACTCCATCTATCCACCCTCCAACTAACTATCACCCATCTTCCGAATTAACACAATGCTTACACATTAATAGGGGGCATCCCCTGAGCGTTGGTTCAGTCTAAAAAAAAAAAATAGAAAAATCGTAAAAACGCTATGTCTCATTTGAAATGACTTTCAAATTAATGTTTTCAAAATTTTTATTTTTGTTTTGTTTGGCCTGTTTTGTGAGCACAAATATGATATTTTAGAGGTTTTGTGGTAAAAATATAAAACATTTAGTTAGTGAAGTAACGGTTAATCTCTTCTCATTTCTGCAAATTCACTTGACTGACCTTTCAAACAAAGGAAATTTGATGAAAATCGGTTTTAAAATGGCGAAAATGTTTGCTTGCAAATTCAAAAATTGAAATTTTAATCGGTTTTTTCGGTTTTCGGTTTTTCTCATTCTAAGGCTAAAAAATGTGTTATATTGAGAAAATCTGTAGTTTTTAAGATATCGAAATAATAACGGTAAATAATATTGATTATATAATAACGGGAATTTTTTCAATATACTAGATTACGTACAAAATTTTTTCAAAAAATCTTTCGTTTATTGTTATTTTTATTAACCAACAACTTTTCAATAAAAAATGCGTTGTCCTGAGAAATCTATATTTTTTCGAGATATAGCCAAAAGTTTGATGTCATAATAAAGAAAATTTTTCATAACTTAAGAATAATATATTTATGTTCAAAATATAAGTTAAAAAAATTTCAATTTTGAATTGAAAATTTAAAAATTTTTTTATCCAAATTTTTTAAAACCTATTATGCAGGACTTATTAAAAAATCAAAATACAGAAAAAGCCAAGCAACTTTATGTCACCATAACAATTACTGTTTAAAGAAGGTAATTCAAATTAAATTAAATAAAGTTTATAATCATATTTTTTTTTCATCATTAATAAACAAACACAATTATTTTATATTTTGCATTTGAAGATACAAAAAATACTTCAATTTTAAGATTTCAAATTGTTACATGGTAGTTAATATTTTTATCGCAGGCGAAGCAGCGGGTATTTGCTAGTATTTTAAAAACTATTCCAAAAATGACAAAATTTGTAATACAAAATGTGTAATACGACAAAAGTATCGTATTGCTATTTCATTGGCTAGTTACCTTCAATATTTTGTTTCGATATTTTGCTTTTATCAACATCATAAGCTGACGATGCGAAAATCCAAAGTTTATTTTTCGGAGTTTTGCTTACTGAATGTGCTGAATACATCTGATCTTCTTGCATTGCGGCCCTGGGACTTCATGGCCATGGTAAAGATGAGTATATTGCACTTTTGGCAAAAGAGAAGAATAGAATTGAATATCAGCATAGAATATCAACTATAATAAAAGAATATAAGTTAAATGTTAGATATTTTAATGCCACTTTATGCTCTTCGGGTAAAATAGTCACATATGTGGACAAAAGTTTTTGTATTGAAACATTTTCTGATTTGTCGTTATTTCATTAAAATATTGGCGCAATGGCTCCCTCA
Source organism: Dichetophora obliterata (assembly GCA_963920525.1). Classification (NCBI taxonomy): domain Eukaryota; kingdom Metazoa; phylum Arthropoda; class Insecta; order Diptera; family Sciomyzidae; genus Dichetophora; species Dichetophora obliterata. The sequence continues at coordinate 61,369,039 of OY986436.1, read as the reverse complement.
TTAGCTCCTTTTTAAATTCCCAAATATGTCGCGTAAGAAGGAAAATAAGAAAGTGTCAACAAATGATGAATTTATTCTAAAAAAGTACAATATGTCCATATATGTGCACATTTAAACACTATTACTGCAAAATAATTTTTGAATTTTTTTTTGCAGAAATATCTTAATTAGACCCAATTTAGTAAGAATAATACTTTAAAAAATATTTTTTCACTGCATTTCTTGGTGCGGGATTAAAAAGTTTTTAGCTTTTTAAAATTTAAATTTTTACTTGCTCCTTTTTTTGTAAACAGTTGATTTTGAAGCATATACATTTTCATTTGATTTGTTTTTGTGTTCCTTCACATCTCGAAATGTGTGCTTTTGAAATCATACAAAAGTGAGTACTAAATCCGAAATTAAAATTTCTAGACTAAATTTTTGTTCAAATTATTTTGGTTGCAAGTCAAATTTGCCAGTCTTTTAATCAGATAATGTATTTATTTTATAGCTCAATCATGTCGTAAAACACATTAGAAAACCAAATAATTTTCGTTCGCATAAAAATACACTCAACCATTTAAAAAAAAAAAATTAAAAAAAGCAATGAATAAATGCGGTTTCAATATCTTACTGTTCGGTGATTAAAAGTTTTAATTTCAAAAAGCTCTTAGCTTCTCGTTGTGATACAAACCGGTAATTATTTTACAATGTTCTCTATTAAAACTTTTTTGGAATATGAGTTAATCAAAGAAGTATAAAATGCATTAAAAAAAATTGTTCCACACATCAATTATATCAAAGTCAAAATACTCAGAAAATACATTGGATCTTAAGTTTTTCTATTTATTCGTCTGTGGATTAATGCTTCAACCAGTGATGCAATCTTAAACATACGCGCATAAAAATCGTCGATCACGACTCTATAATTGAAGAATTTCCGTCTCATTGTTATATCAATTTTTTTCGTGCTTACATTAATTTCTAAAATGGTTTCAAACGAATCGATTAGTTTATATTTTGAACAAATAAACATTTGTTAATAACAGATGAGTCTGTTGAGAAACTACATTTAGATAGCATAAATTGATTTCTAAAAATGAAAGTTGATAAAAAATAAAAGTAATTCAATGTTATGAGTTTATGTTATTAATAAAAAAAGAACAGTTTTTTTTAAGGTGCACCAAAAAAATCTGTTTGATTATTTTCAAATTTTCAGACTATATTTTAGGAGTGTCAGTTCAAAAGCTCCTATTTCGACAATGTATGAAGTTGAAGAAAACTGAAAAAAGTCTATTTTTTGTTGTGCTTACAATTCTGAGACTTTCTTAATGCAGTTATATATATCTACCCACAGCTAATAAATATGTGATGCAGCTAATAATTATATGATGCAAGCATGCATAAAAAGATTTAAATGGTTTTAAAATTATAAAGATTTCAAATTTAAAAATGGGGCCTTTTGCGCAGTCACTAAAGAAAAAGGCCTTTTTGATCCGATTTTTAAGCATCTTATTAACCCTCGGATTCTGGGACCTTCCGGAGGTGGTAAGTTGCAGTATTGGGTCTGGCCAGACCTCATATAAAATGTATGACCAGGTGTTTTCGTGTCTAAATTTATGGCTGTATATATATATATATATATATATATCTATATCTATATAGTTTTGTAGTACATTATCTATATAAATATTAGGGCGGGTCAAATTTGTTATCGACCAAGCGTATAGCAGAAACGTAATCTATGATGGATTCTGAAAAAATTTCTCCAAGAAGCCATAGGTCTAAAATCAATCCCAATATCGCACATTGCGAGGTCAAAATTTGTATATGGATTTAAAAAAACTATAGCTTTACATAAAAATACTGTTTGGGCTTGTTGAAAAGGAATTTTGGCCAGCTCTCCGATTCTGATTTAATTTTAAAAAGTTTTTGGCTTGCAAACCAAATATGTATTATCAAAAATAAAACGATTTAAGTTGACTAAAAATATCTTTTAGTCAATGAGTGTAAAAAGTATAATTTCAAACTTTTAAGTCTTGTTTGCTTTCAATGCGGGGTATTTTTTTTTTTTCCGTTTTAATGTTACTTCCTCTACTTTCTGTCAAAAGGTACACGAAAAAGAGAAGATTTATTTGGCCGCACTGTAAGTTAAAACGCCATCACCAATTCTAGTTGTCAAAATTCCTTATGTACATATATATGCATAATTTATAGATGTATGTTGATGTCTTCTAGAAATTGCGTCAAGATTTTATACGTTTCATGTATTTCATTTTTAAAGAATTCGTGCAAGTGATTGTAGTTTTGTAGTATGGCGTATTTTGCGCGCTGTCTATCATATTTTGGACAATTTAATATAATATGTGATGCATCTTCCGGTGTTTGGCACTCATCGCAGTTTTCATCATCTACGACTTTCATTGTAGCCAAAGTTTTTTTACAGAAGGAGTGACCAGTTAGGAGTCTGTTTATTAACTTAATATTATAAGTATTTATCTTTAAATTTTTGTCTTTGAACCATGGTTTTTTCTTTAGAAGAGGCGAGTGTAATCCATAATTAATTCCTTTATTTTGGATTTGAACTGTATATATATTTTGCCATTCTAGTAAAAGTTTGTTTTTAATAGCAATGATAGCATCATCAAGATTCCATTTGCAAGCTAATAGCTCACCATATAGAGGAGCATCCTTTGCTAGCGCGTCAACAATTTCATTTTGCATAATGTCGCTATGGCTAGGTATGTAATGTATTTCTACAAGTTCTAAGTTGCTATGATGAATTTTGTTTATGAGATTGACTACCATGTAGTTGCTTAGGTTTTGAGATTTGAGAATAAGAGCACCGCTTTTGCTGTCTGTTAGAATTGCTATTTTTGAAAAGGATGATGAAATTGCAAAGTCTATTGCTTTATCGAATCCCAGTAGTTCAGCTGACATAGATGCCATGGTTTTATTTGAGTAAAAACTTCGACACATATTGCTTGATTCATGAAAGAATGCTGCACTCGTTTTGCCATCTTTAACCAAGCCATCTGTGAAGATTATTTCCAGAGATTTATTTTTCAATGTATGCAATTTTTTTTAAATAGCTGAGAAATTATCTCGTTATTGGCTTCTGCTTTTTTCTTACCGGTTGCTTTAAAAAAGTCGACCTCGATCCTAATTTTGTCAGAAGAGCATGTCGTTCGCGGTACTAATTCAATTTCTTTAAAGATGCTTTTAAACATTTCAAATACCTCACTATAGCTAGTTTTAATTTGCGATTGAAGTCAATAGTGTGTTTGCAATTGGGAGATCGTGAGCGATGCATTTGGCTATTTCTTTAGCGGTGGCAAATTTGAACCTCAAGTCTGGTGGCATTTCGCCAGCTAAGTGGTATAATACATGTATCGGCGTTAAACGTATAAGTCCTAACGCTTTTCTAAGGTGGAAATTTAAGCAGGATTTTAGTTTCTGTAGAGCAGATTTAGAGATGTTTGCAAATGATGATGCGGCGTATTCTATTTTTGACCGTACGAATGCTTTGAAAAATTGAAGTGCTTTATTAGTATCTATCCCGAATCTGCATCCGCTGAGGATATTCATGAACATACATGTCCTATTTGCTTTTGATGTTATATAATTTACATGCCTAATGCTGGAATTATTAGTGCTGATAAATCTACCCAGATATTTAATTGACGTAACTTCGCCAAGTTGAAGTCCTTCTAATGTTATATTTAATTGTTTTGGAAATTTGTTAAAATGGATTACTTTTGATTTTTGCATATTAATTTTCAGTTTTATGTTTTTGCACAAGATATTAATATTATTAATTTTTTCTGATAGAATATTCTTTGCCCCAGTAAAATTTTCATCAAAGCAGACAATAAAAAAATCATCAGCAAATTGGAATAATAGACAATTTTCATTAACTACTTCATGTAGTGATGCTGTATATAAATTGAACAAAATTGGGCTAAGCCCGCTACCTTGACAAAGACCTTGATTGGTGGATTGTTGCTGTTTTCCCATACATAACATTCTTTTCCCTAAGAAGCTGTGAATCCAGTTAACTATATTTTGGTTAAAATTCATGGACGAGAGTATATTTTTTAATATATTGTTATCAACTGAATCGAAGGCTTTTGATATATCGATACAAGCCGCCACTACTTGTTTGCCTTCTGCTTTTTGGAAATAAATTGTATTGATCAAATCATTTATGCATTGCGATGTGGAGTGATGACAGCGAAAAGCATATGATCTTTCCGGCACCAGGTTATTGGAGATGATATGATGATCTATGTGAGTTTTTATAAGTCCTTCGATGATCTTTAGAAAAATTGGAAGCAGACTAATTGGTCTGTAATTTGTGATTTCTGCCATGTTGATGTCTTTTTTTGGGATTGGTACAATTTTGATATTTCTCCAGCTATCTGGGATTATTTTGCTTTCCCATGTAGCTTTGAGACTTGCAAATAGATTTCTTAGTTCTTTTTCAGGCAACTTACTTATCATACGATATGATATTCCATCATAACCTTTCGCTGAGTCTAGTTTTCTGCTTTTAAGAAAATTCCTAAATTTTTCAAATTGAAGTTCGGGCATGGTGTTGTTGTCTAACGATGTGTTTAAATCTGGTGAGTCTGCAGAGGTTGGGATGCTTGTTGAGAGAGGCAACGAGAATGAATGGCTTACATCGTTTGATGTACTAGTAGCTCTTGTTGGATCGATTGTATTTGGTTGGTTGCCAGCTGCAATAAATTTTAAATAATTTAGTTTTTGTTCTTCTGTCCATGAGTTGCGGGTATGTTTTTCTTGGTCATATTTTTTAACATTCTTTATCTTTTTCCACATGTCTTTTAAAGTAGTAGGGTTTGATATCTCTTCAGTCAGTTCCTTAAATTTTGTTTTTTTTCTTTCGCGAATGTGCTCTCTTAAATTCATATCCGCTTTTACAAGTTCTTGGCAATTGTTGTAGGTTTTGAATCTGTTATATTTGTGCCTAGCCGCATTTCGTAAACGAAAGAGCTTTTCACTTTCTTCAGTCCACCACTTTTTGGGTTTATATTTATTGTTTTCTGATAAGGTAATTGTGTTTTTTTTATGATTTCATTGAAGTTGTTGTTAATTTGGTTAATTTCACTAGGCAGCGACATCTTAGAAATATCTTTAAACACTTTTTTGTATAAAACTTTGTTTATACCGGTTTGGGTGTAATGATTGCCAAACAGTTCAATCAAAATGGGAAGGTGGTTACTGCCGGTTATTTTTGTATTAAGGCATGTCCAATTGGGATTTGAGTTGAAGTTAGCGAAAGTTAAGTCAATAGCACTATGGCTTATTCCTCTTAGCGTAAAGGTTGGTGATCCATCGTTGAGGCAGTTGAAAGAGCAGTTTATCATAAGATTTTCAAGTATTTTTCCTCTTGCATCGCTACTTGTTCCTCCCCAAATTGGCGATTTTGCATTAAAGTCTCCGCATATTAATGATTTATTCTGCAGGTTATTAGCCCATTCAAACAATTTTTCTATTTCTGTTTTAAAAATGATAATATTATTGCTTGGTGCACTATAAACGCAAAAAAGATTAAAGTTAGATCTTAAGTTAAGTGTTTTTATACCCAATACTTCTGCAGAAGTATCATAATTTAAAATTGAAAATTGTATTGCTTTTTTAATGTAGATTCCGACACCTCCATAACCATCATTACGGCTTTTATGCGTAAAATTGTAATTATAAATACTGGAGCAGGAATTATCTGTAATCCAGGTTTCATAAATTAGTGCGATGTCTATATCATGTTTATCCAGAAATATTTCAAGGATTTCTTTGTTTCCTTTTTTTTTTAAACTTTGAATATTATATTGCAGTATTTTCATTTCTGTGAATTGTAAGTGCTAGGTCATTTTTGATATTTTGTTTGTTTATTTCGTTTTTGAAGGACTGGAGCAAAGATTTAGCAGCACCATAGCCAACTTCTTTATCGTCATTTTCCCATGACGAGAAGAAAGTAGTGATATCCATATTTAACTTATTTACCAACCTCTCTAATTCTGATGTTTTGTGAACATTCCTAAATTCCCTGTGTTGAGTTTCCGTATAAGGTATAAGAGCATCTTGCCAGTCTCTCATGTTCTCTTTTGATTTGTTTTCCTCTCTTATGCGATTTTTGTTGATTTTTGCAACCTGTGCATACGGGAATAACGCATGAATGTGATTGGATGCATCTTGGGAATTGTTTCTGATCGGTAGTTTTGAGAGTGGTTTTGGTTTTAAAGCCGGAAAGTTAGAGTTATAATTCTCGTTCGCAAGAATATCAAAACGATTAGAAAAAATATTTGAATATTTGTGCCTAGCTTCATTGTAGGATAGGTTTTCAATGACCATAGATTTTTTAATTGAGTAAGCTTTTAGCCTAGCCGGGCAGTCTTTAAAAGTGGGCGAATGCATTTGATCGCAGTTAGTACATATTATTTTAACACAAGGAGTGTTATTTGGATGAGGTCTGAAACATTTTGAACAGGGCTCTTCTGATTGTTTACAATGTTGTGCAAAATGATTAAAGCGGTAGCATCGGTAGCACTGAGCGAAAGAGACAAAGTGCTTAACTTTTAACTTCGTGTAAGAGAATGCTATTTCCTTTGGGATTTCCAGGCCTTGGAAAACTATTTTTACTCGAGGAGTTGGAATTTTCGAGTTATCTATTCTTTCCTTTCTTTCTACTCTAAGGGCTTTTAGCACCGGAACTGGTGAATCAATCATGTTAACAAATTCTTCCATAGAGACATCTATGGGGACATCAAATACAATTCCAATTTTTGAGACGAAATGCGCAAAGATTTTTGGTTCATAGCCTTCCAATGGGAGTCTTTTATCTTTTGAAAAGATATTTGCCGCTGAGGCAGTTTTAAAGGACACTTTACAGCGCCCAAAACCAATTTTTGCAATTTCAGTTATGTCTTTAATATCGAGCTTAGTCAATGTTTTATTCAGGGAAATGGCATTAATCGACTTACGTGATCTATCTTCTGGCGACAAAGTATCTACATACACTAAGTAAGGTCCTTTGTGTGAATTATCATATGCGTATGCAAACCTGTCCTTGTTTCCTTCTTGATGAGAAATGCGTTGATTGTTGCTCTGTGTTCCATGGTTTTCTGCTTTATTGTGCGATGTTGTTCGATCCTTGCTATGGCTACGACTCCGTACGCTGCTGCTTCTTGCTTGTCGCTTTCCTCTGGCCGAAGGGGATGTCGTACCCCCCGCCATCCTGCTGAGCCTCTTCACTTGGAGTAGTTTTGTTAAATCAAACAATTAACCACTTCAGTAGATGCAATTTTAAAATTTGAATATGAAAATTCAATACTAAGGGAAATTTTTTTCCAGATTTGAAAGTTTGTTGAATTTAGTTATTTTTTTTTATTTTATTTTTATTTTGACAAAATATTCAAGTCGAAAATACGTTTTATACGTTAGCTTGCTTGCTATCGAATGAATGCGGGGTATTTTAGTTCGACTTTTTGTAGATACTGCCATAACATCGTCTCGATTTTTTCAATTACGCGTCGCGAAACACTTGAAATGACTCGTCCATTTCCGAAACAGAAGAATCAATGGACATTGCAGAAATGAGATCAGTTTTGCAATACAGTGGTTTCAACTTCAAACTTTGCTTAATTTTTAAGTACTAAAATGTGTTGTATATTGAAAATGTAAAAAAATAGTAATAATAAAAAATTTAAATGTAAAATTGAGAATGATCAAATCGTTTTTACGCTGATTTTTTGACAAATTTTGAAATATCAGGTAGGCAAAATTTGTTTAAAAACGAAAACATTTGTAAAATTGGATCAGATTCGGAGAGCTGGCCTAACTTCCTTTTCAACAAGCCCAAAATCAATGATATACGCTGCCATTTTTGGACTATTCCACAGTATTTTTATATAAAACTATTGTTTTTTTTTAAATCCATACACAAATGATGACCTCGCTATGCGCGATATTGTGATTGATTTTAGGCCTATGGAAATTTTCTCAGAATCCATCATAGATTACGTTTTTTCTATACGCATTCTTCGTTTTTTCTCATCCGAAAAATTTGACCCGCCCTAATAAATATACATACAGATATACGTATATATATATATATATCTATATAGTTATAGATAATTACAGTACATTACATATATACAAATATACATACAGATATAGTTATAGATATAGTTATACAGTTATAGATAATTACAGTACTTTATATATACAAATATATATACGGATATATATATATATATCTATATAATTATAGAAAATTACAGTACATTATGTATATAAAAATAAACATACAGATATATATATATATATTACTAGCTGAAACCCGGCGCTTTGCTTCCAAGCCCTCCGTGTCCAACACCATATACTGTTATCAGCGAAACTGCATGTGTAAATTGATTTCGAATACTGAATTTCGAGGCTGTTCGGCATATAACTCCGAAGCTATTTGATATCACAAATTAAGCTTTTATGGGACGTGGCACGCCCTTTTGTCCAACGCCCATTAAATGTTATCAGTGAAACGGCACGTGTAAGTTGCGGTCGAATACCGTACTCCGAGGCTGTGTGACCTATTCTAAAGCTATTCAATATCGTTAACTTGGGCTGTATGGAAGGAACCACGCCCCCTTGTACAACACCCATAAAATATTATCAGTCAAACGACACTTGCAAATTATGGTCGAATACCGAATTCCGAGGCTGTGCAACCAATAATTCCAAAGCCATTCGTTATCGAAAATTTGGGTTGCATAGGATGTGCCACGCCCCTTATACAACGCCTAAAAATATACTCACTCAAACGGAACTTGTAAGTTTTGGTCGAATTCCTAATTTCGAAGCTGTATGACCCATACTTCCAAAGCTATAGCGATCTTATATGAGAAATCGTATGGGCAAAAGGGAATCTACTATTTTTGCAATATCTCAAGAACCGCTCATCCAATGTTGTACAAATAACTTTGAGTTGATCTCTTATATTAGTTGGTGTCGGTTGTGTTTTATCGTGTTATGTAAAAGCCTTTGTTTGTTATATTTCGTGAGTGTATTAAAACAGTTTCAATATCGTAATTAATTAAATTATTAAATTAAATTAAATTATACTTACTAATATCATTAATATACAACTATTTTATTAAATAATAATTGTGCATTTAAGTTGTGTAAGTTTAATTCTTGCATATTAACTTTGTTTAACTTGTTTAGTTAATGCAATGTTGTTGTTTTTGCATGCTTACTGTGTTTTAGTTTCTTCTTTGTGCGGTGATTTGTTTATCTTCAGCTCAGTGAGTGTTGTTTTTATTTTTTAGTTTCTACTAAACTGTGCACAAACTACCTGAATATAATAACCCTAAAAGCACATTTTGCATCTGCTCATTTTTTAAAAATTAAACATGGATTATTTTTCTGCAGAAAATATCGTTGCTTGTTCTTTAGACGAACTTTGCAAAAGCCAAAACATTCTGAACCCCATGTTCAGCTGTTCTGGTCCATGTGAGCAAATGTTTCATGCATCTTGTGCCGGTATTTCCAAGTCATGCCTTGACGACTTAAAATCTCTGCGATCAGGTCTTCGCTGGTACTGTGCTTCGTGTAGGGCACTTTCTCCAGATGAACTTTATTCAAAAATTAAGCTTTTTGGGGAAAGTCTTAACTCGTTAAACAACAATTTTCGAGAAATTGTAACATTTTTTAGTGAAGTTAGGGCCGCACCCAGTACTAGCGTCTATGATGAAAATTCCATTTCGGAAAATATCCCGCTTGCTTTGTCACAGACTGTTTCTTCCGGGACACAAACAATCCTTTCATCAGAAGACCATATTATCTCAAATAGAAAAAGAAAAAATAAAAAAACCAATAAGAAGCGAAAATCATCTGGATCTACTTCTCAGGCCAAGCAGCCCTCAGCACCGCTTTTGAACAGGAACACTCCAGTTACTTCCTCGTCACCTTCTAACCGTCCTTCTTTGACTAATAGTTCAGTTTTGACTCCTATTGAGCCTAGAAATCTATCAAGCTTAAGGGCAGTGTCGAGGGAAAAAAATTTATTTATTTCACGTCTTCAGCCCGACACAACTGTTGAAAATGTATTGACTTTTATCAAACATAATAAATTGTTGAGTCAAAATGCATTTTGCTCATGCAAAAAAATAGGTAATAAACCTTCCCATGCTTCCTTTATTCTCACAGTTCCTGCTGAAGAGTTTGCATCTGTTCTAAACTCTAATTTGTGGACTGGTAATATACTCGTTACAGAGTTTCAGCCTAAGAATAAGCCTAGAGGGACGACTCAAGCCGCTCGTCAATCCCAAAAAAACTGAATAGGTTATCCCTTTACTATCAAAATGTAAGGGGATTACGCTCTTAGACGTGAGACATATTTTTAATGTCTCAGAATTTCTCTGAGGATATTATCGCACTGACTGAAACTTGGTTAAACGGAAGCATTACTGACTTAGAATTGTTTGATAACAGTTTTGAAGTTTATAGAAGAGATAGACATGCTGACAATACTTCTGCTGTCGGTTGAGGTGTCTTATTAGCTGTAAGGAACTCCTTCGTTAGTTCCATTATTGTTATTCCCTGCTCTGCTAACATCGAACTTATATGCGTCAAGGTTGTACATTGCAATTCTAATGTATATCTTATTAATGCATACGTTCCTCCTAAGAGGAGTGTAGAAGTTTATGCAAGCCTTGCGGATTGCATAGAATACGTTATAAGCATAATTGACGTTAATGACGACATTTTATTGTTAGGTGATTTTAATCTGCCTGACTTGAAATGGGAATCTTCTGACGATGATACATATTTTGTGCATCTAATTCGAAGACTCGCCAAGAGCATATATTTGTTGATAATATATGTTCTGACTTACAACAAGTAAGTTGTTTTTATAATAGTCGTGAAAGACTTCTTGACCTGGTCTTAACTACAGATAGTAACAATGTGATTGTTGAGAGGGCCCCTCATGTTTTGACTGCTGTTGATGAATACCATCCACCATTGAGCATATGGTTCAAATCAGACAGGGATAATATAGTAAAATCTAACTCAATAGATAAAGTTTATGAATTCAATTTTAAAAAAGCTGACTTTTTGAAGTTGAATCATTTACTTCAAAGTAAACTTCATGTTATTTTAGAATATGTTAATAATAACACTCTTGATGATTCAATTAATTTTTTTATATGGAAATCTTTGCTATGTTTTCTCTGTCCGTGCCATATAGCCTCAAATTTACGAAAAATTGTGCTTACCACTGGTACACAAAGGAGTTAAAGATTCTTCGCAACAGCAGGAATAGGGCATGGAAAAAATATGTCTGTAGCTTAGACTTGAATGACCTAGAAATCTACAAGCGTTTGTTTCTGGACTTTGAAAATTGCTCAGCTACCTTATATCAAAATTATTTAGACAGTACTAAGCTGAGAATATTGTCTGATCCGAAGAAATTCTGGGGTTTCATAAACACCAAAAAAAAAATCTGATGGATTCCCTTCATCATTTAAAACCTCTGACGGATTTACTGACGATCCTGTCGTAATTTATGGTCTATTTGCCAATCTCTTTAAAGAGTCATTTTGTTCAGACTCTTTTAATCCTGATGAAGAGTACTTTGAATATATGAACTCTACACCCAGGGTTTCGTTGGATTCTATATCCTTTACTTCAGAGGATATTTTAAAGTATATTGGATTGATCGATGAGGATTTTAATGCTGGACCTGACGGAATTCCTGCCGCAGTGTTAACACGATGTGGTTCCGTTCTAAGTCAACCACTGTCCATGTTATTCAATAAATCAATTAGCGAAAGTATTTTTCCACTTTTTTGGAAAAAATCTTTTATAGGTCCTATCTATAAAAAAGATTGTAAGAACGATATAAACAACTACAGGCCTATCGCGAAACTCTCGTCGATTCCAAAACTTTTTGAGCGCCTCGTGTATGATCGTGTGAAAATTCACTGTGGGAAGGTCATGACAACTCGTCAGCATGGATTTGTTACTGGCAGATCCACTGTGTCTAATCTCCTCGATTTTACAACGTTTTGCTTAAATTAATTTTATTCAGGTAACCAGGTCGACTGTATTTACACTGATTTTAGTAAAGCATTTGATAAACTGCCACACAACTTAATTCTATTTAAACTAAAGTTAATGGGTTTTCCACAATTTTTTGTAAGCTGGATTCAATCGTATCTGACAGAGCGATCTTATCAAATACGATTTCGAGGCGTACTGTCAGCTGAATTTATTGCTGAATCAGGTGTTCCTCAAGGTAGCCACCTTGGTCCACTTCTGTTTATTTTAGCCATTAATGATGTAACCCACATCATCAAACACTCTCATCTACTTATCTATGCAGATGACATGAAAATATACAGAACAATACATAGATGCTAAAGACAATTCAGATCTGCTCCAGTCTGATTTGAAATCCTTTGAAATTTGGTGTTCTAAAAATAATATGTTTGTAAATCCAGATAAATGCCAAACTATGACCTTTTCGCGAAAAAGGAATAATTTAATTTTTGATTATAAGATAAAAGATACTGCTTTAAGTCGTGTAGATGCTGTCAAAGATCTGGGTATATGCATGGATTCTAAGCTATCGTTTAACGTTCATATTGATTACATTTGTAAAAAAGCATCTTCTATGCTCGGGTTTATGAAACGCTGGGCCAAAGAATTTAATAGTATGATCACAACTGCAACGCTGTATTATGCAATTGTGCGACCTCACTTAGAGTATGCATGTCAAGTTTGGTCCCCAAGTTACAATGTACATGTTGAACGTATGGAGAGAATCCAAAAACGTTTTGTTCGGTTTGCTCTAAGGGGCTTAAGTGCAACTGACACTTTAACCCTTCCTCCTTATGAGGATCGTTTAAAACTATTAAAAATGCAATCTTTGAATGAGAGAAGGAAGTCTGCAGATATCGTCTATTTACACCAACTCATAACTGGTGTATTCGATTCATCAGAACTCCTAACTCTTATAAATTTTAACACTAACCGTAGAAGCAGTAGAAATGCTAACAATTTAATTTACTTACCTTTTAGTAGAACAAATTATATGGCTACTGCTCCTTTACATCGCATGAGTACCTTTGTTAACAACTGTAGCTTTTTCGATGTTAACTTATCGAAAGGTCAACTCAAAAGTAGATTGAAAACTAATGTATGATTAGATCTATGTAAACGCATGGTTAGTTGATATGTCTTGTGTTGTCCCTGAGCCCAACCCATATTATGGTGGGTCAATTTTTCTCACTTTGGATTGTTTTGGACCACTCTTATCGATATCGTTATGGCTATTTACGGTTTGAGCGTACTTTTAACAAATCATATTTATAGCATTTGTTATTGTTCAAACTGTGAGCACCTCGCCATGTGACTGTCGTATAAAAAGATTGTGCAACCCTGTGATGTATGTGATTATGCGGCTGTAGACAGAGCATAAAAATACGAGGTACAAAAAGCACGTCCAAGGGCTGCTTTTATTTACGCGTGCCTGCGTATTTGTATTTGTATGCAAAACAACAACGAAGCAAAATAAGCTTTCGTAAATTGGCGAACAAATAGCAGATCGAACAAATGGCAGACCAGCGTATTCGAATTGTGAATGGCCTTATTGAGATGTTTTAATGATATTTGGGCTGGTTCTTAAGATGATCTAATGCGGAGAAAGTGCGAAAAAGCTGTAGTAGCTGAACTCTATTGTTATTGCATGATAAAAAAAAAACTTTAAATCCCGTACCATGAATGGCCGAACACACCCTTCAAATTCAAATTTTGCTTACGCATACCGGGACATACAGATTCCATACATTTTATATGAGGTCTGGCCAGACCTATTACTGTTGCATTCACGAAACGACCTAAAATGCAATATTTATCAATACTAAAACAATTTTTTGGATTTTCCGTTAATTCTGTGTGTTGTTCCCTCGTCGTGCCTGACAAAGTCGTGCAACCATTCCGCTCTCCACTGCCATACAAAAAAGTTGCATACATTCAAAAAGTCAAAAGGTCTGGCCAGACCTAAAACTGAATCCGGGGGTTAAATGAACACAGCAATAAAATATTCATAAGAAGTTTTCATACATATAGTTAATTAACTAAATACGTAACTGCCCTATAACGGGCTCAATACGTTCACATTCTTTGTCGGTTTCGCATTGTAGTGATAAGCATTCATTAAGGACTTTCATTCTTTGAATAATCAGCTTAAAAAGAACTAGTAATTTAGTCTTTAAAAAAATTTAATAGGCTCGTTTGATAAAATAGTTTACAAATATTAAAACCTTGTATGGATATAAGTTCTTTTTGTTTAAAAATAAATATCGTCAAAAGCAATTTTTCAGTATTCCAGAAATGATATTCAATATTTAAATTCAATATCTAAAACTCTTGGATTCAATATTTAAGTGCTAAACCATAGTAAAAACAGCTTTTTCAAAAATGGTAAATAGGACCTTTTAAACAGACACTCCTCATTTATAGTGTAGGCACATATATATTTCAAGTAAACAAAAAATTTTTTCAAATAAAAATCTTCAAAACTCTGGCAAGTTATTGGGTATCCCAACGTGCTACGATCAAAAAATAATTCGGTGGTTTTAAGGCCACAGCAAACCATTATAATTTTGTTTATTATTTTGAGTGTTCCTTCTATTGCGTCTGTCGAGTAAGGACGCGATTATAGTGCCGACTTACGACCGAACCGAGCCGAGCTGAAATTCAAAATTCATTGGGACAAAAGAGATGCATGACTTGCGTTCTCTATTGCTCCCATGCGATTTTGAGTTTCAGCTCGCATCGGTAAAGCAACAAGTCGCAACTATAAACGCGCCCTCACTCACGCCTGGCCAAGTCCTCGTATACTATATTGGCTTCAAAGCTTCTTGAGCCTTTAGATCAAGCGGTAAATAATCGTGTTTGAACTTAGAGATGTCTTCTTTTCATCCTCTGCCTGGCAATTATTGCACCAGTTCTTAGCGCGTTCTGGACATTTTGCATAGTTCGGATTATCATCAGTTGAACTCAAATGATGAAATTTAGCCCAGATTGCTATATACATTTTATCCACGTTATCTTGATGTCTCAAGGTCACTAGGACGTAATATTTTTGTAGTTTATTCATTAATTTGTCAGTTAATTTTAGTGTTGTTTTACTCCTTCTTCTAAGCTCTTATTTTCTGACTTAATTTTGTAAAGTGGTTTTGTATAAGGGCACGTTTATAGTGGCGACTTGTTGCTTTACCGAGCCAAGCTGAAAGCGCGTCAGGCTAAAAGCAGCTGGTAGTGCGTATAGTGCGCGAGTTATGGTTTTGAGTCCTTTCTTAGGAAATAAAAACGACAACTTTTATTTTCGAGTTTTTTAGAACTGCTTTTATTGAATATCGCTTAAAGACTGACTTTTCTTAAATCTACCAAAATGCTTGTAACTTTACAATTTCATTTTTCATACATTCCACTTTTTATATATTTATATGTGCATATGCACTTAGTTTGTATATGTTTGTTTACAATTTCTTGCTTTCCCCATTCTGCTTGCTATGCAGTGAGGTTCTTTGGCATATTAATTTTAGGTCGTTAAAATGTTGTGAAATCTGAGTTCGATGAATTATCGCTCTAGATTTGGAAAGTGTTTAAATGTTGTGTAACTTGAGTTCGATGGATTGTCGGCATGCAGTTTTTGGGTATATGTCACAATTCATCGGATCATGTTACAATGTGGAAATGTTGTGTAAAATTTATAAGGTGTTACGAGATTTGGGTTAGTATTGTGTTTAAGGAAGTGTTATAAGATTTGGGTTAGTTTTGTGAAATTAAAAAAAATGTCAGCTAAGATTTTGTTAAGTGTAATGTTTCTTATATTTTGTATGTAAATAAAGTGTTTGGTGGGGTTGGTTGCGCAATTGACGTAACTCGCGCTTACCGTCGCAGACTTGTTGCAGATGGTTTTTGACTACTTTTTGTTGTTTGTATATATATTACGTTTTTTTATTTTATTTTTGCAATCGAATCATCAACAAAGTCACGTGATGTGTGTCGTGTGTGCTTTTCGTTTTCCTCAAAACAGCGGAAAACAAGTGAAGAGTCGAAAATGCGAAAAAACGATGCTGAAACGCACTTTAAGCCACTGTAAGTTGCCTTAAGTAACTTTAAGTTGCTGACTTGTTGCAGCTGGTTTTTGACTATTTTGAGCTTGTTTGCACACATTACGTTTTTTTGTTTATTTTAGCAATTGAAGCATCAAACAGGTCACGTGATTTCGTGTGTGGTTCCTGCTTTCCTCAAGCCAGCGGACAACAAGTCAAGAGACGAAAATGCGAAAAACTGTGCTGAAACGCACTTTAAGCCACTGTAAGTTGCTTTAAGTCACTTGCTGTTACAGCTTGTTTCTACTTTTTTGCTGTTGTTTTGTGCTGTTTTTTGTGGCCTTTTTGCTTCGTTTTTATTTCGAATTGTTTTTTAACAAAACAGGAAAAATAACAACACAAAAAATAGTGGAAAAAAGTCAATCGGCTGAATAAGCGTCTTATTAAGGCTTCCTAAACATTTTCCCGAATGCGGACTGTACGCTGTCAATCATTGGACATCAATCATTTATATGTGTTCGTAAATATTTGTTTGTGTGCATTACACAAACTCGTTGATGGCTTCATTGACCAACATCTAATTATTTTGATATTTTACATACCAAAATAAAACAGATTGATGTCAAATGATTGATTGTTGGACAACAAATTTAGAATAAAACAAAAGCTACTGATAGCTAATTTTGATTTTTTCACCCTCTTGCATTTGATACCACATTTGATTGCACAACAAATTTAGAATAAAACAAAAACTAGTGATCGCTAATTTTGGTTTTTTCTGCCTTTTTTATGTTTTTTAATACAAATAATAAGTAAGCATCGTGTAAAATAAAACTTAACACATGCAAACCGTCCCAGCAAGTGAGAAAGCTAATATCGGCACTCTGAATACCAGCGCATAAGTCGCTTTAAGCTGCTTGTTCGGCTGGCACTTTAAGCACTTTGAGCTTATTTCATATGATTGTATGTGCAGCGTTTTTCAGCTTTCCCTCTCGGTTCGGCTCGGCAAAGCAACAAGTCGCCACTATAAACGCGCCTTAAGGATGAGGCAAAACTCAGTCGTCCGAGAATTCTCTGAATTTATGTTTTCAATCTTTAATAAACAATTCCATTTCCTTATGCTAGTTCTTATTAAACTTTACAAGTTTGTTGCAGCACAGCGAATGTAGTCGAAAGCGGTTTTATGTAACGCGTACTCGGTTCTGTACAACAGGTGATCGGGTCTTATGGCAAGTGACTGGTTCCTTGGTAATCAGACAGCCATTCTTATGACGGGTAGTCGGTTTTTATGACGGTAATCGGTTCTTATGACGGATAGCCGGTCCTTTTGACGATAATGGTTCTTATGACTGTAATCGGTTCTTTTGACGGTAATCGGTTCTTATGTCGGTAATCGGTTTTTATGTCGGTAATCGGTTTTTATGAAGGTAATCGGTTCTTACGGAGGTTATCGGTTTTTACGGTACCAGTTCGTTGGTAATCAGATAGCTGGTTCTAATGACAGATAATCGACTCCAGTGACGGGTTATCGGTTCTTATGACTGGTGATCGGTTCGAGTATTCACTATGTGAGGCAGCTTATATACAGCCACAAAGGTTCTGCAGCGAGGGGGTCTGTAAGCTGTATCAGGCAGAGGTCAAACGGCGCAGTTAGAAGAAGTTATATAGTCAGAGGCTAAAAGGTTTTGCAAAGGCTAATTACGTAAAACTTGAGTTCTGGTGCAAGGGCCACCGAGGAGCGCTGTGAGCAGACTCTAAAGAATTTACGAGGCCAGACAACCGCAAGATCGTTGCAGATGCTAAGATTATTCATGTCTGAGAGAATGCAGTGTCTGTACTGTTGCTGTTGTTGTCTTTTACATATTCTTAATAACGTACTTATAATTAGTTCGGGAGCCAGGGTTCGATCCCGGTGGTAGCAGGTGAATATTTGAACTTTTATGTTTTTAAGTGTTTTTATCCTTTTTTTAGATTATGTCAAATAGTAATTTATAAGAAAATTGGTAAGAATAAATTTAAAAAAATAGTTTAATTTGTTAATTTCAAATTGTGAATAGGTACTTGAAATGCTCGCTGGGAGCCACGACCTGGCGGTCGCATATTAATATTTTGAACTTTAACTTATTATTAATATTTTTTTTTTGTATTATATAGTAATTTTAATAAATAAAAATAAATAGTTTTAATATGTGTACTGTTAAAATTTACCTATTTGAATACCAAAAATAGCGTCCCTAATCCTATTGCTATTATTCACAATACCGTCAAAGACCGTAAAATAATTCAGGTCCCTGGTTGGTTGGTTGATTTAGAGGGTGATGCTACACTCTAGTAGAATCCAAGTAGCTCTGGTGAGCCGTTTTGATACCTGCTAATAACCATCCAGTGTAGTTGATGAATAGTAAAATTTTGTTGATTTTTGCTATTGAGAGCTCCTCTAGACTACTAAAGAAGAGCTTTCCCAGCGCTCTTAATCTAGACTCTGCTAAGGCCGGACAGGTGCACAGGAAGTAGGTCAGTGTTTCCTTTTCATTTGAATCGTCATAGCTGCGACAGTGGACGTTGAAGGGTAGTTCGATTTTTTTGGCATTCACTCCGATGCATCAGCGACCCGTGATAATAGCCGTAATTCTAGCTATATCATTCCGGGATCTTGAAAGTATCTTCTAAGTTCTGCCTTTTTTGTAAAGGGGCCATAGATTCCTTGATGTGTTGCAGGTTGGCAAACTGATTCACCTACGACCGGCTCAGACCAAGTAATACGAGTGAATTCCTCCCTCAACTGTGTTCAGTGGAATTGCGACTGGTTCCGTTCTTGAAACGTTAAAGGAGGAACGCCGCCTAGCCAGTTCATCCGTCATTAACTTTTCACAATCATATATGTTCCTATGGCCGGTAACCGGGTGACTTAGCGGGGCCAGTTCATCCTTACACTGCCTTACCAGTTTGGAGTTGGTACTGATCGCAGCTAAAGCTTTAATGGCGGATTGGATATCCAAAAAAAAAGCTGCACATAGTACAAGATTTTTAATTGGTGTTGGCTCTATTTTTAGTGCGACAAGCTTCTCTTATCGCTAAAAGCTCGACCCTATACGGTGCTGGCTGAGTCTGGAAGACGAAAAGCGTCTGCCACCCCCAGTTTTTTAAAGTATATGCCAGCTCCCACACCACACTTCATCGAAGTTAGTGCAGAATGACACATCGATGACTAAGTCAGGGCCTCCATTGCGGCACTCTACCCTGGTGGGAACTTGGTCGTAAAAGTTTTCGTGAAGTTGAGTGTTGGGGTAACATAGTCTGTGTTATTGAGAATCAGTTCCAAAAGAAGTGGATTTAGGATTTTTCTGTGTCCATATAGCCTATTCCGCCAGTTGTTGGACTCTCTGAGTCTAACTGCACTGTTGGTTGTGGTAAGCTTGATGTGTAGATCTATAGGAAAAAGGTGTGTCAGAAAGTTACGTGCATCGGTGGAGCACGAGCAGATACCTTCTGTGATGCTTATGCACGCGGATCACGGATATGGTGCACAAGTGTAGGCCACCATACTTGTGCACCATATGACAGGATAGGGCGCACTACTGCTGTGTATTACCACATGAGTATTTTTGGTTGAAGACACCATTTTTTCAAAAGCCTTTTTGCAGGCGTAAAAGGCTATGCAAGCCTTTTTGACCCTCTGTTCAGTATTGATTTTTCAGTTGAGCTTAAATTCTAGAGTGACTCCTATGTAGATATTTGGCGCTGCTGGATAATGTAAGAGGTTGATTGTTAAGCTTTGGAAGGGGGAGTGTGGCACTTTGGTTTTCGTGGTGAATAGCAACAGTTCCGTTTTGCAAGGGTTAATTCTTAGGCCGCACCTGGCAGCCCAAAGACTGAGTTTTCCAAAAGCTGCCTCCATTAACTCTCTGAGCGTAGAAGGGAACAGTTCCGACACCATTACAACCACATCATCCGCATGGGCCACCACTTTGACCCCGTTACAGTCTATTGTGTTAAGAGTGGTGACAACTTCATAATTGCAAAATTACAATGCCTTCTATGAAGGGGGCTTAAAAAATGTGCTATTAATAAATATTTACATGTGAAAAATGCTTAATAAACTCTTGTTGGCGGCACAACATTTAAAGAAAACAAAGACCTGTGATGAAAGGGCCCGTGAAGAGACACAAGCAAATCCATCTGACATTCGCAAGCTTCTTTGCAAATTTGAAGTTTATCAAGATTAGACAGCAGTACAGCCGACAACAATAGCTTTAGAGAAGCAAATAAGAAAAAATAAAACAATAGAGAAAAGTGTCGAGTCACCCTCGCTTTTGATGTCGGGTCGCTAGTCTGCAGTCATTATTTATTTTTATTATTATTGTTCCCTTTTTTTTGTTTTTTTCACCTCTTGACATGCAGCTACTTCTTCTCGATTTTTTCATTCCCTTTTTTTCAAATGACTCTTGAGCAAACTCTTGACTCTTTTTGCTGTTGTAGCAATTAAGTCATGCGAACCAGGTGGCAACACATGCCACAGACAAGAAAAAAAAATGCATTGAAAGTAAAATGAATGCAATAATAATGTATCAACTATTATCGTTGTCGCCACTACTAGTTATAATAATTGTAGCATGTTTTTCACTTTCAGTCTCGAAAATGTTGGGAATATAATTAATTGTGTAAAATTCAAGCAAATATTTAAGTAACTCATGCCAACTGTTTATTTCGTTTTTCTTTGTTATCGACGTCGCTCATTATGACATTTAAAAAAAAATTTGATCACATTGTTTTCTTATACATTTTAGATAGTTTGTCTCTAGTTTTAAAGGCTTTAGTAAAAGGTTTTAACTTTTCGTTATAAGTCTATAGGCAATGTGTTCAGAGTCAGATTCAGAGCTCTAGCATAAAGACTGGTTTACACTTTATGACGCCAAAGTGTGTGAGTTGAAGAATGTAGAAATGCATTTTTTTACTGTTGCACGCATGAGTCATAAAGTGAGAAAAATTCGTTTAATTAAGCTAGAACAACACTGTCATATTATTTGCCAAGAACTTTCGACACTCTTTTTACTTTTTACTGCAAAAGCTAGCAATTACAAAAGCTAGGGGTGCATAATGAAACTTAAAATCAGAAACTCCATTTGAATTACGAAAATATCATCAATTAAAATTCAGATAAGATTATTTGAAGTTCAGAATTTTATTTGATACTGATACGTGATTCAAGAAAAATTTAAAAATCTTCTTTCATTCATTCCGGCGATCGTTGAAAGATCGATCGCTTTTCGATCGCCCAAGTGGTGAATGCGCTTTTCGCAAAAATTTTCAATATCTTCACATTCCTTTGTTTATTCCGGCGTTCGTTGGAAGATGGATCATTTTTCGGTCGCCCAAGCGATGAATGCACGATTCAAGAAAATCTTCAAAATTTCCTTTGCTCATTCCAGCGTCGTTGGAAGATGAATCGCTTTCCGATCGCCCAAGCGATGAATGCGCGATTCAAGAAAAAACTTCAAAATCTTCTTTCGTTCGTTCCGGCGATCGTTTGAAGATGGCTATTTAAAAATGTTAAAATCGATTCAAGTAAAATTTTAAAAATCTTCCCTCATTCATTACGGCGATCGTTGGAAGATGGATCGCTTTTCGATTGCCCAAGCCCTTCAAGAAAAATTTTAAAAATCTTCCTTCATTCATTGCGGCGATCGTTGGCAGATCGATCGCTTTTCGATCGCCCAAGCGATGAATGTGCGATTGAAGAAAAATTTTCAATATCTTCACATTCCTTAGTTTATTCCGGCGATCGTTGGAAGCGATGAATGCGCGATGAATGCGCGATTCAAGAAAATCTTCAAAATCTTCCTTCGCTCAATCTGGCGATTGTAGGAAGGTGGATGGCTTTCCGATCGCCCAACCGAAGAATACGTGATTAACATTCCGGCGACCGTTTGAAGATGCCTTTTTAAAAAATGTTCAAAATCGATTCAAATAAAATTTGAAAATCTTTCTTCATTAATTCTGGCGATCGTTAGAAGATGGATCGATTTTCGACTGCCCAAGCGATAATTCCGCGATTCAAGAACAATTTAAAAAATCTTGCTTCATTCTTTCCTATAGCTTTTCGGTCGCCCAAGTAATGAATGCGGGATTCGCGAAAAATTGTCAATTCTTCACATTCTTTCGTTTATTCCGGCGATTGTTGGAAGGTAGATCGCTTTCCGATCGCCCAAGCGATGAATGCGTGATTCAAGAAAACTCTTCAAAATCTTCCTTCGCTCATTTGGGCGATCGTTTGAAGATGGATTTTAAAAAAAATTTGAAAATCGATTTAAGAAAATTTTTAAAAATTTTCCTTCATTCATTCCGGTGATCGTTGGAAGATCGATAGCTTTGCGGTCGCCCAAGTGATGAAAGCGCGATTCGCGGAAAATTGTCAATATATTCAAATTCCTTCGTTTATTACGGCGATTGTTGGAAGATAGATCGCTTTTCTGTCGCCTTAGCGATGAATGCGTGCGCCTCGAAACAAATCGCTGAGGAACACTAAAAGCGATTCGTTTGCCACCCTTGTCGGCGAATTGCTTAAGACTCCTTTCGCCAAGGACTTTTCTTGGCGATTCGCTTGCGACTATTTTCAGCGAATCGCTTAAGACCACTCTCAGCGATTCGTTCATTAGCAACTCTTCCCATCGAATTGCTTACGATTCCTTAAGGATATTCGTTAGTGACTCTTCCCAGTGAATTGCTTACGACCCTGCAGGCCAGTGTGTCCCAAAATTAATTTTAATTATGCGACCTAAATATAAATATAATTTTAAATATTACGTGTTAATATACTTATATTAAATATATATTAATTAATAATGACCTATTAATTTAAAAAATTTCTTCAAAAAAATGCACTTACAAATAAAGAAAAACCTTTTTCCTTGTAATAAAAGTATTCATTTGGAAAAATATAAATTAAACTTATTAAAAAATGAAGTTTATACTATAAAATAAATCATTAAAAGTTAAAAATTATGACAAATGAAATAAATGGCCTAATTTTGTAAAACGTACGCAATCACTTGCGTTCAATTTTTTATCTGACAAATATATTTTAAAGGAAACTTTCAGTGAGAGAAAGAGGGTTTTTTCTTATATTATATGGAAATAGGGTTGCCAGACAAAAAAAAACCCAATTGAGGTGATTGCGTGCGTTTTACAAAATAAGGTCAGAAATGTCCTTATTTTTGCTACAACTACCGAGCCCTAGTTATTATATATTACATATTATTAATATCTAATAAATATAAAAAAGGTAAGTATATAGAAACATTTTAAGGATGAGTAGTAAAAATTTACATTAATGAATAGAAAAAGAATTAAGGAGAAGAAGAAGAATCAACTTTCAAATAAAACTAGTGGCTTTTCTGGTACTAGACTTTTTGAACGGTCTTTTCGTTCACTACCTTTAAACGATTTTTAACACAACTTAAGCATAAAACCCAGCTTCCCATAAGTAGGTGGTGGAAAAAAGGAGCAATGATTTTCTGCCTCTCTCGAAATAACTGGTTTGTTTATAAGTTGCGCCCAAAAGTCCTTCAGCCAAACTTTATTGAATTTCTCTCAAAAAATTTGTCTTTCTTTCAAATAGCTCTCCTTTAAGGAATATCTTCGCCAATTTGCTCCACATTCACGTCAAACGGATTTTGAATCCAGCTGTGTTTACAAACTTCAACGTTTTCAAGTATATATCTGTTAATTTCCATTTCAAGCCGTTTCAAATATTCTTCGAAATTCTCAACCGAATTGCGAAGAGAAATATGTAAGAATCTTCAGGAAACTGATTGAAAAGAGGAAATTATGCAATTTTCTCTTCGAAAAGTTTTAGCCGCCACAGTGCCAGTTTGCTTTTGAACGAACTAATTTTCTCGCCCATGTCATTCATGGTCCAATTTCTTCCCTGCATGTCAATATTGAACTCGTTCAAATCTTCAAAAATATCGGCCAAAACGCTAATTTAGCCAAACAAGCGTAAACATTAAATTTGTCAGCGATCGAATGCTTCTTTTCCGTGAAAAAGATCTCAATTGCCATGCAAAGGTTTCGAAGCGAGCAAGTACTTTTTTACGCGAAAGCCATCGCAAAAATAATACGAAATCGTGCTTTAGCCCCGAAAATAATACCCCAATTTTTCAAATAAGTATTTCCATTATTAGGTAATGCTTTGTTCACATTGAGAGCTAAATGCGCATTTAGAGCAGTTACTACATATATTTGTCCCTGTTACTCCTACAACGAGTGAAGGGCCGTTTGTAAATGTGGATTTCGTAAATGCGCATTTAGTTCTCAATGTGAACATAGCATAATAAACAACGTTGCGTTTTGCACAAACAGTGCTGCCACATGTTAGTTGTAAGGATATTATTACACTGAAGTGGGAAAAATTACGAATAGTTGATAAAGTAAGAGCAGACAAATTTTAGTGCATGGCGTGTCACGCGGTGTACGGAAAGAGAGAGTGAAAGACATAACACAAAAACATTCAACTGGTATTTTTAAAGAAACTCTTTTCATTAAAACTTCAATAAGTTTAAGAGACAGTGGAGTTTTTAAAAAATCTATTTTGATGACAAGTTAAATAACTTTCTCAATTACTGACCAATTTTTAAAAATTTTTACTTTAAACTAATTGCGTTTAAATTTGTAATAAATATAGTTAATGAATCCTTACAGGACAAGTGTGGTCTCTATATAATTAAGTGTACAGAAAAATCGTCAAAGTTGAAAAAATTCTAAAAAGTTGTATTTACAGAGTAAATACACACAGCTTTCTCAAGTTGGCCTGAACAGTATATATGTATATCGTTGAAAAGGCTGAAGTATGGTCTTTTAGGATCCGTAAAAATTTTTAAAATTTGTTGACAATCAGGTAAGTTATAGGTCAATTAGCAGGCAAAGGTAGGAAAAACTCGGTTTTTTGACCGTAAGTCCAGATTTTGGGGGGTGTCCGGCAAATTTCAAGTATAGGACATTCTTTAACTCGACAAGACCTACCAGAAAAATAGTATTATCTTACAGGTATTTTAGACTGTCGCACAGTGTAATAATATATGAGTTAAGGGCCAGTGCATGATTTTTTTTAATCATAAATCCGTTCTTTTCTTTCGTTTAGACTACCCAAAAATAACATTTATGTCGCTACCTGATGTTGGGAAAGGCTGCTTTAGGCGATTCGTTCGCGAATTTTCCCGGTGAATCGCTTTTATGGCCTCAGTTGCTTACATCTGTCTCATCTTCCAAGCGATTCGCTCTGAGGCGATTGAAAATGTTTGCAGAGTCATTAAAAATATTCGAATTATTTTAATTTTGTTGATTGTAGAAAAAACTTTGTGAGAAAAAAAAATGTTAAGTTCATCTAATTTTCCATTAAATAATATGACTCTCAATTTTAAACTCACTGTTTTTCTTCAACAATTATTATTACCGTATTGCATAGGGCCATCGCGCTTTTTGTAAGAACGGATGTAGCATACCAGTCTGAACGTGACAGATCCAGAGTTTAGCTCAATGTGGGTTAGGTTCAGGCTTCGCTCGCACTTGCTACAGTTTTGCTTTATTTATAGAAGTCTGAATCTAGGGAGGGAGCCCACTTTTAACAAACTGAACTCTCTGATTCAATTACGCACATTTTTGGGTTGTTTCCTGACAGTGAGATTGTTGTAGCAGGCGATTTCAATGTTCACAACCCGGCTTGGTTACGTCACTCGGGCCCACTGACACCTGTTGGGTGTTGCTGAATCGAACCAATTGATTCAACTAGTGAAGAAACCCACATTTTTTCCTCAAAGTGATATGCATAGCCATAACATCCTCGACCTTTTTCTGACTTCGCATAATGAATAATATGATGTGAGTGTCAACGCACCTCTTGGTAACTCGGGCCATTGTACCGTCTCCGCTGTTTTTCCATATACTAACCCCTGCATCTCTACGCTTAAAGCCCCAAAGAGGACTGCGTGGTTTTATGGAAAGGCAAATTGGACTGCGTTAAATAATTTTTATCGCAACTTTAATTGGAAAGTTTCGCTGATAAAAATGTGAAGCCGCGGCTGCCATGGCACAAGAAAATATTTTATTGGCTATGCGGTCTTTCATTCCCAATAAGACGAGAAGCATTAAACCAAAAGATCACTCATGGTTTAATGAGACTTGCAGGATTGCAGTCAGGTCCAAAGAGGAATCCTTTCAGAATTGGCGTTCTAACAAGAATACTGATACTAAAGACTTCGCATCGAGGCAAGGAATCGCTGTAATGCAATTTTAAAACGCGAAAAGTTTCTGCATGAAGCTCGCATTCGAGAACAGGTTCTTCTCTGCCCCAAAGGGAGCAAACATTTTTGGTCATTTGTTAAAAGAGTAAAGAACCAGACATCGTTATCGATTCCAGCTCTTTTAAAAGATGACCAAATCTTCACTAACTCGGCTGATAAGCAAACCTATTGGCTAGATTGTTTGCTCAAAATTCCACTCTCTCAGATAGGAATCAGCCACTGCTCCTTGTTGAGAGTGGATCTTCTGCAATACAGGAGATCTACTTTCGAACAGATCTCAACGTAAACAAAGCCTCTGACCCTGATGGCATACCGCCAATTGTGCTTAAAATGTGTGCTTCTTCGCTGGCTCGGCCTTTGCGCAACCTTTTCAACATCTCCTACAGAACAGGAGTATTCCCATCATGTTGGAAGGTGGCAAATGTCCAGCCGGTACCTAAAAAGGGCGATGCCACGAACCCTGTAAACTACCAACCCATTGCGATATGCTCTACGCTTTCCAAAGTTATGGAAAGCATAATAAACTTTAACTTCATGAACTATCTGGAGCTCAACCAACTGCTTAGTGATCGTCAATATGGTTTCCGTAGGGCTCGCTCTACTGGTGATCTTATGGCGTTTTTAACTGAAGAATGGAATCAATGCGTTCACTTTTTCGGCGAGAGCAGGGTTGTTGTTCGGTATTTCGTCCGAGAAGCACGACATCAACGCAGGAGTACCACAGGGTTCAGTCCTATCGCCAACCTTGTTTCTGGTTTTTATCAACGACCTTCTGTCGTTGACGCATAACCCAATACATTCGTTTGCGGAGGACAGCAGCATTTGTCATTCATATTCATTCAAAAAATACCCAAGCTCTATGGAGATTCAGAGAAAAAGGCAAAATATGAATGACACACTCGTAAATGATCTACAAAAAATCTCCGAGTGGGATCTTGCTAATAGAGTAGAGTTCAATGCAAGCAAGACCCAGTGCTGCCTGTTAAACCACAAGCGGATGGATTGCCCATTAGCTCCCCTCAATATGAATGCTGTGGATCTTGTGGAATCAGCCGCTGTTGTCGTTCTGGGCATATCGATCCAATGTGATCTTAGTTGGAATGATCATATATTCGATGTGTCGAAAGAAGCGGCCAAGTGCCTAGTTTTTTTAAAACGGTGCAAAAAATATTTCACTTCAGCTGATCTTAAGATCACCTCACATATTAGAACGAAAATGGAGTACAATTCGCACATTTGAGCATGGGCTTAGATCTTATTTGGAGTTTCTGGATCGAATTCTACGTCTTGCGATATATTTGATAGGGGATGAAAGTATTTCATCCGCTCTCAACTCTCTTGGGCATCGACGCAGTGTTGGTTGCCTTCCTGCGAGTGTGTTTCCCGGCAGTTTTAAGCTGTGCAAATTTAAAACAAATTTTCACCGATACTACTCCATCCATCCACCCTCCTACTAACTATTACCTATCTTCCGAATCAACACAATGCTTATGCATTTATAGGGGGCATCCCCTGAGCTTTGGTTCAGTCTAAAAAAAAAAAAATTACCGTTACCATTCTCATAACTATCGCCATTACTATAACCATAACTATAACTTTTACCATTGCTTCATCATTACCATTACTATTACCATTACTATTACCATTACTATTACCATTACCAATACCATTACCATTGCCATTACCATACGATTACGTTATTGTAATAGTAATGAAAATGACAATTTCTATTTTTAATTTCTATTGATATTTTTAAAATTTCAATTGATTTGGTTTTTTTAACAAAATTTAAATTGATATCTTCTGAATTTCAATTAATGTTTTGTTAATATCAATTGATTTTTCGTAAATTTCAAACGAAATTCCTCTATATTAATTGATCTATTCGGAATTTTTTATGGATTTCTTAATTTCAGAATTTTTATTGATTTTTTCTCAGTTGTAAAGCTAGATGCTTTTTAGATATAAAACCCATTCACATTTCTACTCAATATCAATACCTTCTCTTGTTACACCATAAAACAATGTTAACAAATTCGTTAAATGGTGCAACATCATAAATAATGATCGCGGTATCGCCGTTAAAAGTAAAAAGTCTGTTTTACAGCCTTTCTATTTTCTTTCCTTTCAAAATTTGTAAAACATTTTGTGTAAGAATTCTCACAACATTGTTAACTAAGCGAAAGCACAAAACCACTCAGTATTGTTTTTTTACTAGTCAGCTAAGTTAGTTATCAAAGAGTTTATTTTTAGAATCTAGTTGAAGTAAATCTATGAAGCAATTTTTTGTGTTGTTCAAGCAAATACACAGGTTTATCTTTTTTATTCCACAGCTAATTACATACAATAATATAAAAACTATCAAATTTGTATAATATATAAAAAGCATGAAGATCAGAGGTTGAAAAGAAAACAGAATAAAATAAAAGGTAAATATTTGAAACAGCATTAATGAACAAATTAATTTTGTTCGAAAAGAAAATTTGGTGCTGGGAACAAAAAAATTTTTGTTTAGAAGTAATGTTACTCTTAATAACAAAAAAGAAAAACTCTGAACAAAATATTTTACTCACAGTTTTATAAAGCATCATAGCGTCTTCTGAATTTCAATAGCTTTTCAATAAAAAATTGTAGCATTTTTTTTCTCTCAGACAAAAGTATTCGGAAACACAATTATTTCAAATTCAAACGCCTTTTTTTAAATTTCTTTACTTTTTAAACAAAAATCTTTTTAAACAATAAGTATTATTATTACTTTTTAAACAATAAGTATTATTTCAACCCTTGATAAGGATACATTCGCAAAACTGTGAGTAGTTAATCTTTAAATAGGTACACAGTTGAAAAAATACCTAACATATTAATAAAAATAATAAATAATAATAATAATAAATAATAATCATAAACATATAGATTCGAATAGAAAGAGTACGAGTTACGCTGCCTGAAACTAAGCTGTTCAAGTTCTTAAAATAACTATTAAGTAAATTTGTTTAGTTTTGTAAACATGTTTAACACAAAAGTTAATAACATAATTAAGAAAATGTGTTAAGAACATCTGTTATGCTTTACTTTTCAAGTTTCTTAGCATTAAAAAATCAGACAATTTTTTGACATGGTGTCAATATTATTTTATTTAAAAAGTCTTTTGTTTATCTGTTTTTGCATAAGTAAACAGAAAAAATTGGTCGTATTTCCATAATTTTAACCAATATCATTTCTGTGAATTAATCAGAATTTCAAGGTAACATTCTTAAACTTTTTTTTCACAATCCATAGAATATGCAAAGTGATGTCATTACTCTGTTTTATTTTAACACATCTAACTACAAATCATTAATTGAGATTCATAATTAAAACGGACAATGAAGCAAATTAAATAAAGTGTTTGATTTAATGAAAATCTTTTCTTTTTAGTAACTTAATAAATTTCAAAGTAATATGTAAATTAAAATTAATTCATATCGAGCAATAAATGATTGTTAACGAAGAATGTGATCACATTTTGGTGGTCAAAAATAGCTATGATAGCTCATATTTGACTTTTTTGTTGTTTTTTTTGTTTAATACCTCAGTTAAAGCAATAAAAATCAGTTACATTTTTTGATAGCAGCTTAGTTTTTTTTTTCTCAACTAAAGTTGCATATTGAATTTAAGCAAACCACTTTTAATAAACTTATTTTTGCGTAGGAGTTGAGAATGTTTTATTGCAAAAGTTGCTGCGATTTGAGTAGTAGGCGTTAATTCGCTAAATGCGCCATCTCCCCCATCTTTTCTCTCCTCTTTCACTATCAAAACCAACTCTCCACAAACTTAGCTACAGTTCAGCTATTGACTGAGTAAATGAATGAATGAATGAATATTTTGTGCACATTTTTATGGCCTCCCAACATCCAATACTTGTGGGCGTTATACTAGTAAGGTGTAAGTTTTACTTCATGCACCAAAAGAGCAGCAAAACTCTATGCAAAGTAATACGAAGCTTAACTGTAAATGGTTTTAAAAGAATTTAGTGCAAAGCTAGATAGTCTTTTGTAATGCGTTGGTATAAAGATTATTGTTCTTTAAATTAGTCTAATTAAAGGTGACAGGTGATAAGCTTAAAAGTTGAGATTTTTTTGTGAACAATGCCATATTTTAAGGGGGGAGGGGGTGTAAGGTCTTAAAACGGTTTTTTATTTTTTCTGGTTTAACAACATGTCGAGAGTGTTGTGTTAAAACTTCAAGTAAAGCGGAGCAAAACTAACGAAGATACAGGGTTTCATGGTGGAATGCTCGAGTATAAGAAGCTTTAAATCGATTTTCTCGCAAATCGTTCGTGAACATTATAACTCAAAATCTACTTGACCGAACCTTTTGAAATTTTAACCCTGGATAACCAATCATATTTCTAATACTTTTTAACCAATGTTAGTCGATTCGACTAACACGCTCCAAAACTCGTTATAGAGGAGCTGTTGGTACATATAATACATTAAAAGCTGTTGAAAATGGAAAAACTATGTATATTTTACTCGAAATCAAAAAACATTAATATTGGTCTTTGTTTTTTTTTTTTACTTTTAAGCTACTTATTTCATCAGTTCGAGATATATCACATAAGATTATTGAAAAAAAAAAAATAGTAAATAAATATAAAATTTCATGGTTATGTCCAACAGTCCATATTTATTGAGTAAAATATATTTTAATACTCCTCTTCGCCCTAGAAGATCTTTTGAGTTACTCCACATGAACTTTTGTAGAACTAATTTTTTGCAAAATGAACCTCTTAGAAGCGCTTGCGGTGATTTTAATTTTGTATCTGATGTTATATCCTTAAGTGAATCCATGGACTACTCAATCAAACATAAAATTATAGATTACCTGCAGTACCGTCTTTGATTATGTAAAGTTCTTTCAAACATATATCTGATGCATCTGGTGATTTGTAAACACATTAATATAACAATCTAAGATAAATGGACCTAAGCCTAAAATGGATAATTTTGGTGTATGAACATCTTAATAATCTGAATGGACCTGGACCTAAACCTGGTATCTTCAATTGCATCATATCTTCATGATGATTGTGACTACATTTGTCGACGGTACCGTGGTGTCTTGGTGTCTTTTTACCTCTTGAAACACTACGTTAGATCGTTTTGTAATATATTGATATGAGTGGCCGATAAGACCTAGTTTGTCTTGGTGCCTGCGTTCGCAACGGGTTTTCTTTGTTTTATGAAAATTAGTTTGGTGAAGTTGACCTAGTTTGTCGAGTAACCATCCTGTCAAGCCAGGATCTCACCGGCTTCAGGAAGACAGAACGATTAATATTATATATATACGTATTGGAGTGCTGTTTTATTGGGTATGAGACCTTGTTTGTCACACGACTCCGCCGATGTCCGTATACAAAAATTGTTGCTAACTTGACCTTGTTTGTCTAGAAAACGCAACCCTGCTATGCTGTCTGATATTATCAATTTGACTTAACTTTTTTTTTTATTTTTATACTTTAATAAAATTATATACTTTAAGCAATTTATTAAAACTTTTTAGTTTGTTAATAATACAAGATTTCAATCAAAATCATACTTTATATTTTTGAATTGTATTAAATATCTTATTTTATAATTTTAAATTTGCTTTATAGTAAATTTGCTTTATAGCTAAACCTGTTAAGGTTTAGCGATGAAGTAAATTTAATTTTAATAAAAAACTTAAAAGGCTCTTCTATCATTAAACGAATAAAGCATTATTTATTATTATTAAAATAATAAAGTATAAATCAATTGTTTAGCACAAGAGACACAATTCGTTGCACCACTATAACACACTTATAACCAAAACACTTTATTCCTACAACAAAGGAATTAACTTTTATAGGGCGTGGTTTTTATACAAATATATAAAATTTGGAACTCAGAGTTTATCCTAATTATCAAAGCTTATGTATAAAATATCAAGTTTAAACCTTCATTTTGTTGAATTTATGAAGGTTTTGTATTATAATGACGCCACTTTGTGTGTGAGGTGGGCGTGGTTTTCATCCAATTTTGACAATTTTCAAATATGTGGTGAATATTTTACTCCAAAGCTAATGTGCAAAATTCCAAGTTCATATAATAATTTTTGTGGCATTTTAAGAGAAACCGTTTTGATAAAGTCACTTCATATGGGACGTAGGCGTGGTGTTCATCCGATTTTGCGCATTCCCGAATTTTATCTTCGTTTTTGAATATAAGCATATATTTTTGATCACATCCGAACACAACGACGGCAGCTTAACAACTATTGTGGTTACTACAATATGGATAGAGAACACGATCAGATGAGAAAAAGAAAAGTTGTAAGCAAAATAGTGAGCAGTGTTAGTCGAAACGACTAACATTGGTGATCCAGGGTTAAACACTATTGCTACACATAAATCAACAGGAAGTGACGAAAAGTTTTCTTTTTAACCATTTTTTATTTATTTTATAATAACAAATTCTCCGAAATTTTTAGCGAAAATCCCGTTTTTCACTTCCAAAAAGAAAAAATAAAAAACTCTGTGCCACTACTAGGGCTTCCAATTTCGGGACTTAAAAGCAATTTCGGGATTCATAATTAAGAATACCGGACTAGTTCCGGGATTTGAAAAACAGAAAAAAGTCATTTTTTTAACAAAAAAAATAAAAAAGAATTCGTGTGCAAGGGTATGAAAGTTAGGATATTTTTTAATAAAAAGTTGTTGAAAGGAATTTAAAAAAAACAGTTTACTAAAAGTATTGAAATCAAACGAAGAATAACTCTTGCCAATAGGTATTACTTTGGGCTCAGTAGGCAATTGAGAAGCAGAGCCCTCTCTCGACGAACGAAAATCACGCTCTATAAATCGCTCATCATGCCCGTCCTACTTTATGCATCACAAACCTGGACGCTGAGCAGTTTAGATGAAAAGACTTTAGGAGCATTCGAGAGAAAGATTCTTCGCAAGATCTACGGACCAATCTGCGTCAATGGCGAGTACCGAATACGGTGGATTGATGAACTGTATGAGCTGTACGCTGACATCGACATAGTCAAGCGCATTAAAATCGAGCGGCTTCGCTGGCTTGGTCATGTTCAGCGCATGAAAGACGATGCTCCAGTGAAGAAAACATTCGATTCGGTACCCAGCGGCGGTCAACGCAGAAGAGGACGACCGCATCTTCGTTGGAAAGACCAAGTAGAGGACAACCTGACGAAGCTTGGAATTTCCATCTGGCGCCAGCAAGCAAAAGACGGCAATGGCTGTCGCAAATTCTTAGATGAGGCCAAGACCGACATACGGTTTTAGCGCCAACTAAGTAAGTAAGTAAGTTTACTAAAAGTTTTTATAAAAAGTCAATTTATGTTATTTCTTTATATATATAAAGGACGAGAATATATATATATTTATTACATTATATACAGGATGGGCCAGAAGTTACAATGGGGTTTAAAAATTTAATAACTTTTTCGTTTTTTTATTTTTTTTCTCAGATTATATAATATACAAAATGGAAGTTTTTTTACACTAAGTATGAAAAATAATGTCTCTTAAATGACCACCGTTTTCAGATTCGCACTGATGGGCTCGTTTTAGAGCATTTTCCATAACATCTTTCAAAATTTGTGGCTGTAGCGTTCGAATTTCTGAAACAATGTTTGCCTTGAGTTGAAGGATTGTTTCTGGCTTGTTCACATACACTCGCTCCTTCAAATAACCCCAAAGAAAATAGTCGGGTGCTGTCTAATCTGGCGATCGCGCTGGCGATCCTGCAAGAGCGGGACGTCAAAAATTTTCTATCATAAACCGATACCGCTCTCCATTTACGGTTACAGCACTTCCATCTTCATTCTCGAAAAAGTAAGGCCCAATGATATTTTCAGATGTGTTTCCTCATCATACTGTTTACCTAATGGGGTGCAATTGGCGTTGATGAATGGCTCTTGGATTTTCCCCAGAAACCCCAGAACCTACAGTTCTGCTTAGAAACAAAGCCATTCAAATGAAAATGAGCTTCATCACTCATAATCAAATTTTCAATAAAGTTGATTTCATTTCTGGCCAACTGTTGAAATTTAACTGCAAAATTTAGACGTTGCCGATGATCTGCGGGTTTCAATTGTTGCACCAATTGCACCTTATATGGGTATAACTGTAAATCTTTTTTTAAAATGCGCCGTAGTGACGTACGAGACATTCCTAGATGAGCAGAACGCCTTCTGGCAGATGTTTCGGGTGTTTCGTTAACACTTTGCCATACTCGTTCAATATTTTCCGCAGTGCGACTTAAACGTGGTCTACCGGTTCGAGGCAAATCTGTTACGGTGCCATGTTGGTGATGACGATCAACTAAGCAACGAATCATTGCTTCAGAGGGCGAAATTCTGACGTTAAAATGTCGACGATATGCTCGTTACGTTAAAATAATTGATCTCTGATTTAAATAATAAAATTCTATTATTCTGATTCTTTGTTCAGTTGTGAATCTCTCCATTATTTATTCTCTAAAAAATATAATCTAAAAAAAATAAAAAAATATATAAACGACAAAGTTATTAAATTTTTAAACCCCATTGTAACTTCTGGCCCACCCTATATCTGTAGTATAATTTATTAAATTCATATTTTCTGACATAATAATCTATATATGGGCATTTTCACAGTCACGCACGTAACGTTCGTACGCTTTTTTGTTGTTAGAAATTAAAAAAAGCAAAGAAATATTTAAAATTTTTTGTCCTGTTTTTATTTTTGAATAGCATTCTAGTAGAACTATATTTAGTGTAAAAGGTGGAAGCGATCGAAAGTATTGTTCAAAGCTATAAGCAATCAAAAGAGTATGCGTTACCATACAAAAAATGGAAGTGGTTTTTCTCTGCATTAATATAATCAAAAAATCGTGTGCACGAGTTTTTTATTAAAAATATTTTAATGTTTTCTGGAATGATGTGGCTATATATTCATAATTGTTTAGTTGAAAATTCTTTTTTAATTATTTTTTACAAGCCATAACATAATACGTTATGATACATACGCTACGATACAGATTTTTCCTTCAAAGAAGCAAAAATTTTTTGTAGTTTTATTTATTTAATTGAACTTTAAAATCATATAAAGTGAAATTCAGGTGCTTAAAAATAGAAAACTGAAAAAAATTTAAGTAAACTTTGTATTACACGAGTATTTATTATACTTATAAAATTCCTACTTTTGTTAAAATTTTTCAACTTTTGTCACAATTTTTCTACTTTTGTTGCCATTCATCATGTTTGTTTCCATTTTTTAAAATTCAAACTGAGATCAGCTCTCAGTACTCTCACAAAATAAATTTAAAATTTTTTTCTCTGTTATGAAAGTTTAAAAAATTTTCAGTAACATTTTATTTTTCAGTCGCGGTAGACCTTTTGGTGGAAATGCTCATATACAAAAATCAATTGCTGTGCGTTAGTCTTGCCAAGGCTCAAAAATGGCTCGACCGATTTGAACAGTTTTTTGAAGAGAAATTTTGAAGTTTTTTAGGCGCGTTGAACGATTTTGGTAGAGGGTAAATCTTTGGTTTGCGTCATCGTGATTTTCCGAGTAACTCTCGTCATCAATACAGACAGCGACCATGGCAGAAAAACCAGGTAGGGCCGACTCGTAGAGGAATGAAGTAGAAAGCATATAAAAGCGAGCTAGTTGTCAAAATCTGCGGTTCATCTCGAGTTTCTTTATGTTCATGTTTTGCAGTTGATTTTTGGTTAAACTTTTTTTTTTGCAAATTGAACACTTCCTCAGCATTTTATAGTTTTATTTACACTGTTTTTATAAAATTTTCATTCAAATTAACACAAACTTAACACATGTGTCTGCACTAATTACAATTTGAAAACATAATATTCTTATTTCAACCTTTCCATTTTCCACTCTTCGTTAAAGGGCCAAATAGATTACACAGACTGCGCAAACACGTGTTCGACAGTGTATTTCGCTGTTTTAGGTTTGTGCAGATGTCTGCGCAAAAATTAAAATATTTTAATTTTTGGTTGTGTTCGCGCAAACCGTCTGTATAGTGTGTAGTGAAAATCACACCGACTTGCCATAATCCCGAAAGTTTTAAAGAGTGATTACGTGTGCAAAGGAAAATATGTAAAAATGGAAGCAGAAAAGAAAAATTTAATAGAATTTGAACTAAAAAATCAAGTCTGCGCAAACAAAGTCTGTGTAGTGTAGTGTATGGTCGTCGCTATGACGAGAAAAAGTCTTGTTTGCGCAAACAGTCTGTGTAGTCTATTTGGCCCTCGACGCGTGAGGGCACTAAGCGAGCCGGCCCTACCTGGTTATTCTGCCATGGCAGCTAGCAGGTTTTTAAATGACGCTTTTGGATCTTGACTACCAGGCGCTCAGCAAGTCATATTAACCAGGGGCCGAACTACAGCATCCGTGATCTAGCAAAATTATACAAGATTGATAGGCACTTGTCTCGTCGTGCTCTTCGTAATTTTGCTCGATCACGGATGCTGTAATTCGGCCCCAGGTAGGCTCGATACAGAAAGGCTTTAAAAAGTACCCCTTATATTCTGTGTTTGTTTTGATTCCTTCTCGACAATACCTACAATTCTGTCAAAATCATGTCAAACGAAAAAAGGTGAGCGCCTGGTAGCCTATATCCAAGAGCGTGTGTTTGAGTTTCGTGACAAACATAAAAACATTTGTAGTTTTATAAATGTTCCAAGAACATTCTCTGACTGGAACCATGGTATAATAAGTAATAGGTAGGAGTGACATTTCGTGTTTCAACCATCGAATGTCAAACAAAAGAAAACAAAATAGAGAACGTGTGTCACACACATTGGCCGCATTCAAAGGAGTCACCTGTTGTGAATGGATCATTTAATTGCAAAAGTATCTCACTCAAATTTAAAAAAAAAACAGTAGCCAACTATTGACTCCGCTGAAAGCTGCCAATGCATGTGACACACGCACTTTATATTGTTCTCTTTTGTGTGAAATTCGATGTTCGTAGCTCGTGAGAAAATAAATAGTTGTCAAGGCTACCTAATAGGGCGGGTCAAATTCTGGCTCAGCGAAATTCGTAAAATACATGTAATTTCAAGACTTTTTCTCCACTACAGCATATACAAATTCTGAAAAAAAGCTGTGCGGACTTTCGTAAATAGATTCATACACATACATTCATACATTCATATTTTATAATTGAGAACAAAATCTATTTACGAAAGTCCGCACAACTTTTTTTCAGAATTTGTATATGCTGTAGTGGAGAAAAAGTCTTGAAATTACATGTATTTTACGAATTTCGCTGAGCCAGACCTCCAAAAAATTCGTCCATACAAATTGACCCGCCCTACTACCTAATAATAATTTTATCATGACTGGAACTGCATCGTCCAAAAAATTTTTGTTTCTTATTTAAGCTACCATACGCCTAAAGTATCTTTTTAAGAATATAATTCAAATATTAACGCAAACAGTGAAAATAATGTAAATGAAATTCATTGAAATTTATGTAAATACAAATTCTATGTGTACTTATTTTATGTGTATATTAATTATTTAAATAAGTTTAATTTATATTTTTGTTTATGTGTTAATCTGTTTTTTATATTAATACCCATAATTGAAAATATAATGAAATGATAAAAGACGAAAATAATGTGCATTAATGATGAACGGGATGTACGGATGAACCGAATCGGAGGCAGAAAATAAACTGCACTTTGCTTGCTATGTTTTCTGTTTTCCTTGTAGCAAGATCTCAAATGCAGGCATTAAAAGAGTCTTCAAGACCCATCAAACAAAATATCATATATAAAAAATAGAAAATTTATTTCATTTTATGAGGATTATTTTTCATTCAATAGTGCTCCCTGTATTTTTTTTTTTATATCAGCAATATTCAATTGAAATGTAATAATATAGTTTGGTGTAATTATAAAATAAAAATGCTATCTGAATAAAAAATATTTTGAAAGATATAATCAAAATCTGAGGGAGAGAAAATATAAGTTTTTCCGATTAGCATGAAAATTTTTATAAAGCAGTTAAGCGGTCCGTGGCAGGACAAAGTCTTCCAGGGAGTACTGATATTTTATATATAGGTTTTCGCTTCGGTCAGCAGTCTCAATGACAGTTACGATACCATTTCATTTACACTTGTTTCACAGGCACTTTTCAATACGTATTTTTACACTAAAAAAATTTTGTGTGTAAATATTACTAATAACTGCGTCCATTCTATGAATTTTATTCGTAGTTTTCGTAGTACAACATACTATTTAAAAATGCATGCATGGCTTAGCTCAGCTTTATTTATAAATATACCTTAAAAAGTATTTTTGAGTTCTCTTCAAAATATATTAACATTTATAATGAAAATATCGTCATATAAAATCAAAAAAGCCGTAAGTTACAATAAATTCAAAGTCGACTTTTTGATTGATTATTGATGCACCTTATCAAAATACATGTTCCTGCTAAATTGTACACTCCTACAAATAAAAACGACGTTTTTAGTAAAAAATTTCTAAAATCCCTCAGTTTGAGCGCAACATACAATTACAATTTAGAAAGTTGTCTGACTCTCCGGTAAAATTTTTTAACTGTAGCTTACAACTTTTTGATTTTATATGAAAATATTTACAAAAATTCACTGCTTAAGGGGAAGGCGCCCCCTGTGGACGCCCATGAAGATATGTCTTTTTTTCGCGTTTAAAACCTTACCCCGCCATTAAGTTTGACTGTGATCATTTTGTGTTTAAGGTATTTAAAACTGAAACCTTTAAGGAGAGGTTCTAATGAAACTCGTCCAAAAACTCAATTTTTTTTTTAAATTTTTCGATAGCTTATGATGTGTAAAATATATTTCCAAAGCGGTTTGGCCGATAACGATTGCATAAAAAAGTTATCGCATACGAAAAAAAAAATCGTTAACTAAACCTTAAAACGCGTTTTCTGAAGAGTCATATTTTTTAAACTGATCTCAACGATATCTCAAGAACTACTCTATGAATTGACTTGTATTATTTTAAAGTAGATGCAATTTATTGGATCCTTTAGTTAAAAAAATAGTACATTTCTTTTCTAATACTTTTTACAAATTGAGATATTGCACTTTAATTCTAAATTCTTTTATGGGAGGTGGGTGAAGGGTGTGGCAAAACTTGATAAAATTTTTATGTGGTAATTTTTTGTATTCAGTCAATAAAAATAATTAATTAATTTGGTTTTTACACTTTCTACAACTCGAGACATTGAACTTATATTGTTAATTTTGTATGGGAGTTAGACAAAGGGTGTGGCAGATCTTAATGAAAAATTAAGTGGCGTTTTATATATATGAAATAATGACACATTTTATGTACCTACGATGATACCTTCTAATTTTGTCCCTCATCCCATAGACCTCGCTACACTGTGCGTCGTGATTTTTTAACTTCAACCTGCAGATTACATTTTAGCCATAAGGCCCAACCAAAATAGACGAAACGAGACGATAGCATTTTGACGAACGTCTGCACTCGTTACGGATGTTTACGGATTTAACCCAAAATGAAACGATTTCCTCAACTCGTCTGAAACAGCTGATCACTAGGCAATCGAGTATTATTTATTTATTTATATTGTGCATTTTGTAATTTTTAATAAAGATTTGTGAAAAATTAGTGAAATAATGGCGAAATTGAAACAAATTGATGAAAATAAAATAAAAACGCACTCTGCACAGCTGTTGTTGACGAGTTGCTACGCTAGCAGTTCGGTTCTTACGGAATAATACGTCGTGTCAAACTGTTTCGTTTAGTTTCGTTCAGTTACGTTTGCTCATTTTGGGTAACAGCATTTAAAGCATTTAACCGAACACTTACGTTTTTACTCGTTACGGAGCAAAACTTCTATTTTGGTTGGGCCTATAGAATTGACCTAACTAGCTGATAGATGCATATTCCGAAATACGAATGAACCAAAGCTTACGCAATTTAAAGCTTTGGCTAATGTTTGTCAAAAACTGTTAAGGCTTTACGCTCATACACTTAAAAAAAAGTAACAACCTTTCAATCAAAAGCACAATTACATATAAAATGTATTTTAAAACGCTACTGTTGAAAAAAATGTTTTGATTGCATTTTACAGCTTTTTTTAAACTAAATTATTTTAAATTGGTTCTAGAAAAAAAAAAAGTAAATTGCTTCAATTTCGTACTAGTTTTGCATTTGATTCACATCATTTTTCTCGTGTATTTGGGGCACAAGAATCGAGTATCTCAAACTCATTCGCTGTTTGCATTAATTTGCATAAATCGATTACGTTAGACAATTTGTGAAAATTGTTTATGTTTTAATGTTTCAGAATTTATGTAAAGTGTGTCACTCGAACGTTCACCCAGTGAGATGTTGTTGGCTTAGCGTTGCATAAAATGCAAAGAAAACACAAAGAAGAAGGAACTCATTGCTTTATTTGGGTTTTTATCTGTTAAACGTCTGTGACTGAAGCTACGAAGCCTGAGCTAATAAATGTTTTGTAATGGCATCGCGCTGCATCCATGGCTGCACACAAAAGTCTAACATTTACAGTTATTGGCAGGCAGAAGCAAGCTAACTACCTACAAATAAAAAGCGCCAGCACCAGCACCAGTTTAACAACAATAAAAGTATGCATGGCGGACATCTTAACAAATGCATGTGATTAGTTTGCTGTATTCATTGGAACGCCTTAAATTAACATTATTGCATTCGCGCATTTAACAATTGTTGTGATGCAGTTGAAGATGTTGACTGACTGTAGCTTGCTTGTTGTTTATCTGGGAAATCTTTAAGTGGGCTGCACGAACTATTTACTTTTATTGTATTTTGCCTAATTGAAAAAGAATGGAATACTTTAAGGGGATAGTACACCCCTGAATTTTCAAAAAAATCGATTTTTTATGATTGATTTTGGTTCAAAATAATTCAAAGAATCTATTTTTTAATAATATAAAATTCGAAATTAATTTCTATGTTTAATGGTAAAGGTTTTAAACGCAGAGCGTCAAGGCCGTATAATCGGTGTTAGAAACCTTAAACCCTTTTTTTCTAGAAATCACATTTTTTTAATTGGCGGGCGTGATAAAAGAAACTACTGTACTGATCGTTCTGAAATTTTAATATCCCTCCAGGAAATTGAAACATTCTCGGATATAAACAGGAAACATTCCATGGAATGTAGGAAGCATTCTCTTCCGTTGGACACTCCATTAATTTTTTTTACATAGCATGTCATTAGTCATGAGAGGAAACATTCCTCTCCGCTGTGTAGAAATTAATGTGGAAACATTCCTCTACCTTGTTATGAAAATGCCCGGCCAGGATTCGAACCCAGGACCCCTGAGCGGCAGTCAAGCACGCTACCACTAGACTATCGAATTCTATAATAAGCGGGTAAGAAACAATGATATTAATATTTTATGTTGTCATTGCTTGATAATAAGCAAAAGTTTCCACATGCATTCTTAAAGCAGCAGCATGGAAACAACATAAAAACAAAACTACACTTAAGCTTCCAAAAGATACAGTGGGGAATGTTTCTTAATCACTTTTAGATGGAAGTCTTCCGATTTTTCCTGGAGGGATGTTATTGTACACATCAGAAAACTGCACAAGCCTACTTGAAGTACAAGCCTTTTCAAGTTCCTGAA
Source organism: Dichetophora obliterata (assembly GCA_963920525.1). NCBI lineage: Eukaryota > Metazoa > Arthropoda > Insecta > Diptera > Sciomyzidae > Dichetophora > Dichetophora obliterata. The sequence continues at coordinate 61,326,946 of OY986436.1, read as the reverse complement.
TTCAAGTATGTATCCAAACTTGAAAAAGCAAGCTTTAGCCAGCTTGCAAAAATACCAAACAGATGCAAGTCATATTCATGCTTGCTCGTTGGCTTGGCTTGTTTAGACTAACTTTGTTGGGCAGAAACTTGAAAAGCTTGAAACGATCGGCAAAAGCTTGTAAGCTCGCAAGTATCCAATTAATAGAATTTAAAGCAAGTATTCAAAAAATTCAATGAGCTTGTGTAGAGAGAGCTTAAGCGTAATAGAACTTTTATGGATTCTATGGACTTTGTGGTTGGAAGTTTTAGGGGTGGATAATTTCGAATCTGATGTCAAAATTTAAAATTTTAAATGGCGGATAGAGCTGCCACCTAGTTTTTTTTTGTATTTTTGCGAATTCTTGTAATTTTGAAATTCTGACAACGGATTTGATTTCGGATATAATGCCACAGTTTTAAAATTTAAGATGGAGGTTAGGGTTGCCACCTAAATTTTTACCACAGTATTGCCACCTAATAATATGTATTTTTAAGAGTTTTAAACACTATGTAACAGTGTTAGGGAGTCACTGATTTCGAATCTGAAGTCGGAATTTTAAAATTCAAGATAGTGGGTAGGGTTGCCACCTTATTTTTTTATTTTTACGAATTCGGGGCTGGCGCGAACTAAAGGGTAAAAATGAGTCACTGAATCTGAATCTATTGTCAGAATTTCAAAATTATAAAATTTTATAATAATAGGGTTGCCACCTAATAATATGTATTTTCAAAAGTAAAAGCAACTCTATTATTTAAAAATTTTATAATTTTCAAATTCGGACCACGGATTCGGATTCAGCGACCAATTTTTGGTATACCAGTTTTTTGCCAGCCCTGAATTCATAAAAATACAAAAAATTAAGGTGGCAACCCTATCCACCATCTTGAATTTTAAAATTCTGACTTCAGGTTCGAAATCAGTGACTTCCTAACACTGTTGAATGATGTTTTAAACTCTTAAAAAAACACATTATTAGGTGGAAATGCTGTGGTAAAAATTTAGGTGGCAACCCCAACCTCCATCTTAAATTTTAAAACTGTGAAATTATATTCGAAATCAAATCCGTTGTCAGAAGTTTAAAATTAAAAGAATTCGCAAAAATACCCAAAAATCTAGGTGGCAGCTCTATCCGCCATCTTGAATTTTAAATTCTGACATCAGAACCGAAATCTTCTACCCCCTAAAACTGCCAACCACGGAGTCCACAGAACCTTTAAAAGTCATAATACCCTTAAGCTTTTCCTACACAAGCTCATTGAATTTTTTGGATACTTGCTTACAATTTCAAGCTTTTCAAGCTTTTTGCCGAAGGCATCAAGCTTTCCTTTACTTGAAACTTCGTGCCGTTCGCTTGTAAGCTAGCATACTTGCAAGTCGTAAGCTGTAGTGGGCTTATTTATATTCAATTACAAGCTATACTTGATTGAAAATTATCAAGCTCAGCTTTTCAAGCTAGCTTGAACTTTTATTTTAAACAAGTACTTGAAATAGACTTCAAGTAGGCTTATGCAGTTCTCTGGTACCATACAAATCTATGGGAGATTAAGATTTCCGGGGCGCCGCGATTTGACAATGGATTCAAGAAGGTCTTTAACAAAAAATAACAATGGCCGAAGGAAAAATCGATTAATCTATTTGTTATCGATTTTTTAACAAATTTTTTTTTTAGATGTTTTAAGAAAACTATCTATATTTTTCTAAGTGTATAACCGATATTGTTGATTAAGGTGTTACTTGAAAGGTAATACATAAAGCTTTTATATTAATTTTAAATGAATCAAATCCGTTGAGTATTTTATATTTTTTAGTCATTTATATGCGAAAGTGAAATATTTGCTTATATAAAACCGTTATTTTCTCAAATACTACCGTTATTACTATGGACTATGAATAGTAAATTATTGAAGCCTGAAAATTTAACTTTCATTTGGTATACAAAACATATGATTTATTTGATTTTTTATGTGTTTTTTTATGATGAAATGATTTGCCCTTGTACGGAAAGTTTTTAATTCAAGCATATTTACCTTAGTTGCTTTGTATTCTTATTCCATATTTTCTTATATCACCATTACAATAAATAACTGTTCTTAAGGCAACATTGTAGCTGTAATATTTATATGAATGAATAGGTTTTTCTAGCCAGCGAAAAAAATTTGAAATTTTTAGTTGATCAGTTTTTGACATTGCAATAGCAATTTTTATTAATTTTATGTAATATAGTGTAAATTGTAAAGAATATATATATTAGGGTGTCCTAAAAATACAATATTTTTTATTTTGATAGATGTCCGCGGCTTTAATACTTCAACTTGACCTTAGAAACATCCTCTGTGAAGCGCATTCCAATAGGTAACGGCTTAGAGGTCGCGAAGTAATTTTCTTACGATTTTCTTTCGTATGATTTGTGATTTGTATGAGAAAAAAATCAGTTTTGTTGGTAATTAAATTTAGAACCACTATCTTTTAAGCAAATTGGTTAAAAAAAATTACGTGTTCCTTCAAATTTTGCCTGTTATGACTTATCCAAATCGGATTATTATTTGGTGGTTGCCCAAAACGATTAAAAAATAAAAATATAAATGCAAAAAACTACTTGTTGTAACTTTTAATCCAAAAACATAAAACAACCCTATGAACTTTTTCTTCATTGTGCATTCCAACTATCATTATCTAAAGTTTAAGACCAATAACAAAAATGAAAATGGAGTACTTTAAGAGATTGATTTTTAATGAAATAATTCTAAGTAATAGTATTCATTTATATAGGTAGCTCTAAGAAGTGAGCCACAGACCACCAAATAATAATCCGATGAAAATGAAATTTGGATATGTTATAACAGATAAAATTTGAGGGAAAACACCTTTTTTAACCATTTTCCTTAAAAAATAATGGCTCTAAATTCAATTTACCAGCAAAACTGATTTTCCCCATACAAATCGTATGGGAAAATTATAAAATGAATTCGCGACCTCTAATACCAATTGAGATGCGCTTCACAGAGGGTGTTTCTAAGGTCAAATGGAAGTGGAAAAGTTGCGGACATCAAACACTTTTTTGGGACACCCTAATATATATATATAAAAATAAAATATAATTTTAGTACTTTAATAACGCAAATTTAGTAGAAAATAACGGTTTTTTAATTACAAATTTTAAATATGATATAGTTTTGCTTATAAAATTACAAATACGCTTGCAATGATATAAGTATTGAAAAGGTAATTTAATTGTCTTTCAAATGACATACCAATCTTTTAGATCCATTGAATAATGGCAAAAAAATGGATGCTTTTTGAAGATCTTTTAGCAAAAAAATAGAGCAGCAGGTCTACGGAGAGTGCTCTTCACGAATTGGTAAGAGTGACTGAAAAGGAGGTATTTTCAGGAGGCATTGCGATGGCCACATTTATGGACATCGAGGGTGCTTTTGACAAAATATGCTTTGGAAGGCTGCGGCAAGCCCTGACAGAACGCAATGTAAGCCCAATGATAGCAAATTGGGTGGACAATATGCTCAAACACAGGGCTGTCAACATGCAGAATGGTAGAGTAAAGACTAGAGGTAGAGTAAGTAGAGGATGTCCCCAGGGCGGGGTGTTATCGCCAACCCTGTGGAACATAACTGTGGACTCACTACTGGTTAGACTGGATGAATCGGGCATACACACGATAGGGTATGCAGATGACATTGCGTTGGTGGTCCGCGGCAAGTTCATTGACACCATCTCTGACATCATGAAGGGAGCACTCCGAATGGTGGAGGAGTGGTGTCGAGAACAAGGCCTTACCGTAAACGCAGGCAAGTCAGACAATATTCTCTTTACTAGAAAGACAGAATATTCTCTTTACTAGGCCTGAGGACAGAACCACTCAGACTTTTTGGAGCTAAAATCAACATGTCCACGAAAGTTAAATATCTAGGGGTAACCCTTGATAGCAAACTGAACTGGAACGAGCATGTAGAAGATAGGATTCAAAGAGCCAAGAGGGTTCTGTTCCAGTGCAGACGCGTTTGTGGTCTCAAATGGGGGCTAAATCCAGAGGCTATGAAATGGGTTTACACTATGATGGTTAGACCCGTCATCACGTATGCTTCGGTGATTTGGTGGACAAAAGTCAGCCAGAAAACCATTAAGAAGAGACTGGACAGAGTCCAACGGCTGGCGTGTGTTGGAATAACAGGTGCAATACGCACCACTCCAACAAGCGCAATGGAGGTTCTGTTAGGTATGCTGCCGTTGGATTTAGAAATAAAGAAAACAGCGGCGCTATCAGCCCTCAGGATGTTGCGAAATGCTACGTGGCATGGGGCAACGGCCCTGCATGGTCATATTCGCATCCTTGATATTGTACAGAGAGATGTCAGGGAGGCGTTTATGCCTATGGATGGAAGGCAGAGAGTAAAAATAACAGAAAAATGTTATAAAACTCTTATAACGGATGGAGCCGTTTGTGAAGAAATCGCTGGTAGCGATATCAGTATATTCACAGACGGCTCTCTGATGAATGGCCGGGCCAGGGCAGGCGTGTACTCAAAAGAGTTAAGCCTATCCTGTGTACTGAGGTTGGGGAGGTTTGTGTCTGTATACCAGGCAGAAATGCTTGGTGTAGTGCATGCGCTGGACCACCTGATAGATGGCCGGATCAGTGGCAAGAAAATTGTCATCGCTCTCGACAATCAGTCTGTGATTAGGTGTATGCAACGGACAGACATCACTTCCAGGTTGGCCATAGAATGTCTTACAAAACTCAATAGGTGCGCCCAGACGAATGAGCTCACACTTATGTGGGTGAGAGGACACTCTGGCATAGAACAGAATGAAGAGGCTGATTCTTTAGCAAGAGCAGGATCAGCAGAAGAATTCTATGGACCAGAACCACGTATCGCCATAGGCGACAATATGGTGGCAGGCCTTATTAAACAATGGACGGACTCGGAACACAGTAAAAGGTGGGAAGAAGCTGTTAATTGCAGGCAATCAAAGGCGGCCGTGAAGTGGTCTCGTCGTGAGGCAGCAAAAGTTATCCGATACAATCGAAGGACTTTAAGCTGGCTTACTGCACTGGTCACAGGACACGGTCACTTCATGTACCATCTCGGGAAGATGACCCTGACCGAGGACGATGCGTGTAGGTTATGCCTAGAGGAGCCGGAAACAGCAGCACACATTCTGTGCCAGTGTCCGGCGCTGGCAAGCATAAGATTGACCACTCTGGGACGCCCATTTATTGGCGAAGCCGAGATTGGTCCACTAACCTATAAGGATATGCTTGAGGTGACAAAGGATGCTTACACAAGGAGCATGCTCACATACGAGTACTCCGAGCAGTAGTACCCTTTGTCCAATGGGGGACGAAAAGGGACCCACTGTGGTCTGCTTCGGCAAATCCCCAACTTATTATATATTATAGCAAAAAAAAACCTAAAAAAATCGATAACTCGATAATTAGTTGAGTAATCGATTTTTTGTTCGGCCAAACATTTTTTGTTGTTCTCTACCAGAAAACACTTTCAAATCGCGGCGACCCGGAAATCGTAATCGTGCCAAACCTATAGATTGAACTACGGATAGAACGATCGGCAAAGTTTTGCAGGACTTTCATCCAACTTTAATGTGATTACAAACTACTTTCAAAACAAACAACAAGTGGTTGAATAGTCAACTATTTTCTTAAAAAATAACTAGTGATTTCTCTATGAAATGGCCGCAAAATCACCAGTACGCACTACCTACGATATGACAGATTGATTACTTTATATATATCTTTTGAAACCAAGTCAGTCTATAGAAAATTAGCTTACATCTGGTTACTTTCATTCTACTTACTAGTGATGAGTAAAATGACTACATATTAAATGGTTTTTTATAAACTAGTCTCTACAGAAAATAGAAAAAATTTAGCCATACCAAAAAATATTTTAAGGTCGACTCAAAATTTAGTGCGAAATATGAAATAGGCGCTATACAAAAATTTCCAAAACATTCTTTTCCATTTATTCAGATAAAAAGGAAATCTGCGTGTGCACTTCAGATACTATCGTGTCTTTTTTTTTAAGCAAATCACAACCCTGGTCACGGAGAAACAAATTGATGGAACGCTGAGACTTTTGCTGTGCTCGTTACTACAACCCTGAAATTCTGGTTCGTGGCCGCTCAACTCACTACTTCAACTAAATGACTTTTCAACTAAATTAAAGTTGCTCCGTAAATAACTACATTAAAGTTACTTTACTTTTCTGACTAGTTACTTTTGGTCCTGCAGGGTATTTTTTTGGTTTTCAAGAGATTTTTTGGTCCCACAAATCGGCTAATTTCGAAAAAATGCCGCCATTTTGTCAATTTAGGTCAAAATTTGTTCATTTAGTTCAATCTATAGCGGCTTCGATGCTGATTAAAACTCCGTTTTTATTTTTTTTTTCGGACGTTTCAGTGAGCCAAAAGCACGCCCGCCGTGATTTTTTAATGTTATTTTCAAAAACCTGCAACATCCAAAAAACACGCTGGAAAAATTTCTAATATACTTTTTTACATAAAATTAAATATGCAAAGTTTCAATAAGATATCCTTTTGCTTTCTTAAAAAATTTTCATTGTCCCCTTAAAGAGTTGCCAAGAAGATTTTACAGTTACAATAAGGGTATTCACAAGGTGTGCTATCATGTCATATTGTCATATTATCCTAAAATTTAACAACTAAAATTTACAAGATAAATAAATGCAAATAAGAAAGCTATTTGATTACGACACTTCAATAAACGTAGCTTTCAGAGTTGAAATATATTAGTACTTTTTTATATGGAAGGCAACAATAAAATGTTTAAACTAGTGTAAAATCTTAGGACAATATGACATTATGACATAATAGCACACCTTGTGAATACCCTAAATATACTAATGTATACTGCTTCTATAGATACAAAAACAAATACAGATAAAGTTAAGATAAGGATACAGATAAATCCCAGTGGACAATTAGCTAGCGTTACGCAAAAGATAGCGTACTATTGGCGTCAATACACCTTCCATGCTCGCTGTATTGATGAGTGCTCTGTAAGGCCTACCTTTTGAAGGTTTGGAGTCTTTGCATATTATTTTATATGAAAAATTTTTAAAAAATTTAGAAATAAAATATTAATGATCAGATAAATTAAAAAAAAATCAAAATTTAAAAAAAAAATTTTTTTTTGTCCGAGTTGGGTCTCGAACCCCCCAGGTCTCCGAAATCCAACACATTACATATCATGTTATATGAAAATTTTTATATGGGAAAATGCCAAAATTCTATTATTTTTGTATTAAGAAATTTTACTAAAAAATTCCAAAATTTTTTTTTAAATGAACAGAAAAATTTGTAAGGAAATGTTGGTTTTAAAAAATACAAAAAAAAAATTGTTTGGTCTGAGCTGGGTCTTGAACCCGCGCTCCCAAAACCTTACTTTTATTTGTAATCATGCAAAATAAGCTGAGGTGTATTAACAACTGTGGAAGACGAGTGGATAAGATGTCGGACCGCCACATGAGAGGACGTTGGTTCAAATCTGGATATGTCAATAGTTTTTTAAATCAAGTTGATATTTATATGGTTTTCCTTTCTAACGTGCATTCTTAAAAAGGGGGCTTCTTTAAAGTCGCGAGAGAGGAAGGCCTAGAAAATTTTCTCGTTTCATATAAAGAGGTTAATGGGCTTGGATATGAGTACGGAAGGGCTAAAAAATCCATATGATGACCTGCTAGAAGTACTTCAAAGCCCTGCTTTTGCCCACTGGGATACACCTAGTGGTCTAATAACTAATAAGGAACTAATAACAATAAGGATACAAATCAAATACATACTAGCAAAGGAACACAAATGCAATACTAGTAAAGGAACCAATTATATCTGACATCCATGTGATGAAGTGATTGAAAAATTTTCCAACTATGCATGTACAGTAAGGCGCCTCTCGAAAAAAAGTTCGGCACATTTGCTTAAGATAATCCTTGACGTATATTATGGTTGACTCTAGCGATAGCCATCCGTGAGCTGGAATGGTTTGAAGTAACCTCTAAAAATCTAGTTTTTTGTAAAAATATAAACTATTAATATTTTAATATTAAAATATTAATATTTTGTAATAATATGAAGTAATTTAAAATAAAAAAATGGTCCCAAACAGTATTAATAAAAAAGCATCAAAAAATATAAAATTTTTTCCGTGGGACCAAAGATAATGCGGATTTTCATGAATTGTTGACTTTTTTTATATATTCACTAAAATTCAAATATCTTCATTATTTTTAATGCGATTCTCGTTTTTAAGATACCTTTGGAAAGATTATCAGTGCTTGCATTGATTCCTGGCCAGAATTACTTCAATCGATATACATCAAAACTAAAATATTAATTATAAAATAAGCACCTACTGAAAAAATATTGAAAGAAAATAGCACCTGATTGTGTATTTTATTGAATGACATATTATTTGATCATAATTTTTCCTGGTTATCTATATTCAAAATAACTGGATTCATATCTATGATTCTGTATACATCAGCGCCGTCTTAAGGTTTTAAGGAGCCCGGAAACAATTTTACTCTGGGGCGGCCCTTTTACCAAAAAATATTTCAAAACTACCCTATCGTATTGCATCACAGAGTGCGTCAATGAGAAAGAAATGAAATTCCCGCGGAGTCAACTCGATTCTTCTTCACGCGTCTCTTCGTCTTTCACAATCTTACCCTGCGTTCACACATGCAAGTAATCACTTGCAAGTAGAGAATACATGTAATCTACGAAAATTTCGAAAATGTGCGGCAAGCAGTAAAAAAGCAAGGCGTGACCACACTTGCAAGTGAAAGAAAACTAAAATTATGTTCATCTCCTGTTTGATTTTTAACAGATCGATAAACGATTGCGTTTGCAAATTTTGAATAATCAAACGTGTCCTGCAGCGCTTGTAGCAAGCAGTTAGTGTCAATTTTATAATTTTTGGTGAAAATTTAACAGACATACGAATTTTCCGTGCGTGTGAAGAGTTTCAAAGATTTGAATGTGATTTTCAAACTGACAAGCTTTAAATTTCATCAGCGCGCTATCTTTGAGAGTGTTGAGAACTTTTGAAGCAATCTATTGAGCGATATTTAATAGTGATTACACAACAATGTGACAATGAGTTGGAAGCGGAAATATTGGAGTGGTGCCCAAAAACGGAAAGACGCAGAACAGAAAAGCGAGGAAAAGAGGAAAATCTGCAGAAAAAGGTTATTATTAAATCTTTGGTGTTCTCGTTCGGAGCAGCAAGATGTTAGCAAAGAAAGTTAAGGTAAAAAGAAAAGTGATTATTTTGATGAAGGACTTTCCTTGCCATCATAGCCTTCATCATCTCTACAGGATATATACAAAAATGATGCAGGTTTATGAAATATTCAATAAAATTTGTCAAGTTTACAGAAATGTTGGTCTAAGAATAGTATATTTTTGAGCATCTTTGTGCAAAAGAAATATGAAAGAAATAGAGTTTTAACATATACTTTCTTTCTTTGATACAGAAATCGGAGTACAGTGAAAATACTTTTATTTCCTTTTGTTGCTTTTGACTCCAATTTAACTATCCGTGTAAATGTAGGTCGGTTGAAATGTCAAAATTTCGACTAGCAGTGCTTAAAAAATATTGATGGACGACATTTCTGAACGGAGCATTCAAAACGATTTCTTGAGAATGATATGATAGATATGCTAGTTTTTATTTCCACCATCGAAACAAGTCGTTTTTTGCTTCGTATGTCATTTACTTTGAAACCAAAATGCATATGATGTGTTCAGTACATCTAGATCTCAGCGTTAGCGCGAAACATTGCAAATTTTTTGATATCCTTCTTCAAGAGCTCGAAGACGAAATTCGATACTATATATCGTCGTTGCTATGCCAGAAGGTGCTATATCCACTTTTGCTCATTTTGAGAAAATTGCAAAATACTATTCAAAGGGCTAGCTATAATACTATTCAATTATTTTGAAATGCAGTGACACTTTCAAATTATATGTAGTTAATACTTGCCTAAAATTATACATACTTTGTCAGATGAAAACTTTACACCATCATTGGATTACTGTAAAAATTGGATATAGCACTTTTTGGCATATTATTGGTTTATTAATGTTACACAAAGGAATGGATATAGAACCCTGGTAATTCTCTAAAAACACACTTTTCAAATAAAATTTATTTCAAAGCAAGGAATGTTAACGAAAAACAAATCTAGTAATATATTGGGGGTTGGAATTAATTTTAAAAGTTTTTTTTCGGCTTTTGAGCATTTATTTAGAAACAACGGTACAATGTATATTATTCAAAGTATTGTCCATCGTTAGCTACAACATTTTCCCATCTTTCTGGCAGCATATGGATTCCGCGCCGGAAGAACGATTCGTCTTTTGAGGCAATCCACGAATCGACCCATTTTTTGGTATCCTCGTAAGAAGTGAAGCGCTGCTCAGCCAAGCCATGCGTCATCGATCTGAATAGGTGGTAGTCGGAAGGGGCTATGTCTGGGCTATAAGGCGGGTGGGGTAGCACATCCCAATTCAGCGCCTCCAACGTTTCCTTGACGGTCGCACATGCAAAATCGCCGTTCAACGTCTCTCGGCTTCAACTGGTACGGCACCCAATTTCCTTGCTTTTGAATCATTCCCATGGCCTTCAAGCGTTTGCCGACCGTTGATAAGTCGACTCCCAATGATTCTGACAATTCTTGAAGGGTTTGACAGGGTTTGAAGGGTCTTCATCGAGCAAAGCCTCCAATTCCTCATCTTCAAACTTTTTCGGCTGGCCCGGACGCTCTTTGTCTTCCGTATCAAAATCACTACTTTTAAACCGACGGAACCAGTACTCACAAGTAGAAATCGATGGAGCATAGTCCCCGTAAGCCTCAGTAAGCGTGCGTTGTGCTTCAACCGCTTTTTTCTTCAAATAGAAGCACAAAAGTAAACCTTCCCGCAAATTGCGTTTTGTTGGAACGAAAGTCGACATGTTCACAGAGGAAAAAATATATGTTGTTTACACTTCAGTGGAATGACACATACTGAAAAATGAAGCTTAGACAATGTGCTTTGAAATGAATATAGTCACAGGTGTGCCCGATGCGATCTATTGATAGTTACGCCATCTCTTAGAAAACCTTTAAAACTAATTCCAGCCCCCAATACTAATGAACAAAAGGTTGAAAAATTAATTATCCTCTGATTCGGAATTCGATTCAACGGTTTCATTTCCAATTGGCAATGAGCCGAAAGAAAGCATTTTTTAACTTTGGTTTTTGCACTAAATACTAAAAGACATGTTTCTCACTCAATCCAAACATAGAATTCCTGTGGAATAAGCTTTTGAGCACATAAACTTTGCAAGTCCGGTTTTTTGGCTACTATTATAGGCAGGAGATGTTCGTAAAGTAATGGCCAACTAATAGCTGGCCTTCCTGTGACTTTACGCACTTCAACATTAACAAACTAAAAATAAAAACTATAATTGTAAATAAACTCACTGATTTATAAGCAAATGAATTGTTTTCGTACTTTATATTCTTGTTCATCATGGTTGTATTTAACACCAATTTGCCCAGGCATCGATTTGCAAAACATCAATGATTTTTTATTCAACCAATTCAATTTTTCTCCGTCATTGAACACAATAACTTTTTTCATTGATCTGGCACTGACCAATTTTAAATCAATGAAATCACTATGTGACATTTGTACCACATGGTATGGATGCTTACGCCGAGCTGGACGAATAACGTTTGACCAATCATTCATGGAAAATAGAGAACAGTTTTTGGCCGAATGTTCAATAGCAGAATGCATACTGTCGACGTCCATTTGAGTGTGGCCCACTTCTAGAAAATTTTGTTTGATGATTTTAATGGGAGATTCTAGTACTAACTGAAGCAACATTGCAGCAACATAACGATTGCGGTTCTGTCCACTATAATTATCAGACCACAAAACAATTTTTCGGTACCCTTTTTGCATTTCTCCTTCAATGAATGTTTTCACACAAGATCCGATTTCACTACTTCCTCTTTTGCCATCAACTTCAGACCAAATGTATCAAGTTCCATCACGAGTTGCTTCATTATAAACAGTGAAGTTGTATACACATAGTTTTGTGGTATTTGCAAAACTGATTGCAAATCCATGGTAGAAACATCAACTCTTTATCCATTGCACAACTTTCGATGTCTGATCTCATTGCAGCACGGCTTAGTTCTTTTCGTTTAATGTGTGCTTCGAAATCAGATTTTGGTTCTTCTGATGGTTCAATGGATGATTGGGCAAGGGTACACGTAGCACATAAATCTTTTTTGGGCTTGTGAAATGCCATGTTGTAATCCTGACCGAAAACTTGTTTGTACTTTTCATAACTGACTTTTGCAGAATCTGTTCCTGCTGCTTTTTCTTTGAAAAGATCAAACATTTTCGAAATACTTTCTTGATGGCAGCAATTATCTCTGGCTTTAATTTGTTGTGAGGTTCATGTTTTCCTCTTTGATCTTCGCCCAAAAATTCACCAGTGTTTGATCGATCTTTGTTTGCCAAAGCAATGGGCTTGTACGAAATTGCAAGGGTCGCACAGAAAAATTCACGGCACACTTTTAAATTTTCATTGTTTTTTGGTAAAACGGATTCATAAGCCAAATTCTTTCGGAAATTTACTTCTTTTTCGGATCTTCTTCTTTTCACTGGAATGGCTTTGGTAAATTTCAGGGGGAAGTTGCGTTTAGCTTTAAAGGTATCTCTTTTTTTCCAATAATCATTGAATATTTCCAGACGATCTTCCTCTGTAAATAAACTGCACTTGTAATTCGTTGGTTCTTTGTGAGAGTGATTTATCGAAGGATTCATCAACTTCGCCATTTTCATCTTTCCTTTTTCATCCAAATGCTTTTCACTCCGAGAACACGCCTTTTTTCTTAGATTCTTCTTCCATTCTTCAGGCTTCCGCTGCTTCCATCTTGAACGTTTTTTACTTGGACCGGGCACATCTACAAGGACAAGGACAATTTAATTGACATAAACTACTGTTAATTTCAGAAAAGTTATACCTACCCTGATCACTTTCATTTAGCTGTCCTATGGCAGCTTCTTCTAACTCCATTTCTATTGATTCAGCTTCTTCTTCGTCACCTGTCAGATACAGAACAGAGATCTAAGCCGTACTTAAAACTATAAATTCTCAAAACAAAGAATGCTTTTGCCCGTTTTAACCGGTTTTACAATGCTTATGGCGCTTTTCTTCTTCCAAAATTGGTATGGCAAAAAGTTATACATCCACATAGCACCTTTTGGCATACCAAGGAAGACAAAATGGATATAGAACTTTGCTTGTTATGCAACCAAAAATTAAAACAAGGATGTAGGACTTTTTGGCAGAACACAGAATGGTTTGTGAAACATTAATATGCTAATAACTCTAATATTGTGAGTTTTGGATGTGGCACCTTTTGGCATACCACTGACGATATACGATCTATATACTAGCGATTGAATTGTTTAAAGAGCGCTTTTACCGATATAAGACACTTTGGTTACTAATATAAAATGATTGTGCTGTCTACAATCATTTGAATGATAATTTTTCTTTTCTCACTCATGAGTCATGCGGATGAAGAGTTTTTGATGCATAAAACAAAATTGCATCAATTTAATCAAAAGACAATAATGGAACTGAATTGATTGGTAATGTCAGTTCGATAAAACTTACTTTTTCTCATAAGTCAATGTATCAGACAATGACAGACAGATGAACAATGGATCAATAATTATCAGTTTTTCTAAACATCGAAATAATTCGCAGAATTTACTTGTGTATTTCCTTTCTCAAAACAATAGTAATAAAAAATTAGTTGCGACATTCAATGTCTGAAGATAAATTTAATGCACTTTCTCTCTTTTCAATTGAAACTGATGTTATGGAAACATTTTTCATTCTAAATGGTATGTTAAGTATTTTCATATTGTGATCGATGTTAATCAAATTTATATATAAAAACTGGAAAATTTTAAACTGTGTCTACTTTTCAGTTTTATATTTAATAGGCCCCTTATTTTCTATATAGAATTTCCATTTTTTTTGCAAATTTCCGGGGCCCCCTGAAGCTCAGGGCCCGGAAAACTCGCCTCACTGGCCTCTCTGTTAAGACGACGCTGGTATACATACTTAGTTTTCTAAATTTGCAACCTAAAATATTTTTTGACTTTTGTTTGCAACCGCGACACTGTGCACAGTAGCGAGAGAAATGGTGGCTAATTCATTAGAAAAGTAAAATTAATGCCAAAATTGTATGAAAAACCTATGTTTTTGGCATTAATTTACTAATTTTGTATCGAATCAACAGAGAATGTATGCGAAAAGGCCGATTTTCGAAAACTGGCGAACTCAAGTAAGCATACTCGTAATGTGCAAAATTATAGACAGGCACGATCTACTTCACCTCTTCCTTATTTACAAAATTGCACAATTTTAAAAAATAAAAAGAATGTTGAAAAAAGAAAAGCATAAATAAATTAGAAACTTTGACGTCGTAAATGTTTTGACTCTTCCAAAAATTGTTTGCTTAAAAATTTGGGTTTAGAAAATTTAGATTATAAAAAAATTTCAGGAAATAAATCAGTTGGTTGTAAGACTGCAGCCTTTCTAAGTTATACAGTGTTAAAGCCTGGTACAGTTTTGGTAATAAGATGGAAAAGCGTTTTTAATGCAAGTATTACATTTGGGAAATTTAAGATTTTTGATTGCAACAGACAATTTAATATGTTTTCTTCTAAAACCTGAAAGTAGAAATTCTTCAACGTACACTACCTCAATATCATTTATATAGCAATAGAAAACACTTCCACATCAATATGGAAAATATTTTCATTGTTCGCTATTTCAACGTCAGTTCAACGACATATGTGGAAAATAAGTTGTTGAAGTTGTTGTCAAAAAACATTGACATATCCACTACAAGCTATTGCAAGTGAAACTCTGTGAATGGTGCAATGTTTGCATGTTTCTGCGCCACTGCACTTCCGGTCCTTAAAAATTACTTCTTTCAATATTGATTTTTTTTTTTACTCTCACAGCCCACTCATAAAGCTGTTTGCTAGTGAAAAATCTATTCAATGTGTTGACAACTTCATGTTTTTTTGCATGTTTGACTAGATGAATGTCTAAAAGCTAGTGTCAACAAAGTTCACTTTTTCATACGATTTTTGACGTTAAAGAGACTTTTGCTTGTTTGCTTTTAAAAAACTTATATTATTATTATTATGATTGAATATTAATATCTCTGACAAGAATTCTTAATTTAGAAAAAAAAGGATTGAAGTTTAAATAATATTTAGTAATGTCTTTATATGACTGATAAGAATCTCTTATTTGTGGATTGGAAGAATATAAGCTAAAATCGACTTTTCGGAAGTCTGAATATAAAATTTTATTAAAAAGTCTTGGTCTTGTTGATATGTGATATCTTACTTCTTTCTCATGGTTCTATTTAAACAAGTACATAAAACAGTCACGTTTTATACATAAAACATTACGTTTTTATACGCACGTATATTTTTTTAAAAATTCTTTTGACGAAGTGTCGAAATTAAAAAACGAACCCCAAGAATGATAGAAACAAGATAACGCGTTCCGTAAATTAGAGAGAAAGCATGACGTCATTCAGCGCAATTGTTCACATTCACTGCATGCATTTATATACAATGCAAGAGTTTTCTTTGTGTTTTTATACTGAAATACTGTTTTGTTTTTTATTAAAACAAACAAATTTTGTTATTGAAAAATTAATTATGGCATATCGTCGCTTGAGAAAACTAATGTCGTATGTGACAATTTCCACTTGTGAGATTATTGAGAAAAAGGGGCTATAATTCAAAATGCTGTGCAATATTCTTTGGAATTTCAGGCATATTTGCAGACAAATTTCACAATAGATTACGATATTTTTGTGGACTTAACGCCAGTTTTTTAGAATTTATAGCCCTTTTTTCAAAAATCTCAAAAGTGCAAATTTTCACACACAACATTTATTTTTTCAAGCGACGATATGTTAATTACAAAATTATTTTTATAGTTGTAAAATATATAATTTTTAAGTATTATATTTGAGTTTAATGCCAAATAAGTTCATAAAACAGCAGGTTGAAACAACAACAGATTATATTTTTTTTAATAATATTTTTTAGAATTATAAAAATAATTTTGTAAATTTTATTATTATTTATTAATTCATAATGTTATTCAATTTACGCTTTACTTTATAAGTGGTTTTTACTTTTTCCCAGTTAATTTTTCGTATACTTAAAAAACATTGCACCCCGGAAAAATAGTTTTTTTTACTTTAATATTGCAATCAGTATTAGATTAATGTGTTTCTTTCAAGGACTGTAACGGCTATGATTTTTTCCAAAAAGTCAACAAATAATCGTTTTTTCTGACCGATTTTATTTCGATCAAAAATAAGAGTTAAAATTTGACTTATATTTTTTTGATCAAAAATATAAGTTTAAATTTGACTTTTATTTTTTCGATATAAAAAAAACAATATGCTGCTTAATGACGGTACTATTGAAATAAGAAATAATTTTTATTTTCGATCAAAAAGTAAAAGTTAAAATTTGACTTTTATTTTTTCGATCAAATATAACTGTTAAAACTTGACTTTTATTTTTTCGATCAAAAATAACAGTTAAAATTTGAATTTTATTTTTTCGATCAATATTAAAATTTAAAATTTTACTTTTATTTTTCGATCTTTTTTTATTTTTGATCTTTACCAATAAAAATTTAATTTAATTATTATTTAATTCATTTTTAATTAAATGTAATTATGAATATAATAAAATTTATCATATAATTTAATAATTATTATTCTTTTACACCTATTCGTAATAGTTTTGCAAAGAGAAAAAAAGCATTACTATCGATGTTCATATCGTTATTTCAATGACATCGCTTATTTGCTTATCATTGCACATTGTGTTTTCATTCATTTCGAAAACTACTGAGACAGTAGCTACAAGCAGGTGATATAAGAATTAAAATATGACTTTTACTTTTCATAGAAAAAATAAAAGTAAAATTTTAATTTTATATGTGATCAAAAAAATTAAAGTGAAATTTTATCTTTTATTTCTGGTCAAAAAAATAAAATTTTAACTTATATTTTTGATCTAAGAAATAAAAGTAAAATTTTAACTATTATATTTGATTAAAAAAATAAAAGTCAAATTTTAACTTTTATGAATTAAATTGTGAGCTTTAGATCAAGTTAGTTTTTAAAGAAGCCACCAACAACAACAACAACTTTGTATAGAGTCAATCACTTAGCTGACTAGACAGTCTGTTTCGGAAATCGCTACATTTTCCTCTTCAGTAGTCTTTGAGTGATGGTAGTCTTTATTTTAACTATTATGTTTGATCACAAAATAAAAGTAAAATTGTAACTTTTATTTTTGATAGAAATAAAATTGGCCAAGCAATAACGATTATTTGTTGTTTTTTTTTTTAAAAAATTATTATTCCTTAGCTAACAAGCATCACATTGCTATATTCAAATATCGAATACACTTACTCTTTCCATTTGACTTTTTGAATAGAAATTTCGGTAATAACTGCTACTTTCGGTCCCTGATTTCTTTAGAAAACCTTGAGAAATATACAATTTGTCTTTATTAATTGCTTGGAAATTTTTTTCAAAATCATTTAAATTTTTTGCCTTAAAAGGTTTCTTGTTTCCAAAACAATTCAGCCACTCTTTTAATAGTTCCTTTTTGTAATAATTTATTTTCAATTTCTTCTATTCTCACCTAAGTGATCGCACAATTACATTAGTCTTTGTTATGCATAAGAGCTGTATGACGTCATGCAGTCAATTGATAAAGAGAGCATTATATAACGGCAGTGAGGAACGCGTAATCTTGTTTCTATCATTCTTGAAACAACCCGAAAAATTAAACAATCATCTACTCTTATAGTTTAGATATTATTGTTTAATAATCTTACGTGACCAAAATGATTAAGTCTATATTCGACATGCATGCATTGAATTTTACATGCAACCATCAAAATTTAAAAACAAAAATGTAATAAAAAATCCTTTGTATTCTATGCAAGCGTTAGGTTATTTCTTTTCATCGAGATCGACTGCCAGTCTGCACAAGATAAGTATTGTTTTATGTGTCATAACTTTACAACATGTCTGTGCAACCACGTACTGGCAACCACAACTGTCAAAAATGAGTGAGTAAGGTTTGTTTTTTTGTGTGTCGAGAACTTTCTTCCTCGAATCAATTTTATCTCTACAGCTTTTAACAGTCAATACATGACTGTCAAACATCCGGCTTCACTTTGCGACCAGCTTGAACTGTCAATAGATTTCTAGACACTTTTTTGTTTTGTTACATTTTTTAGTTCTCATAATGCTTCAAAAAAGTTATTTAAACAAATGAAGGGCTTATTGCAAAAACGTGATAAGCCACATGATTTAGAAAATTAATTTTTTAAGCTGAATACATTACTCAATGCTTTGCCAACAACCACTGAAGAGTTTTGGGCTATTTCCTTTTAATTTTCTAAAGTATTTGTAAAAGTTTCCGCGTTCAATTTCATTTCTTCTTATAAAACAAAAAATTTTTTAAAACTTTAGAGTCGATTATTTGCGGCTTATTGCAATATCGATTATCGATTATCGATATCAATTATCGATTATTTGCAATATTATTTACTATTTGCGGCTTATATCAATTGCATATCTCTGACAGTTGCCTGCTGTGCAATTTTTTGTCGTTTTATTTTGTTAATTTATTATAAAACCTACCATCTCTGCCATAATCATCATCACATTGACTAACGCCTCTGGCAGACAAGTTGTCTACCACGCAGGCAGGCACACTGTATATAATTTTTTTTTGCGTTTCCTTTCAATGAATTCATATCGCCAACAACTGGTTTGCTCTCTTGCAATTTATTGAATAATGTAGTTGCAGAAATGTATGAGGGTTTTTTAGGAAATGAAAACCGTTATTAAAATTTAGATAATAAATTTAAGTTGTTTTTAAGTCGTTTTTGATTAACTGGTTGTTGAAATTGAACTTAAAAACAAACTAGTTTAAGAGCTTATACGTTGGTGGTGGTTGTCTGAGATTTATTTTAATAACTATTTGTGGCATATTAAATAGGCGACCAGAGCAGCTTGTGAGTTATAAAATAGGCACAGCCTTAAACTATAAATTATATATGAACAACCAAAATCTATTCCAGCTGACCTTATTATGACTTGTTTTGCCGTAGCAGCACCTTTTATGTCGAAATTGTTACGGAATAAGATTATTAAAATAACACCTTTAAGATTAAAAAATAACGCAGAAGCTCTTAGCCAAGAATTTTTTAGGATTCAAATCCCTCATAGGGTCCGAAGGTATATAAAGAAACTTATAGTGTTAGCTCTGTCCTCGACATACCCGTAAGTATTTTGGACGTGACAACTCTTATCTATATTTATCTTTGTCGAGGGCACTGTAATAATCAGTAATATTATCCTCTTAGAGCTCCTTGAAGTCTACTTGTCCAAGTCTTTGTCCTAGTTTTGGAATCGTCACGTAACAGTGAGATTGCTGTGTGTGTATGCTTGCGAGTATCGAGTAGACTACAAACCCTGCAAACCATATGAGTCTTCAAAGACTTTTATGACCCATTGGTAGGAGTCTGAGCCCTCATAATGAGCTCTTATAAGTTTCATGTAACAGCAGTTTTTCCTTTGAAAGTTGTCTCTCTTTAAGAGCCCCAATAAGAGTACAAAATTATATTTTTTTGGCTCTCAAAAGCAGGGTTCGTATTTGCTCACTCATGAAGCTTCATGAATATGAAGTAATTTTTTGCTCAAAAAAAAAACCTACTCATATTCATTTTTGTGAAGAGATGAGCAGATTTTTTTTGTTCATGAACTGAAGAAGAGCAAACTAGTTTGTGAACAAGAACATTTTTACTCTTTTGAAGAGACTGTTACTATTCATCTGTTCTTCAATGCTTCACTTGTCGTTCGTTGGCTCTTCATTTGTTCATGAAATTTTCATGAAGTGGTGAAGGCAACGGATGATGCTCTCGTTGGATTCGTTTAATTTTGTTTTTTAGATACACACAACGTTTGCATGCTGTGTTGTATTGAAGCGAGGCAATGAAATGACTTGAATGTTTGTGTGTATGTATGTTAAGCAGCGTGGCAACAAGAATGCAATAACAGAGCATTGTGGGATTCTATGGAAAGTTTAATAAACAGCCACAGATTTGTTTTTGGTACGCATGCACAGTGGCTCATATGATGGTTGATAGCAAATAAAATTTACCTTTTCTATTTTGGGGGTTACAAATTCCACCTGTAGGGTAAAAAATTTAGAAATATGTAGCCACCTAATAATATGTATTTTGACGTGTTTTAAACGTCAGTTATCAGTGTTAGGAGGTCGCTGATTTCGAATCTGAAGTCAGAATTTTAAAATTCAAGTTAGTTGATAGGTTTCCTCCCACCTTATTTTTTTTAATTTTTACGAATTTGGGGCCGGCAAAAAAAAAATGGTACACCAAAAATGGGTCGCTGAATCCAAATCCGTCGTCAGAATTTCAAAATTATAAAATTTTGAAATAATAGGGTTGCCACCTAATAAAATGTCTTTTTAAGAGTTTTAAACGTCATTTATTAGTGTTAAGGGGTCGCTGATTTCGAGTCTGAAGTCAGAATTTTAAAATTCAAGTTAGTTGATAGGGTTGCCACCTTAATTTTTTTAGTTTTATAAATTCGGGGCTGGCAAAAAAAAAATGGTACACCAAAAATGGGTCGCTGAATCCGAATCCGTCGTCAGAATTTCAAAATTATAAAATTTTAAAATAATAGGGTTGACACCTAATAATATGTCTTTTTAAGAGTTTTAAACGTCATTTATTAGTGTTAAGGGGTCGCTGATTTCGAATCTAAAGTCAGAATTTTAAAATTCAAGATGGTGGATAGGGTTGCCACCTTAATTTTTTTTAGTTTTATAAATTCGGGGCTGGCAAAAAAAAAATGGTACACCAAAAATGGGTCGCTGAATCCGAATCCGTCGTCAGAATTTCAAAATTATAAAATTTTGAAATAATAGGGTTGCCACCTAATAATATGTCTTTTTAAGAGTTTTAAACGTCATTTATTAGTGTTAAGGGGTCGCTGATATATTACCTACATTAACCTATATTACCCTACAGGTGGAATTTGTAACCCCCAAAATAGAAAAGGTAAATTTTATTTGCTATCAACCATCATATGAGCCACTGTGCATGCGTACCAAAAACAAATCTGTGGCTGTTTATTAAACTTTCCATAGAATCCCACAATGCTCTGTTATTGCATTCTTGTTGCCACGCTGCTTAACATACATACACACAAACATTCAAGTCATTTCATTGCCTCGCTTCAATACAACACAGCATGCAAACGTTGTGTGTATTTTAAAAAACAAAATTAAACGAAACGAACGAGAGCATCATCCGTTGCCTTCACCACTTCATGAAAATTTCATGAACAAATGAAGAGCCAACGAACGACAAGTGAAGCATTGAAGAACAGATGAATAGCAACAGT
The DNA here is from genome assembly GCA_963920525.1 of Dichetophora obliterata. Classification (NCBI taxonomy): domain Eukaryota; kingdom Metazoa; phylum Arthropoda; class Insecta; order Diptera; family Sciomyzidae; genus Dichetophora; species Dichetophora obliterata. Next base: position 61,305,281 of record OY986436.1, on the reverse strand, counting down.
CTCTTCAAAAGAGTAAAAAATGTTCTTGTTCACAAACTAGTTTGCTCTTCTTCAGTTCATGAACAAAAAAAATCTGCTCATCTCTTCACAAAAACGAGCTCCTCACTTTGATTTTTCTTCATATTCTTAAATGAATGAATAGAAGCAGAAATGAGCAGTTCATGAATGAGCAAATGCGAACCCTGCTCAAAAGTAATTTATTCGGACTGCTATAAGACTCTTTTATGAATCTTATATTGGCATTTTAGGACTCAAAAAAGACTATTAAGAGTTTCTAAAAAGACATAGATTTCCTTTGAAACTGGCCGCACTTAACAGGTATCAATATGAATCTGAAAAAGTGTCTTATGATTTCTATTTTTGTCCTTTTTTTCTTCATAAAATAATCACAAAAGTGCCGAAAATAAGCTTGTTTTCCATTGAATTTGGTCACTCTTATGGATCAATAAGAATATCAAAAGACTCTTATTAAGCCTATTTTATTAATTTAAGGGTTTCATAAAAGCATACTAAAAGTGACAAAACACGCTATGTTTTTTTTTTTGAATCTATAGTCACTCTTAATAATTTTTTATTCTGAACTTGAATAAAGCTCAGATTTTCAACTGCCATGTTGGAGTTTTTCTTTCTGAAAACAGTGTCAGAAAAAGCGGATTAACCCTTTAAATTTATCACTATTCTTTTGCTGAAATATTAAGTTGTACGTATATTCAAAAAACACTCTTTAAAAACACGATTACCGAACTGAATAAGATATTAAAAATTTCAAGTGAATAAACGGTATTTAGAAGCATGCATTTTTTTCTTTAAATTTCTTTCTACTCCGAAAATGTTCCAAATTGGGATGTTTTTATGGGCTCGTTTTTGTAAATTCAAAAAATACACATAAATAATGTTGTCTTTCCGTCTTCTTACCGTTTAGACGTGTTTTTGTGAGCTCTAACTTTTAAAGTTATCCAGCCTAAAGTTCTAAATTAATAAATATAAATAGAAATAAACAGCTTTAATCAACTTGCACAAACATCTGAAAGCGTGATAACGTGGATTTCATCCTTTTAAAATACTTGATATTTAATTTAATTTTCAATATGAATATATATATATATGTGTATATTTGTTTATAATTTGCTTCTTTCCTTCTTCCTGTTTTGTTTTTAGCGCAAACAGGTTTCTATAGAGCAAATTATCGCATTTTGTTTCTACATCTGTTTTAACGCTACTGCAAAAACTCTAGTGCTTATAAAACTTTTCATTTCGGTGGTTCTACAAAATCAGGGCTGAAAAGTTTCTACAGTACAGTGTCTTTAAACAAAATAAACTGTTTTTCATTAAAAGCATTTAAGTTCATTTTTCTCCTTTTACTTTCATCTATATTGCAAAACTTTCTATTAAACTGAAAATGATCTGCAATTTCCGAAACTGCGCTGTGAAAGGTGAATCAGACCGTCTGGTTACTTGCTGGTTGTGTGATTCATTTTTTCATATCAAGTGTGCAGCGTTGACTGCGAGGATCTTCGATGCACTCAACGAAAGTAAGGGACTTCGTTGGTCATGTGAAGATTGCAGGTTTACAAACGTTGAGATCTTTAAACTTATTAGACAATCTCGGAAAGGTTTTTTGGAGGTGGCTAAGGATCTAAAGGTTGCACAAGATAGACTGAGTGAATACAAAGATTTGTTTAAAAAGTTTAAAATTATGGATGAAGCTTACAATTCTCCAAAACGTAAACGTTCAAACAAAAAATCTTCGTAGTTCAGCTAAAACTACTGATATAGCCATGCCATCGCCCAATAATAATACTGTTCTACCTTCTACTGCAACTGTTTTCCCTAATGTGAACATACAGCTTGAAGATCAATCAATTGGAGCTGTCAATACTGATCAAATGACTGATAATATCGCACCAACTAAGGTCGCTGCGTCAGCTGATCAGATTTCTCCTTCTGCTGAAGCAATACCAATCACAGAGGAAAATGCTGATCCACCTCGCGTTTCTGGCACAAAAAAACTTACGCTGAAACTTGTATTGCCTCAAATGTGGTCCCTGCACCTTCTCAAATTACTTCGGTTTCTACAGGAGCAATACCGAAACAAATATCGAACAGCAGTATCAAAGCCCCTGTTCATAAAGAACTTGTGATTATTTAGCCTGCAAAATCTATATTTGTTTCTCGTTTTGCAGCTGATACATCCGGTGAAGACGTGTTATTCTATATAAACTCTAAGCTGAATGTTGTAAATAAAAATATCTCTGTTTACAAATTCAATTTTTCATACGAGCGTATTACGTCCTCTTTTAAAATATTTTTGCCTGGTGACCTTTTTCACAAGGTATTGGATCAAAAGTTTTGGCCTGACAATACGATGGTGCATGAATTTATTTCTAGACCTCGGCCTACAACTTCCATGGCTACTTATCCGGTTTTTAACAAGAATCAAAAAAACTAGATTGTTGCTTTCAGTTCCTTATCCTTTACCTTTATCACAATCTGCAAGTTGCGTTCAATCATGCTAGGTTAGGTTAGGTTAGGTTAAAGTGGCTGCCTCAAATTGAGACGCACTTAGGCCAATAAGGCCCATTGTGGTACCACAGGGGTTGATCTCCCTTCTCTATTCAAACCAGCTTGAGCTGTTCACAAAGCTTAGGATTCGGTATATCGATACTTCCGAGAGTTCTTCGAGGTCTCTGAAAAACCAGTTGTTTAGGTGAAGAGAACGTTTTTGAGCCAGCGCTGGGCAGGTGCAGAGAAGGTGTTCTGCAGATTCCACCTCCTCCTCATCTCTACAGCTTCTGCAGAAGTCATTGTGGGGTATGTTTAATCTTTGAGCGTGCCTGCCAATAAGGCAGTGCCCTGTCAGGATCCCTATCATGGTGCCAATGTGATCTCTACTAAGAGATATGAGTTCTTTTGAACGCTTCAGATTGAGTTTGGGCCAGATTTGCCGTGCTATATTACAAGTGTTACCTGCTGACCATCTTTTGTTGGTGTTAATACAGGATAACTCATGTGTAAGGAGTTTACATGTGGTGAGAGGAATACCAAGGCTAGTCTTGTCTGAAGATAGTTGTTTGGTAGTACCTGTGCGAGCGAGTTCATCTGCTCTGCAGTTACCTAGAAAATCCCTATGTTCAGGAATCCAGCATAGGATAATTTTGAGCTGCTCTGCCATCTCGTTTAGAGATCTGCGGCAGTTGAAAACTGTTTCAGATGTTATTTCAACAGTTCCTAGGGCTTTCAGAGCGGCCTGACTGTCAGAAAGTATGCATATATCCATGGAAGATATATCATTTTTCTGAAGCCAAGTTAACGCTTCATGTATAGCAGCGATTTCAGCTTGAAATACACTGCAATGGTCAGGGAGCCTGAAGGCTATATTGATGCTTAATGTTTCTGAGTAGACTCCTCCACCTACTTTGCCATCTAGTTTTGATCCATCCGTAAAGATCTCAATGACATTGTGAGGTGAACGGTTTTCTTGTTCCCACTCTTCTCGAGAGGGAATGGATACATCTTCAATCATGCTACTAGGTATGTCTATAATCTTCTCATATTTGACCACATTACTCAATTCAAGAAAAGCATACTTGGTTGTGACATCATTAGTTACCTCAATGCCCGTAATTGCATTTTTTTGCATACACTTATTCATTTCAAAACTCCTTGGTATCTTTTTGAAAACTACATTTTTGCCAGTCGACCAGAAGCAATAATATTATAATACCAAACTGGAAGTATCTGAACTCTACCAGGCTTTTTTTCGTCAATGCCGTTAGATTATGGAAAAGTGTACCCAGCGTAATTAAATGTATATATAGCAAAGGTGGCTTTAGGCGAGCAGTTTTGAATAACTTTTCTTAAAACAAAAATATACAATAAAATAAGAAACCAGATCTCTACTTTAAGTTTTGTTTTTTTGCTTTCTTCTTCTTTCTTTTTTTTTTCCTTTTCTTCTTTTCCCTTCTAGTTATTAATACGTTAAAAAAAGTTTTGTTAACTTATTGATGCTGTTGTTCTATTTCAATAAACTGAATTTTTTATGATTAATTATGATTAGATAAGTATTCTTAAATTTTAATTATAATTGTAATATCTCAAAACATCATACTCATTGCTTAAACTACTGCCTTTGTACAGCAAAAGAATTCATTCTTATTGGACTAATATGTTAAATTAAATTAAATATATTAAATTGAATAAAAAAAATTGAATCTCATCAAAACAATCTACCAAATTAAGCAAAAAACTACCAAAGCAATAAAAAAGCTTTAATACTCTTTTCGGAATACTGTAATGTCTGTTAAACAATCATAAATAAAAATACATATTTTTAAATAACAATTATTACATACAATACAACTCCGAAAATTTGTACATATAAATCTTATTTAAAAAACTAAAATTCTTATATAAAAAAGAAAATTATTTCTATAAAATAAAATCAGAATCTTTCGATTCATTTAACTAGAAAAACATAATAAAGCTATACAAACTTTTAAAGGGACATAACAAAAAAAAAAGGGTTTTCCATATTAAATTTCAAAATCGGTTTTAGCTGGCCAAATATCAGTATTATTTTTGGCCAATTCCTTAGCCAGCATTATATTATTAATTTCTCTATGCTCTAACTTGTTCCTAATTTTTTTTATCAATGTTTATCTTTCTGCTGCTGTAGAACTATGGGGTAATTTTGTGAAAAATGGTGGCCAATTCTGGCAGTAGAACAAAAGAACTAAATTTGAAAACGTTAAAAAATATGATACTTGGAAAGATTTACAAAATGTTCATTATTTCAGAGAGGCGAACCAAACGCCATCATTTCTATTTTTATTTTATTTTTAAGAGTTTTATTTGGAAAAATTTTCTAATGTGTACAAAATTGAAAAATCTACCAAAATCTACCAAATTGAAAAAAAATTACCCAATAACCAAAAATCGATTTGAAGAAAAAAACTACCACTTTTGGTAGAATTCTACCAAAGCGGTAACGCTGGTGTACACTTTAATGTTGGTTTATCATTCTTGACGAAATGCTGACAACAATTTTTGTGTGCACGTACGTCACTTGCACGTTGCCTGACAATGTGCACCATGTTTACCGCACGAAGTTCGCAAACGAATGAAGTGTAATGAAAACGGCATGAATGATAATCTGGCCATGCAGCAGAATGAAAGAGAAATTAGACTAACTTGACTGACATCCCTGAGCGATAATGTGTACCCCGCTTTAGTCTTCTTAAATCTAAATACTCGCACGCACACACACAGCGCACTCGTCTGCTAGCTTGTAGTCTGCTTGATACTCGCATACACAGCAATCTTATTGTTACGTGACGATTTCTGGCAAATCACACCACTCGCAAGCCGCATAAAGGAACTTCTTTCCAAAAATAAAATATTCAGAATATTGTTTTTTGTGTTGGCTATGCAAAAATAATTTCAAGTTGTTATGTATTATTGTTTTTTTCAGAAGAAATTCTTAAGTTTAAGTCAATTTTTAGAATTACAATGCTACATCTAACCTCAAGTTGGTTTTTTTAAAGAATATACATATTAAAATTAACAGTTACAAATAATTACATTTTAGGCTCTGTTTGAACTTCATTCTTGATACATAAAAAATATCCCAAATTAAACTTTGTATACAAAATTTATGGCGAATTTTAAGTGAAAAAGTACCTATTTAAAAATATAAATTTTCTTTTGTCCATACTTTTTTAAGAGATTCACTTCTAAATACGCTCTTAAAAACCCCCGCATAAAAAGTATCTTGATGAAGCCTTCACATAAATACGGCCAAAATATAAACTTTTTAATTTTTTTATAATGAAAAGGACCCAGTTTTGTTTTTATACATATGTATACTGTTATTAAAACACATCTTCATTCATAAAATGAAAATTGCGTTGTCACCATTTATTTTAGTATCAGAGAACTGATGTAATCTATGTAGTCATTGTTAACTGGAACAAATCGTGCTTGCTTACAAAAAAAAAAAAACAAAAACAAAAAATGTTATGGCTGAATGCCAAAAAGTCATAAAAAAGTTTATTCGCTCACAATTTTTCACGTGCATATCCCACAACGAACAGGTAAATATTTAAAAATAGAAAAAGTTTACAATTTTTTGTTGTGTATTTCAAATACATGAATTTGGGTTGAACGTACTTCAAACACGCGACACAATTAAAACATTAAGATAAGGATTTAACGTTGTTGTTGTGCATTTTAAAGTTTTTCGTTTTAAAAAGGATTATTAACTGATTTTAATTGTGGTACTTAACCTAAACAAGTACTTATTCAGTTTTTACTTATTTCATATAAGGCTTCCTTTACATATCGTATTACATAGTATGTCTTAGTTTGTTGTGCGTGTTTTTCATACACAATTCCTTAAAAGGGGTTCAACTAAAGCCAATATTAGGGCTAACGCTATGCGATAAATTGTTGGTTTAGCTTAACTTTTGAAATCTGAGCGTATTAAAAAGAGAAAATATTTAGTGAGAGTGCTGATTTGGGCAAGGGGCTGGTTTGTATAAAAGAACATAGTTTTTGTTTTTAAAGAGGAAAGGCTAAATCAAAGAAAGTAAAATAAGTCTGCAAGTCAACAAAAAGATGAAAAAATGCAAAGTCCTTGGATAACAACAAAAATATAGGGTATCATCGTTTGTCGGGACTCCTTCAAAATCGTAATCAGCATAAAATTTTCAAGTTAATAAATTCTCTTCTCAACTCTACTGTATTAGAAATACCATCTCCAATACAAATATTAAGTGTCATTAAAACTTAATTTGGTGTTGATCCCACAGAAATTTTTTTCAAAATTTTGCCATTAAATTACTTTAAGTACTCAAAAAACCTCTTGTTTTCTTCTCAAATCAATCAACTTAATTCGGCTTTGTTTAATCAGAGGGCTTGATTAATTGTATTTCGTACGGCTTTATTCATACTGAACATTTTGAGTGTTGATACAAATCATGGTATTTTTGGTATATCAACACTACGATCACTAATAGTTAAGTTGACACAACTTGTCACTTCCCCATCGTTCAACGCTATGTGTATCGTTAACCCATCGTATCGGTCTGTTAATCTCCAGTTAAGTGGTCGTCGCTTTAAACCGCGCATAAACAATAAATGCCTCACACAAACATTTTCATAGCCACTCAAATAGAGCATTAAAATTATGCGAGGAGTACGTGTCAGTGACTCGTTACCATTAACAACATATACTATATACATTAGGGCGGGTCGATTTATTTTTCGACAATTTCCCTATGATTTCCGTATTCTATGGGTTATTCCATGAAAATTTGCCAAAGGAACCATACCTCTATCGTTAAAATCGAGTCCCCTACTTTTTGTTGGTAGATTTTTTCCCAAATTGACGTTCGTATGAAATATTACCTACACGTTCACATCCATAACTCAAAAACTGTCGATCGGGTTTAATCGCCAGTAGGCGCGTTGGAAAGGTGAACTCATTTTGATCAATTTACAAAAAAAAATCTCCAACATTGGTCCAACGGTTCAAAAGTTACGGGCATTTTTGTCCAAATTTTGGAGCATTTTTCCATTTTTTTCATGATTTTGTCCAAGAATATTACTTTCATATTATTACTACACTCAAATTAAATATTTTTTTTTGATAATAGGTTGATAGATACTTTATTATCTCTTAATTTGAATTTTTGTAGAAAAAAAAAAAATAAAAAGGGAAAAAAAATCAAAAAGTTGGTTTTATGTGTTATTTTGTTTTAGCAATATCGCATGAATTAATCAACCGAATTCGATAAATTTGGGCTTAAACTCTTCGTTTTGAATTGTAAATTGAATTAAATAATAGATTGAGCCAAAAAAATGGCCATGAAAGTAATACTCTTGGACAAAATCATGAAAAAAATGGAAAAATGGTCCAAAATTTGGACAAAAATGCCCGTAACTTTTGAACTTTTTACCAACAAAAAGTAGGAGACTCGATTTTAACGATAGAGGTATAGTTTCTTCGGCAAATTTTCATGGAATAACCCATAGAATACGGAAATCATAGGGAAATTGGTGAATTTTTTCACTCCCTACAAATCGACCCGCCCTAATATACATATATTCGAATATAAATATATGTTTATTGATGTATGAATGTTCATAGTGGCATTGACGTGAGAGGGAATGAAATACACATTTTTTGTTTTTATCTATTTTTGGGTTACTCACTTACTTTTACTTTCGATATCACTTGGACCACTTAAATTTTTCGTTGCTTGTTGGATCAGGGTTCTTTTCACTTTCATTCATTTAAAAACAAAACAAATAAAAGACAATAATTTATGGGTGTTCTTTCGTTTTTGTTTTCATTTTGTGCTCTACCTATGTTGTATATCTCTTTGAAATTGAATAATCTTTTAGTTGCAAAAACGTGTTGTTAAAAATAGTTGTTGTTTTTACCTTAAAATGAATTCGGAATGAGTTCCTTTTGCTGCTAGAGAAATGTCTTTATACAAAATATATATGGATCATTCCCTGTCTTCCTGAGCCCTCAGCCCCCCCACCCCCGCTCATTGTAGTTTTTAAGAAAAAAATTATTTTAAGGGGTACCTTTGAATTCTGTTCCCCACTTTTCGATTCAAGATGGCTGCCACAATATGGTGGCTTAACCTACTAATGTACAAAACGAATAAAACAAGCATCAATATGATATGCATCAATGTGAAGATAAATTCGTCAATCCGACGCTAACTTAGCGAAGACTCAAACCAATACTTTTTGTATTGCTTAGTAAAAAATAGAATAAAAATTTTATTTTTCGTTTAATGAAATTTACAAAACATATTTATAATTTAACAGTTTATAAAACCACAAGTAATACATGCAAACTTCAAATTCTAATTTATAACATCCCCGCTAGAATTGGTATTTTGCAATCCAATTAAACCGCAACAATATTTGTGTTTTGATAATGTTAGACCTTTGGTCATAATATCTGCAGCCATATCCTCAGTACGAATATAATCGATCTTGAGCTTCTTTTCATTGACTAAGTCTCACAAAAAATGATGTCTTATATCAATGTGCTTTGTACGTCCATGGTAAAGATTATTCTGCGATAGGTTTATTGCGCTCTTGTTATTACATAGAATTCTAAATTCCTTTGATGTGTTGTGTAGTTCCTTAAACAAGGACTTTAACCACAGAGCTTGCTGCGATGTGTATGCTAGAGCCATATATTCTGCTTCAGTTGTCGAAAGAGCTACAGTAGGTTGCTTTTTAGAACCCCACGATACACTACCTCCTTGATACTTGAAAATATATCCCGTGACTGATTTTCTATCGCTTGCATCACCAGCCCAGTCAGCGTCGGAGTATCCTTCTAGGGTTCCTTTATCGTCTCTGCTGTATTCAATCTTCCAATGAGCTGTACCTTTCATATATCTTAGGCATTGGCGTCGGAAGCGGGGGCAAGGTGGGCAGTTGCTCCCCCACTTTTTTAGCTACATAAACAATTTAAAAGGAAAAGTTATTCAAAATATCAGTTTTTTTACAACGATAATATTTTTGTATTATATATTTTCCTCTTCTTTCTCTCTTCTTCATGTTTCATGTGAAGAAATTTTGGTGAACTTTTTTTGCACCACCATTTGTACTGCCCCCCCCATTTGTACTGCCCCCCAGATGAAATTCGCTTCCGACGCGCTTGATCTTAGGATGCGCTTTACGGCAGTCCAGCTCTTCCGGGGTTGTTATCCGTCTTTGGATAACATCCCCACTGCAAAACATAAGTCTGGACAACTTACTTGAGCTCCATACATGATGCTCCCGATAGCTTCTTGATAAGGTACTGTTTTCATCTCAACCTTTTCTTCATCACTTGATGGACAAAGTTCTTGAGTTAGCTTTTGATTGATGTCAATTGGTGTTGAGATCACATTGTAATCGTCCATGCTATACCGCTTCAAAATATTTTTAATGTATTGTTCTTGATCAATCCAGAGTTTACCCAATTTTCGATTACGAGTAATTTTCATTCCAAGTATAAATTTGGCTTCACCTAAGTCCTTCATTTTAAAGTTGCTTTTAAGTTCCTTCTTTATGTTCTTCTTGTGCTCTAAGCTGTTCGTGAATATAAGAATATCATCGACGTATATCGCTAAATATGTGATTTGACTCTTCGTTATATTGTAGTATATACACGGATCTGTGTGCGACTGATTCAAACCGATCTTTTTGAGTACCTTGTCCAGCTTCTTATTCCAAACACGACTTGCCTGCTTTAGCCCATATAAAGATTTTTTAAGCGTACATACTTTTCCATTGTCCACTGAAAAGCCTTCAGGATGTTTCATAAAAATCTCTTTTTCCAGCTCGCTTTGTAAAATCGCTGTTACCACATCCATTTGATCAACGTGAAGATCAAAGCGGACGGTTAAGCTAAGAAGAAGGCGTATGGATGAGTACCTTACGAGTGGCGAAAAAGTCTCTTGGTAATCAATTCCATACCGCTGAGAGTATCCTTTAATCACAAGTCTTGCCTTGTATCGCTCTACGTTGCCACTCGAGTCGCGTTTTGTCTTGAAGGTCCATTTGCAATCGATTGGTTTTTTACCCTCTGGTAGCTGAACTAACTTCCATGTTCTGTTTTCCAGCAAAGAATTATACTCTTCTAACATCGCTTGTCTCCACTTTTCGGAATTTCTGCATTCCAATGCTTCTTTGATTGTCCTTGGATCTTCATCAAAGAGATCTCTTGCAACATATAAAACATAATTCTCTCTAACCACCGGCCTTCGTTCCCGAGTTGATCTTCTTAACTCTCTCAAGGGTTTATCTTGGTGTTCTTCTTCATATGCGATTCCAATGTCAGATGGCGTTTCAATGTCACCTTCATCACCCGAAAAGAAGTGTTCTTCATCATCTTCAAGGAGCAAATCGCCATTTATATTTACCGTCTTTTCCCCCACTGAATTGCATATCGGTTGTGTGATATAAAGATCATCGACCTCTTCATTCACTCGTTCAAAGAATTTTTTTTTTCAAAAAACATTGCGTCTCTATGAACTACGACCTTATCCTTGACAGGATCATAAAAGGGATACGATTTCCGATGTGCTAAGTATCCTACGAATATAACTTCCTTACCCTTGGGATCCAGCTTTCTCCTTTTTTCTTTTGGCACATGAATTACTGCTTGGCACCCAAACACCTTTAAATGTTGAAAATTCGATTTCTTACCTGACCATACTTCATCCGGGGTTTTTTCCTGCAGACTTTTGCATGGTGTTCGATTTATCAAATACGCTGCTGTGTTCACGGCTTCAGCCCAAAATTTCTTTTCTAATCTTGCATCTATCAGCAAGCTTCGCGCTTTCTCAATTAGTGTCCGATTCATCCGTTCAGCCATGCCATTTTGCTCTGGTGTGTATGGCACTGTAAGTTGATGCTGAATTCCAGAGTTACTGACGATTTTCACCATTTTTGCATTGGTATATTCAGTACCGTTGTCGCTTTTCAACGATTTAATTCGTTTTCCTGTTTGGTTTTCTGCAAAGTTTTTGAACACGGTGAACTTTTCAAAAACTTCATCCTTGCCTTGAAGAAAATAAACGAAAACTTTTCTTGTGAAGTCATCCAGGAAAACCAGCACATATCTTGAACTTCCAATCGACTTTTGTTCCATTGGTCCACATACGTCAGTATGAACCAGCTCAAGCACTTCAGTTGCTCGCGTTTCAATATCGTTAAAAGGTAAACGAGTAATTTTTGCTTTGACGTTAAGCATTTTTCGTCATCCACATTGCTGCAAATTCCACTCACTGAACCGTCCACCATCTTCTTAAAAACGCCGTTACTCGGATGACCGACACGCTTATGCCATAGTTTCGAGTCATCTTTCTCACAGGATACATAAGCCGTTTGCTTCCTTACTTTATTCAGGCGAAACATCTCATTGATGTGCTCAGCAGTCGCGATTACATCCCCTTCGCTGTTGATGACCTTGCATCCATTGTTGCTGAACAAAAATTGATGTCCTTTGCTAACAATTTTTGACACTGACAGTAGATTTGTGCAGAGATCAGGTACATGCAAAACATCAGTTAATTCAATATCATGTACTTCACTTTTCGTAGTATATAGTTCCATATTTATGTTACCGACTTCTTCTACATGCACGCTTGACTTATTAGCGATTATAACCTCTGATTTGTTGGGTTTGATGTTGGTTGTGAATTGATTGCTGTCCGAACACATACGGGTTGCCAATATTCAAAGCGCCCATTTTATTTTTAAATAAATCAAAGAAACCACAATTTTTTGTCTGTTCGTCATGAATATCATTTAATTGGGTTCAAGTAGATTTGCTTACCCTATTTCTTGAATATGATATCTCGTAAATGGTCGCCATTGGCCTCTACGACATATCATTTTCCATGGTTTTCTTCAACATTTCGATGGGAATGGCGGTTATTTCTTGACGGATGTTGGTTTTCAGCTCTTCTAGGGTCTTTGGCTTGTTGACGTAAACCTTTGATTTCAAATAACCCCACAAAAAGAAAGGAGGCGTTAAATCTGGTGATCTTGGCGGCCAATCGAAATCACCATTTTTTGACATCAAACGGGCAGGGAACAATTGCTTCAAAAAATCGATTGTAGTGCGGCTTGTGTGTGGTGGCGCGCCGTCTTGTTGAAACCAGTAGTGCCTGATACGCTTTCGACGAACGATTGGCATGAAAAAATTGTTTATCATATCGCGATAACGCTCCTGATTGACAGTAACTCTGTGGCCATTATCATCTTCGAAATGGAACGGCCCAATAAGCATTTAAGCACAAACGCCGCACCAAACAGTGACTTTTGCATCGTGAAGAGGTACCTCTTGAATCTCTTGTGGATTTTCAGTGGCATAAATACGGCAATTTTGTTTGTTTACCGTTTTCTTGGAAGGCGCACTTTTCACTTTATTTATTTTTTTGAAAGCACGTTGAGTTTTCACTATTGACTTGTTTTGTTGAATGTAAATTTCAACAATTTTAGAGCGTTCGCGTGGCGTGTACTGTTCCATTGTAAACATTTGCTTGGAATGACGCTTCAAACGCGGTATGTCATTAGTCGATTTGGCATCACTGCGGAAAGTTACAGTGTTGCCAGATGGGCGCTTCGAATATTGGCAGCCCTGTATGAGCAGACGTACCTGAGTCGAGATACCACTCAGATTGTTTGATTGCTGTGGCCGCAAAAGAGCCTAGTGAAGTATTTCGTGATATTCCTAGGTAATTTATTTATAAAATATTTATTTTTATTTAGGTCCTGCCTAATGGGTTACCGGCGTATATTCGCCACTGGCTCTAAATTTGTTTTATATTTTTGGTAGCCGTTCACTATAAAGTGCAGAGGCTTTATATTTTTTAAAGTTGGCAGCTTATAAAAAGCTCAAAGGCTTTAAAAAAAATAAGAATTAGCTGGCAGCTTTGGAGCTCAAAAACTAATTGATTTATGTTCAAATATGTTCATCCTTTTATAGTAAGCATAATGGTATTTTGTCTATTGTTTGTGTAGTTTAGAATGTAAATAGAATCATATGTTCTTTAATTAGTGTAAAAGTAATAGTAGAATATCGTAATACATATTTGTAATTTAGTATTAATAGTTTTATATGTGTGAGTGAGTAGACTTATATTAATAGAAAACGTAAACATAATCATATGTTAACATATTTGTGTAGGAGTAAAAAGTATAATATAATATCATATGTTTTGTATTCAGCCATATGGGTACATGTGTGCGAATGAGATAGATAGTAGTGCTTAGTATGAACATATGTTCTTATTGTTTGAATAATATCTTAGTATAAAAATGAAATGAGGTGATACATACCGTAGAGGTGTATTACTTTAACTTAGTTTGAATATTATTGTGCATGTTCTCGAAAATTCTTACAGTAGAGGTTTTTATATTATTACTTATTTTAAGAAAAGTATTTATAGCTTGTTTTGTAATGAAATACATTAATGATAGTTAAATAATATGTATAGGTATACTACACTAGCATTGCTTGACCATTTTCCTTTGGTTTAAACGATTTATTTGTAGGACAATTTGCAGCAAAATGGCCGAATCCTTGACAACTATAGCACCTTGGCCCTTTGTTGCGTTTCTGGTTTTTCTTAGGTTTTTGTTGACCGGAAAACGCTGTTTCATAGCTTGTTTTCTCGCACTTGACATCTTGCAATAGCTTCATTTTAATTGCATTACCTTTTATTTCTACAGGGTTGTCCATATTCGAAGCGCCCATCTGGCAACACTAACTTTCCGCAGTGATGCCAAATCGACTAATGACATACCGCGTTTGAAGCGTCATTCCAAGCAAATGTTTACAATGGAACAGTACACGCCACGCGAACGCTCTAAAATTGTTGAAATTTACATTCAACAAAACAAGTCAATAGTGAAAACTCAACGTGCTTTCAAAAAAATAAATAAAGTGAAAAGTGCGCCTTCCAAGAAAACGGTAAACAAACAAAATTGCCGTATTTATGCCACTGAAAATCCACAAGAGATTCAAGAGGTACCTCTTCACGATGCAAAAGTCACTGTTTGGTGCGGCGTTTGTGCTAAAATCAGGGGTTGCAAATAAACTGTACGAAAAAACTAACTCTACATCTGCTAAATCTGCGAAAGCAAACAGTTTCACTATCTGCTTAGGTTTGGATCTTTGCTACAAACAGAAATGCGTACCAAAGCGAACAGAAAATTAAGAGAGAAAGAAAACTATTGTTTTGTGTTCTACGAAAACAACAAGTATTTCGTTTTTTAGATTTTGTTGTCACGATCGCAATCACAACAAGTAACAAATGTTGTCTTCGTTTTACTACGGAAGTTCGACAAAAGAATTTCGTCATGTTTTAAGCAGCATTTTTCAGCTTGCTTCGGTTTCAGAGAATTAACTATCAAAAAGTACACATTATGTATAATTTTGATAATTTGTTCATTTTTAAACACTCCTATTGTTTCAAATTCAAATTATTCAATTCAAATATTGAACAAATTCAATAATAACAAACAAAACAAAGAAAAATTCCAACGCAATAACTTTTTCAACACAAAAAAAAGTCGCATCATAAACGAAACGAAAAAACATTGCAGTTCTCTCTTCGGATTTTGGTGCTTCCAGCCAGTGTTACCAGAGTGGAATATTATATTCCACTTTGGCATATTTTAGCTTCGGGAAGCATATATTTTTTTATAAAAATATGCAGCATAAAAAGTGGAATATTTTTCGTATGATTATATTTTTCAAAATTCACAAAAATTGCAATAAAAAAATGTCTATTTGGTTACTAAATGGGTTTTTTTATTGGCTATCGACATTTTTTGTTTATCTCTGACCCACCTTGTAAAACGCAATATAAGGAATTCATTTTGTGGTTAACTTCGTTGTCAATTTTATTGCAATTCATGTAATAACTTCACGCAGCTTAAAAAGTGAAGTAAATTTGCTTATATGTATGTTTGGTTAGATTTTTTTATGGATTATGTTACAGCAGTAAGTTATTAGGGGCCCTCAAACGATACTACATGACGGACGTACATGTAGTTCGATAAAGTAACTGGACTTTTTTCGTTGCCCTCACACACATCGCACATGACGGATAGACTTTGGATAGACTTCATTATTTTTTAGCTGCCGAAGAGTTAACATCAATTAAAAATATTAATATTAATTGTTTTGAACATTTATTTTTATGTTTTTTGCTTTAAATATTCTAAACCATCACAATTTTAGGAAAAGATAAAAAAATTCGCGTCAAAATATAATATTTCTTACGTTCGGCAGTTTTGCCGCGAGATGTGCTCTCTCTGAAAATTTTCAACAAATGGCAAAATGTACTAATTTGGATGGCCGCGCACGCAAACGAAACTACATGTCGGACGTACTTATCAAAAGACAAAATATTTCAACTTCCTTCGGACATGTCCATCCGCCTTGATTTCTTGCACACGAACGATACTACATGTGTGATGACTTGACAGGTCGGATGGACATGTAGTATCGTTTGAGGGCCCCTATTTACTTAAGAAAACATTAGGGGTTTTCACGATGTGTTGTATTTTCCCTTGTATTGTGTATTTTTGATAAGTTTGATATATGTTGTAAATTTTTTAATATAACAAAAACAAAATTCAGTTTTCAAAATACAACCCTGTGGAAAATATACAAGTTGTGTATTAGATCAGCTGATTGTACAAGCATTTCTACTCAGCATGGAGCAAGCTAAAGGCTACGCTGTGAGTTTATTTAATTAAAATTAATATAATTGATTTTAAAAATGTACTTTACTGAAGGTTTGATCACAATAAGTTGTAAGTATTGTAAATTTTGCAAAAATTTATCACAAATGCACCACATCGTGAATACTACTACTATTGCTAACAATAGCTTTTTCTTTTAACTATTTTAAAATGTGGATTCAAAACAATAAAGCAGAAAAAAGTTATTGATCAAAGTTCGGAATCTGAAGATTTATCAAAATTTGTGCTTTTCTCGCTTAGGTTACCATTTAGCAATGCTGAGGTTGAGAACATTTTTAGTTAAATCAATCTTTCATATTTAAACGAAAATTCGAAATAGAATGCAAGAAAAACTCTTAAATAATTTGTTGAATGTAAAAACATGGCTGCATGCTCAAAAAAGTGTTGTAATGCCTATAAAATACCAAATAGCTTAATAAAAAAATTTAGAAATGCGAATTTCTATGATAATAATACAAGCAACCATTTAAGAATTGACCTCGAGATGTGCCTGAATTTTAGTTTTGTATATTGTATATCGTTACTTAAAATTCAAAAAACCATAACAATGTTTATAATTTTTTATAGGAGAAGAAAATAAATTTAAGTGCGATAGTAATCAAATAAATAAATGTTTTTAAACTTGCTTCTGTGTTTTTTTTATATGCATATTTAGACTTATTTAGATATATATCTTTGAAATTGAAAGTGGAATATTTTTGTGGAATATAAAAATTGAAAGTGGAATATTTAGCATATTTTTGTTTAACAAAAAGCATATTTTTTCAAAAATCTTCTGGTCACACTGCTTCCAGCAACCAACAAGAGATCGCTAAAGATACTTTACTTTGATTGTTTTTGTGCACGCGATTCAAAAGCATAACAGTGAGAGGAAGTTTCTTCTATTCGAAAAAAGAAACATTTCATTATACTTTTCTCTCTCATCTCTACTTGCTTCGGTTTGTGCTACTTTTTGAATCGGAGAGAAAAAACTAAACAAACCAAAATACTTGTTGTGATCTTCAGAAGAAACAAACAGAACAGAAAAATACTTTTCTTTAGAGTTTGTTTGCGAGCCCTGGCTAAAATGCTCATTGGGCCGTTCTTTTTCGAAGATGATAATGGCAACAGAGTTACTGTCAATCAGGAGCGTTATCGCGATTTGATAAACAATTTGTTCATGCCAATCGTTCGTCGAAAGCGTATCAGGCACTACTGGTTTCAACAAGACGGCGCGCCACCACACACAAGCCGCACTACAATCGATTTTTTGAAGCAATTGTTCCCTGGCCGTTTGATGTCAAAAAATGGTGATATCGATTGGCCGCCAAGATCACCAGATTTAACGCCTCCAGACTTCTTTTTGTGGGGTTATTTGAAATCAAAGGTTTACGTCAACAAGTCAAAGACCCTAGAAGAGCTGAAAACCAATATCCGTCAAGAAATAACCGCCATTCCCATCGAAATGTTGAAGAAAACCATGGAAAATGCTGCAAAACGGGCACAATATGTCGTAGAGGCCAATGGCGACCATTTACGAGATATCATATTCAAGAAATAATGTAAGCAAATCTACTTGAACCCAATTAAATGATATTCATGACGAACAGACAAAAAATTGTGGTTTCTTTGATTTATTTAAAAATAAAATGGGCGCTTCGAATATGGACAACCCTGTATACCTGAGCTCTGAATACCCATGATCATAGGTTTATATTCATCAGGCAGGCCTGCAAGCATCATAGATCCTGCCCATGAGTCCAACACCTCGCAGCTTGTGTGCATTGTTGAGCACTTTGTTGACGTAGCTTTCAACACTGCTGAAGTCTCTCAACTTAGTAGAGCAGAATTTTTGGACCAATCCAACCCTACGAACTAGACCCGAATCTTAAAAAGTTTGATGAAAAGTTTTCCATATTTCTTGCGCTGTAGCACAGTCCCGAATATGCGCGTAATTTTCCTTCTCGATCAGCAAAATTAGCTCAGACTTCGCCTCCACTAGTTTTTCAGCATTCGTTTCCGTTCCCAGTATCGCCTTCCACAAATTTCGCATTTGAAAATAGGCCTCGACTGCGAACTTCTAGTCCTGGTAATTTTCACATCCTTTGAGTTTTTCAATTTGATGCTGGTTTGGAGCCATTTCGATTCTAATTTATTTAAAAAAATTCTCTTATGGCTTGTAAAGATAGGCCCATAACCTTTTGTATTGCTTAGTGAAAAATAGAATGAAAATTTTATTTTTCGTTTGATAAAATTTACAAAACATATTTCAAATTTAACAGTTTATAAAACAACATGTAATACTACATGCAAAGTACAAATTCTAATTTATAACAACTTTTGATCCGCAAAAAGTTAAATTCGTACTTTTTGCTAAGTACGAATTTAATTTTGGGAGGAAATTTTTGCATTGAAACTTAGTACTTTGAACCTAACATTCACTACTTTTTAAAAAATATTTATTGCAAAAGTCTTAATTGTGCGCTTATAAGCTATATATCGTTATAAAGGTGGGGTAATCACCTGTCCAATGATATGCATTTCAAAAACATTCTTTGATCAGATTTTGAGAATTTTCGCATTGAAACTAAGTACCATGAACGCCAGCTTTACTACTTTTTAAAAAATATTTATAGCAAACTTCTTAATTGTGAATAAGTTCACAAAGCTATATATCGTTATAAAAGTGGTTTCATCACCTGTCCAATGGTATGCATTTCAAAAACATTCTTCGATCAGATTTTGAGAATTTTCGCATTGAAACTTAGTACCATGAACGCCAGTTTCACTACTTTTTAAAAAATATTTATGGCAAACGTCTTAATTGGGCACTCAAAATTGTGCCAAAAGCTAAATTCGATTCAAAAGCTAAACTCGTGCTTTGCAAGTAGAACGAATTTAATTTTGGGAGGAAATTAGCAAAAAGTATGAATAATTTTTTACTTTTATTTTCTCGATCAAAAGTAAAAGTCATATTTTAATTGCTATATCATCTGCTTGCAGTCGTTGTTCCAGTCGTTTGCGAAATAAATGAAAACAGAATGTGCAATGCAAAGATATGAAGATCGTCAGCAATGTTTATATCTTTGTGCAAAAATATTACGAATATAGGTGTTAAAGAATGAAAAATGTGCTCTATTAATTGTTTTGAAAATTTGAATTATTATAATAGTTAATCAGAAATAGATCTGTAAAATTTGTAATTTTTATTTTGTTCGGAAAAATAAAAGTAAAATTTAAACTTTTATTTTTCCGATCAAAAATAAATAAAAGTCAAATTTTAACTTTAATTTTTGATCGAAAAACTAAAAGTCAAATTTTAAACGTTATTTTTGATCAAAAATTAAAAGTCAAATTGTAACCTTTTTTTTTCAAGAAAATTAAAATCAAATTAATTTTGTCGTATTTTAACTTTTATTTTAGATAAAAAAAATAAAAGTAAAATTTTTACTTATTTTTGTTCGAAAAACTAAAAGTCAAATTTTAACTTTTATTTTTGATCGAAATGAAATCAGTCAAAAAATAACAATTATTTGTTGACTTTTTTGAAAAAAATCATAACCGTTACGGTACCTGTAAATAACACATCTCTAAACCTATTTATACTTTTAATATCATTTTATAATATTTTTGCTTAAATTTTATTTTAATCGAAATTTTTTCGGAAAAATACCAAATTTGTGTGCAACACTGTGCGGCACGAAAATCTTCATTTAATAATTTCAGCGTTTTTCACTTAATTTAAATATGAGGAATTTCGTGGTAACATCCGTTTTGCCACTTTACCGAAGACTTTAGTGCAAAATTTTTTTTTACTCCAGATTTGCACTCATTTCCATGTTGAGAAGCCTTGAACCATTAGGATTTTTATTTCTATTATTCTTGCCAACAACTTTGTTGAACAAATATATAACGAAAAATCATTTGAAAGGCCTTTTAACCTTTAATAAGCGACATATGTCTTGCCCGCTTTCAACGCTTCAAATCAAAAAATGTTACTCATACGCAATGTTGTTCGAATTTTTTTCGTTTGACTTTTTGTAAGAATCACTCGATAAAACCCACTGAAAGCGATTTTTTCATATTCATTTATTCAGCAAAGTTGTTGGCCAGAATTATAAAAAGAACTTTGCTCAAGAAACCAAAAATGAAAATCCTAATGGTTCAAGAGTTATCAACATGGAAATGAGTGCATATCTTGAGTAATTTTTGATATATCTTAAAAAGGAAATTTTGTTCTAAAATGTTCAGTAAAGTGGTAAAACAAATGTCACCACGAGATTCCTTTTACCAAAATTAAGTGACAAACGTTTAAATTATACCAATACTGAGAAAAAAGATGCAAAAAAACGCTCAGTGCAATTATTAGGTCTGTTCGCGTAGTCGAATGCCAACGAAATATTTCAAAAGTTTTTACTAGAAAGTGCCTGAAAAGCGTTCGTTTACTGAGAGAATTATGTAATAGAGAGGAAATCACATTTTCTCTCCGTTCAAGTTTTTTAAAGTTTTTACCAGAAGAATTTCATGTTGTAAAAAGATGAAAACTGTCAAATGGTAGCTGTGTATGTGAAACAGCTAATTTTTTTAGATTTTCTTATATTTAGCTGACGTATTTGACATTTTTCATTATTTTACCAGAAAAGCGTTTGTTTACTTTTTAAAGTTCAAGTTAATTCTCTCTCAATTTAATTCTCTCGAACAGACCAATTTTGACCGTATTTTTTTACTTAAACAATTTGCCTAAAAAAGCGTTTTAAATGTCCATATCTCATGAACCCATTAAGTCCCCACCTTAATTTTTATATTGTTGAAAAAATAATTTTGCTAGCTTTAAGATTATTTTAAATTTTCAAAAGGTGTTCTTAGAACAACTCCTTCGAAATCAGTTACCTTACCGCAAGAGACCAAAATTTCCCAAACTTATTCTTAAATTTAAGCCGATAGTTTAAATATAAAATTCGGTTACAGCATTCGGTTAAAGCCCAAAATTATTTGTATATAGATGTTAAAATTACCATATTTCTTTTACTCATTGACTCCTTACCCAAAGTTATATATTGTGTAAAATGTAATTTTACCAGCTTTAAGATTATTTTATTTATAAATTTTAAGATGGTGTTCTTCGAATCCCTTTTTCGAAATCAATTATCTTACCGCAAGGGATATATTTGTATTTATTCTTTGTATTTTTAGACATAACTGATGAACGGAAAGCCCACATTTTAAAAATCAAGTGCAAGAAGACTAATTCGCCAATCCGATGCGAATGGTATGCAATACATATCAAGTTTTTATTTTTGATATAACGATTTCTCCATTAGAAGTTAGTACCATGACTTAAATTCATACCATTAGTTATATTCGTTCTTTGCAATGGTAGGTACGAATTTAAAATTCATGCCAAAAATTAAGTTGGTATCAAAAGTAAAACTCCTACTTTGCAAAAAGAAACAATTTGATTTCCTCAAAAAAGTTATGAATAAAAAGTTTTATGTTAGGGTTATGAAATATTGTACCAATAATTTTTAGCCCAAATTTAGTAACAACATCAAAAATTAGAATTCTAGGTCAACTGAAACATCTACCTCCCATACAAATAAAATTTTTTCAATAAGAAAAACCACTTCTACTTTTTGTTTGGAAAAGATTTTAACTTTCACGAATGCTAATTTTGTTATGAAATAACAAAACCATAAAATCGAAAAAGCGCATTGTGCGTAGGATTGATGCATTTATCTTCACGCACTTTTAAAAATTGTTTTAGTTTTTTTTTATTTTTCAAACTTTAAAATCCAGTGAACATGAACATTTCTGTGCCGACAAGGAATAAACGCTAAAGTCGAGTTAAGTCAAAGTTGAGCTAATGATGCAGATGTGTTCTACGCATATAGTTCCGTACACACACAAAATCAGGAGATTATAGCGTGATTCCAGCCAAAATTATCACAAAAAAGCAAACTGCCTTTCATAGAAGTAATAAGAAGATCGAATACTTTTAAGCAAAATTTCTCAAAACATTGAATTACAATACAGAAAAAAATGATACATTTTTTCTGACCTTTTTTTTTATATAAAAAGATCAAAACAAGATTTGGTCTTTGACCTGAAAGGAAAGGGCTAGATTATTTAGAAGAACTGATTGGAACCATACACGCTCAGAAATCTTGGATTAAATTCTAATAAAAACTGTATTGTATATATGACCACACCAGAATTGCATTAGAATCTAATATATCAAATATTAAAATTGAATTCTAATCCCATAATACTAAATTCTAATACAGAATTGGAATAGAAACTAAGTTTAGAACAATACAATTCTGGTTTATATTTTAATACATTTGTAATCAAGTGTAATACTACAGTTATTAAAAAGTAATACGAATAAAAAAATTTTTATTAAATATTAATACAAATAGTATTAAATAGTAATACAAATTGTATCAAATTGTATTAAATAGTAATACAGATTGTATTAAACAGTAATACAAGATGTATAACATTTAATACATATTGTCCTGAAAAGATGAAAGGAAAAATCAACATTTATGGAATAAATTTGTGGAACATTTATGGAATGAAGCTATAAATCTTTTATATGTTTACTTACTTTTAAAATTCCTAGTGAAATAAAAAGAAAATATTTGGTCAACCAATAACAAAATATTTATTCATTTAAGGTTTCTTTTATAACATACGGTTTTTCGTTAACAAAAACTATTTCTTTAGGTTTTATTTTGACAATGTCAGATTTCAGAATCAGAATGACAATTAGACAGATGCTTGATAGATATTTGTATTATATTTTAAGACAATTTGTATTATAACTTGTATATAATACAATTTTTATTATACTTTAATACAGATAACATTAAATCAATTTTTTAATATACTTGAAAGTATAAGTTTTAATAAAAAATATACTCAAAAATGCATGATTCCAACGCTTGGCTTAAAATTAATTCCAAGATTTCTGAGCGTGTACGAGAATTATTGATTAGGCGAAACAACCCTGAAAGACAATTTAATTACTTTTAACCAAGGCTATTGTTATGCCTTAACCGCGGCAAGCATTTCCAGCCCTTAGTTGTTCCTGTCCTTTCATTTCACTTTTTCCACAATTTAGTTGTGGATTTTTAGTTTTCCATAATTCTTAAATGTAGAAAAGAATAAAGAAAGTGAAAAGAACCATGTCCGAACCCGGATTCGAACCAGGGACCTCTGGGTTGATAGTTTAGCGCACTCTCCACTAGACTACAATGGTCGACATTTTGAAAATTCTGCTCTCTTGAGAAAAAAATAGTGACCTCTAAAATTGAATCGTGTTCTTTTCTCGAAAATTTTGACCTCAAAAGAAGAAACAATCCAGAATGCTATCTCAAAGATAAACGAAAGAAAGAGAAATGAAAACGCTATTAGTTTAATCTGTAAAACTTTAAAAACAAACCTCTTGTGTTCCAAAATAAAAAAAGAAAGAAAAAAAATAATTTGGAGAAAATGAAATAAACCCTTGTTTGATTGTCACTACCTACTACATCTTTTATGTTTAGCCGCTTTTGTGTTTGTAACTTATTTTTTCGTTGCGTTTGTGTCAAAAAATAGTCAGCATTCACCAACGCATTGCGTGTTTGGAACATTAAAAAAAAGTTTTAAGTCAGGCCTTACCTCAAGTCTCACACCACGGAAGAGGGATATTTTTGTTATTATAATCACGTTACTTGCAATTGCAGCTCACGCCAATTCATAATTAAGCGAATGAATGCGATGACGTAGCAAAGATTATAGGTACTAGAGGTGGGTAACTCAGAGCTGTGCTATGGCACTGTGCTGACTCTCTATAGTGTGTCATGTGTGCTAGCACACTACGTTGACTCACATAGTGGCTCAATAGCTCGCAAAGTCCAGAGCCTAGACACACTTTTACAAAGAGCTCTTATTTTTAACAAACAAACTTTGAACACAGCTCACACAGACAAAATCAAATGAAAGTGCTTTGACAGTTAGTGTTGTAGATTTGAGTTTGCAACCAACATGTTGTACCAAATATTTATGTTATGTTTAAAAACCCACGAAAGCTTTTGATATTTTTTACTTGTTTGCTATATTTTTGATAGTATTAGTTGATGTTTCAATAATATCAATAAAATAATTTAAATTCAGTGTTACGGGATATGTTTCATATATTGGTACTAGAAGTGTACAATTAAACATCACTATTAATTTGCTGTTGAAATCAAAAAGTGCAAAAAAGAGCTTAAGAGTACTTTTTGAACCTTTGCAGAAAAAGAAACCAATATACAAAAAAATTGTTTTGTAAGAAAATTACAGTGGAAAAAAGTTTTTTTTTTCATATTATTTAATATATTTTGAGTTTTTCAATATACATACATTTTTATTTATTAACAACTTTTGTTTGCTTAAAAAAAACAAAAAATAATTAACAAAAATGACATAAAACAATAACAAAAACTATTTCGTAAAGACACATATTCGAGAAATTCAATATAAATGCATTAATGTTCAAAATATAGTATATTATAACATAATGACATATATGAGTTGTATGCAAATTTCGCAAGTACTATATAAAAAAATCAAAATTAAGGGCTTAAAACATGAAAGTAACATAAATATTTAGAATATCAATAAATTCTAGATACAAATATTCCTTAAAACTCACAGTATTGTGACGTTTGAATAAATTATAAATAAGACACGCAAGTTGTAAAACTTATAAGAATACAAACTGTATTTTGAGATATTAATAGTTTCAATAGATCAGATCAGAAATCTTTGGTTCCACCCAGCCAGTGGATCTTGAGGCACTCTCTGCACATCTTTCCTTGGAAGCATGGGCTCGTTTAAATATTTGTCTACTTCGACTATTCGACTATATTTGATGCAAGTGGATTTCGAGGATGTACATATATCTGAACTTCAGGGTCGAAATCTTTCCATATTCGTTGTTGCTGTATTCGATTTTCAGCGGTTGGGCAAATTTCACCCATGATCGCATTATTCGGAGCGACAGTGTTCGCTACTTTTGCATAAAGTTTTTCAACTGCACTTTTATATTTTGATTCTGTAATGAAACCAAACTTTTTAAACCTCGGATCCAATATAGTTGCTTGCGTTAAAAGTTCGTTACTTTCAATATCATAAAACCTATTATTAATTTCACTTAGAAGCCTATGTATTAATTTTTGCATTGCTGGTGTAAGTTGTTTATTATCAAATGAATTTAAATGCTTTTTTATTTGCTTAATATATAAGATAACCGACGACGCGCTTACGCGTTTTTCAGTACTTACCAACGACGTTATAACGTCAAAATTTTTTGTGATTGCTCTGTGATCAACCATTCTTCATTACATAGTATATTGATTGGCTCAAGACCGTTATCCGTGACCAGCGCGGACGAATTAATTAAAGGTAATGTGTATAGAAGTAGGGCTGCCAGGTCACGATTTCCACGCGGGTTGTCCTGATTTTCAGCCTAAAAATGTGCGTCCTGCGAAGACCTTAAGCAGGACGCCAAATGGCCCGATTTTCCGAAATACAATTTTATTTTTATTATTTTTATTACATTTTAAAAATATTTTCTATGTTTTTATTTCTACATCACTAAATTTGTACAGATATTCTTCTTCACTTACAGTTTGTGCGTGTCCATTTGACTTAGAAAATTGCTGAACCTAGCCTGAAGAGCAACCAGAGGCAGTTCAAGTGCTGCTAATAAAATTGGAAAAACGCACTGTTTGGCGTGGTTTTATTTCCTTGGGTAATAAAATATATTTTTTAAAGCTACATATCGCTCTTTTTATTCAAAGAAGTTTACTCAAAGAAATCGGTTTTCAGTAAACGTATTTGAAGTTTTTTTTTTTTATTCTCAGTCTCCCAGCAAAAAAAGTGCTTCCAAAAGAAGCTAAAGAGGAAGGGAAAGTTCATCCTTGAATTCCATCCCTTCCACTTTCATACCCAGAATGCATTCTTTTAACATATGCATGTCATTGGGAGGAATTAGTCTTCTGTAGAAGTGCTTCTAGGACTTTTTCAATGGAAGATTTCTTTCAGCCCTTTAATCAAAGGATTGTAGTAGGTGTTTTTCAGGAGAACTTTAAGAAGGCATTAAATGGACTTGAATGGTTTTTGTGGTTTGGGGGTTCAAAAATACCTGGGAAAATATCCCTTTTCTGGACATTCTAGACTAGTGATTTTGGTGTTGGAAATGAAA
Organism: Dichetophora obliterata; assembly: GCA_963920525.1. NCBI lineage: Eukaryota > Metazoa > Arthropoda > Insecta > Diptera > Sciomyzidae > Dichetophora > Dichetophora obliterata. The sequence continues at coordinate 61,278,766 of OY986436.1, read as the reverse complement.
AGTGTTTGGGTTTTGTGTGGGTTTAAAAAAATTACACGTAAAATATCCTTTTCCCGATTTTGAAAGCATTTTGGTGTTGTAAGTAGTAAGTTGTTGGGTTTCATTGGGGGTTTAAAAAATCCCACGGAAAATATCTAAAACACATATTATAATTATATATAATTTTTGTACTTTAATTGAATTGAAATGTCATTTGAATGTCTTCCAGAAGGATTTCATAAAAATGCCACTTGAAAGAACTTCTTTATGAGGCTAAAAAGAAGCACAGTTTGATACATAGAATGTCTTCTGGAAGCAGTTTCCGTAAGAATGCATGTCACATTTGCATCAAAAATTTTGCTGTGGTACTGAACTATTGAGCGACACATTTTCCTCTATCGCAAAAAGTAAATAAGATATCGTTACCGTTCACACGTTCAAATATTTTTATGTACTTAACTAAGATATTGCATTTTTTGAGTTGTGACATTATTGAAAAAAATGAGCGACATGCATAAATCTTTTTCCCGATTTTTTTTTTCTTATGTCCCGATTTATTTTTTGTAAAATCCCGATTTTTTTAAAAAAGAGCCTGGCAGCCCTAATATCAAGGCATCTTTTAAACGTAAAAATCGGTTTATCATTTCAAATGTTGAATTCCAACGAGTTGGAACATCATTCTTTAATTTTGTTGGTGAAATACCCATTCTTTCTTGTGCAACTTTAAGTTGATTGTTTGCATAACAGCTCTTAGAAAAAAAATCTCACGATTGATTTGATTTTGTCCAAAATGACCTGGTTTCTTTTAGTCCTGATTGAGTAACCAAATTGAGAGAATGTGCAAAGCAACCTAAATGACGCCATCCACCAATCCTTACCGCCATCTTCATGTTTGCGGCATTGTCAGAAACTATTGCAGTAACTTTATTAGCAATGTCCCATTCTTCTAAAATTTCTTTAAGCTTATTGCAAGTATTTTCCCCAGTGTGCCTCATGAAACACAACCAAGCAAATCAGATGCCAAAAATGTTTTTTTTCATCGTTAGCGATATTGCAGTGATGCTAAAAAACGAATCCTGGCTTCGGGAAGTCCACCCATCCACTGTAAGGCACAAAGCAAAGTTTCTTTTTAAACGATTTCTTACCCTTTCAGATGTTTCATTAAACATTGCTGGTATCAGAGAACACGATATTGTTTTCCTTGTGGGAAGTTTATAACTTGGATTAAGCATATGCAATAGCGCCCGGAATACAGTATCCTCTACAATGCTAAATGGTTGGTATTCCTTTGCAATCATCTGTACGAGTTGTTGGTCTATTTCTTTTTGCTTTTTTAGTTTCAGCGGCCTATTATAATATTGGGTAATTCTTGAATTTCTTTGAGTAGAACTTTTAAATATAACAATGATTTGTTTAAATCTGAACGAAGGACTTAATAAAAATTACCAAAGTACTGCAAGGAACATTCTTGCAGTGGTATAATGCGTTGTGCTGCGGAAGTATTGATGATGACTTCGTTGCTATCTGGTAGTTCTTTATTGTTGTTACTGCTTTGAACTTCGTGCTCTGCTGGTGATGCTTGTCTCCTGATTTGTTGGGCTGGGTGCTTTTTATTAAGATGTCGAATTAGGTTGTATGTGGATTTATTTGCAACTGATAATGTCTGTCCACACAACAAACATTTCACTTTTTTTTTGTTGGGCTCCGAGTAGTAAAGCCATGCTGCACTCTTTTGATGTGGCGGCATTGAAATGGTTCTAAAGTTACTTATTTAGGAATTAATTTAGCAATAAACTAATATTACTTACATTTTGTTAAGTTTTTGCTTTTGTTACGTTGTTTTTGGTTTCACTTTGCTTCACTTTGGGTTTCAACTTGCAATATTTGACAATATGCAATTTGTGACTATTGAAAACAAATCAATAGAGAAGGGTGTTAGCACTCTATTTGTTATCGACAATTTTACAAGTGCTTCTTCAATTGTCGCACAATTGTGCTAGTACAGTGTGCTGACGCACAAGGCTGCACATGTGCTAGTGAGTCAGCACACCAAAAATTGTGCTATTACCCACCTCTAATAGGTATAATGATAACCACGTCGACCGTGCTTTATCACCACAATCTGGAGTCACTTTCATTCTTTACTGTTTCCACAACAGCAGAAGTTTTACTTATAATCTTCGGTGGCAACATCAACATTGTTTTTATTGTGTGTGCACTATTCCTCTCTATTAATTCTTTTTTGGAAAATATCATCTTGACACCATTCAAACGTTTGCTTTATTTCTCGTTCTATAACTTGTTCCTTGTTATTTCACGATATGATTTTTATCTTGATATGTTAAAAAAATTGTAGAGCGTATGAGTAAAGAGAGTTTTTAGAAATTTAAACAAAGAACTAACTCAATTAAAATTCAGTTCACAATTTCCTCGGCTTCCGTGGAATACTGGTAAAGTGCGTGCCCCGTAGCCAAAGAATTGCGGCCAACTCGGGTTCTAATTCCATCTGATGACACAGAACAAATTTTTAATTGAACAGAACGTCTGATCGGCCTCCATTTTGGTAAATCTCAGAGAGTAAAAACTGCCATGTAAAGCTTCTCGGGAGTACAAGAGAAAGAAATATTCTAAAAGTTGATAACAATTATGCCCAAAAGTCAATAGTGCGTTAGGTCGGTCGGCCGTTGATTGTACTTTGGTCTGCCTTGTAAAAATTTACTATACAAGTGTCAAACCGGACGACCTCAAACTTTGCCATTTCGGTGATGCCAATAAAAGCAGCTATTCAAAAAATCCCACAAAACCAGCCTATATTTAATTTAATATATTTAATAAGGATTTAATTTTAATAAATCAATGAAAAATAAATAAATATTGTAATAAAATCCTTAAACGACGTACTTCAAAAAGTTAAGATATTATTATTAATATACGTTTAATATAATAAAGGTATTCTTGCAAAGTGGCAATATTATAATTTGAGCAATAAGTTCTTTTTATCAGGCAGGATAAAAGAACAGTCCTTTAAGTCGATTGTGCATTTGCAGCAAATATGTCAGCTGCAATGTACAATATTGTCATAAGCTGCATATGTTTTCAATAAGTTTTTGAGTTGTAATTTTCAAAATGATTTCTAAAATTTTAAGAATTAAATATTTGTTGCTCTTATTCTAATTCACAAATTCTTACTTATCTTTATCTTTCGAAAAACGAAAACAACTTCTTCATCGTAAAGGTTTGCCACTTCGTTTGCTCACCTAAATCAAAGAGCAAATAAATCTCGTTTGTGCAAAGGCTTCTCCATTCAAATTTATAAAGCTGATAAACTTATAGTCTTTATACTATTTATAATGGTATTGCCCATTTTCATGAATCCCCATAATATGCGAAATAATAGAGGTATTCACTATACAGTGCATTTAATTGTGCAATTAAGCTTGAGCAAAACATTCATGCACTTAACACTAACAAAATACATATACACATAAATGACACTTTTATTTTTTTTCCATAAATGCACAGCGTCGACCCTGGTGCATAAGCAGGTTTCGTGCATGTGCTTATTAATCAGCTGGCATTTGACGCGTAAAAATGGAAGAAAAACAAAAACATTTAAATGCACCAAAGATCTGCAACGGATAGCTTTTTTGCTATTCTGAGTATATCCGACAAAAAATAAGTAAAAAAACCTACGCACCCCTAGCACACGCAACTCGACTCATATTCTCTTCTACGAAGCTAGAATGCGGCAGCTCAAATAAATATGAGTATCCTAAGTCATGAGTTAGTTTGGGAAAGATCGGGTTTTTTCGGTTCAACAATACTTATGGTTGTTGTCGTCTTGCCGGTACTTATCCTACTTGCCGAAATACTCATAATCGACACAAGCAGCCGAATCACTCGGCTCATCTGCCACAGATATGAAACAGAGCGCAGTAGAGCGCAGCAGTAAATGTTGAGCGAGTTTTTTGTATTTGTTTTGTGCTATTTTTTCCTGAGCATTTATATACCAACAGATGTGTTATTCTTGTGTTGCTTTTTGTTTTTATCTTACACAGTGAAAGCTGCGCACGAGGTAAAGTTGTTAAGGCTTAAAAACACCTGTCACCTTGCCAAATCACATGTGCATAATTTAAATTTAACTGCTTTTGCACGTGTTTACGCAGAAGAAGCAGACACGTGCGCATGCCCACAGTGGTTGAGCCCCATACAAAAGTTGTCAATAAATAGAAGGACTCATCGTAGACCAATAAAATTTTGTTTATTATTTGGAATTTGCTTTATTAGAATACACACAAAAATATTTTTAAATCCGCCCACAATCACGCCTACCTCCCATTCAACACAAATATTTAAAACGCCATATTTTTGTATTGAACCAATACAAGAAGCATTCTGTAAGAAATCTTCAATATATGTCTAAAATAAAAAAAAGGATTTTCTGCCACGCCTACCTCGCATACGAAATTTTCCACTTCACGTGTTTTACCCAATTCCAACTTCAATGAAGCGCAGCATCTAAAGTTTTTAAATTAGTGGTTTATATAATTGAAGTAATTGAAGATGTTTGAAGAACATTTCTTGACAAGGGCATTTGAATATTTGAATAGTTTTGAAAACATTTTATTGCGAGTTTCATTAAAATGTTTCATGGTAAGCTATAAGATAATGTGAATTAATTTAACTTTATACATATCACAGTACTGTTTTAATAATCCAATTTAATTGTAATTATTGAAAAAATATATACTATATATTAACATAGTAAATTAATAGACTGAGAAACACACAATAGAATACTTGAGTGCTCTGTAAATATATTCTAGTATTGCAAAAGAAGAATTATAACATTTTAAACCATTTATCGTATTTAGTAAGTAAATGCTTTTACTATTTACATTAAAAATTTAACGATTTTAAATAAAAAAATATACTTATATAGTAACCAAGTGATCGTTTAATCAAGAAATGCCTAAAAGCATACTAAAGAAAATTACTAAAGTAATAAACCTTGCGACTAAATAAGTCTATATTTTCTTCGAAACGCACTTAGTTTTTACCAAATGTTGTTCAAGGACGTAAACAATTCTGTCAGTTTTTTTTGATCGCTCAGCTTACAGTCCAATAAAAGCATTTCTTTATTTAAAATATCGTCGACACCCGAAGATCATAATGGCCGCATTCAGCGTAGACAACTGTTGTGAACTATAATGGTAGCGCTACCTTAGTTCACGATGTTTTTCTCTGAATGTGTTGCTACTCTACACGTCAGAAGTTAGATTCAATTTAATTTTTATGTAAATTCAATTCAATTGCAAAGGTTTCTCACTTAAATTTGCTGCGTTCTTTCTGCATTTATTAATTTAACAGCGTCAGTAACAGCATCTGACAGCTAAGCAAACAATTGTGTTCATGTAGCATAGAATTTGTTCGCTCGATTAAAAGGCGTTCGCTACTTTAGTCAGTTTTAGTTAGCGCTACCAAATTTGTACCATTCAGCGAATTTTTACACAACAGTTGCCAACTGTTGTCTGCGCTGAATGCGGCCAATGTTTTATTTTGCTTAAAATAAATTTACTTTTTTTTTGTCATATCAACTTTGCATAAAAAATTTATTACAAAAATAAAACTAAAAATTTTTTTCAAGTATGCAAATATTATATGCTTTTTCAATGATGCTTTTTGTACTTAAAAAAATCCAGAGTGCAATACATTTTCTCAATTGTCTGTAATAACTCTTGAAAAATATCAATATTTTACGAAATTTTTTCAACATTTTTACATCAATCGTATTTTAAGGCGTCTACACAGAAAACCTATAAATATTTCTGATAAATATTTTGGCATCATGCTAACACTTAAACATAGAATTTCACTTTGTTCTATTGTATTTGACAAACGATTTGATGAGTGTGAGCAGGGCAATTAACGCTAAGAGACTTGGAGCAGTACTCAGAGCACACTCAAAATACATTCGAATCGAGCGCCTTTGTAATAAACTTATGCGTTGAACTCATGCGTTGAACTCATTGAAAACGGCTCGAAGTGGTTTGGGTCACGCCGCTCTCGGATATGTGAATGTACTTATACCCGAAAAAATGCAAATAAGCCGAATGCCTATAAGTATTTTACACATTTTATTAAGTATGGATAGAGTTGAGAACAGCACAATACTGGGGTATGATTTGAGTATCCGAATTCTTTCTCTGAAATGCACCAAGAAATAGACCATTGATGAAATTAATTTAATAGTTGATTGTTTGAACAGCTTGAGGTTTTTATGGTATGGTTGATGTTTTTATGGTATGGTTGATATTTTTATGGTCTATTGATAATTATGAAGAGTTTCATATGTATTTGTTATGTGTTACATGATATCTCGGGTGCAGCAATTTTTACAAAATCATTCACTCTTTTACGCTTTTTCTTAGCATATCTACCTTTAACCCACAAAATAACACTTTGTTTATGTTTTACAATCAGCTGATTTTTCAGCGTGGGGTCTAGTGTATTAGCTGGTTATATTAATTGTTCCCCCTCAACATTTCTTCTAAACACACCTAGACTATATCTGCCATCCTTTTGGGGATCCCCCATGGCAGAATAACCAGGTAGATGTACTAGAAATATGCTCTCTCCGACAACAAAAAATAACAAACTTGGACTGCCTATAACTTCCTCCCGTCGCAATAATTCGAAAATAGTTCATTAATTGTAAGCCTCCGTTCCAGCACGATAAAATTAGCCAACAATCGTCGATTTCATTAAATAAATTTTATGTTTTCCAACAGCAATTTCACTTGTCAACATATATTTTGACAGTTTAAATCAGCCGTATATAGCTACACAAATAAATTGGTTACTATACAATCGAATAAGTAGTCGAATGAAAATTATATTAAAATTAAACTTTAATTTGCTTCATTTAAGGCCAAACTAAAATTAATTATGTATTATATCTTAAAACACGGCTCATTTTATGAAATTTGTAAGATTTTTGTTTAATTTTTTTTACATGTTCATACATAAAATCTGGGTACTCAATTGATTTATACGGTTACAAGTAAATTTTACATCCCTTTGGCTGAACGAATAAACATAAATTGTCAATAGTGACATTATAGCTACGCCAATATTTTGCTCTCACGTTTTTTGCTCTCCGAATTGCATCTACCTGGTTATTCTGCCATGGGGAACCCCTTACAAAAAAAAAAAAAAAAAAAAAAAAAAAAAAAATAGGAACAAAAATGTCTATTATAGTTCATATCAAAAAATCTATGACCCTTAAGAGGGTTAAACGTATGGTCTGGTCCTATTAATTAAACTCCATTTGCCACCCTTCTGGGGGTCTTCATAGAAGAAAATGCACAAAAATAGAAATTATCATTTCTCGTGTACACAAAAACCTGACGAATGAGACAGTTTTCTTCACAATTTTCACTCTAAATTAATTTTTCGGCATGTTCATATTTAGTTTATGAAATATTTTCTTTTCATTCGCAACACCTGATTCTGAAAAATTAGTCATACTTCAATAAAGTTCTCAATCAAAAGTGTGGTGTGTTCACAAAAACCTAACTAACTGCACAACTACAAGTCCTAAAATACACTGGCAAGTGCACTGAATCGTGAATATCCATATTTTACTCATCGTGGTGTGAGTTCGCTAGAAGCAAAGAAACTTACTATTCTTTTTTCAAAGTCAAAATCAATCTTTTATTTAGAATATTATTTTGTATTTATATAATATTACTAGCTTACATCCGGCGCGTTGCTACCGCGGCCCCGTTGCCAAACGCGAATAAAATATTATCAGTGAAACTGTATATGTAAAACACTCAAAAGCTGTTGAATTTTTCAAATTTAGGTTGTATGGGAGGTACCACGCCCCCTTGTTCAACGCCATACAAAGTTATCAGTAAAACTGCATGTGTAAATTGAGTTCGAATACTGAATTCCGAGGCTGTGCGGCCTATAACTCAAAAGTTATTCGATATCGGAAATTTTGGTTTGTATGGGAGGTGCCACGCCCTTTTCCAACTCCCATAATATGTTATTAGTGAAGCGGCACGTGTGAATTGTGGTCGAATACCGAATTCCGAGGCTGTGCGGCTTATAACACCAAACCTATTCGATATCGCAAATTTCGTTTGTATGGGAGGTGCCACGCCCCCTTTTTCAACTCCCATAAGATGTTATCAGCGAAGCGGCACGTGTAAATTGTGGTCGAATACCGAATTCCGAGGCTGTGTGGCTTATAACTCTAAAGCTATTCGATGTCGCAAATTTGAGTTTTGTGGGATGTGCCACGCCCACTGGGGGTAACCGAGTGAAATATAATTTACGACCTATTCTAATACCTACCAAATATACATACAAAATTTCATGAAAATCGGTCGAGCCGTTTCGGAGGAGTTCTGCCTCAAACACCGTGACACGAGATTTTTATATATTAGATTTATAATATTAGAAACATATTATTTATAAAGTTAAAAATTACTTTTTACTTTTATTTATAAAAATATAAGTTAATAATTGACTTTTACTTTTAAAAATAAAATGTTTCCCTCACTTTTAACCGTTAAGGGTGACGTGGAGTCTCACAGGCCCCTCTCGAGTCGCGATTTCCGAGAAACACATGTAGACTGAAAAGTTCCTTAACCCTTTGACAAACACATGGTTCTGGCCAGGCATATTTAATTTTTGAGCGTTAATTAAACATACTTCTAGTTTAGGTAGATACCTGTATTTCCCGGTAGCCGCCTAAAATATTGTTGGCTTTCTATTTTTTAAAAAAAATTCTAAAATATCGTTCCAACACGAAGAAAACTGCAAAAAAAGTCCCCTCGAACAAACACATATGCCTGGCCAGACCCCTATACAATTTGTATGAAAAAATTATTGTTATACACATTTTGGGTTATTTTTCTGCAAATACAATGCAGATTGTTGTTTCCAGGTGTTTTTTTTTTCTATTTTGGGTTGTTTTTATGTGAATTCAATGCAGATGTTTGCTTCCAGGTAGTTTTTTGTTCATTTTTCTCTTATTTCTTTCTTTCGTTTGTGATTTTGGTTTTGAGTTCAGTTAGTTTATTATTGCATGCTAAACATACAATATCGACAGTCCGAAATAGAAATTTTTTGTGCGGAAACTAAAGTGAAGTTATTACTATTGTTATGGCAGAGGATTTAGAATTTGTGTACAATAAGCGCTTGCGCACAGGCAGCCTTATTGATAATTTCCAACAACAACTATCATCAGCGTTATAGCGTGATTTCGCACTTCACACAGAAGCAGACGAAGAACTAGATTTATTTGAAGACCAAAGCGGTGAAAACACAGATTTTGTGCCCGATGATGACGCCTCGGACATTGAATATGAATTGGAAATTGAAGCAAATGAAATATTCGACAGCGATGAAGAATCCGAAGAAGAAAGTGAGAATGCACCAACTCAAGCTGCACACGGTTTTTTGCTTGGAAAAGATGGTACCAAGTGGAGTACAGCTGAGCCCGCTACAGTGAGATTCTGCTAGCACAACACCATGCGTTTCAGAGGTGGACCAAAAACAAACCTGACCACTCCGCTTGAGGTGTTCAAGCTTTTCTTTTCTATCAAACAAATCTATATTTAGAAAAAGTTACACGCAAATGGAACACAGAACATGCAAACTGCACACCACGAGTATGGGTTAATATGACAAGTGTTGAGCTTGACGCTTTTTTGGGATACTATTGGCTTTTGGTGTCAGTCATAATACTATGCAGCTCTCAAGATTGATGTGGCAAACTGATGCACTTCCAATATTCCGTGCAGCCAAGTCATATACACGATTTGTTACTTTGATGCACTGTATTCGATTTGACGATAGTCGTACGCGCGCATTTCGTCAACAAACCGACAAAGCTGCTCGCATTCGCGACATATGGAACTTCTTGAATAACAATCTTGCCAGTAATTTTGAACCATACGAAAGTGTAACCATCGATGAGCAGCTATTTCCATACCGTGGGCGCACAAAGTTCACGCAATACATCCCATCAAAGCCCGCAAAGTCTGGTGGGCATGCGATGCGAAAACCAAGTATCCGTTGCAAGGAAAACTGTACACTGATAAAGAGGGAGAACAACGAGAGACAAACCAAGGCGAAAATGTGCTCATGAGTTTGGCTAATTGATACGCCAACAGCGGCAGAACTATTATTGCTGATAACTTCTTTACAACATTAGACGCAGCTAAACGTCTTTCGTCGATTGGACTAGCATACGTTGGCACCATTAGATCCAACAAAAGGTGTCTTCCCAAAGAAGTGAAAAAGACAGCAAACGGCCATTGCTTTCATCTGTGTTCGGTTTCTATAATAACCTTGTATCACTGTGAAGCTACGTTCCAAAGAAGAACAAAGCAGTAAATCTACTATCCACTGTGCACTACACCGAGAAAGTTGAAGGCGTAGCAAAAAAACCGGAAGCTATATTATTTAAAAATTCAACAAAGGCCGGCGTTGATACAATGGACCAAATGGTAACACATTACTCCACAAAACGGTCAACCAGACGTTGGCCATTAGCATTTTTTTGCGACATGATAGACGTCATGGGATTAGCCGCTTACATCATATGCAATGAAAATACAGAAGGAACCAGAAAAGAGAAGCGACGAATGTTCCTGAACACGCTGAGTAAACAATTGGTGCTTGCTAATACTAAAATAAAATTTTTAATAAAATTTTTTTACATTTAGGTAGCTACATATATCAACAAATCAAAAAAAAAAAGTCCAAAGACAAAAATAATAAACGAGCATACTTAGAAATTCAAAGTTACGGTACCCTTTTTGCCATACAAATGCATAAAAACGTATAGGGGTCTGGTCAGGCATATGTGTTTGTTCGAAGGTTTCAGAACATGTGTTTGACGGGGGATAAATGTTTATTTTTGTATAAATTTTTAAAATAAAAAAAAAAGACAATTGTTTAAACATTTATTCTTTTAATTTTACTACTATAAACCAACGTTTGCAGTTTTTTTAAAAGATTGATTAGTGTTGAATGACAAACAATGTAGTAAAGGGGCCTGTGAGAGCCCACGTCACTGGTAGTGCAAAAAAAGTTCACCACTTAAAGTTTAACTTTTAAGTTTAAAAGTAAAATTTAAGAGTCTCCAAAGACTTTTTTTACAAAAAAATTGTTATAAGTCTTGAACCCTAGAAAGATAATCTGCGTCAAATTTACGCATGCGTGTACAAATTATTTTTGTTACTTATAGAAGAGGTTTGAAGTTTTTGTTTTTTTTTTAATGAATAAATAAATATAAATACATAAATTGTGATATTTAATATTATACCTATGTGTACATATATAAAAAAGTTTAGTAAAGGTTTATTCAAATCAATGAATAAGGCTTGACGTTGTAGCTAGTTAAAACTCATGCGCCAATTTGACGCATGATTATCTTTTACGTACATCACAATATGATTATCTTTCTAGGGTTAAAGACTTTTATTTTCAAAAGTTATTTTTAAGTTATTTTATTTTATAAAAGTCTATCAATAAAACAATTCAAAATGTTTATTTATGACCAATTACCAGCGACCAATTTATTCCACCGATTGATTTTGTTAATCTTGTCAACTATTGGAAAATTTATATTCAAAAGGCTCTGAAAATCTTCAAAGACTCTTAAGTTTGATTTTATTTTATAAAAGTTAAAAATAACTGTTAAAAATAAGAGTTATTAAGTAAGAGTTAAAAATAGAAGTTGTAAATAACTCTCATTTGATAACTCTTACTTTCGACAATCAATAATAACTTTTATATAATAAAAGTTTGCTAAGACTCTACTTTCAGAGACTTTTTGGAAAAAAGTCAAAAAGTCTTAACCTCTGATTTTAGCATCAACATTCTAAGAGTATTTTAACAATCGTCAAAATCAACTGCTTGGCAGAAAATATAAAAAAACTACAGAAAACAGAAAAATGCAATAAAAAAAAAAACTAGGTTAGGTTCACAAATTTGCTTCAGAATCTCCGTAAAAAGAGCAACTGTTCGTAGACTCAGTATTTGTTTAAAAAACCGAACTACTTGTAGCTATTCTCACCATAAATCACATTAGTTTGAGATGTAATCGATTATAATTAAGGTGAATATAATTTTTTCCGATTTCTGGGAACAACTTCACTACTGATTGATTAATATCTCTGCTTAAATAGCTTAATTTAATTATGTTTTTAAAATTTGTAAGCTGCAAATGAAATATCTTCTAATAGTATTTCTTCTTTTCATTTCAGGTTGAACTGCTTTAAAAAGGTGTGAACCATTACGTTTCTAGAAAATATTTCCTAAAGTAAAACCACTGTGATAAGTATTCATGATGTTTTCTACAATAATTTTTTCTGTCAAAAAATTTTGTTTTTTTCCAACTTTTAATTTTTCAAAAATCTTCATTTCAATTTTATTTCATTTTTCATTTTTTCAAATTCTAAATTCTTAGTCTTTCTCTTGTCTGTACCACGTAATACCAAGCCTAGTGCACTTTCAAAGAATTCACTGATCTCTTTGGCAATATAATCTTCCATCACGGACTCCACGCGACATAATAGTAGAAATTATCAATATCAAGAAAATGACTCATGTTATGCTTATGGAGGTGGCAGCAAAAACGTGAACTTTCCGCATAATGCAGCAACTTCAACAAGTGGTCGAAATTTATTTCAAAACGAATCCAGACTAGCCGACAGCAAATATAAATTCAAGTATCCTACAGAAAAAAGTGGTAATTTAAGCCTTAAATCTAGTTACTCAAACACTACCATCAGAAACCAGGACAAGCCAGAAAAACTTCAACATGCTCTTACCGAAGCAAGATCGCCAAGTAGACAGCGGCCAGCACAACGTGACGGACGAGAAAGTTATTGCTCTAAAACTAAAGTCATACTGCCGCAGAGAGGAAAAGCATTTGCTGAAAGTAGCTCTCATTTTCGTGATCCACACACGAGCATTCCATGTATTGCCGTGCTCAATCCACTCTTTCCGGAGCTGCAGAAACATAAAATTTCTGGAAAAAGTCCAAAAAAACAACAAAGTGCTTCTAAAGGAACGCCATCAAGACATTCTTTAACCTTGCAATGTGACCCAGACGATAACAAGTGCATTAACAGCAAGCAAGTTGTAAAAGAACCAAAAAAGATAAAAAGTGAAAAAACGACTAAAAAAGTACGCTCTACAAGTAGCCTTCCGACAAAACCGTCGGAAGTTTCGTCTATTGTAGTGCCCAATCCACTCTATAATGAAGTAAAAAATAGTAAAATAAAAGGAGTAAAGAAAACTCGTCAAAAGCAAGGCACAAAACAATCGTCAGATACATACCGTGCCACTAAATCGCAATCTTCCCTACATAACTCAAAGTTGAAGCCCGAAAACTCATCCATGGTTGTGCCCAATTCTATATCTTCAATTGAAGCAAGACCATTAAAGTTTCAACAACAAAATGTTTCTTCGCAGAATGCAGGTGTCCGGAGTCAAAGACCAGCGCGAATTAAAAGACAAACTCCATCTTCATCCATTGAGTCTAGAAATAGAAACTACGAACGGCGCTATCGCTATCCGACTGCAATGGAAAGCCCAATCAGTATAAGCAAAGCAAGTTCTCAGGTTTTCCCAACCACAGTTGTGCCCAATCAACTCTACGAACTAATAAAGCAGAACACCAAAGTACCAAAGAAATCGAAAAAAATTGTTGCCAATGAAAAAGAAAATATTCCTCCAAGTTCGTCATATCCTTTGGAAGATATTTGCAATTGCTCTATCGAGCATCCTCCCATAAAAACACAGGCAATAAGAGAACAAAGGTCGAGAAACAGAGAAGAAACGTGGGACAGTGTCTCGATGGGCCTCATGAACCCTACTGAATATGAAGATACACAATCAATAAGAGGACAAAGGTCGAGAAACAAAGGAGAAACGTGGGACAATGCTTCAATGGGTCATGTCTACCCATCTGAATATTCATCGAACGAAGTGAGTCAAGCATTATTGGGGAACGTTCGAAGGAAAAAGAAATCGAAAAGATTTATACCAAATGAAGATTCACAATCAATAAGAGGACAAAGATCGAGTAGCAGAAAAAAAACATGGGACCATGTTTCAAAGGGCGTCAGGGACCCTACTGAATATGAGGGGAGCAAAGCGGAGCACATCAAAAGAGAAAATAAATCGCAAAGATTTATTCCAAATGAAGATACACAATCAATAAGAGGACAAAGGTCGAGAAACAGAGACAGAAGAGAAGTGTGGGACAGTGTGTCAATGGGCCTCATGAACCCTACTGAATATGAAGATACACAATCAATAAGAGGACAAAAATCGAGAAACAAAAGAGAAATGTGGGACAATGTCTCAATGGGTCTTGTGTACCCATCTGAATATTCATGGAAGGAAGTGAATCAGGCATTGCTGAAGAACACTCAAAGGAAAAAGGGATCGAAAAAATTTCTACCAGATGAAGATACACAATCAATAAGAGGACAAAGGTCGATAAACAGAAAAGAAACGTGGGACCATGTTTCAACGGGCCTCATGGACCCTACTGAATATGCAGGGAGCGAAGTACAAAGATATGAAATGAAATCGAAAAGATTTATTGCGGATGAAGATGATACTATATCTCCATATTCATCATATCCTATGGGAAATATTTGCAACTGCGCCGAACAGCGAAGTCAAATGGAAAGATTGAGAAACAGAAGACAAATAGCAGAAAATGACACCTACACGGAATATGCATCTAGCGAAGACACAGCTACAACATGTGGAGAACCAATAGAGGACAGCTGCCAGGTAAGACGAGCAAGAAGGCGTAAAACCAGACACTTAAATAACTTTACGCCAACTGTAACAGAAGGTGAGGAAGAAACTTGCTGCGAGTCTTGTCAATGTTCTTGCGGTGTTATCATTTCATCAGAAAAAGAAGAAGAAGAGATGCCCAATTTAGAGCTATGCGAAAAAAGTACACATCGATGCATAAAAAACGAAGAAGTAGAAGAAGAAGAAGAAGAAGAAGCCGGCTGTGGCTGTCCAAAGTCTGCATCAAGCCATACACAATTGTCATACGCAAATTGCCCTCAAAATGATAATGTACCAACATCTACTTGCTCCAGCTCAACTCCAACTGATCACTTGCCCAGCATAGTTGCTCCCAATACACACAGTTTTAGGGTAGCACCTTGTCATGAAGTAGTAGAAAGTAGTCCTACTCAGTCGTACGAAACAAATGAAGAGGTTTTCTGCAAATGTGAACAATTGGCGGGGATTTACAGTTCAAAAACATCAAACCGGATACCAGCTGAAAAACCATCTGAAGTGAGCTTACCTCACATTCAACCTCTGTCAAGATGTGGAAGAAAAAGGCCAGAAGCAATGCCTGAGCAGAGTTATTGTAATTTGAAAAAAGATCAGCAATCATCTATAGTCGTACCCAATGCACTCTATAACGAGCTGAGGCAACATACGAAACCAAACAAAAAACCCGTAAGTTATGAGAACGTATCTGACTGTTCTTCCGCCACATACACAAAACAGAGCTATAGAAATCAATTTTACGAAGATAGTAATAGAATTAATTCTGATCCCTGTTCATGTAGCTCATCGGCAGGCAATGTGCGAGGAACAAGATTTCAAGCAGACAGTTTTCCTTCCCACAGTAACTATGAGCTGAATCAGTCACGATCTCGGGGCTCATCCGTTGTTGTGCCAAATTCACTCTACACAGATTTAAGAGGACCCAAACAGTGCAAAGTACCAACAAGTACAGAACAACTAAGGAAAACTGCACGAATCGATTGCGCCAAAGATGAAATGATAATTCCACAATCTTCGTCAAGCTTTCAGTGCGAAATATCAAGCGATGAACTTAGTCCAGCGCCTTGCGATTGTGATCTGTCGGCGGAGGAAATGTGTTTACCAAATCCAGCAGAAAGAAATAGACCGCTAACACCGCAAATGTCGGAGTGTACACATCACAATACATCTGAGTCACTGCCCACCATCAGTAGCGTCAAAGCTGTAAAAAAGGGTTATGCATCCGCTAGATTCGAACCAAACAATTATGAAAAAGTGGTATCTAAGGATTTGAAAATTACTCAAAATGCCATGTTATTAAAATCTTTGTCAACGAATAAAGTGCCAAATACTTTCTATGACGATCTGAATGATCAGAACAAAATAGGAAGACGAGGAAAACCATCTGAAAGCTTACAAATGCAAAAAAGTAGATCCAACATCTGGGCAAGAGGCGAAAACACTAGATCCAATTACAGCAATAGGCAGCCGTCTGTAGTATCGGAGCGTAGTGAATTAATAAAAACAACTCAATACGGAAGTCCAACACAACTAGCCGAAGCTCAGAGTCGATATCAACCCTTCGATGTTCCAGCCCTCACACCCTTGGCCCAACAAAACATTATCGAGGAACTTAAGCGTGAACTCATTGCTGCATTTCATCAGGTAGCGCCGAACTGTAAAAGAGTTTGTGAAGAGAATTGTTTGTGCCAACAAAGAAAAATCATGGATAGGGGCACTGATACTTGTGGTAGCTCGTTTCCGAACTCTCTAAGCAGCTGTCACTCGAATTCGTCCAGAAACGGCTTAGGTCCGTGTTTGTCTGAAGCAATGCAAAATAGAGAACTACCATTACCAGATTCAGCCCCCAGAAATGGTCTAGGTCCCTGTTTTTCCTGTGAAGAAGTTTCCTCTCAGTGCTCACAATCATATTCACCCAAGAGAAGAGCGTCACCTACCACAACGTGTTTGGAAGAATCTTCATCTAATTGCAGACAAATTCCAAAAACCATACCTGCAACCAGAAACGGTTTGGGCGAATGTCCCACTACGAGAGCCAATTTACATTCACGTCCCTGTTCTCTGCAAAAAACAGCGTCACCAATGAGAAGCTGTGTCTCTCATAATGAAGCACACAGAAATATTTGTACATGTGAACAGTTTGAATGTTTATCGGATTCCAGTTGTGACTGCAAGCCACAATCGCAGGCCAACTGCGATTGGGACGAATGTTTAGTCAATAGAGTATCATCACCCACTAAAATGTGTGTCAATGCACATTCGTGTTCACATTCCCCGCGGAGAGTAGCGTCACCAACGCGAAGCTGTATCTCTGATGATCCATGTCCCAGTCCATGCCCACATACACGTCCACATCCGCAGTGCTCAGGTGAAAACTCCGGCAGCAGAAGTGTACATGCTTGTCATAGCGGTTGTATAATTGATGAAATCTTGAATCCTGTATGCGCTGAAACACTTACAGATGATATTGATTCGAAAAGCGACGATTGCATGGAACAACATGATGTTTGTCGCAACGAAAAAGAAAATAGTCGTGATGCGGTTGTGCAATCCTCTTTTCTGTGCTGCTGTTGCGAATGTTGTTGTCGTCCAAAGCCCCTGAAATGTCTCAAGTCCAACAAATCGAATAAATCGAAATGCCAATCAGATTCATTTGACACTTGTTCTCAGAATGACGACGCAGCAACGATCTATCAAAGTCCTCCGTGCCAATATTCTTCGGAATCAATTCTAACAACAACAACGCAAAATTCTGAAATACACGAAGCCAGCAAGCTATGTAGATATTCAGCACCTGCCCAAAGATCACAAGTCAGGCTCAATCTAACTTCCAAGATCATGTGTCCTGGTGCTGACAGCGATGCTTCAAATAACTCTTCTTTGCGTTCTGCAAAAAAAGATCATAACAATTATAATTGTGATTGTTCACGTCATGCTTCGCCAAAATACTGTGACGATGATGATTTAGACTATTCCGATTCATATTGCTATGTCCAAGATTGTGCAGCTCAAACTTCCTTTACAGATATATCTGCTTGTAGTCAAAATTCTCTTTGTTTTGAGGACCAAAAAAAATCATATGCCACTCAACGTTTACCACCATCACCAAAATCATCAATCCCCACTCAGCAATTAAAAAAAGCGAGTATTTGTAATTGTTTTAAATGTTGTTGCCCTTCCAGGTGCAGCTATCGCAGAGAACCCAGCGCCAAGCAATTTCTAGGGCAAGTTGCTGCCAACGCCGCTGCAGCAACATCTTGGAAACCACTTACATATCCTAGCAATTGTAGCTGTGCGTGTAAATTTCCAAAGGTAATATCCTTGTAAGCATCTTGTAGACAAAGTTGATAGCAACTCAACGTATTCTTCGTGTATGTCTTGTCTACAGGTATCTACCAAAACCCGGAACCAATCTGTCCGGCAATAAACACAAACCGACGTCGTTTCTAGCGAAGATCAACGACAACTGCCAACAACATGTCAACTTGTAACGAGCCGGAGGAATCTTCAGTACGTGTGGCTGTAAGGTGAGTGTAATTACCAAAAAAACAAGTACTAACAAAAATCCATAGGTGGTTGCGAAAAAATCTCCACAAAAAAGATTCAAAAAAGAAAACAGCATTCCTACTTTGATATAGTATTTAAGATGAAGTTCTTGGCTTAAAACCCGGGCAGGGTTGCCAACACATACCTTTTCGCCCGGAGACTTCGGGCCTGAGGGCCGATCTCCGGGCTCCGGGCCTGGCACATTTTCTCCGGCTTTCGCTCTAATCTTTATTTAAATCAAGTTTTTTTTACAAAAAAATTTGTTTTACTTATTTATTAGTGTTGATTTACCCTTTTTTAGTGAATGTTTGAACCATTTGTCTTAATGAACGCTAACTTAACTTTGACATTCTTTCTATTTCTTGAACTTCGTTTTTGAAGGAACATCGTAACCGGTCGTTACTTTTCTTTTGGTAACTTGACGAACTCGTTTTTGTTTTTCTTTTTCTTTTCAGTTCTGCGGCCAAGGCTCATTTATAAGGTTGTGGCACTTGAGAGCGAACTCGGTCAAACTGTCAGAATGAATGAAAAGGAATGAAGAAAATAAATGCTTAGAACAAAAAAAAGTGCAATGACAGTTCGAGCAAAGGCGGGAACATGGTAGAAGAATACAAGTAGATGCACCAGATGAGAGCATACTGCCGGAAATGTCAAAACGAAGTAAACGTTTTTATTTACTTTCTTTTGTTTCCATTCGCCACACAGCTAAATTTGATAGACATGGCAGTATGGAAAGAGAGCACAGTCAGCGCTGCATATACCTCTATTCTTCTACCGTGGGCGGGGGAAAGAGTGCATTTCTCTCAAGTGCCACAACCTTACAAACGAACCTTGTCTGCGGCTGAATTTTTAATTAATGTTTGCAGTTCAATTTATGTAAGTTCGGTCAATAATTTGTGTTTTGTGTATTAACTGATACAAAACTATTTTAGAGAACATAGCTTAACATATTTTAACAACGATTGGCTCTCGATACCAAGCTACAAAGATTGGTTGCTGAAAGAAAACGAGTTCACGTGAAAACGCAAGTTGTGTTGTGTTAAATTTGTTGTCAAACATGATTGTTAAACATGACTATGTATGAAAAAACCAAAGAAAAAATTAATTTTTTAATTAAAAGCAAGCAGACCATAAAAAAATTATTAAATAAAAAAAACTCCGGGCCTGAGCTTTTCAAAAGTTGGCAACCCTGAACCCGGGTGGTGGGTCAAATTGCTTTTTTAATTCCTAGTCAAGGTATATCAAAATACATAGTTGCATAAGATGCGAATTTGGAAAGAACGCGAAGTTGAACCAAGAAATTATATCTGTTTTAGTATCTATAAGAAAGGAGTTGGTATTTCTACATTTGCTTGAAGTATACAAAATAGTCTAGGCGAAAAAACAAAAATGTCAGTGTTCCGCTAGCCACTATCAATTTCTGAAGTGTTAAAGTCCAACTCGGTGAAGGATCTTAAATTTATACTTTTTGCAAAGTTCGAATATAACTTTTGGTACGAATTAAACTCCTGGGACGAATTTGAGTCATGGTAAAAAATGTTGATGAAATCCTTATACCCGAAATACAAACATACTACCAGGTTCTTCAATAAGTTTCTAGATTAGAAATTGTGGAAATCCGCATCGCAGAGCGAGAGAAATCGGTTGAGTACTTGCTTATTATACAAAGTGTTTTAGTTTAGTTTTTTACCCGACTACGGCGAAGCAAAAGAAGAGGTATATGTGTTTGACCGGTATGTATGTATTAGGGAGGTCAATCCCGGGATCCCGGACGTTTTAAGCACCCTTAAATCCCGGGATTTTCTTTCCGGGATCCCAGGATTTTTAAATAAAAATTTTCTTTTACAAATATTCATGTAAATGCAACCATTTTAATTTAAGTTGATATGAATATAGAATTAGAAAAACCTTTTATTTAGGGTGAAAAAGATTCTTAGGACGATGAGTGTGAATCACTTGATCAAAGACTTTGCAAAGTTTTAGAAGAATTTTCAACACCGGGGAAGTCAGCTGTGTATTTAAAAATTGTCAGATATTCTGACTTAGGAAATAATTTTTTTTTGTGTTGAAGGCAATTGCGATTGAAACTTACAAATTGCTTACAATTGTAGTACAAATATATCTCTAACTAGCATAGAATTAGAACTTTGGTTCTAATCAGCGGGTTATATTTGTAATAATATCCGAACCAATTTCTAATGAAAGATAAGACGCGTTGATCTGCCCTAAAAGTATTACTTTGAAAATAACTAAAAAAAAACACTAAGATTGTGTCTAAAAAAATGTTTAACATTTATATAAAAATACCTTAAACCAGTGCCATAGCCAGGATCTACCCATGTGTGGGATTTTGAAGAAATTTTTTTTTAAAATTAAAAAATTCAAATATGGGCATTGCCAGCCAGAAAAAGTCTACCGTGACCAAAAAATTAAAACTTATTAAAAACTTATTATTTTTTTATATCATTTAAGAGAAACATCTTAATTTTATTAGTTTCAGCAATTTCTACATAAATTCATTAACCAATCGTCTGCACTGTTTCTCAAATGTAGTTTAACTTTTTCGTAAATGTTTCGTAAGCTTTTTTGTTTAAGTAAAAATGGAGGGCATTGGCTGGAGATAATGAAAAAATGGTTGATTCAAGGAAAGGACAATTTATTAAATTTGTTTTTTAATTACTTAGTTATAATTACTTAACTACCCAATTGCTTAGATACCCAATTAAACTGCAATGGAAATTTTAGTAACGAAACGCCAGTAACGTAACGCCAAATCAAAAATCCTAATAAAAAAAAGACCAGAAAAGATTTTCAAATTTCATCACTTGGAAAATAATTTTATGTTATTTTAAAACCTTCTAAAAAAAAGTTTTATACAAAAAGTCTTGCCCAATTCAGGGAGTTTTGCAAATTTTTTAATCCAAGTCAGAAATCACTTCCGTTTTTTGTAACGTAACGCCAGCACATACTTTTGCTTATATCTTTAGATCCTTAGGGTAAATTGTTGTCACTGTTTTTACTAAATATAGTGCTACTTAATTACAAATATTAAAAAACTTTTTAAAAATAAGACTTTTTCATTCTATTTTTCTAATATTTATTCGTACAAATCGTCCGTAACGCCAGAAGTTAATTTTTTTAATATATTATGTATGTAATTATAAATATATTATATTACCTCGACTTCCATTAAAAAAAAATTTATTTTGTACCCCTCTAAAAAAACTACCTTGTTCTATTTTATGATTCCCAAAATCTGTTACGATAGCCAGTGAACTAAAATAATTTGAAAAAACCTCAAAAAATCATGTTTTTCGTAAATATATTGGCTTTTAGAATAGTCGTAAAAAGAAATTAACTGTCAGATATTTAAGGCCGGAAAAGGCTTTTCTAATCGGCATCAAAAAATTTTAAGTTTTGCAATAGCATTCAAGATAATGCTGTTTTTCGTGCCTCTTTTGATTTTTTTTTTTAATTTTTTTTCACTAAAATTTAAATAACTTCATTATTTCTAATGCAATCCTCACTTTTAAGATATTTTTGGAAAGGTTTTGAGTGCTTGCGTTCATTGCCAGAATTTCTAAAATTAATACATATTAAAGATACAATGTTAATTATAAAAACAAAATACCTGACCAATTTTTTAAGATATTAAAAAGAAATAAAAATTAAGTTACTACCATCATCTACAATTACCGATGTCAAGGGTAGTGAAAACAATATTGATGATAATTTTGAGTGTATCACGTTTGAGCCGATAAATCACGATACATTGGTTTTTCACTATTGTTGTTTACACGATTCAACTCATAACAAAGACTTTTACACGTAAACGCAACTTCAGTGATCACTAAATGATTTGTTTAGTTTTTTAGAACATATTGAAGTGATCCAAAGAAAAAATTATTTAAATTCATTAATTTTTATTAAAATGTTGACCCTCTGGAGGGATTGAACTCCGAAAACCCCCCTTAGCTACGGCTCTGCCTTAAACTGTTCTGTATTTTATTTTTTTATAGTTTTTGTTCTTTAAATTAATAAAATTGCTAATCATTATAAGTATTTCAGTTTTTTTGTGCTTATTAACATAAGGGTATTCACAATTGTGTGGTATCGTGGCATTGTGGTTTTTTGCCATAGTTGAAAACCACAACTATGGGCACTCCTAAAACAATAAAAAAATATATTAACCCCTCGGTAAAGTGTGGTATCAATACCACGGGGTTTTTCAACTACTTTGAAAGCAATGAATTGTGTTAATTAGTTTTATGATCTATGAAATTATTACATGAATTAAATTGTGAGCTTTAGATTTTAGGAAGTTTTTAAGAAGGCAAAAACAACAACAACAACAACTCTGTATAGAGTCAATCACTTAGCTGAATATTGTGAGTACCCTTAATGTGTTTTGTTTTGTTTTGTTTTTGTTGATTTATATATTAATTAATTTACATTTTTTAGTTTCAAGTAGTAAATAATAAAAAATTGTATTGAGTTTTCTTTCAATCCCGAACAAATCCCGGGATCACAGGATTGAGATTTTCAATCCCGATAATTCCGGGATCGAGAAAAGCTTCCGTGATTGGACTCCCTAGTATGTATGTATGTTCATCTGTTCCACTCTCACATTTATATCATAATTTGACAAATGAGGATCGTTGGAAGAGTTTTGATAGTCTTCTGGTGAATGGCTATGTGACTTCACATTTAATTTAATATAGCGCCCTTTAGCGGACATAAAATCATGAGCAAAAAAAATTTATAGTGACATGAGCACATGAGGTATCGTTAGAATCGTTTTGATTGTCCGATGAAGAAAAGTTATGTGACGTCATATAAAGTTTAATATAGCGCCCTCTAGAGGACAAAAAGTCAACTAAACCCCTAACTTCTAAACTACCCTAACTTCTAAGCTACTAATCATAATTTGACAAATTAGGTATCGTTACCAGTTGTTTCACGTTGCCTCTTTACCGGCTTCGAAAATATTTATTTCAAACACAAATTTAAAATTAAAAATGTTGAATCTAATCTGAATTGATTGCTTATTTGCCTTTTTCTTTGACATTTGGCGATCCAAGTTTTGTTGTTAATTTTGTGACAAACAGAACAGTTTCATGGTAACTTAGCCTTATATAATTCAGCCATGGCTTATACATAACAATTTCAGATGAGAATATTTTTTTGTTTCATACTTTTTAGAGAGCGCTCTTTATGAGTCGGATTTTAGTAGTCGGGTTTTAGTAGTCGGGTCTTAGCTTTTTGAACTTATTTTTTTTACAACATCAGACAGAGAAGGTCGTCTGTGTTAATAAAGATTAATTGTTATGCTCTAGTTAAAACATTATTCTTTAACTTTAAAGAACTGTTTAAGGAATAAAAAACATAATTTTATGACTTGAAATGCTATTCATTATTCAGTTTTTTCTCCCAGAAGTCTCCAAAATTTTCTGTCGCTGATATCACCTCTTCGTATGATAGAAATCGTTTTCCCCGCATGCCTTTTTTTAAATGTGAGAATGGCCAGAATTCAGAGGGAGCTAGATCTGCTGAATAGGGTGGATGTTCAAACAATTCGTGCCTTAAATTACTGATTTTAGCGATGGTTTTTTGACTTTTGTGGGCAGGTGCGTTGTCCTAATGAAAAATGTCTTTTACCTTCTGCAAACCGGGTTTTTTCACGAATCATGAATGTTCACGTCGAGCTGATTCAAGAGGTTGCAATAATATTCAGAATTGATTGTTTTCCCAGTTTGGAAATAATCCTCCTATATTTTAGTATATATATCGTCGTTACAAAAGTGAACTTGCGAATCTGAAAAATTTCATTTTTTATTTTCCATAGAATTTTCATTAGAAATGAAAAATTTAATTTTTCAGATTCGAAAGTTTACTTTTGTAACGACGATATATATACTAAAATATATTACGACGATATATATACTTTTGTAAGGACGATATGGGCAATTCTCAAAATCTTTTAAAATCTATGATTTTGACATAACCGTGTCGAAACGTGTCGAAACTTTCACGTTTCTTAAGTTAAGTTAAAGTTTTAAATGAGCGTCTACTTAGAATACATTTAAAAAAAATTTCACTTTAATTTCAGTTTCATAAGTTGCCACCTTAAGTTATTACTGGGATCGAAAGTAAAAAAAATACTAAAAACTGAGTTGATTTACACACAGATTTTTACCTTCTGAGCTATATAAAAATCGCGCGCCACCAACTTTCGGTAAAATTTAAATGGTGTTTGTACGAAAATACTTGAATACAAAATATATATTTTTATTATTGATGTGCCTTGAAGCTAATGAAAGTTATAACACATTCAAAACGTGATACCACTTTTGTGGCATTTTTTAATTTTTCGTAGTTTTGGTACCATTTTAAACTCATTTTAATAAATTCTATGAGATTCAAATAATTTTTAGGTGGGCGCAATTCTCTTGACAAAATTCGTCGTTTTTGTAAGATTAACTAACGAAATTTCTAGAATTTCAGTGAAAAATTTGTCAAAATATAATAATAGAATCCTTTGAACTCATACGAATCTTTTGACGCGCATTACATCAAAATCGGTGCACTAGTTCTCATGCTATAGGGTAAAAATACAAAAAACCACTAAACCGCGCCCTTTATCTGGTTCTTTCGTCATAACTCCCAAACCATACATCAATTGTTTGAGTGCGAAGCGTTTCGGTACTTTGTACTTAAAAACTTCATTACTCTAATTTTTTTGTAAGCTAAGCCTACAAAATGTGTCAAAAGACAAAAAAATGTCTAATAGACAGAAAAATATAAAAAACGTAAATAAAAACTATTTACATAGTAGCAAAGCGCAAAGCAGGGGGCTCTAGACGGGGTAAAAACATGTTAAAAATTGGCCACTAAGCTTCGATCATGTCCGTTGGTTTTTATTTTAATATTACCCAAAAATTTAAGAAATAAATTATCTTCAAATTTAGGTATTACAACAAATTATATAAAAATGTTCAACTACTTGTAATTCCTATTATAATTTTAAGAAAACATTTTTTTCTTTAAATATCTACCTAAATATGACCATGCTATACAATGTCACATCTATAGTTTGACAAAACATCATACAAAACATGCTATACAATGACATGTCCTTAATTCGACATAACCACTAATCATATAATAAAATTAAAATCTAACTAAACCGGAAAAATAATAATATAAAAACCTGAAAAAAATTAATATATAAAAAGATAAACATCCCATCTATATTAAGTGGAACATCAAACCTAAAACCCTAAATTCTTGCCGTGTAGGCATAAAGGCTACCTTTAAACGTTTTTCGACCATAGCCACATGGTCTCATCAGAAGGCTTTAAAAAAGCTAAGAAACCTAACCAACCTCTAATTCTGAATGCTACGCATTCGAAGTAAGCTAATCTAATGACAAATAAAATAAAAAATACATACAACACATGCATGCAACACATTCAAACGTACATATGCAGCACATATCATGCAATACATATGTAGCACCCCAGTGGCCAAAAGCAGGTCTTTGAAGCGCTTCTAGCAGGCCATCATATGGATTTCTTAGCCCTTCCGTGCTCGTTTCCAAGCCCATAAGCTTTTTTATATGAAACGAGAAAATTTTCTAGGCCTTCCGCTCTCGCGACTCTAAAGAAGCCTGCTAGAAGCCCTTCTTTAGAATGTACATTAGAAAGAAAAGCAATATAAATATCAACTTGAAATAAAAAAACCTTTGACAAATTCCAGATTTGAACCAGAGTCCTCTCAGCTGGCGGTCTGGCATCTTACCCACTCGTCCACCTCAGTTGTTAACGTACTTCAGCTTATTTTGCATCATTACAAATGAAAGTAAGTTTTCGGGAGCTCGGGTTCGCAACACAGCTCGGCCCAAAAAAAATTTTTTTGTATTTTTTTTTAAATCTACAATTTTTTACAAATTTTTCTGTCCATTTAAAAATTTTTTTGGAATTTTTTTGTAAATTTTTTCATACAAAAATAATAGAAAAGACTTCCATATAGAATTTTTCCATATAAAAGTTTTCATATAATGTGATATGCAATGTGTTAGATTTCGGAGACCTGGGTTCGCGTCCCAACTCGGACAAAAAAAAAATTTTCTTTTGTTTTTTCTTTAAGATTTGATTTTTTTTAATTGATCTGATCATTTATAATTTTTAAAAAAAATTTTTTAAAATTTTTGTATATAAAATAACAGGAAAAGACTCCAAACCTTCAAAAGGTAGGCCTTACAGAAGCACTCATCAATGCAGCGATCTAGGAAGGTATATTGACGCCAATAAGAGCACTACTAGCATGCATTCTTTTGCGTATCGCTAGCTAAAATGCCCACTGGGACATTCATGCAACACATTCAAGAAAAAACCTATTAAAAATAGAAATACTAACAAAAAATTAGTAAAAACCTATTAAAAAACCTAACGAAAATAAATAAAACCTAATAAATAATAAAAATTAGTAAAACCTGAAAAAATAGAAATATATTTCTCCAGCAAATCCCAGCAAAAACGTCCCAAAATACGGAACCGTCCATAGCGGAACACGATAGAACAATACGCCTAAAAAAGGTAAAGAAAGCTGTGTGCGAAAGGCAATAGTTTTTATTGCTAAGAAGCATCGCACTGATTCTCCTTAGCCGCCCTCTAAGTGCCCCGGAAAACCTACGAGAACAATTAAATAAACGGGTAAACTCCCACTTTCCCTGTAAGATTAATTTGTCTCTGTAGACAAATAATCACTTAAATTTTTTCACCCATAGTCACTCATAAGCATGCGGTGACTAATGGACCAGAGGAGGATATGTAGTGACCCACGGTAACGTGAGCCTACTACGAATATGTTAGTATTTGGGTAAATCTCAGAAGGAGATTCTCAGAAGGAGATTTTAGTATTTGGGTAAATGTTATGTTCGCTTTCAGATTTATTACTTTGATGTGTTAATGTGCCATCAAATTTTTTTTCCATTTTTCTCTACACCCAAATGTTAAAAGATTTTGGGAATTGCCCATATATATAATCCTATAAATATATACAAATCCTGATTATAACGTATTAGAATATGATTGGTTATCCAGGGTTAAGGATTTCGGATGCAAATAAATTTTGACTGCAGTCATTTTGACATCAATACCTCAAAATCTTCTTCGTCGTGCAAGAACTCGTCGTGAAGGATAGCTTAACAGATACACCAAATTCTGTTGACTGTTAATTTTCCTTGATTCCTCCGATTTTCATCAACATTTACCTTGTGCTACACATTTTTGAAGTCACATTTTTCCTCTTTAATTAAACTTCATCCAAACAATACACGAGTTAAAACCTTTAAATCGTCCATTAGTTGATGATAATATTGTCTAAAAAAGTGTAGTTAAATCAAAATTTTAAAGAAAAGTTTTTTAAAATTGCCAATATTTACTTATTGGTTATTGCAATGTAAGATATATGGATATATGCTTTTTGTCGCTATTTATGATGTCATCTCTGCTGACTGACTATTTCGATATCTGATTCGTATCTCAAACAAACAAACAAACAATGGTCCATCAAAAACCAATGTTTGTGCAAATCAATACTGAATTTGTAGAAATTCACAAAATAAATATTAGTTATCGATCAATATTAGGCAGAGATTTTTGGTTATTTATTTAAAGACGCTTTGAACGTTTCCGCCACAATCTTGTCAACATAATGTCACGTTTACAAAGCAAACTACTAAATAGTTTCATATATTATATGTTACCTCCATCTGTTGTTGTCAAGTTCAATACATTTTTGTTGAATATCTTTAGTTTTGGTCCAGCTTCCTGAATCAAGGAATTTATTCTTGTTTTAAGACATCATCAAATCATCTGATGATAAGAAATTCTGTCATGAAAATACCGAGAATAAATTGATACGACTAAAAGCCCACTTAAAGGGACTATCAAAATTCTTGCTATCAAAAGACGGTAAATAAAAAATATTATTTGAGGGCTATGCGGACTTTGAGAGAGCAAAATCGAACAACCAACGTATTAAACTGATTTTTTTCTCTTTCTAAAACTCAAATTACTACCTCGAGGCATCCGTTTTCAGTCGATAGAAGACATAGTTGATAGAAGACATAGAACTCGCGGCGAGAATTGAAGTTGATTTCAGAAAACCAAACTAAACAACAGGGCCTTATTTCATAAAAATTGACAAGCCGACAGTTGTCATCGACAACTTTATGTCGACAAGCATACATATCGTAGTTGCCTGACTATAAAACAGTAATTTTCGATAAATTGTGTGACATACATTTTAAGATTTTCAGTCACGTCAAAATGCTTTACACTCTAACAAAAATCCACGGGAATTTACAGCAATTATTGCTGGCAACAGATTTCCTACATTTAATATAAGTTTTATTTCAGAGATTCAAAATATATCACACTAGAAAAGCGTAAAAATTTTGTCCTACAATTATTGCTCTCGCACTCTCTTTAAAAAACGCTAAAAATGCGTGAAGTCTCTCAAGTAAGTTTTCAAGAAAGCAACAACAACAACAACTCTGTATAGAGTCAATCACACAGCAGAAGGCGCTATTCTTTCCAACTTCAGTAGGTTTGAATAATTAAGCTGTGATCAATATACTGTTTAAGTTTTATATAATGTGACACTTGTTCGAATAAACTCTTCGAAATTATATGACTTTAAAGAAAAGGTTTTCATTTTAGGTTAAGCGTTACCAGTGCTGCCAGAAAAGGGAATTTTGACCGTTTTGCGGGAATTTTTTAACGAAAAGGGAATAACATGAACAATAAATGTGAATAACACTTTAAAAACGGGGAATATTAGGTTGAAAAGGAGTAATTTCGTCACAAAATCAACAAATTATGCTGTTAATTTTTTAACATCTTGTATTTAAATACATTTTAAAGTTATCTGTGTCATCTTGAGTTTTAACTTAGTTTTATTACTTTTTGAAATAACCAATATGTTTAATTTAAATTCATTTGGATTGTCATCAGCTGTAAACTCAGACGTAATTTTTTCTGCAAAAGAGTGCAAAAGGAGTAATTTCGTCACAAAATCAACAAATTATGTTATGAATTTTTTAACATCTTGTGTTTAATTTAAATTTATTTGGATTATCCTCAGCTGTAAGCTCAAACGTAATTTTTTCTCTGTTCAGCGTAATTTAATATATTTACTTGGCAAACTATTGAAACTGGGTAAATTAAACTCAGAACTTTTAAAAGATTTAATTTCTGGGACGAAGGCGGAGCATTGAGACATTTCGCATTTGTGGATCCTATCGTCTGGAAAAACAAAACATACCATTCATTAATTCCGTTGTGTTTCTATTTATTTAAAAAATCTAAATATATCTGTGTCGACAAGGAATAACAGCTAAAGTGTAATTTCAATGTTTCGAGAAATTTTGTTTTAAAGTTTTCGATCTCCATATAAGTTGTATGGAAGGCAGTTTGCTTTTTGTGTTATAGTTTTGGCTGGAATCAAGCTATAATCTCTCGATTTTGTGTGCGTACGGAACTATATGCGTGGAATACATCTGCATCATTAACTCAACTTTGACTTAACTCGACTTTAGCGGTTATTCTTTGTCGGCACAGATATATCGACTTAAAATATATGTCACTTAGAAATATTGATTTATTAAATTTACTTACATAAGATTTGCAAAATTCTTTGGCATCATGTTTTAAGCTTAGAACTACAAACCCATTTTTATTACCTGTAAACTACAAATCAGGGTAAATATTTACCCCACGAGTTTCTTCTTAGTAAAATTGTTCTGAAGCAGTAATCTGACTTAAGTGCATTAATTTTTTTTTTCACGCCAAAGAGAATAGTAAAGAGCAAATTTATTTTATTAAAGTTTACTTGGTGAAAAATCGATTTAAGTAGCCAAAAGTACTGAAAAACGGCCAAACTGTCATTTAACAAAGAAAAATTTGTAATTTTATTTCTAAACCAATATTCAAATCTTAAACGGGATTTTAAAGAGCAAACATAAAACTTTAAGAAAAAGAATACTAACCTGATGTTTTGCTAAAAGAGTCTGTTTATTTGAGACTCTAAAAATTACAAAAAAATTCGTAATCTTATATATGAAACGGTCAAAAGAAATCATTGCAATATTGCTTTTCAAGAATATATTTCGGTTTCTGTTATGCAAAAAGTAAAAAAAGAGTAGTTCAGAATATGTTGTTGTAGGGTTTAATATGAAATTTGCAGATACAAGTGAAATGTTCCCTAAAATTAAAAAAAAATTATGTCGTTAATTTTTTTCCCCGCATAGCCGTGCATTCCCAGAAAGAGCTTTTCCTGCCATAAATTTTAATAAAACTGATATAAGAAAACCGTTAGACAACTGTACCGTAAATAAAAAAAAAAAAATAAAACTTTAACATATGAAAAATTAAAACTGCATAGGATTAAAAATCAAAAGAATGTGTTTGCAGTTAGACTGAAGTAATATGTACAAGTAATAAATGCTTTATATTTTTTAAGATATATTTTTAATTATATTAGTAAGGTTTGTATTGTTATGGGTTTTATTTAAAACTAGCTGATATACCCGGTGTTACTCCAGAGTGATTTATATAAACATTTTAATATGCACTTCTCAATTAAATGTTTTTTTAAATTCTGGAATAACGAAAAATATGTTAATTTTATGTTTAAGCTACCGTTAGAAATTTAATTGAACGAACTGTAATCCAAAAAAGTTTTGGAAAATTTTTGCTGTTGGTAGTTCCATCTCTTACGGTGAGCTAATTGAATTCAAAGCAGGGGTACGAAAAACATATTTTAAAAATTAAAAATAATTTTTATATTTACTTAATCTTAAAGCAAGCACAATTACCTTTTCAACAGAATAAAAATTATGGTGGGACTCAATGTGTCCTTGAGATATGGACATTTTAACGTCAGAACAAAGATTTATATTAAAAACATATTGAACTTTTTAACAAAAAAAAATTTTAATGAAATATATTAAAAACAGAGAAGCTATTTTCATTAAAAGTAAAAACTTTGATTTTCATATAATTTTTTTTTCATTCTTAGCCATCAGTGCTTTATGAAAAATTCGTTGTACTAAAAATGATTGTACTAAAAATGATTGTACTAAAATATATATTAGCTGCATTTTTTTGATGGGAGATAAGGGTCATATCATCGCATTGGCAAGCAAATCAAAAACAACAAATGATCCAGCAAGTGAGCTGGACATTTTAATTGATCCAATTCTAAGTTTTTAAGTGTTGAAGGCGCAACTGTAAAAGTAGACAATGACGCTGTTACTGAAAAAAAAAACTGATAGTACTGCACTATTTGACATTTTAAAGGTTTGGTAGCAATAGAATTTTCTCAAAAAATTTCGCAAAACTTATCTGCTAGCTGTATAAGAACATCAGATATTCTTCTGTAAGCAGAAAATAGCGCCATATGTCTGTAACCTCAAACGTATGGGGTTAAATTCGAATAAACTTTTGGTAGACATCATTAGACTATTCACCGCAAGGTGTATTGTTTGTACCCACAGTACTTACAAATGCGGCGCCATCTATCTGTGAATTTAAAGCACAGATTAAAACCAATGAAATAATTGTGCTGAACAGATGCGCATATGTTTTATTACATCGCCATATAGCTTAAACTGATTACATGAAAATTTTGACTTTTACAGCATTCTTATTCAGTCATCTTTTCGATGAAATGGTGATATATATATACAACATTTAAAGAACCATTGATAAAGAACTGAGTGACAACGGTGACACAATAGTTAGAAAAAATAGAGCCATCACAACAAAACAAATTTAACAGGAGGGGGCGTGGGTGGGGGTGGGGAGGCAAGAAACTAAGTAGATTACTATAAGGAAAAATTTTAACAAACCAAAATGTTTGTAATTACTCCAGACACACAACTGCATTCTTAGAGATAAATGGGGACGTTCAAATATGTGGAGAAACTCAGTTTTATTACTATAGATAGTCAATGGTATGAAAAAATAGATTTTTAGCCATAACTTTTAATTGGAAAGAGATATTGGGGTAATTTTTTCACATAAATTATTCTTGAGACTTGACTTTTTTGTAAAAAATATATAAAAGCAACATTTTGAAAAAAAAAATTTAGCGAAAAAAATCAAATTGATGACAAAAACAGTAAAATAATTTTTGCGCTCAGCTGGAGGAATTTTTGCAAATAAATGCTATGTCATATTACAACAAAAACAATTTTTGATCATAAAACATATATACACTGACTTAACGGTACAGTTCAAACTATTTTTGTGAAGTGATTTTATTGAACTTTTGAATAAAATAATTTGAATGAAATATATTAATGGACAATGGAGATATTTGCATCGAAAAACCAAACCTTGATTTTCATGTCGTTTTTTTCTCATTCTTAGGTAACGGTGTTTTATGAAATAGTCGTTGTACTGAAAATTTCTACAATTTTGAATATATGTATGCTAGTGTTATTGATGTCAAAATAACAGAAATTTTTTAAAGTTAAATAAATAAAAAACTCCAATATAAAAAAGTATTATAATAACAAAATTACCGTTAGCTAAAAAATTTCGGAGGGGGCGTGGCAAAAACTAAGTATGTAACATTTCAAGTTGGGATGCATTCAATATGTATACCTAGTTTGAGTGAAATCCGTTGAGCCGTTTAGATTGTTATAAAAGCCAAACAAACAAACAAACAGAAAATTAGTTTTATTACTATAGATAGAACACTGAACTTTAGAAAAGGGGAAAAATGGGAAAATGTTAAGGAAAAAACTTATTGAAATGAAGAACACAAATGGAATGATCTCTCCTAAAATCTGGCAATATTGAGCGTAACACAGTGTTGCCAGGTTAGGGGATTTCCCCCTAGATTTAGGGGTTTTTAACTGAGCTGAAGGATTTTAGGGGTAATAAATCTTTAGGAGTTTTTTTAGGGAGATTTAATGTTTTTTAGGGGTATTTGAAAAGTTGACATTTGGAAATAAATTTTTCTTACTTATCCTTAAAATTATGCTAAAAATTCAAGAAAATAAGATTTTTGTCTTCTTGGGTGACAGCTCTTCAAATAAATTACCAATAATTTATCACTTCACTTCAAACTTGCTTCGCGCTTAAGTTGCAATTGATTTATTCCGTGTAAGAACTGAAAACAAAGCAAGTATGGAAAAAACTATAGACAAAAAAGACATGCCCAAAAATATATCAAAAAGTGGGCGACGGAGCCTCCTTTCAAAAGTAAGACTTAATTTTAAGGTCAATTTCACATTAGACAATTGAGAATTATGAAGCAACTTTCTGCCCTTGTTAAAGACGTCCAACAGCTCAGCACTTTTAATACATGGGCTTACATATCAGTTACACTACTTACAGTTTCCTCCTATGAAATTTTTGTATGTTTTTCGAAAAAAATTTTTACAGGAAATTTAGGGGGATTTGAAATCCAATCTAGGGGTTAATGGTGAAAAACTCATGGCAACACCTGCGTAACACCCGTTTTTAGGATTCTCTGAGCGACAACACACTGAAATAGCGTGAAAAATAGAGAAAATGTACATATTTTAGGGTTCTCTGAGCGACAAAACGCTAAAACGTTTTAGAAAAAAACGCTGAATTTTAAACAGAATTAAAAAAACACACTGTTTAGCGTGATATCTTACAAAATTGTGAAATATCACGACATTTATTGCAGTAATTTTTCAACCAGTTTTTAGAGTGTAGTTAACAACCATAAAGACGCTTTAAGCGCATGCAAATAATGATATTAGCCATAGTAATAACACCAATAACATGCTTACAACCAATTTCCTTCTTCATCATGTGTAAGCATGACTATGTTTAGTATAATAACTATGTTATTATTTGTTGTCTGTCATGTCTTAGCGCCAATGACACGTGATCAATACTAAATGAATTCCCTTGGAAAAAGTAAAAAAACAATTTACATAAAAAAGTAAAAGTGCTACTGCTCTAAAAAATGAAGAAAATAACAATTCCTTTTTTGGCATACAGCGCTAACAGTTTCTACAACTTCAACATGTTTGACGTCATTTTTCTTAGACAGAGTAAAAATTAAATTTCATTCAAAATATTACCTTTGATCAGACACAAACGAATACTTTTTTCTATGAATGCTTGACATTGAAATAGTACAGAGAGCGCTTTGTTTGGTTGGGAAAACAAATACATTGCAGTTCCAGCATCTAATTAGTACAAAAATAAAACACTCACCATCGCAACACTGTCTCTCAGGCTGTAATTAAAGTATACTTTTCTACATCTATGAAGGTCGTTTCAAGCTAACTAACTACGTAAAATTTCACTGAGTAGAATGTTTATATTTACAACAAATGAGTTACAATCTTATTTGTTGTTAGAAATTTTTTTTTAGAAATTACTACTTGGCTTGTGTTATTTTGCTAGTGGTTTTCTTGCCTTTTAATGTGGAAGAAAAGGGCAAGCACATGTTTATCTTATGGTTGAGTGATTACTATTTCGAGTTCTATCTTAGTTTGAATTTCAGACTTGGATAATCGTTGTTATAAAAAAATGCGTAATATATATTTAAATATACCATCAAATTTTTAAAAAAATTATGATGCATGGCATAATTATTTTTCCCATAATTATTTTATTTAACTTTTGAATGAATTACGCAGTCCAACAAGTAAAATAATTGCAGACTTTGATCAGCGAATTCTGGTAGACAAAAAAACTCATTGTACGTGTAACTTTTAAATTACGTTTTGTAATTAGTAATAGGCACTATCGAATGATTTCAACTATAGAACAACTCGTTTACTTTAAAAAAAAGTAAATAGTGCATAAAACTATCGAATAATTTAATTTACTCATTCATTCGAATTAAAAAATAATTAACTAGAACAAAGAACTGTCGTACGATTTTGACTATCGAATAAATTTTTCATTCATTTGAATTATAAAACTAGTAGCTAGCACAAAGAACTATCAAATGATGTTTGCTGTCAGTTCAAATATTCATTCATTCGACCTAAAAAACCTCTAAATAGCTATTAATTAGTGTGATTTCAGTATAATTTTCATTTAAACACAAATCAAGCAGTGCTGTTAAACGTACTTTTTCAGTTAACTCAACTCACAATTCGTTCAATCAGTTGAAGGTAAGCAAACGAAATGCAAATGAAAAAATTATCACATACAAAAAACTATCGATATCGAAATAAAAATGATATATAACTACCGAATAATTTCAATATTTTAATTCCATAGCTCTGATCACTATTTGTAATAGGATTTGGTAAGACTGCAATAGCGTCAGTAGCAGTTCTCTAGCATGAACGATTAAAAAAAACAAACGTAAGATTGCTTCGTACACGTGTCAAATTTTAGAGATAAGTCTGTGTGTTTATATATTTTTTATCGGAATGAACATTTTATTTTATAATTTTTAAATATCTCAAAAATTGTCAATGAGTTATAAATTATATTTTAACACATTATAATAAATAAAGTGAAGTATTTAACTATTAAAACAAAATGATAAAAGAATGGAACAATCTACTTTGTAACAAAAATAATGTTTGTTACTTTAAATTTAGCTATTTACTTTTTTGGTTTGTTTTTAGATCTATAGTAAAATTTTATGGCAAATAATTTTGATGAATAGTTTCAACCGCAACGACCCTTGCTATTTATTTCTGATCCTTTTAAACAAAATTTCAAAGTCTGAAACGTAGTTGTAGAGTGATAACGAGGGCTCTAAAAAACTGCAAAAAATGACAAAAATTACCTAAAAAACGCAAACAATTGCATAAAAAATAAATAAAAAATTTGGCCTTAAAAATAAAACATTACTATATTAAAATTTATTTTTATTAGCATATCCTGAGTTTTTATCTAACACTTTTTTCATTTTTTTACACATCCTTTCGTCAGTTTAACCACTCGCAGAGCTTTTTTTTCATCGAAGTCTTTAAACAAAGCTATTCCTTCGTCGAGAGGTAATGTTTTTGATCGAAGAGACTCTCGTGTTAAAGGAATATGTTTAAAAATGTGCATTTTGACATTTTTGACGAAACAAAACAAAAAAATATATATATATTAGGCCGGGTCAATTTGTATGGACGAATTTTTTGGAGGGTGGCTCAGCGAAATTCGTAAAATACATGTAATTTCAAGACTTTTTCTCCACTACAGCATATACAAATTTTGAAAAAAAGCTGTGCGGACTTTCGTAAATAGATTTTGTTCTCAATTATAAAATATGAATGTATGAATGTATGTGTATGAATCTATTTACGAAAGTCTGCACAGCTTTTTTTCAGAATTTGTATATGCTGTAGTGGAGAAAAAGTCTTGAAATTACATGTATTTTACGAATTTCGCTGAGCCAGAATTTGACCCGCCCTAATATATATATATATAAAAATTACACTAAAATGATCTAAAAACCGAAAAATGCTTTAAAAATTAAAAACGTCCAAAAATGAGAATAAAAAAACTTAAGAATCTCCAGTAAAAAATCTAGTAAAAATTACCTGAAAACTGAAAACGATGAAAAATAACGAAAAAATGTCCTAAAAACTTTTCATATTTGCAATTTAGGAAACATAAATGGACTTTTTAAATAACCAGGAATGTCTTAGAAGCAGCAGAAAAACATGACATGTCATCGAAATCCTAGCCCTGGTGATAACATATTCTTTGGGAGAAGAGGGTCACTTTGGCCCGCCACCTTGCAGTTGGTATATAACTAGAGTTTCTTATTTCCCGGGAAATTTTGTTTCCCGGAATCCCGGCAAATTTGCTTTGCATTTTGTATAGCCCTGAAAAAGCTTATAGACAAAAATATGCTTACAAAAGATACACAAAAAATTTAATTTTGTACAAAACATTTTTTATTAGAGAACGAGAATATAATTTATTTGGCACTTATACAGTGTTGCGCAAAACAATGGCAACAAAATCAGTGCGCTGCTACAAAATCGTGTATCTTTTAAAATAATGGGGACACACAAAAATGATTATAGGAATCAAAGCATATATTCATACATCATATGAAAAACAAATCATATTCAAATGTGACTTAGTTTTTTTTATTAAATTCTAAACTAACTTGTATACATTCAATTTGTCTGAAAGCAAAACAAAAGCAACAAAACTTGAAAAAGTAAAAATAGAACAGAAAATCCAAAAAAATATGGGTAAAAGTTCCGTTTTTGTAAAGCACGTGTTGTTTGTGACTCATAGACATTTAAGTTTAGTTTTGTTTTTGCGCTAGTTGTGACATTGACTGTTGCATTTATAATGGCACGTTATAAATACTGTGAAGCTCTAAAATTACAAATTATTTCCGAATATAAAAAGGGAAATTCACACATATCTAACGCGAAACAGTTTGATATTAATCGGTCAATAGTTTGCCGATTAATGAAGAAGTATGTATAACATCACAAAAGACGTAGCAACGGTACATTTAAGACGACGCCCGCAGAAGACATCGCTGCGTGATGACAGGAACATTTGTGGAGTGTTCAAATGAAATCCATTTGCCACATCCAAAGAGGTTATTCCGACACTTGATTTAGATATCCATCACAGAACTGTTTTAAGACGAGCCGTTGAGAACGATTCAAGAAGTTACAAACTGGCAAAAAACCTTTGCCTACAGCTAAGCATAAAAGACAACGTCAGGTGTTATAATTTAAACAATTCTGTCTGAAATTGTGGCAACAAGTTGCAATTTATGGTTTTTTAGACTCAGTCTTGCAAAATAGCACCTAAATTGGACAGAAAATCCAATGTGTTTTACGTAGACACCTGCCGTGTAGGCTTAATTCTACGGTGCTCCATAGCGTGGGACCGAAATATTGCGTCGGCCAACGCCCCTTTGAGGGTTCAAAGGTACCAAATTAGCTAAATGTTGTGATGACATGTCGCAACCCTTGGTAGGGGTGGAGGCCTATCTAAAACCTCTTCCGTACTCTGGGGTACGGCACCCGGTTTGAGAATGCAAACCTACACCGAGCTGAGCAGCTCTACCCGCGATATAGGTGATAAACACACAGCCACCACGAATCTCCCCGAAGGGCCGACCCAATCAGTCAACCTGGCGCATGCCAAGGGGCTACCGACTGCCCGTGGTACCAACTTTCAAGTCTTTGGTCGGACCTCGTAGCATACTAAAAGCATACTACTACCAGTTTTAGCTCATCACAGCTCCGGACTGGTAACCAATCAAACATAAAGGGACAAATCAACAAGAAGTGAACAGCCACATTCACACACCATTCAATTTGGACCAACACATTCACACAAAGCAGAAACATACAATGAATACCACAAACTCAAAAACGCCTGGCGCGCCGCCTCTCAAACACCTGACATGCATACTGATACAACCTAGAAAGGTGTTCGCTAGAAGCTAGCACATTTTCTAGTTCGAAATCCCCATTCACACTCAACACACCCATTGCACGCAAATCACGAATGTCATCATAAAGAGGACACTCACGAAGCACGTGCAACCAGTCCTCACGAACTGCCCCGTAGGCTTCACACTCCGCATTCACACTCAAGTTTCTTTCATGCAAGAAAGCATTGAAAGAACCATGCCCAGTCAAAAGGAAACCCAGACTTAAGCTAAAGCGAAAGTCAGGGTGACCAGCCACAAACATAACATCACGTATAAAATTATACGTGACCCTTCCATTCACACATTCATTCCATCTAGATTGCCATCTAGACCTCACACATTCACACAGCAAAGCCTTCCATTCACCCTCATTCATACACCTTACATCCGAGTGCGTAACCCATTCAAACAATAAGGAGGGCACATCTTTCTTGATCCCATAAGTAACACAGAGCTGCATCACTACAAGATCAAGAGGAGGTACCCCCAACAACACTTGTAAAGCATCCGTAGATACCGTACGACACACAGGCATACACCCAATCATAATGGCTCTCTGACAAGAGAGTATCTTCCGATATCCCACAGCAGACCTGACCACGTGATCCCATACAGGAGCACCAAAAGTTGCGCAAGCAACAAATAGACCCCCATACATAAGCCGCACAGCCCGCCTACTGAGGCCCCATTCACTCCTAAGCAGACGACGCACACACCCTACGACCGATAGCAATCGGCTCTTGAGTGCCACTAAGTGGGCATCAAAATTCATTCTTTCTCACATGGTTATCCCCAAATACTTGACTTACCTAAATTGGACAGTTAAAAAATTGAAAACCGTTTTTTTAGCGATGAATCAAAGTTCAACTTGATTAATTCAGATGGGATGTGCACGGTACGGCGCCGCCCAGGTACACTACTTGCAGCCCGAAACTGCAAAATAAATTTTAAGCATGAAGTCGGTGGTAGTATGGTCTGGACTTGTTTTTCGTATAATGAAGTTGGACCATTTAAAAAAATCGATGGAATTATGGATCGATTTGTATATAAAGGCATTTTAGAAAGCAAGGTGCGACCACGTGCAGAGTGGAAAATGCCGCTTCAATGAACGTTTCAGTCCGACAACGACACAAGCCACACTTCAAAGCTCATCAAAGATTACATTAGAGGCAATGGGATTCAAGTCCTTGAATGGCCGGCACAATCATAATGACTTAAATCCCATCGAAAATCTTTTTGGGATTTGGAAGGTAGAAGTTTCTGGTCAAAGGTTTTCCAATAAGACCGCACTGTATGACACCCTGAAACTTAGTTGGGAACAAATACTTGATGCAAACATGTCTAATTTAATAGAGTCAATGCCGCTCAGATGTGCACCGGCTATCAAGAGTAATGGATCTTACACCAAATATTAATTTTGTTGCTTTTGTATTGCTCTCAGACAAATTGAATGCAGACACATTAATTATAAATTTAATAAAAAAAAACAAAACCAAATTTTAATATGATTTGTTTTTAATATGATGTATAAATATATGCTTTGGTTTCTATAATCATTTTTGTGTGTCTCAAATATATAAAAAGATACACGGTTTTGTAGCAGCGCACTGATTTTGTTGCTATTGTTTTGCGCAACACTGTATATGAGAAAATGTTTTCAATAAAGAAAAACTTTGTTTTTTATTTTTTAAGAAATATTACTTTAATGATACCAAAAACTGCCAGCAACATAAAAAACTCTTTCGCTTTCTATTGATGTTGGCTTAATTGTTGATAACGCATTGAAGATATTCAAATTGGTTGTTCTGTGACCACTAGCTTCAAATAACTTGAACTCTTTCTTTAATGAATAACTCTGTGTTGTTTTCAATGGTTTGGAATCGCTTGTAGTGGATTCAATTGCTTTTTTCAATGCTTCTTCGAACGAAATTTTCGAGGTATTCATCAACTCATCATCACTACTGGAACGATTCAAAGAATCTATTGTATCAGGAAACAAACGTTCGTAAAGTTCTTCACCATATGACGCTTTTCCCTATTTGGACATTGAAAAATTCGGAATTTCTTGAATACTTTATCTGTGTAAACATTTTGGTCTCTTCGCTCATTTATACGTTTTTCAAGAGCGTCATACATTTTTTGGCTAAGTGAAGATTTTAAAGAAGAAATTTTCTTTCAAAGTCTGCTTAAAATAGCTTTTGCAAATGCATCAACGACAGGTTTAATTGGAAACAGGACACCCAAAATGCTTTTTAAAATATCAACGTTGGAATTATTCCACAAATACGCCGCATCAAAATCAGTGAGAACTTTCTTGATGCGCTTTTTGACTTTTAAGAATTTTTTAATCGTTTCATCGAATTTTACTTTGTTTTAACGTCTAATGCTAGATTTACTTCTATTCCATTCCAAGATCCGATTTCATATATTCTTGCAAGGCACTATTTTACATGGGACTTTTTTAAAAAACTTTATTACTTTTTGAGTTTCATCCAAAACTTTATTATAGTCCACATTATAAACAAACCCATAAGATTGGTTTATTTCGCCACGCAGCTGAATTTGACCGACATGGCAGTATGGAAAGTGAGCACAGCAGCGCTGCAGCAACCTCTATCCTTATACCATGGGATACTCTTATTTATTTGAGCCGCCGCATTCTAGCTTCGTAGAAGAGAGAGATATGAGTCGAGTTGCATGCGCTATGGGTGAGTAGTAGGGTGGATCGTTTTTTTTTTAGTTTTTAACAATGGGGGTATTGAAATGTTGTGTGTAAATGTTATTAAATATTTCTGAAAGTTTCAGGCGAATCGGATATTATCTTCAGTCTCCGCTTTTAATTTTACAATTTTATATATCTTAGCTGTCGTTCGAATTATTTTTCTTTTTCAAATTTTCGCTAATTTTTGCTTTCAAATTTCGCTAAACTTTTGCTGTGATCACCCAGACTTCACCACGTGGAGGTATTTATAATTCGAAATCCTTTTTTTTCATTTTTTTTTTATTTTTTTAAAAATTTTTTAATTTTTTAATTTTTTTTTTGTCTTTTTTAACCAATTTTTTTTTTGGTTTTTGAACATATGTTTGTTTTTGATTTTTTGTTATTGTATTTTTTTTATATTTTTTAAATTTTGTTTCTAAATTTTTGTTTAGATTTATTAAGAAAGTTATGTAAATTTATTTGATTTTATTGTAAGCTGTTTTGAAAATCTGCTTTTGTTTCAAATTTTGGTAGAATAGCTCTTATCTGATTCTGATATAGTTTTTGAGTCTTCATATAGCTCATCGTTAGATTCTGATGCCGGTCTGGACAAGCGTTCCTGATCCGCAGTTCGCCTTTCACTTGTCCTTAACATTTTTTTTGATGCTATGACATCTATGGTTCCGATGTGCATTTGTCTTAATCCTCTTTGGTCCAACAAAAATGGTCTTTCTAATATTAGAACTTTTGTTTTGCAATGACATTCGAAAAAATGTCTGCATTTGCAGAAGCATATGTCAAGGAGCTTATATTGATATTCTTTCCTAAATGTTTCGACTTTGGTACTAAATTTGGTTTAGAATAGTTTTTTTTAGTTTTTGCATTTTAAAGTGAAATTCTTTATATTTTCCCATAATTGTGCGAAAAGTAATTATTGGTAAAGATGCCTTTTCCCAGATATTAACGATTTTATTTACCAAGATTTGACTTAGTTTGTGAACACTTTAATATTTTCCAGACACCATGTTATTTTCTCTAATAAATGCGTAACATTTGGCGACGTCCTGGTAGGAAAGCAATAAATTATCGACAAAATCAGATGGTTGCCCGAAAATATGGCAATTTACAGTTTCTGGGAAAAATTTCAAGTTCCCTAAATATATGATACATTTAGCTAGATGAAAGAGTTTCAAATGAAAAGCGGAATCTGAAAACGACCTCCGATCAAGCCAAAACTTTCTAAATTATTTCTTTATGTATATTCACAACTTTTCCACATCCCCAGTTATTAAAATTTAGATACTAATTTATTTTGTTCGAGTCGCGATCCACCGTAGTGAGTAGGCTTTTGTAATTGTTTTGCATATCTGTTGCAGATCTCTGGTGTGTTCCGAAGAAATGTTAGAAAGGGGAAAATAATCGAACCTAGTGATACATTTCTTTTCTCCAAGTTTTACCCCGAGGAAGAATTATTGAATTATTTTCGTCTTCCAAAAATCTTGTACATATCTCAAAAGTCTTGACCTATTTTCTAGTCTTGCGATGCTTGCACTTGCTTCAGGGGGGTATGACTTCCACTTGCACGTTGTGTGCAAGCATCACATTTACTCAAGAATGCTTTTTTGGAAAATCACTTGTATACTTGTTGACTTTTGCTACCGTATAACTTTTTGTATTTCTCGACATTTTGTAACTTACAATTAATTTTTTTTTTTGCTTCTTTTTGTACCCTGCGACTTTCTGAAATTTTGTCTTATTACATTTTTTCTAGTTTTCACTTTAAACATATAAAAAATTAAATTTATAAAAATTTTTACGTTCATATAAACATATATGCAAACGTTTTGCGACTATAAATGGAGACGTCTATTGAGTATCTGTTGCGTATTTTGTCACTTGATGCACTCTGTTGAGACACAAACACAAAGCGTTTTTACATACTGACATAAATATGAGAACAATTAAATTCCTGTTAAGTCAACATGTATAACTTCCTATATGTATCTAGTTTCAAATAAGGTTTTAACGCCAAGAGCTGTTGTTCTTGGCAGAGCAAAACGTCAACAAAAAGTAGGCTTTATAAAGAAACAATGCATAAGTTATCAGAAAGAAAAGAAAAATATTTGAATACTGAAATGAAAATCGGTAATGAATATTATGAACTAACTGTCTTTTGAAAAAATATCATTTAAACAGACAGACAGTAATACCTATACCTATAGATAGCTGAAGGTACCCTCCAGGAAAAATCGGAAGGCTTCCATCTAAAAGCGATAAAGAAACATTCCCCACCATATCTTTCGGAAGCTTAAGGGTAGTTTTGTATTTGTGTTGTTTCCAAACCGCTCCTTTAAGGTATAATATACGTGTAAAAATGGAAAAACAGCCATTTTTGTTTTCAAAAAAAATTTTAGGTACAAGGAGTTGTTATAATTTTATGAAATTAATGCAGGTTATTGTACATAAAAAATACTTTATAAAATTTTTTTTTAGCAATTTTCTGGCTTATAACTCAAAATCTATTGTTTCGATTTCAATGAATCTTATTGCATTTTGTTCCTAATTTTGTCCTTTAAGCATTCCACCTAAATTCAAATACCTATTTCCCTTTTACTTTTAATTGACAAAAAAGCGCGCAAAAATCTATTTTTTTAACTTTTTACTTAAACTTTCACCATAATTTCAAAAAAACCCTCTGGGGGTCGTTCGTAGGTGGGATGCTCAATTATTGAGCTATACTTTGAAATGACATTTGTTTTGCTTGTGTCA
Source organism: Dichetophora obliterata (assembly GCA_963920525.1). NCBI lineage: Eukaryota > Metazoa > Arthropoda > Insecta > Diptera > Sciomyzidae > Dichetophora > Dichetophora obliterata. The sequence continues at coordinate 61,234,473 of OY986436.1, read as the reverse complement.
GATACATGGGAAAGGCCACATCCATCGAACAGTTTTGGATGTTTTGTTCCATGCGACCTCTATAAAAAGCCAGAAAATTAGTAAAAAAAAAATTTATTAAAGAAGTTTTTATGTACAAATAACCCGTATAAATTTCAAAAAAATATAACAACTTCTTGTCTTTTCTTCTCTTTTTACACGTCTATTATACCCTAAGAATGCATGTGGAAACTTTTACTTATTGTCAAGCAACGACAACTGAAAATATTAATATCATTGTTTCCTAGCCACTCATTATAGAATTCGATAGTCCAGTGGTAGCGCGCTTGACTGTCGCTCAGGGGTCCCGGGTTGGAATCCTGACCGGGCATTTTGTAATAAGGGAGAGGAATGTTTCCACATTAATTTTTAGAAGAGGCGAGAGGACTACTTCCAATGCAATTTTTAAGACAGCGGAGAGGAATGTTTCCCTTTAATGACATGCTATGTAAAAAAAGAAATGGAGTGTCCAACGGAAGGGAAAGCTTTCTACATTCCATGGAATATTACTTGTTTATATCCGGGAATGTTTCCATTTCCGGGAGGGTATAGAAAAAACTCAGTTTTCTTCTATTCTGATTTGTTTTCATTGAAATGGGTTTTAACAACCTATTTTAAGCCTAGGAAGGCCCGCCGCTCAGATTAGCCGCCAAACTAACGGTTGTCAGTTTTGACGTTGCCCAGGAAACACCACATGGAGGTTTCAGTCGACTTGAGGAGATTTCACAAGGATTATGCTGGCCTCGCCAGGTTGAGACAGTCAGACATGTTACCATGTAAAGGTTCGACTCCGGTTTCCCAGCGTCTTAGATCCCACGTTACAGTTGACAATACCTCCTTCGAGGTTGTGAAGGACTTCGTCTATCTGGAATCCAGCATAAACTCAACCAACGACATCAGTATTGAGATCAAACGAAGAATAACTTTTGCCAACAGTTGTTACTTTGGGCTCAGTAGGCAATTGAGAAGCAGAGCCCTCTCTCGACGAACGAAAATCACGCTCTATAAATCGCTCATCATGCCCGTCCTACTATATGCATCACAAACCTGGACGCTGAGCAGTTTAGATGAAAAGACTTTAGGAGCATTCGAGAGAAAGATTCTTCGCAAGATCTACGGACCAATCTGCGTCAATGGCGAGTACCGAATACGGTGGAATGATGAACTGTATGAGCTGTACGCTGACATCGACATAGTCAAGCGCATTAAAATCGAGCGGCTTCGCTGGCTTGGTCATGTTCAGCGCATGAAAGACGATGCTCCAGTGAAGAAAATATTCGATTCGGTACCCAGCGGCGGTCAACGCAGAAGAGGATGACCGCATCTTCGTTGGAAAGACCAAGTAGAGGACAACCTGACGAAGCTTAAAATTTCCAACTGGCGCCAGCAAGCGAAAGACAGAAATGGCTGGCGCAAATTCTTAGATGAGGCCAACACCGACATACGGTTGTAGCGCCAACTAAGTACACAGTATTACAAAAGTTTACATACCCCCCACATATTTTAGTTTTTTAAATAAATGTTAATAAAAAAATGCTAGAATAATATTTATTATTTTGTATCGCATTTTATTGGAAAAACTAAACTTAAAAATATTATAACTTCATGGGTATGTAGTAAATAACATAAAATAATTCATTTTTTGGTTTTCTTCAAATTTACATAAGTTTACATACGGATGGTAAATATACTGAAAAAATCTTTAATTAGTAGTTTGTGTGTCCTCCTTTGGCTTTTATTACAGCTGATAATCGAGATGGCATGGATAAAGCCAATTTTTTGGTTATTTCAGGATTAATTTTGCTCCACTCGTCCTTCAAGGCTTCCTTAAACGATGAAATGGATGTGATGTGACGTTTTTTCAGACCTCGTTTCAAAACATCCCATAAATGCTCAATAACATTTATGTCAGGAGATTGTGGGGGATGTTCCAGCTTGTGTTTGACGTTATAGAGAAGTCATTCCTTCACTATCTTCGAAGAATGCTTCGGATCGTTATCCTGCAGAAATATAGAATTTCCTTGCAGATCCAACATTTCAATGCTAGGGAGGTAGCTGTCCTTTAAAATATCCACATACATGGTCTTATCCATAATACCATCGATGAATCGCAGTTTGCCAACACCATTTGCTGCCATACATCCCCAGACCATGACTGACCCGCCTCCATGTTTCACTGTGGAGTTAACATTTTGGGGTAATAACTCCGTATTCGCCTTGCGCCACACTTTGGAACGGCCATCACCTCCAAATACCATAAATTTACACTCATCGGTGAATATCACTCTTTCCCAAAAAGTGGGGTCATTTATATGAACGTTTTCATACTTTTGTGCGTATTCCAAGCGTTTTTGTATGTTCACAGCTCTTAGTAGTAGTTTTTTTCTTGCAACTCTGCTATTATAGCCATTCCTTTTGATGGACCTGCGAACGGTCTGGTCGGAAACAGTTACTCCCAGATCAGTCTTTATTTTTCGATTTAATTCGACTGCGCTTTGCTTAGGATTTTCTTTGACGGAGCGAATAACAGTTCGTTCTGTTCGAATATTAAGCAATCGAGGGCGGCCGGAACGAGCTTTACTTTCGTAATTTCCACTTTCTTTGAAATTTTTTATTATTGTTTGGACCGTAGGCTTTTTTAAATTTAATATTTGTCCAATTTCGTTGAGAGATTTACCGTCATTTATTAATTTAATGACTGTTTTTCGAATTGGTTCACAAAATTCTTTGCCCTTGCCCATTTTACTGCACTAGCGAGAGTTTATAATCTTCCTTTTACAAATGTTACCACACTCTATGAGATTAAAAGCTCTACTTATGAGATGAAGCAAATTATCATGAAATTTGCACCGGTTCTAATAACGGTACATCAATTCTTAAGAGGGGTATGTATACTTATGTAAATATGAAAATTAACGCGTTATGCGTTTTATGTTGTTATTCTCAAATAACAACAACAAAATTATTCTACATCGTTCGTAAAATTATATATTTTATATTTAATTTATAAATAATAAATAAAAAGTAAAAAAAAAATATACCGTTTTGAAGAAAATAGAAATTTGTTACCCGTATGTAAACTTTTGTAATACTGTGTAAGTAAGTAAGAAGTAATAGAAGAAACTCTGGCATCATCAAATTAAAATTTAAGGATTCTTAACTGGAAAATATTTAACTTTTTTGTAGGCACAAAATTAACAACGAGACTTGAAAATTAAAAAACTGCAGGTTCATTTCGAGTTTATTGAAAAATTCAAAAACCTAAAATTAAAACAATGTGAAGCATCATATACACACAAAAGCCTTGATTAAAAGTAATATCTTTTGATTTACTTTTGAAAATTTCAATTAATTAATATTTACTTTCATTTGTTATTTTATTTATTTAACACTAGATTTACGGACTGAGCCAAGTTGATTCATTTTATTGCTATATGTACAGTGGCTCACAGCTTATTTTATGCAGTGCATACTTTAAACTTTAGGGCTTTATAAAAACAAAACTAACAGGAATACAAAAGATAATATGGTGTCATTTAAAAGAGCAAAAAGTCTAGTTAAATAAAGGTTTTTCATTAATTGTGAATACATAAAGTTGTTTAAAAAATAAGAGAACATAAAATACTGCTAAATTTCGTCTCACAGCTTATTTTATGCAGTCACTTCTCTCTGCTACGGTAATCTAATGCTGCGCTGTCTAACGGTACTTTCGTTAGCTATGCCTTCGTTCTGTTTCTATAATTGCTTTGTGTTAGCTTTTTAGTCTGATTTTTTTGCTTCAAGTGTCTGCTTCTATGATTATTTAAAATAGGAGCGCGCACAACGCTACAACAATGAGAATTTGTTATACACTATTTTAAAAATAGCAGCTCGCAGCGAAAAATGGCTGAAATGGTTAATATCAATTCCTCTATAGTGCAAAAGATCATCGAGCGCTTCGTCCATAAGAATCGATTGCACAATAAGAGCAAAGAAGCACCAAACAAAATTTTTAATGCAACCGACGAGCGGCATATTGTACGGAAGATAAAGGCTAACCCGAGACTCTCAGCTCCGAAAATGGCTTTTGAAGTTCAAACTGACCTGAGCAAACAGTGTAGTGCTGAAACTATTCGACGTGTCTTGCGCAAAAAGAACTTTCATGGCCGAGTAATACGAAACAAGCCGTTCATTAGCCCCAAAAACAGATTATGCAGACTCAACTACAACAAAGAACATATGTCCAAGGCCCCATAGTACTGGACTTCAGTTATTTTTGCAGATAAATCGAAGATCAATTTAGTGGCGAAAACCGAATACCGAGGTCAACAAAAAAAACTTAAAACAAACCGTGAAACATGGCGGTGGCAGCGTCAAGGCTTGGGCCCGAATGTCCGCTGCTGGTACTGAGAAGTTGCCGTTTATTGAAACAACAATGGACAAATTTAAGTACCTACAGAACCTGAAGAACAATTTGTTGCAGAGTGCAAAGGTTCTGGGTAAAAAATTGAATTTCCGATTTTACCAGGATGACGATCAAAAGCACAAAGCTAGTATTGTGCAAACCAGGCTAATATACAACTGCCCACAATTGATGACGCCGCCAGCACAGTCGCCAGACCTTAATGTTATTGGAAATGTGTGGTTTTTATTGGAAAATAACATACGGAAACATCAAATTTCAAACAAAAACCACCTGAAAGAGATATTGAAAATGAAGTGGGCAAATATTTCGCCACCTATCACTCAAAAACTGGTCGCATAAATGCCCAAATGCAAAATGCTTAGATCTGTTGTGGACAACAAGGGCTATCATACCAAATAATAAAAATATCAAATATCATTAATAATACGAAAAATTTATAAATAACAAGTGACTGCATAAAATAAGCTGTGATATGAAACTAAGCAGTATTTTCTGGTTTCTTAATTTTAAGCCAACTTAATATATATTTTTACAATAAATTAAGTTAATTTAGTAAACTAAACATCTCGTTCTTTTAAATGATACTATATTATTTTTTCTATTCCTTTAAGTTTAGTTGTTATAAAGCCCTAAAATTGAAAGTATGCACTGTATAAAATAAGCTGTGAGCCCCTGTATATAAAACTGAAATATTATTTTTTAAATACATATGTTGGTTTGTAGCTACGTAATGAAATATAGGTAAATATAGGCTACTCCCCTCCGACGACCCCCTCATTTCGCATATTCGAATGTGGTATACCTATTTTTACGGCTATGAGCCAAATTCACTCATTAAATGTATTTAACACTAGCTGATAAATCCTGTGTTACTCGTTAGTCATTTATACAGGGTCCGCCAAATAACTTTTTTTTTTAAAATTCTATAAAAAAAACTACTGGATATTTTCTCAAATTCCTTTTTAATTTCAAGGTACAATCCTTCCGGTTAATAATGGAAAATAATTTCATTCAAATGGCTGCCTCGGCTGGCCATGCAGTAGCCTACACGATCTGTCCAATTTTTAAGCACATTATCGATTGTGTGCAGCTGTATTTCACCAATGGCTTCACGAATATTGTCCTATAAAGCGTCAATTGTCTCTGGCTTGTCGGCGTAACACTTATCTTTGAGGGCACCCCACAAATAATAGTCCAACGGTGTCAAATCGTAGCTCCTACATCGAGTGTAGCTTCGGCTGTGTGGCACGTAGCGCCGTCCTGTTGAAACCAAATGTTGCCAATATCCTCCTCTTCAATTTTTGTGAACAAAAATTCGTTCAACATGGCCCGATAATGATCGCCATTGACTGTAACGGCCACTCCTTGCTCATTTTCGAAGAAAAATGGCCCAATTTTGCCTCTGGACCAAAATCCGCACCAAACAGTGGCTCGTTTTGAGTGCAGCGGCTTTTCATTGTATGCGTGCGGGTTTTCTGTGCCCCAAATGCGACAATTTTGCTTGTTCACATACCCGCCAAGATCAAAATGAGCTTCATCTGAAAAGATGATTTTTTTGGCAAAATCGATCGTCGATCGCTGGCCCACTTAGCGAAGCGACAAAGCATTGGATGGTCAGTTGGCTTCAACTCCTGAACCAATTGGACTTTGTATGGCGTCATACCAAGGTCTTTATGTAAAATTCGTCTCAATGATGTCTCCGAAATGTTCAATTGTTGAGAACGACGGTGAATTGATGTTGATAGCGCTTCACGCACACTTCCTGCCACAGCAGCAATATTTTCGGGTGTACGCACTGCTTTTGGCTTTTCACGCTTTGGTTTATCGATGAGGATGCCAGTTTCTTTCACTTTTTTCACAAGATAACGAACATACGGAGCTTCTCTTCTTCCAAAATCCGTACGCAATTTTCGCACACATTCTGCAACATTACCATGATTTTCAAAGTAATGTCGCAATATTTCCCAGAGTTGTTCAAGAGTATACGCAACCATATTCGTTCAGCAGAAAGATAAAACTAATTATCTGTCAAATCAGACATGAGCTAAATGTTGCCATTCACGAAATAAGCACTAGTTGAAAAAACACTGACACATACTTACCATAATAAGTGTTTGTTGAATGTGTTAGTCGAACATTATTATTGAATGTCAAATTTCCACGCCAATTAAGTGTACCGACATATAAAAGACAGCGAAATTTTGTCATTTTAACTTTCCAATCGTGGTTGTAAACTTTGCTGCATGAAAAAAATTTTCGGTTCAACAGCGCACTAACCAACGAAAAAAAAATTTCGCTACCTTTTCGCTGTCAAAAACGCAATGCATTTTTACGGAAAACTTATTTTCGCTTTTGCTTAAAGCTTTAAGCCTCTAGCTTATAACTTAAAGCTTAAAGCTTAGTATGCTGTAGGAACGAAAATTTGTATTAATTTAATTTTCAATTGCAAAGAATGTAGTGGAACATTTTTTTTGTTTGTTAGTACGCTGTTGAACCGAACAATTTGTTCAATGCAGCCAAGCTTACAACCATGATGGGATAGTTAAAATGTCAAAATTTCGCTGTAGTTTATGTCGGTACATTTAGTATGCGTAGAAATTTGACTTTCAACAATATTGTTCAAATAACACATTAAACATGAAAATATTAACTTTTACTGCATTCTATTCACGGTCATATCCAAGTCATGCCTTGACGACTTAAAATCTCAGCGATCAGGCCTTCGCTGGTACTGTGCTTCGTGTAGGGCACTTTCCCCAGATGAACTTTATTCAAAAATTAAGCTTTTTGGGGAAAGTCTTAACTCATTAAACAACAATTTTCGAGAAATTGTAACATTTTTTAGTGAAGTTAGGGCCGCACCCAGTACCAGCGTCTATGATGAAAATTCCATTTCGGAATATCCCGCTTTCTTTGTCACAGACTGTTTCTTCAGGGACACAAACAATCCTATCATCAGAAGACCACATTATCGCAAAAAAAAAGAGAAAAAATAAAAAAAAATAATAAGAAGCGAAAATCATCTAGATCTACTTCTCAGGCCAAGCAGCCCTCAGCACCGCTTTTGAACAGGAACACTCCAGTTACTTCCTCGTCACCTTCTAACATTCCTTCTTTGACTAATAGTTCAGTTTTGACTCCTATTGAGCCTAGAAATCTATCAATTTATTTCACGTCTTCAGCCCGACACAACTGTTGAAAATGTATTGACTTTTATCAAACATAATAAATTGTTGAGTCAAAATGCATTTTGTTCATGCAAAAAAATAGGTAATAAACCTTCCCATGCTTCCTTTATTCTCACAGTTCCAGCTGAAGAGTTTGCAACTGTTCTAAACTCTAATTTGTGGACTGATAATATACTCGTTACAGAGTTTCAGCCTAAGAATAAGCCTAGAGGGACGACTCAAGCCGCTCGTCAATCCCAAAAAAACTGAATAGGTTATCCCTTTACTATCAAAATGTAAGGGGATTACGCTCTTAGACGTGAGACATATTTTTAATGTCTCAGAATTTCTCTGAGGATATTATCGCACTGACTGAAACTTGGTTAAACGGAAGCGTTACTGACTTAGAATTGTTTGATAACAGTTTTGAAGTTTATAGAAGAGATAGACATGCTGACAATACTTCTGCTGTCGGTGGAGGTGTCTTATTAGCTGTAAGGAACTCCTTCGTCAGTTCCATTATTGTTATTCCCTGCTCTGCTAACATCGAACTTATATGCGTCAAGGTTGTACATTCCAATTCTAATGTATATCTTATTAATGCATACGTTCCTCCTAAGAGGAGTGTAGAAGTTTATGCAAGCCTTGCGGATTGCATAGAATACGTTATAAGCATAATTGACGTTAATGACGACATTTTATTGTTAGGTGATTTTAATCTGCCTGACTTGAAATTGGAATCTTCTGACGATGATACATATTTTGTGCATCTAATTCGAAGACTCGCCAAGAGCATATATTTGTTGATAATATATGTTCTGACTTACAACAAGTAAGTTGTTTTTATAATAGTCGTGAAAGACTTCTTGACCTGGTCTTAACTACAGATAGTAACAATGTGATTGTTGAGAGGGCCCCTCATGTTTTGACTGCTGTTGATGAATACCATCCACCATTGAGCATATGGTTCAAATCAGACAGGGATAATATAGTAAAGTCTAACTCAATAGATAAAGTTTATGAATTCAATTTTAAAAAAGCTGACTTTTTGAAGTTGAATCATTTACTTCAAAGTAAACTTCATGTTATTTTAGAATATGTTAATAATAACACTCTTGATAATTCAATTAATTTTTTTTATATGGAAATCTTTGCTATGTTTTCTCTGTCCGTGCCATATAGCTACGAAAAATTGTGCTTACCCCTGGTACACAAAGGAGTTAAAGATTCTTCGCAACAGCAGGAATAGGGCATGGAAAAAATATGTCTGTAGCTTAGACTTGAATGACCTAGAAATCTACAAGCGTTTGTTTCTGGATTTTGAAAATTGCTCAGCTACCTTATATCAAAATTATTTAGACAGTACTAAGCTGAGAATATTGTCTGATCCGAAGAAATTCTGGGGTTTCATAAACACCAAAAAAAAATCTGATGGATTCCCTTCATCATTTAAGACCTCTGACGGATTTACTGACGATCCTGTCGTAATTTGTGGTCTATTTGCCAATCTCTTTAAAGAGTCATTTTGTTCAGACTCTTTTAATCCTGATGAAGAGTACTTTGAATATATGAACTCTACACTCAGGGTTTCGTTGGATTCTATATCCTTTACTTCAGAGGATATTTTAAAGTATATTGGGTTGATCGATGAGGATTTTAATGCTGGACCTGACGGAATTCCTGCCGCAGTGTTAACACGATGTGGTTCCGTTCTAAGTCAACCACTGTCCATGTTATTCAATAAATCAATTAGTGAAAGTATTTTTCCACTTTTTTGGAAAAAATCTTTTATAGGTCCTATCTACAAAAAAGGTTGTAAGAACGATATAAACAACTACAGGCCTATCGCGAAACTCTCGTCAATTCCAAAACTTTTTGAGCGCCTCGTGTATGATTGTGTGAAAATTCACTGTGGGAAGGTCATGACAACTCGCCAGCATGGATTTGTTACTGGCAGATCCACTGTGTCTAATCTCCTCGATTTTACAACGTTTTGCTTAAATTCATTTTATTCAGGTAACCAGGTCGACTGTATTTACACTGATTTTAGTAAAGCATTTGATAAACTGCCACATAACTTAATTCTATTTAAACTAAAGTTAATGGGTTTTCCACAATTTTTTGTAAGCTGGATTCAATCGTATCTGACGGAGCGATCTTATCAAATACGATTTCGAGGCGTATTGTCAGCTGAATTTATTGCTGCATCAGGTGTTCCTCAAGGTAGCCACCTTGGTCCACTTCTGTTTATTTTAGCCATTAATGATGTAACCCACATCATCAAACACTCTCATCTACTTATCTATGCAGATGACATGAAAATATACAGAACAATAGATGCTAAAGACAATTCAGATCTGCTCCAGTCTGATTTGAAATCCTTTGAAATTTGGTGTTCTAAAAACAATATGTTTCTAAATCCAGATAAATGCCAAACTATGACCTTTTCGCGAAAAAGGAATAATTTAATTTTTGATTATACGATAAAAGATACGGCTTTAAATCGTGTAGATTCTGTCAAAGATCTTGGTATATGCATGGGTTCTAAGCTATCGTTTAACGTTCTTATTGATTACATTTGTAAAAAAGCATCTTCTATGCTCGGGTTTATGAAACGCTGGGCCAAAGAATTTAATAGTATGATCACAACTACAACGCTGTATTATGCAATTGTGCGACTTCACTTAGAGTATGCATGTCAAATTTGGTCCCCAAGTTACAATGTACATGTTGAACGTATGGAAAGAATCCAAAAACGTTTTGTTCGGTTTGCTCTAAGGGGCTTAAGTGCAACTGATACTTTAAACCTTCCTCCTTATGAGGATCGTTTAAAACTTTTAAAAATGCAATCTTTGAATGAGAGAAGGAAGTCTGCAGATATCGTCTATTTACACCAACTCATAACTGGTGTATTCGATTCACCAGAATTTCTAACTCTTATAAATTTTAACACTAACCGTAGAAGCAGTAGAAATGCTAACAATTTAATTTACTTACCTTTTAGTAGAACAAATTATATGGCTACTGCTCCTTTACATCGCATGAGTACCTTTGTTAACAACTGTAGCTTTTTTGATGTTAACTTATCGAAAGGTCAACTCAAAAGTAGATTGAAAACTAATGTATGATTAGATCTATGTAAACGCATGGTTAATTGTTATGTCTTGTGTTGTCCCTGAGCCCAACCCATATTATGGTGGGTAAATTTTTCTCACTTTGGATTGTTTTGGACCGCTCTTATCAATATCATTAGGGCTATTCACGGTTTGAGCGTACTTTTAACAAATCGTATTTATAGCATTTGTTATTGTTCGAACTGTGAGCACCTCGCCATGTGACTGTCGTATAAAAAGACTGTGCAACTCTATGATGTATGTGATTATGCGGCTGTAGACAGAGCATAAAAATACGAGGTACAAAAAACACGTCCAAGGGCTGCTTTTATTTACGCGTGCCTGCGTATTTGCATTTGTATGCAAAACAACAGCAAAGCAAAATGCGCTTTCGTAAATTGGCGTACAAATAGCAGATCGAACAAATGGCAGACCAGCGTATTCGAACTGTGAATGGCCTTATTGAGATGTTTTGATGTTATTTGGGCTGGTTCTTAAGATGATCCAATGCGGAGAAAGTGCGAAAAAGCTGTAGTAGCTGAACTCTATTGTTATTGCATGTAAAATCTTTTCGATGAAATGGTGATATATATGCAAAAACTAAAGTAATATTGATAAAGAACAGAGTGACAACGCTTAAAATGTAGTGAGAAGAAATGATGCCATCACCACAAAGCACATTTAACAGGAGTGGGGTGGGGCGGCAAAAATATAGACGTTCTAATATAAGGAAGATATTTTAGGCTAGAGAATTTTTAATATAGCTGCAAGAATTTTTGCAAACGTTAGTTCAAAAATTTCGGAGGGGGCGTGACAAAAACTAAGTATGTAGCATTTTAAGTTGGGATGCACTTAACATGTATAAGAAAATGCATTTTATTACTTAGATAGTCAATTGTATGAAAAAATGATTTTAAGCCATAACTTTTGATTGGAAAGAGGTATTGGGGTTATTTTTTCACATAAATAATTTTTGAGACTCAACTTTTTTGTAAAAAATAAAAAACAACATTTTAGAAAAAATAAATTTCGCTATAAAAATTAAAGGTATCAAAAATCAACGCACTCGTCATGTTTATTCAATCAAAATTGGAAAAAAAACAAAATTACAATTTGTTTTGGTGTTCATGGCAATCGGTTTTGGTGCAAAATCGGTGCTGCACTGAACATCACACAGCTAATTTGTGAAATGTCTAAATTAATTTTTTTGTTTTATATGATTTACAATATTTTTAGTTTTACGAATTTGCAAAATGCCGGCTTGTTGTTTTGATGACAAAAACAGTAAAATAATTTTTGCGCTTAGCTGGAAGAATTTTTGCAAATAAATGCTTTGTCATATGAAAGGTAGCTAGATGTGCAATTTTTAATTGATTTAATTTTTACAACAAAAACAATTTTTGAGTCATTTTTTGAGTAAAAAGTCAATATTTTGGACCTTTTTTGACATAATTACAAAACATAGTTACACTGACGCAACGGTACAGTTCAACCTATTTTTGTGAAGTGATTTTATTGAACTTTTGAACAAAAAAGATGTGAATGAAATATATTAATGGAAAGCAGAGATTTTTGCATCGAAAGACCAAACTTTGATTTTCATATCGTTTTTTTCTCATTCTTAGGTAACGATGTTTTATGAAAAAGTCATTGTACTGAAAATTTCTACAATTTTGAAGATATGTCAGTGCTTTTGATGTCAAAATAACAAAAAAATTTTAAAATTAAATACTCAAAAATCTCCGATGGCAAAACGTTTTATAATAACAAAATTACCGTTAGTTGAAAAATTTCAGAGGGGGCGTGGCAAAAACTGAGTATGTAACATTTTAAGTTGGGATGCACTTAATATTTATACTTAGTTTGAGCAAAATACTTTGAGCCGTTTAGATTTGTATAAAGGCCAAACAAACAAACAAACAAACAGAAAATGAGTTTTATTACTATAGATTTCATTGCTTCAAGAACAATAAACTTATGGCTTACATAAAGAAAGTTCTTCTCAGAATTCTAAAGAAAGCTGATGCTTGAACATTCATGATCAATCTTGTCGAGTACACGTACGAAGATTCTTACGTGCGGAAGAATTGTCAAGTTCAAGCATTATTCAAGAGAAATAGATATACAGTGGCTCACAACGAAATTCGGGCAGGCATTTCTTAGCACTTTCGCATTGGTTTCAGAAATGAAAATGTAAGAAGAAACTTGGAGTAAATATTTTTTTCAAAACGTTCTTTATTGGTGAGCAAAATTAAACAGATACATAGTTAAAAAATTGGAACATAACGGTAAAACAAAATTAAACCAAACCAAAGCTTTAAAAACGAGCTCACATTGAAAGTCGGGCAGATAAGGAATTCAATGCTAAATCTAAGAATTTAATATTTTCTTACCAATCCTTTTTCTTATATGACTGCCTGTAGCCTTTTTGAAATGGGTACAACCAAATTTTTAAAAACTTCAGCTTCAATCTGATTCCACTCTTCACTAAGGATACTTTTTTTTAGGATTGGATCTTTAGTTGCCCATCTCTGATACTGCACTCATGGTTCAAGTTCATCTCATAGTTGTTCTATAACATTTTAATCTGGGCCTTGTGAGGTTGTTTTTATGACATTTGGACAGATATTAAGTACACAAATCTTTACCAAGAGCGTCGTATGTTTCAGGTCATTGTCTTGGTAAGACTAAAAATTGTTTGCGATTCCTTATTTATCCGCTCTTTATTTTACTTGCGCCATGAGAATGTCAAGGAACATATTTTTGTCCATTATACCTTCAATAAAATGAATCCTTCCAACATTAGACGCAGCCCCAAACCATGACTGATCCTCTACCATGCTTAATTGTATGTTTAGAATTTGTATTGCAAAATTCTTCATTCGGTTTTCGCTTTCCATCTGAACCATATAAATTAAATAAACTCTCATCGGTAAACAAAACCTGTACTAGAAGTTTAGTGTTTAAAAGTGCTAAAGATCCTAATGTATTCTGTTTTATTATCGTTGCTCCAGAATAGAAAGTCTTTGGTCATTTTCTCATGCACAAAATTGGGGCGTTCTATTACATTTTTCTTTCTAATACAGTGCTTTTTTCGTGCTACTCCTCAATTTAAACATTTTTTTCTCAAAACTCTTCAAATTGTTTCTGAGTGTACACTCTTTTTCAAATTGAGTTTTAACATGACCTCTAGCTTTAGTGCAAATAAAAATGGGTCTTTTAGTATTTCTCTTAAAAAATACCTTTCATCTTTGGAGCTAAGTTTATTTTTAGCTACTGTATGTTCTTTATTGCATATTCTCTTATCTTGTATATAATGCTTGATTTAATCGTGCACTGTTGATTTACTTTTTAAGGCGATTTGTGAGATTTGTCGCTCGGATTTTCCTTTCTATCACGATCTGCCTTTCTGCCAGTGTTGATTATTTCACTTTTCGAGAAATGTTTATTTTTTTAAGTTTTGCGTTTGAGTGAAGTTATTCCAACAGTAGTAAAAAGTTGTAAGCAGGAATAACGGTTTAAGGACCACAATTTGCAATTTTTCTTAACTTGCCCGACTTTCAATGTGAGCTTGTTTTTATAGGTTTGTTTCGATTTAAATTTGTTTCACCGTTCTATGTTCTAATTTTTTAATTATATTTCTGTTTAATATTGTTCACCAAAAAGTAACGTTTTGAAAAAAATATATATTGTGATATGTGATTGTTCGTTCGCCCTAATTTACTGTTTACATCGGGCAAACAGTGTTCGCGAGAAATTTATAGCGAACATTTTTCATTCGGGCTTAGTGTTTAAACCTAGCGAACGACGAGGTTTCTTTCATTCGTTCAGGCATCTAAACCCCTAAATATTTCAATTTAGTTGGAACCGTTTTTTTTTTTGCAAAAAGCTTAAATTTTTTTTTGTATGAGTCAAATTGGCTCACTTCAGTAAAAATAGGTATATAATCAACAATCATTCTCAAATCTAACCATTTCATTAGAAACCTATGGGTCAAAAACTAAAATTTTTGCTAAAAATTTTTGAAATTTTTAAATTTTAAATAATTGAGCTTAGATAAATTTTTGGACGCACCATGGCAAGTGAAATTCAGTTGGAAAGACTTAAAATATTCTTACATACATATATGTATGCGGGTGATTCGGCTAAACATTTCGCTATGCAATTTATCAATTAAGTCATATTTCGTACCTAGTTCTGAACACACAGCTCTGAAAATGTCCTTGAACAAGTAGAAATAGCATTATTGATCGATGGCATGAAAACATAAAACTTGTTAAGTAGTCAATCACTAAAGATTTCCTGATAAATAAAGAAAATATTCAAAATAATTCTTGAAAATAAATCTTGTAAAATTAAATGTTACAAGATAAATTGTTATTTTGTATTTTATTTAATTATCACGAGTATAAAAATTTTTAAATCTGAAATACACCTATTCTCAGTTATTATTTCTCACCTTTATGTTTTACAAAGCTTTACTCTACTTTGGTTTTTTGTCATTTTATTTCTTTTTATTTTTTTTATTTCTCATGTCGCGGAAACTGTGGTTTTCATCAAGAGTATCTTTATCAATATCAATATCGATCTGTTTCATTTTGTACTAAGAAGTATTTAAACTTCAACTTAAATCGATAATAAACGCAATTAGTGTGCGGTAAGCAAATGCTTTAAAACAGTTTAGATTGAACTTAATGCCATTTATAACCACATAAATTAAACAGCTAACATTACACCGCTACTCCCACTTTTGAATGAAGAACTATCATCGAACACACCAAACATACATACATGCATACTAGGCCAGTTTGAATAAAGCTTTTCGGCTCATATTTATTTTTGTTTAGTGTGATATTAACCAAGCAAAAAAGACGAGTTTATTATTTAAAATCTATAAATATTTCATGTGGCCCACAACAATTCCAAATCGGGCAACCCCAAGATTTCGTGACTCATATACACCGAGTCTATCCATCTGTCTGTCTGTCTGTCGGCTGTGAACAATTCAGTTCAGTTCATTCGCAATTCAAAACAGCAAAAAAAACAATATATTGACTAACGCTGCTGTCCAATATTACTTCAGTTGAATTCAATAACCATTCAGACAAATTTAAGATTCAACGCACTCGTCATGTTTATTCAATCAAATTTGGAAAAAAAAAACACAAAATTACAATTTGTTTTGGTGTTTATGGCAAACGGTTTTGGTGCAAAATCGGTGCTGCACTGAACATCACACAGCTAATTTGTGAAATGTCTAAATTAAGTTTTTTGTTTTTTATGATTTACAATATTTTTAGTTTTACGAATTTGCAAAATGCCGGCTTAACAGCGGGGTTTTTTGGTTATTAAGTTTTTATATTTGACACTACATTTTCATATATATATGGAACACTAAACGTTTTAATAATGTTTGACAAATTTTAACCTTTTCCAAAATTACAGATTTCTGTCAACGGATTTTTTTCGTAAAAATACCCAAACTCGGAATTTACAAAATGTTACAGTTCTAGTAAAAAATTGCATAACGACCAAGTAATTTAACGTAATCACATAATTTTTTGTATTTGTAGGTTAAGTGTTAAGTTATTAAGAGTTGTTTAAGAAAACATTTCGACATTTCTTTGCAGTTTTTTAAAATTTAAATTTTTGCGATTTTTTTATTGCAACAAAAATGGAAATTCTATTTTTTTCGAAGAGTAAAATTTCACAAGTCTGAAACATTTTATCCGATTTTTATGTTTTTATATTTTATATTTTAAAGAAGAATTAAATAAAAAACCAAGTGCATACAATTTTTATTCATAAAATAAGGTTTTATGCATTTGTAAAAAGTCAAAGAATTTTTTACTGTTTTTCCATTTAAAACAAAATGATCATCAATTCGCGGTCACTCGGCGTACTCTTATTGAACCCCTTTTAATACATATTGGTTTTTATCCTAAACGTCACGTTTTTTTGATAGTCATATATTTGATATTTGAAAAATTCTTGAAAAGGCCATTCTAATAGACACCAACCCTCATCAGACACCCTTCTTAGGGTATGGAGACCCCCGGGTTTCAATGAGTATGAAAAACCCTAGAAAGGAGGCAGATAGCGGGTGAGTGTCTTCGACAGAAATGTGGAGAGTGAAAAAAGAATGGGACAATATTATACATTTGAGCCCTTGTATGGATAAAAATTATAGGACATTTCAATTAAGGCATGAACGATTTTTGACACTATCATTTTTTGTATTGGCACCCACAGAAGAGTGGTATATGGGTGTGAGATGGGCGTGTTTTGAAGAAATGTTGGTAGTCACAAAAATAATAGAAGAATTTCATACATCTAATCCCTATAGGTTTTATTCGGAAGTGGCATAAACTATTTTCGAGACTTTTTCATTTGTTGTGTTTTTTGTAACGAGACCTTTGGAAGGGTGGCAGATAGGGAGTAGGTGTGTTTCGAAGAAATATTGGGAGGGTAAAATAAAATAGTACCTGGTGGTGCAGGGTGGTGTTGGGATTGCTAGAAGCGACTGGACATTTGACGAATGCTCGCACCTTATGACCACTTTAACCTGCGATCAACGAGTCTTGTTGACAATCGTGTTTCTCGACTTACGGTTACACTTGCAGTTACACGAGATGACAGCTTGCACATGAACGTTATGTGCATACATGAAATGGACACAAGACGTAAAAAAGGCGAATAGAGCATAAATGTCTTGACTCAAAAATATTTGTGTGTAAACATTACTAGTACACGGAGAAAACTGTTTGCTAAATTTTTATTCTGTTTAATCAAAACTTGAGCTTGATTCTCAGCCACTTCAGAATTATGCTAGATTTCAGCAAAAACTAATCAAAATTTGCTATTCCAGCTTATAATAACTTAGCAAATTTTTGTAAGCGCTTCGATGTAAACAGTCACTAACGAATCGCTGAGAAGAGTCTTAAGCGATTCGTCTGGGAGACTCGCGAACGAATCGCCGAGAGGGGTTTTAAGCAATTCGCTGGGAAGAGTCTCAAACGAATCGCCAAGAGAAGTCCTTAGCGATTCGCGGGAAGAGTCGCACACGAATCGGAAAAAGGAGTCGTCCTGTATGTTCATGTAAAACGAAACGAAGGCTGAGAGCGGTGCGAGACACGGTACACAATACATTTTTCTATATCAAAAAATATTGTTTCTCGTTTCTTTCACGACGTTCAGCCTTCGTTTCCTTCGTGGTTTTTTGCGAAGCGTCTTTGTTGAACGTTACAAGTTATTTTATAGTGGGCATTTTTTGTGAAATCGGTCAACAAAAAAATCGACCACCGAAAACCGTGGTAATATGAATATTTTCAGTTTCCATATAGCAATTTAATACAAAAAAAAATTTTGTAAATTTTTCGATAATTATTTTTAGAAGAGACTGAAGAAGAGAAGAGCACTGCAAACGTTTGGAAGACGATTGGAAGTGAAGATAATTTGGCAAAGCACTTGCGATTCGCCTACGGGTTCTTTGGAAGATGGATCGCTTTTCTATCGCCCAAGCGATGAGTGCGCGATTCAAGAAAAATCTTCAAAATCTTCCTTCATTTATTCCGGCGATCGTTGGAACATAGATCGCTTTTCAATCGCCCAAGCGATGAATGCGTGATTTAAGAAAAATCTTCCTTCGCTTGTTTCGGCAATCGTTGGAAGATGGATCGCTTTTCGATCGCCCAAGCGATGGATGCGCGATTCAATAAAAATCTTCAAAAATCTTCCTTCGCTCATTCCGGCAATCGTTGGAAGATGACTATTTTAAAAATTTTTAAAATTAATTGTTGGAATATGAAGCAGGCTATATTCTGTATACCCTCTTGTCTTCTAAAAATAATCATAGAAAAATTTAAAAAAATTATTATTAGTATTGAATTGCTATATGGAAACTGAAAATACTCACATCAGCACGATTTTCGGTGGTGGATTTTTTTGTTGACCGATTTCACAAAGAATTGCCACTATAAAACAACTTGCAACGTTCAACAAAGACGCTTCGGAAAAATCCCTGAGGAACCCTATAAGCGATTCGTTTGCCACTCTTGTCGGCTAATCACTTTACTGCATGTTTATGTCAAACGAAACGAAGGCTGAACTTCGTGAAAGAAACGAGAAACAATATTTTTTGATATGGAAAATGTGTTGTGTACCGTGTCTCGCACCACTCTCAGCTTTCGTTACGTTTAACATGAACACGCAGGACAACTCCTTTTTCTCATTCGTGTGCGACTCTTCCCGCAAATCGCTAAGGATTTCTCTTGGCGATTCGTTTGAAACTCTTCCCAGCGAATCTCCCCGACGAATCGCTTAAGACTCCTCTCGGCGATTCGTTAGTGACTCTTCCCAGTGATTCGCTTACGCACCTTTCGTTTACAGTCGGCGATACCCGGATGACTCCCAAATGAGCTCGCCGGCAATTGTTTCATCTTCCAAGCGATTCCCTGATGGCTCTGAGGCGATTGAAAATATTTGCAGGGAATACTTTGTATATTGTACGAATATTGGTAGAATGTACAAATATTTTGTTTACGAATATCATTCGTAGAAATTTTACTAATAAATGTTTAAAAAAAGTTTAGCCATTCTTATTATAAATTATTAATTACAAAGTTTTTCACGAAACCATTGTCAAATCGCGAAAATCGTAGTCTCCCCCAACAAAATATAAAATAACTACTTTATAAAAAAAAAAATACACAACAAAACACTCAAACAAAAAATTTTTATAGAAGACCACAAAACCCTGGTTGTCCTGAGAGAGAATATATTTCTGTTTACATAGTTACGGGTGTTGTCAAACGAATGGACAACCTATAGTTATTAAATCATGGAGGTCATCTCTTTGACTTTTCAATAACGTCCATTTTTTTCAATATGGACATCTTTCCTATTTGTTATTATTTTATTTTAATAAAATTCAAGAATTAATCAAACTTAAGTTTGCTAGTGGCCAAACTAATGATCCGACAGACAGGATGGTATGCAAATGTCTAAGTGCTTTTTGACATATCTGTGAACCCTGCCGTGACGATAATCTCGTGTTAGTTAAATGTTTAGTTTTAATCTTGAGGTTCTTCTGTTTTCCAAGCTCTTTTTTTTGCCGCTGTCCTTGGCCTAACGATCGGCTAGACAATTTCTCACTGTTATGCCAAGCAATGTTTGCTTACAGACCAATTGTACATATTTACATTTTGAACTTCTATAGTGCCTATAACCATAGATCATACCTGACTGCTGTTCCAAACAAACAAAAAAAAAAAAATAACAATAATTTTATGTTTTTATTGCATTTACATAATTAACTCAAGTGCCGACAGTCTGAAGGTGATCGTGAAATCCGCACTTTTGTGTTGTTGTCTTCTCCATTCATTACGCTCTTAATAAATGTCAATAAAATAGAGACAGCACAAAACATTTAATTGTGCGCTTAGTTACTCAACACATGTTGACAGGTGTTGAGCTGCTATTCAATATCTATCAATATTCGTGATACAACATGAAGTTGCCAGATTTATTAAAAAAAAGAAAAAAAAAACATTAGTCAAAATTGCTGCTAAATTTAAAATTAAAAAGTTTAAAATAACATTAAATTTAAATTGATGCTTTGTTGGGGGGCGTTCATCTAAAAGCACGTCGGCTGATCGCAAAATTCAACTTAATCATGGAGCTACTTAATCCAGGTTAGGATGAGTATGGAGTAGGGCTTTTAATCCCGAATGGTTTTGGCAAATCCCGGGATTTTTCGGGATTACGAAATTCAAAAAGTTTAAAATAATGGCATTTAGCTGTACTGAAAGCAGGGACCGTTTATAACTCTTTCTCTTAATTTCTGCGTTCTGGCAAAAAGAATTGGATATTATTTTTTTTTCTTTGATTTATGAAATGAAAGTTCGTATTTTTAAAATAGAAATCCAATATCGAAATCTTTGTCGTGTCTTTTGGCATATTCCGGCCGTTTAACCTTTAATGCTCGGCTCAATTGCATCAATTGTTGTTGGTAGCGTTCCCCAGTGATGGTTTCGTTAGGTTTTAGCAGCTCATAGTACACGACACCCTTCTGATCCCACCAAATACACAGCATAAGCTTGGCGCCATGAATATTCGGCTTGGCCCTCGATGTTGATGCATGGCCGGGTGGTCCCCACGATTTTTTTCCCTTAGGATTATCGTAATGGATCCACTTTTCATCGCCAGTGACAATACGATGCAAAAAAACTCTTCCTTTTATGCCGTTGAAGCAGTTGTTCGCACATGCAAAATCGCCGTTCAACGTCTCTCGGCTTCAACTGGTACGGCACCCAATTTCCTTGCTTTTGAATCATTCCCATGGCCTTCAAGCGTTTGCCGACCGTTGATAAGTCGACTCCCAATGATTCTGACAATTCTTGAAGGGTTTGACACGGGTCTTCATCGAGCAAAGCCTCCAATTCCTCATCTTCAAACTTTTTCGGCTGGCCCGGACGCTCTTTGTCTTCCGTATCAAAATCACCACTTTTAAACCGACGGAACCAGTACTCACAAGTAGAAATCGATGGAGCATAGTCCCCGTAAGCCTCAGTAAGCGTGCGTTGTGCTTCAACCGCTTTTTTCTTCAAATGGAAGCACAAAAGTAAACCTTCCCGCAAATTGCGTTTTGTTGGAACGAAAGTCGACATGTTCACAGAGAAAAAAAATATATGTTGTTTACACTTCAGTGGAATGACATATACTGAAAAATGAAGCTTAGACAATGTGCTTTGAAATGAATATAGTCACAGGTGTGCCCGATGCGATCTATTGATAGTTACGCCATCTCTTAGAAAACCTTTAAAACTAATTCCAACCCCCAATACATAATTAAAGTATTTAAAAATTTTGACAGTAAAGGTTATGATTTTTTAAATAAAAAAAAATCATCATACCATAATCGTTATTTTCTAATTTAATTTTTTATCGATCTGGTTAATTCAGGTGATTTATATTTTTTCGATCATAGGTTAGGTTAGAATTTTACTTTATCTTCCAATTATTGTTGAATTTTTTCTTTATATTTTTATTTGTATATTACAACTGTTTTGTAACCATTGTCTGGATTAGTAATTATGATTTTGTCTTGGTGTTGTCTTATAAACTTTTGAGTGTTTTTGAATATTTTAAATTAGTTAGTGGTTAGTAAAAAATATGATGTGAATTAAAGATTATTTTTATAGAAAAAAACTTTAGTATAGTAATAAAACTATTGTTACTTTCAAAATTCTATGAAAGTTAGTAAATAGAGTTTTTTAAGATCACAACCAAAACAAACTAAAAAATAGACTTCCAAGGTGTATAGAGAGATAAAAAAGAACAGGGTGATTTCGATAATGAAAAACCACATTGTAGTTACATTTATAGTTGCTGAAAATTTTTATATTTTCTTGTAGGGCTTAGAATCCCCCAGATTTTGGGACTAGAAATTCATTCTGGGTCCCGAATCCCAAAATCCCGAGATTGAAAGCCCTAGTATGGGCTATCAATCAACCGGACACATTTGACCCGGCGTTATTGAGTTTTGGGCATTTGGATAGGAAGATTGAGATTGCATTGCCTATTGAGCAAACGCAGTATGACAATCCTTAAGATTCATGTTGCTGTTAAAGGCAAATGGCGAAATTGATTATGGGCAATAATGAAGCTATCGTATTATTTCGGTAAAGCTAATTTGTCTAAAGTTTGAATTGAGTCTGAATTATTTACTCTCTTACTGCTGGCAGCTCGCGTAACTCAGTCAATTTTAACGAATCTTTATGTTTTTTTTTTAAAATCCTGTAATTAAATTGTTAATGGAATGGACCATAATCTTATCGACACATTCCATATTAGATTTTTTTATCAACAAAAGAGTAACGAAAATTTTCAGTAAAAAATTACAAAAATAGTTCAAACGCCGCCATTTTTTCCTATTTTTTTCAAAAGTGGTCTTTTCCAGAATCACACTCATACCAAATCGAATTTTTTTTTATTTTTTGTACGGATTTTGTGTCGCGGTGCGGACAAACGTCAAAAAATATTTTAAATTGCAAATTTAAAAAACTAATGCTTAGTTTTCACTATGTCATTTTTATGACGACACAAAATATTATCACCTTAAATATCACCTTAAAAAACTCTAGAACATTTTCTGCATAGCTCCATTTAACAATTTATTTGTTTTTAATTTTCCAAGATTGCCAAATGTAGAAAAAATGTCAACATGTTGTCATTTTCAATTTGATTGACAACAACTGACCACTGAAAATGACGTAGTGAAAACCAAGTATACAAAATCAAAGCTAAGAATCCAATTATTTCGAATATAAAAGGACTTAGCAATATGGCTGGGTTACTAAATGCATTTATGCAATTCATCAGTGTTTTTCATTTTGAATTGGTGCTAATTACGAAAACTACGCAACTCTGTTGATATTTTTAAAAATAGTATAGTTGCGCAGTTTTGGTTAATAAGCTTCAGACCAATTCAAAAGAAAACACACTGATGCATCAAAGAAAATTATGAAAAAAGCGTTCCATAATCTAAAACAAGCTAAAAAGTGGAAATTTTAAAAAAGTTTCGAGCACAAAGTAAATCCACAATTACTACAGACAGCATTTCTTAAGAAAATCGCCAAAGTATGAATTTTTTTCTTCTTTTATAGCGAAAAAAAAATCAGGAAAATAAAAAAAATTATGAAAAAAGCTTTCCATAATCTAAAACAAGCAAGAAAGCGAACATTTTTATAAAGTTTAGAGCACAAATTACGTAAGTACAAGCCAATTTCTTGACCATTTTTGGAAATAAATTTGTTTTGTTAAGATGTATGAAAAGCTTATTCTTTGCTTATTATCTCTTTTCTGAACAAAAGTTGTAATTGATTCCTTGAATTTTATATATGGATTTTTTCAAACATCTACATATCTCAAAATAAATAAAAATGAAGTTACGCCACAAAACGTCTTGAGAGTAACTTGCAGTACCTAAATTGGCTTTTGCCTTTATTCTTGGTAAAACCATATCTTTAGGTTAACATTCAACTCCGATTCACTGTCTCTTGACTACACATCAGAGTAGTTTAACTTCCTTCTTTTATCAATAAAACACTTACACTTTAAATAGATTACATTTAAAAAATCATGTAAAATTTTAAAGAATAGATATCACAATTAGTTATCAAAAAACTTTTGAATTTATAATGCTTGGTTTTCACTATGTAATTTTCAGTGGTCAGTTGTTGTCAAACAAATTGAAAATGACAACATGTTGACATTTTTTCTACATTTGGCAATCTTGAAATATTAAAAACAAATAAATTATTAAATGGAGCTATGCAGAAAAATGTTCTAGAGTTTTATTAAGGTGATATTTCAGATGATAAAATTGTGTGTCGTCATAAAAATGACTTAGTGAAAACCAAGCATAAGATGTGTAAGAAATGTGTAAGCATAAAGACATAAAAAAAGCTTAAAGTATTTAATTATAGGTCAGAAAAGTAAATTCAGCTATCAACAGCGGCATTGAAATAAAATAAGCCTTTTCAGCGAATGTGTCCCAGTAGTCACAATACTTCCAGTAGGTTAGGTTAGGCTCAGGCTAGGAAAACAACATTTATATATTTTTGCGTTGCTACTGGGGCTTGCAACTTCCATATGTTTAAAGCAGAAATACACAAAAACTTAAATACCTTTAAAGTTAGAATAAACACAATATAATTTTTTTGGAAATTTTTTCACAGATTAATAAAGCATATAGCTATTTAGCTATAGCTTTGTACCAAATTTAAGATAATTAATGGAAAACAAAAATTTATCTATAAAGTTTTCTATATGACCTTGTTATTTATTATGTTGATTTTCTATCATTTAAATACAAATTCTAGATGTTTGATAGCTTAAATCATTCTCGATTTTAAAAACAAATTCTAGTTGTTTGATAGTTTAAAATCGTTTATTGAGCTTTAGTTCAGGTTACAACAATTAATTGCTCTAACGAATTTTTCCAAAGAAACAACAACAACAACAACAACAATATTTTTCAATACAAAAAGGAAACATCACTAGCTGATTTTAATGCAATTTCGGCCCTGCTACAGGCTTCATCAGAAATCTTTGTGGCACGCCGTACAAGCGCATTAGCGCGCTACACCACAGAGGCGTTGAAATTTCAGTGTCAATCTCTAAGTTTTTCTTTCATCTCCGTGTATCAGTACCGAAATTGCAATAAATTCAGCTAGTGAGGTCTTAGGGCGCGTTTATAGTGCCAGCTGGTTACTGGGCCGTACCGAGCTGGAAACGCGTCCTGCTAAAAGCAGCTGGAAGTGCGTATTGTGCGCACTTGTCGCTGGTGACTTGTTTCACTTGGTTTTTCTCTATTTTGGGCTTGTTTGTATATTATTTTTTTTTTGTTTATTTTTGCAACCGAAGCATCAAAAAAGCCACATGATTTCGTTCATTTATTTTGCTTTCCTCATACCAGCGTACAACAAGAGCAGAGACGAAAATGCGAAAAACGCTACTGAAACGCACTTCCTGCAACTGCAAGTAGTTTCAAGTCACTTGAGGTACCAGCTTGTTTCGACTTTTTTCGTAAGTGTTTTCTGCTGGTTTTTGTTGCCTTCTTGTTTTATTTCAATTTTTTTCTAGACAAAAAAGAAGATCGTAGAAAGAACACACGTTAAAAAAACGTACATCAACTGCTGGCTCAAGATTTTTTGATGCTATGACTCAGCTAAAACGCACTTCAAACCGCATGAAGCCACTTGATCATCCAACTGATTTAACCTTTTTTTAACTTTTTTCTTTAGGTTTGTTATTGTATTATTTTTGATTTTGCAACAAAGCAATACAAAGTTGTTATCTTGTTGCTGCTATTTTTGTTTGTTTACTTTTGTTCACAAAATCAAATGGAAAGGAAGAGCGCACATAAGAAAATTTGATAATCTTCGATTCTCTGTTTTAGATGAAACGCACTTGCAGCCGCTAATCGACGAATTGCTTCACCGGCTGGTTTAGCTTTTTTCACTATTTCTCTTTTTGTTTTCTGTGTGCAACAGTTCAAGGCTCATTTATAAGGTTGTGGCACTCGAGAGAATTGCACTCTTTTTCCGCCTTTGTTCGAAATGTCACTGTGCTTTTCTTTGTTCTATGCATTCATTTTCTCGATATCTTTTCATCTATTCTGACAGTTCGACCGAGCTCGCTCTCAAGTGCCACAACCTTATAAATGAGCCTTGCAACAGTTGATAGAAATTTATCTTCGTTGCTTCTTTATAATGCTGTTTCTGTGCGTATTTTTAACGGCCAAAAAAATACAGCATAACAACTGAGCGCAATTTCGTGTTCTTGTGTGCTTATTACTTTTCTTGTTGGTCTTCTTTGTTGCTATCGTGTGTTCTTTGTTTCCTTGAAGGAATGAATTCAAGGAAATACAGAATCAATCGCGACGCTGACAGTCAAGTGTGCTCACTGTTGCAAATTGTTTTCCTTGTTTCTTTTTCCATATTATATTATTTAACAAAAGTAATAAGCAAGCAACGTGTAAAATGAATCAAAACGCACGCAAACCGTGCGAGCGAGCGAGAAAGCAACAATTGGGAAGATGGAAATCAGCGCACAAGTCACTTGAAGTTACCAGCTCGGCTGGTACTATACGCACTTTGAGCTTGTTTCATATGATGGTATGTGCATAGGGATGCAACATCGTTCTTAAAAACATCGATGTTTTCAAACGATGTTCGATGTTCACTTAACAATTATCGTTTAAAAACATCGGTTATAAGACCGACATATCGATGTTTTTTCGATGTTTTCATTTTTTTTATTAGGCCTATGATTGAGGTGCAAAATATAAGTACTATTTTTATAGATTAGATATTTTATGAAAGAATATAAAAAGAAAGAATAAAGAAAGAATCATTTCTTACAAAGTATTAACGTAGAAAAATTTCCAAAAACAAAATTTTAATAATTAATACAGTAAAAAAATTGTTTATGTAACATGTTAAAACATAACATTAAAACGAACTAATAAGTATAAAATAATTTCTCCTAAGGTGGGGCTTTTAGTTCTCCTAAAAACGTGGGGCGCATGCTATAGAGAATAGTAAGAATCGTTATTAACAATTGTAGTACGTCTGTGAACAACTGATTTCTTAACCCAGTTCCCTTGACTCTCAGGATAGAGACCTTGCATTGATGGTAGATTCAAGTTTGCCAAGGTTAGTGATACAATATTCTCCGTAGCATGCGTCTCACTTTTCAGGAGAACTAAAAGCCCCACTCTAGGAGAAATTATTTTACACTTTTTAGTATTTTTTACTTTTTTAGCAGGTGTTTTATACCTATAGACCACCTACTAAAATAAAATCATATCAAAAAGAAAACAAGTTCAAGGCGTCTTATCGACCAAGCGTCCAGAAACTAATAGCCTAATGCTCGATCTAATGATCAATTACCTCGAAATGAAAGAAATTCAAAATTCACACCAACAACAAAAAATACTGGCCCAAAATATAGTTATTCAAAACACACTGTACTGGACAGTAAACCAGTTTTTTTTTTTTACATGAACTGTGCTTGATTGTATTATTGTGGTAAGGGGTCGTCCATAAACTACGTTACCAATTTAGGGGGGGGGGGGAGGGGTTTTGAAATGCACTACGATAAGTAACGGTAGGGGGGGAGGTGTTTAGATATTGTAACGTTACCAAAAATTAAAAAAAATCGACGAAAATCCTCTAATTAATAACACAATCATTTCAAAAATTTTTAACCTTACATGATTATGTTTGATCGTCTAAATTGATGGTTAACTTTTGTTTCAACGATTTCTTCCATCGCCTTTTCCCTCGACACAGGAACCTTTTGGTATTCCTTCACCATCTCAGCACACGTCTGAAAAATTTTAGGCCCTTATTATGAGTTGCTTTCGACGTTCGATCTTCGCTGGTTATCGAACAACGAGTATCGAAAGTTAAATTCTTATTATGAGCAGTGCAACCCTATCGAAATGTTCGTTGCTCATCGAAATTTCAGTCGAATAGGATTTTTCTTTCGATGCGATGCGTGCTGAGCAAAAATTGCTAAAAATTTAAGTATTTTGTGATTAAATTTTCCTTTTATAAGACTAAAAACTAATATTGAACTGTTTTTGTAACTTTTATCCAGATCTAAGCAACAAATCGCAGTTAAAAAAACTGGTCTCATTGATAGAGGCAAACTTTGACTGCAAAGGATATTTGTTCCAAAGTTCAGGCGAAAAAGTAATGGAAGAACTCACGCCAGAATTAAATTGCATAGGACCACCAGTTAGAACAATAGCAAAGTGGCTTAAGATTAGCTAAAAAAAGCATTGCTCAACAGTTTTCTACTTCTAGCCAGTTCCGTCAAGCTTTCATAATCTTCTGACGAAGCGTCGAATCTTATGGAAATTATTTTCGTCATAGTCATAACTTTTTTGTCTTATTTTTTGCAATCAACTTTCAAACCAATCGTATTTAGTTGAAATAATACAATGATCACCTGATAGAAATATACTACCGTGAACAAACAATATGAACGAAATTCACAATAGCGCTGCTCTTTGTCGAAAGCACGTTATAATACCAAATGCAAATTCGTTCGATCAGGCCATTCGACTACAGTCGAAGATCGAACGCAGCTCATAATAAGGGCCTGAGTCTTTGCTTTTGCGACAGGCTTTGACGTTAAGGCCTGAATGTTCTTGATCAAAGGAGATACCGTATGACATGTACTGTCCTTCTCAGAAAGAAGAAATTGGTTCAAGGTCGTGTCCTACCTGCGGCTTGTATATCGTTTTTAAAACTTCTATGAATTGCCATAAGTTTGTATTATATCGTTTACAATAAATCGGAATAAAAAATACTATTTAAATAAATCAATTTTCAGAAATCATTTACACAAAAACAAAGAACTTGGTGCAGCTCGGGTGCAGCTTTTAAGGGTACTCTGTCAAAGACCAGGTGAACTTCTTTGCGTTAGAAATGAGGATTCACCTGAATGGGTCGACATAGAATCCGATGAAAAATTCTATTTTGAAGAATCCTCAACAAAGCTACCAGCTTCTTCTATCCCAGTGATTGAGAGCATCGAATCTTGGATCGCAGATGGAATAGCTTTTACAGATGATATTAATTATTGGTTTTTCCCAATTGTTCCTTTAATGTATCTAGTCATACTAGTCACTAATACTAGTAAAAATTGTCAGAATTAATTTCATATGTCACGTTTCTTTATGGGGGGAAGGGGTTTTGAAAAGCACTACGAAAAGTAACGCAGGGGAAGGGGGGGTAAAAAAAACCGGAAAATCAGTAACGTAGTTTATGGACGACCCTAACCTAATATATACTCTACAGAGAAAGTAAAATCAGTCGCCCTTAAATGACTGGTTCCGTGGCAGCTCCAATGAACAGCTATCACAGAACAGGTCTGATATAAATCGTCACAGAAAATGTTTTTTGTGCCTGTTATGAGACAGATGTTATTTTCTGTTTTTCGAGGCCGGTTACTTATATTTTCATATATTCGTGTCAAAATTGGGACAGATCCCTCTCCCCTGGGAACCTATCACATGGTAGGTTCTGAAACGGTTCCTTTTTCATCAAAACAGGTCACTCTTATGGACCGGTCACTGGTCAATAGCTGATGCAGCAGGTGGCAATTGACCCCTGTCAATGACAACGCCATGTAAAAGTGACCGGTCGGTTTCATATTTGGTGGCAGAATTGGGACAGGTCCCTATTCCTTGGGGACCTTTCACGTGATAGTTAATATGCTTATGTGTGCATGTCAGCCACTCCGCTACTGAAAAAGCAAGGTCAATTGCCTTTAAATGACTGATCCCGTGACAGCTCAAATAGACAGCTATCACAGGACAGGTCTGATACAATTCGTCACGGAACAGGTTTTTGTACCTGTTAAGGGACAGATTTCATTTTTTGTTTTTCAAAAACGGTAACTAGACAGGTCTAAGGTGATGTAGTAGGTTGCAATTGACCCCTATTATTGACAACGCCATGCAAAAGTGACCAGTCGGTTTCATATGTTGGTGGCAGAGTTGGAACAGGTCCCTAACCCTTGGGGACCTATCACGTGATTGGTTCAGAATCGGTTCCTTTCCCCGTATGGTCGTAACTACCATGATATAATGAACAAGGTAATATCATGATACAATCACCAGGTAAAATCGTGACTGCGCTGCAGAAGAGCCATCGTTCATTGAATCTTTCGTTCGAAATATATTGTGCTAAAAATAAGCGAGCGATATCGATGTTCTTCCTTTTCAGGCCGATGTATCGACGATGTATCGCTCATAAGAACATCGTTGTCAACATCGATTTTTATGAACGATATATCGCCGATGACGATACTATCGATGTATCGTTTGCATCCCTATATGTGCAGCGTTTCCAGCTTTCCTTCTCGGTTCGGTTCGGTTCGGTTCGGTCCACCAACAAGTTGCCACTATAAACGCGCCCTCAGGCAAAAAATTATTTGAAAGTGGAAATTTTTTAAATGATTATTGTTGTAAAACTATTCAAGAATGTGTTAAAAAAACTTATAAAACACTTATAAAACAGATTCTACAGCGCTTCAAACCCGGTGCGCCAGAGTCACTTTAAACGCGTTTTTCTCGAAAAATACTTTTTCAAAACGGGCCGCACTATTGCAAGCAAACTAATGGACCGATTTTAATATTTTCTTTTTCGAAATTATTTATAACGTACTTCTACACATCATTTACCAAAATTAGCGTCTTTGGATATTTGTCTAATTTTTACACGAAACAATAATGTCAAAAATAATGTAAATTTTTGATTTTTATTTACACGCTTCATAATTTTCTTAATTTTTCATATTTCCATTCCATTTTGGTAACTGATGTGTATTCCAGGGTCTAATTTCGAATACATTTTATTTTTTTTTAGACGATCTGGAGCCGAGCTATGATGCGGCCCTATTTTCACCTTTTTTAAGCACACCAACTTCAGCGCCATCTTTATAGTTATACTATCTGATATACCCGGTGTTACTCGAGAGTCATTTATATAAACATTTTAATATACACTTTTCGATTAAATGTTTTTGTAAATTTTGGAATTTTGTAAAAACGTGTTGAATTTAAGTTTGAGACCACTATAAAAATATTAGTTAAAAAATTTACCAAGCTTTTTTAATGAAGAAATAATTTTATCACTGTTTTTTACAATCAAAAACTGTTTTTTAGTTTCAACTGAATTTACTGGTTACTGGTAAGCATGTTACTTGCACTTCGCTAATGAAAATCAAATTTATAAAAATCTTCCTAAAATTTTTTAGTAGTCTTTACAGTTGGAAAATAACAATTGGATTGTCTCTAAATTAAAAATTAATATAAATTGAGTCTGATAGTTGATGCAATTTCATAAATCTTCTGAATTCTTACTTTATACGAAAAATTGTACAGTCGTTTTTTGATGTAAATTAGCGAAAAGGTGTAAGTTAAGAAAGCAGTCGCTTTTTAATTTTTATTATAGTATATACAGCAACCTGTAACAATATTATCGACGTTAACAGTTGATCGACATCAGTCCAGCTGAAAAATCTGCAAGAACAGTGCAAGAAGTGCCATTATGTTATTTGCTGCAAGTTTACGCTGTGTGCGAAAAGAACTAAATTGAGTAACAGTTACTCACTTTTCTAAAATATTGGAATCGTGTCGGTAATGCAGTACTTATTTCTAATTTATAATATTTTCCAGCATAATTTTCAGCATACTTTCGGTTAGTACGCAATTGAACCGAAAAATTTGTTCAATGCAGTCAAGCTTACAACCATGATTGGAGAGTTAAAATGTCAAAATTTCGCTGTCTTTTATACGTCGGTACATTTAATTGGCGTAGAAATTTCACTTTCAGCAATATTGTTCAAATAACACATTAAACAGGAAAAAATTAACTTTTACAGCATTCTTATTCACAGTCATCTTTTCGATGATATAGTGATATATATAGAACATTTAAAGTACCATTGATAAAGAACTGAGTGACAACGGTGAAACAATAGTGACAAAAATTACAAATCACAACAAAACAAATTTAACAGGAGGGGGACGGGGAGGCAAAATAATAAACCAAAATGTTTATAATTCCTCTAGACACACAACTTCATTCTTAGAGATAAATGAGGACGCTCAAATTATATAGAGAATTTTAATACAAAAGTCAGTTTTATTAAAAGTCTGGTATGAAGAAATAGGTTTTAAGCCATAACTTTTGATTGGAAAGAGATATTGGGGTAATTTTTTTCACATAAATTATTTTTGAGACGACTTTTTGTAAAAATATAAAAACAACATTTTGGAAAAAATAAATTTCTCGAAAAAAATCAAAGGGGGTACCCTTGTTGTTTTGATGACAAAAACAGTAAAATAATTTTTGCGCTTAGCTGAAAGAATTTTTGCAAATAAATGCTATGTCATATTAAAGGTAGCCAGATGTGCAATTTTTAATTAATTTCATTTTTACAACAACAATTTTTGAGTCATTTTTTGAGTAAAAAGTCAATATTTTGGACCTTTTTTTGACATAATCATAAAACACATATAAACTGACTTACCGGTACAGTTCAACTTGTTTTTGTGAAGTGATTTTATTAAACTTTTGAACAAAAAAAATTTGAATTAAATATATTAATGGACAGCGGAGATATTTGCATCGAAAGACCAAACTTTGATTTTCATGTCGTTTTTTTCTCATTCTTAGGCAACGATGTTTTATGAAAAAGTCGTTGTACTGAAAATTTCTCCAATTTTGAACATATGTATGTGAATGTTTTTGATGTCAAAATAACAAAAAAAATTTTAAAATTAAATACACTAAAATCACCTATTGTAAAAAGTTTTATAATAACAAAATTTCCGTTAGTTGAAAAATTTCAGAGGGGGCGTGGCAAAAACTAAGTATGTAACATTTTAAGTTGAGATGCACCTAATATGAGCAAAATTCCGTTGAGCTGTTTAGATTTGTATAAAGGCCAAACAAACAAACAGAAAATGAGTTTTATTACTATAGATAAAGATAAAACATTTTTTTTATCTAAACGGATGATGTAAAATTAACATGCAAATGAAATTTTTTGTCTATATAATAAACACACTTTTTAGAAAAATTTTCTAAAATATACCTAAATTTCAAAAGCTTTTACCTAAAACCACCCTTAAGTAGAAATAAAATCTGTTATATCGAAAAATTTCCTATAAACTGAAAAAAAACAAATTTTCGTAATTTTTTTTTAATTAATTTTTATCTTAAAACAATGCTTCCTTAACATAAAAGTTGGAGAACATTTATCTATGCAAATTAAAGAGCTCCAAAGGCATCACAATTTCTTGTGTTTATTTGTAATTTTGCAACTATAATTTGTTATTAATTAAATTTTGACTCACTATCTAATAACGATTTTGTTAAAAGTTGGCCACTCAAACAATACTAGCAACAAGTGAAACAGATTTGAGGTTAGATAAATAGACTCAGTCTCTCACAGACTAGCGCATAGACTTACCAAATATAAAGCGATAATGTATTTGGTTCTGTTTTTAATGCATACAAATCAATTGTAAAGTTTTTTTTTATATCAATAAATGATTGATTGGGAGTGTCTGTATAATTGAGAAAATATCTAAATACTTTTTGGACTAAACTGAATTGAAAAAAAAAAAATAAAACAAAACGTTTATCAGTTCCTGCCTCAATTTTGAAGTTGAGATCATTTAGTGCGGTCAGCAAAATAAAATGTGTTTTCAAGGCACATGTTTTGACTATTTCATGATTTTTTTATGACACATCTAAATAATTGGGGAATGAGTGTCACTGAGATGAAATAATTGACAATAAATGGAGTGTATGTACGTGAACACAAGTATTTCTTTTATGGTAAAAATAACGCACACAACTTGATGATTATCTGAGTTTCCGCTACTTAAAACAAGATCGTTGTCTGTGCTTTTATAAACACACAAATTTTCCGAACCGAAATAAAGCAAAAGTCAAGCAGAACTAAATTGAGTGTGCATAATTAGGTGAAGAATATAATAAAATCTAAAAAAAAGATATTGGAGATGCCGGGGATTGAACCCGGGGCCTCTCACATGCAAAGCGAGCGCTCTACCACTGAGCTACATCCCCTTATCAATACCGTTAATAACAACAGTTCTTGAGACAATGAAATTTAAACTCATCTCTAGTCATTTTACTAAAACTAAAAAAAAATTTTTAAAGCCTTATCAGTCAGTCATACAAAAAAAAATAATCAAAAAGATAAGAAAACTAAAAAAAAAAAAAACAAAATGACTGCAAATATTATTTAAACCATCAGCAAGAAAAAAATCATCTACGCGCCATCCATTCATCCGTTCATTCACACAATGAAAGCCTACGAAGTCTTTTACACTCAAACCCAATCGACCATCAACTGCCTCTACATTCTGGTGATGTGCATCCTGCCCATGCTTTGGTTTGGCGACTGCAAAAAAACCATGTCCTTACTTTTCAAAAAAATCCAGCTACCAAATTTGGAAGATGAAGATGAAGCCGCCTTCGAATTTCCCCAAAATCTGCAAATTGTTCTTGTCCTACTCGGCATTCCTGTCTATTATGTCCATCGTGGTTGGCGTTTGCGACGCCAGGATGAACGCTGCGAAAATCTGCGACGTGAAGCTTCCTTTACCGAAACGCATGAATTGCAGGAATTGAAAATGAAACTTTTGGATAAAATCAATCGAGTTGTTGAGGAAAAGATTTCACTGCCCTTAAAGTGCATCTCGTCTGGCATTAAGCCCGAGCGTAAACTTTGTGGGTATTCGTATAAAAATTTCAACACCCAGCTCATGGAGAATATAATTGAGGAAAACCGTGAAACTGAAAACTCATCCGAATTCGAAATAGAAAAAATTAAAAAGCCTAAAAAACGCAAGCCAGCGCCATCTTCAGCTCCAACTCCAACGCCTTCGTCAACTCAATCATCACCCCGGAAGCGTGGTAGTTTTCTAACCGTATCAGCTTCTAGGACGCGCTAAATGCTTTTGTGTTTTTTTTCTTCTACTTTTTGCAATATATTGGTAGATCTACTGCCAATCTAAATTCCGTTAATAAATATAAACTATTTTTAACTTGGGGTTTTTTTTACATTTTTCACCATAAGTTTAACGAAATATCTTCAATTGTAAGTATGCAGTGCATATTTATCACATCGTCGTTACAAAAATAAACTAGCGAATCTAAAAAATTAAATTTTTCATTTGCAATGAAAATTCTATGGAAAATCAAAAATTAAATTTTTCAGATTAGTTAGTTTACTTTTGCAACGACGATACGAGGGCAATTTGAAAATTTCGCGAAAAATGTATCAAGGAATAATTTTTACGGCAAAAAGTTTTATTTCTCAATATAGTCTCCTTTTAGCTCGATACACTTCGTCCAACGTTCCTAAAATTTGTTGATCCCGTCCCAAAAATAGGCCTCTGTTTCGGTGATGAGTCTCTCTGGTGGTGAATCTCTTTCCGCCGAGCCATTTTTTTCAGGTTGGGGGAAACAGAAAAAAGTCGGAGGGGGCCAAATCTGGAGAATATGCTGCATGAGGAAGCAATTCGTACTTGAATTCATGAAATTTTGCCATGGGAGCTGGGCATGTGTGAACGCGCGCATTGTCTTGATGGAAGAGCACTTTTTCCTCGCCAAATGGGGACGTTTCGCTTTTAAAGCGTCGCTGAAACGGTCTAATTTGGCTGCATAGTATTCGCCATTGATCGTTCGATAGCACCGTTTTCGCCTTCTTCCGAGCCCGTTCGGTCGGTGAAGTCCACTGTTTCGACTGTTCCTTTGTCTCTGGTGTGTAGTGATGGATCCATATTTCGTCCACGGTTACTAATTGACGGAAAAAAATCCTTATCTGTATTCAATATCGCAAAACACGCTTTTGAATCAGTCACATGATCGCGTTTATGGGCGAGAATAAGCAAACGCGGCACCCATCTTGCGGATAATTTTTACATATCCAAATAATTTCGCAAAATGCTCCACAACCGTTCGTTTGAGATGCCTACGGACTCAACAACAACCACCCCATTGGTAAATGGATACATGACGTAACCAATTATTTCTTAAATACAATGTAGCTGCGGAGCCTCCGAAGTCTGTTTACAATTCTCAATTTCATTTGTTTGGACATTGCCGCTAAAACACTGATGACATCTACCTTACACAGTAAGCGACAATGTGAGTAGGTATGCACAAGATAGGAGTAAAGCAAATGACGCCACAAAATATTTCCGCATTGATTTTTACAATTTAATGAACGAATTTATTACCTTTTATCTAGCACAAAGTTAATGTTTAATAATAATTTATATTTTTATATAAAACTTTGTTCTGGCTTAAACATAAAAATTAATAGTTTTCACAAACACACTTCAAAACTTCCTGTTAGAAAACGCGATGTTGCTGCTAGACAGAAGTTTAAAGTGAAACTGTTGTTTTGACAATGAAAAGAAATTTATATGAGCACAAAAATATTTCGTTTCCGCTTACAGTTCTGCATTACAATGTCATCACCGACAAATTTTTACAAGCAGGACACAGCTGTTTTATTTCGCTCTTACGGCTCTCAATAAAGCGAATGTGTGGCTTGGTTTCTTCTTGATGCTTTTTATATGGGAAAAATAAGTGTTTTTAATTTTTAATTTTTACCTATCTTAATGACAAAGCATTTGAATAAAAATAATATTGTGCACTTTCTATGAACCAGAGCTTTCAAATGATATAAGTTTCAGTCAAATGTGTTGTCTAAAAGTCGCTAAAAAGGGGGCTAAAGATATGTGTTTACGTACACTCAGAAAAAAATGTCCAGAAAATCTAAAAAAATAGCACCACTCGTTAGAAAATCGGGCTTCAATTAGCGCCATGGCCTATTTTCTAAAAATGAAGAACATATTTTTCGTTAAATTGACACCAGAAGTGGAAATATTTTAGGAAAATTATCCTATTATTTAATAACTATTTCGCTAAATTGAGACTTATCGCAATTGTGTTCAAATATTATTACATTTTAGTAAGTTTTTCTACCGTTTACTTATCATCGGCTATAACTAAGAGAAACATTTTCTCTTAAAATAAGAAATTTTCTACCGTTTATTAACCATCGGCTATAACTACGAAAAATATTTTTTCTGAAAATAAGAAATTTTTCATCGAATCTCTGGAAAAATTTTGGAGTTTTTGCAAAAAAATACCTTAAGATTTCCTGTGAGAATCATGATTTTTATGGTGACGAAAAACTGAAAACATTATTAATAACATTAAATTAAATTGAAAAATTACCATTTTCCGGAGACTTGAACCTCGGCCGCGTGCGTGTAAGTGCATGGCCTATCCATTCGACCATAGCAGTTGTTGAACAACCGTCGCTTAATTTGCTTCATTAAGAATCGTGCGCCTTTTAAGTAATTTCAAATTATTTTTTCTAGAAATAAACGAAAAGCATCCTTAAAATAAATCACTTGTGGTGTGCAAAAAAAGAAAAACTTATTAAAATATGCTGTTGAATATTGCAAGTGGACTTGATTTCGAAACAGCTTTTCTTTAAATTATTTCTGCTTGTATACAATTTTTGGAAATTTAACTTTTATCATACCTTCATCTCTTACATTTAAGTAAAAACTTGTCTTCAAAACTAAGAAGCTGTTTTGTTAACGTTGCAACGACATCAAGACGTGAAGTTGTTAAATCATGTAAAAATTCTCTATATTAAGGAGAAACCTCTATAGAATATAGAAAAACCCATGCCTATGAATTAAAGCCACCGTTTCTTAATTTAAGGGAAGCAGATTTTTTGAGTGTATTAATATATAGATTAAACTGGTTTCATAAAGTCACTTTGTGTGGGAGGTGGACGTGGTTTTCATTAGATTTTTAGAAATTTCATACATAAAGTGCATATCACAGGTTAAAACATATGTGCAAAATTTAAAGTAATTTTATTAATTTTTGTGAAATTTAACGAGTTTTTATCGTTTTAATAAAGTCACTTTTTTTGGAAAGTAAGCGTGGTTTTCATCCGATTTTACTCATTTTCGAATTTAGTATTAATTTTTGAGTAAAAAGCTTAAATATTGAATTTCGTATTGATAGCTCTAAGATTACGGTTGTTATCATGATCACAGACAGAAATCTTCTATGTGTTTAACGTTGACCCCTGCCGCCAAGGCTTAATTCAACGGTGCTCCAAAGCTTGGGACCAATATGAAGCGTCGACCAACGCCCCTTGGGAATTCAAAAGATCCACTAGAAAGGTTTCCCTAATTTCATACCACAGACCAACATTAATGCTGTCAGATTAACTGTATTCATGACCGTGACACATTCAGCCACTTAAATTTAAGCATGACTAGGTTATTTTAATAACCCTGGGTTATCTCAGTATCAATACCAATAATATAACCCTTACCTTTTTGGCCGCCTCCTCGTAATCTTGTTCAAATGGCGCTCTTTGACACGAAACTAGGGGCGGCATACAAGGCCTGTCACTTATGTCATCAGGTATGCCTCAATCATAAGTGAACACAACTCAGACTATTTAGGTTTCCCTATCGCCTGTTCTCAAATTCCAAAGGTAACAGTATATTGATCCGGTAGTTGCTTACCTTCCTAACATTTACTGTTTGAAATAACGAGATTTTAATCTACCGTCATTCTCTTAGTAATTGAAGGGAGTTACCAACCCGAGTTCAACTTAAGTGTAACTCACACCGACCTTCCTGGTCTAACCACTGCCAAAACGTATTTAACCCCGAAGGACCATGCCCAATGACAGTCAGTACCTGGGCTCAAGGTTCCACCAGACAAGGCTCTTCACCATCCCTTTTT
The DNA here is from genome assembly GCA_963920525.1 of Dichetophora obliterata. Taxonomy (NCBI): domain Eukaryota; kingdom Metazoa; phylum Arthropoda; class Insecta; order Diptera; family Sciomyzidae; genus Dichetophora; species Dichetophora obliterata. Next base: position 61,195,850 of record OY986436.1, on the reverse strand, counting down.
ACAGACCAAAAGTTCTTAGAACAATTATATTTGACTGTGACACCTTCAGCCACTAGAATTGTACATGACTAGGTTAAAAAAAATAACCTTTGGTTTCCCAGTGAAATACCGAGTAAACCACAATCCTACTTACCCAACTTCGTTAGCCTTATTAAGCCTTAATTAAAAGCCTTTTCCGAAAAACTAGGAAGCGTGAGCCGTAGTATACCAATTGGCTTATACTCGGTCGAAAGATTATATATTACAATAACGATGTTATGATAACTTAATATCAAAACCATGCTTTCTCGAAGATTTGGCGCCAACAACCAAGGCTCAAGGTAAACTTTTTTCTTTTACAGTTATCAGATGAACATTCAAGAGCCGTGCCTCAAGAATGAACTCATTATGAGATTATGAACTCATTATGAGATTATGAACTCATTATGAGATTATGAACTCATTATGGGGCACGGCCCATGAACTGCCCATCCAATAACAAACCCTCACCCTTCTATTCCTGGCTTGGGACAGGCAGATTCCCCTAAGGTCCTCTGGCGGGTTTTCACAGACAGACAGACGGACATGGTTAAATCGACTCAGGAGGTGATGCTGCTCAAGAATATATGTATATACTTTTATATTCATGCCACGCCTTCTGTGCCTCAATATACCTCATACGCATTTTTATATGCGTGGGTGTATAATGAGGTGCATGCCAGTTTTTTTAAAAACTAACACATAAAAAAAAAAGCTATGGAGGTTTTTATGGAAAAAGAGCTAATTTTTCCCATAAAGTGCCAATTGTCATTTTAAATCGCCCTGCGCCAGGATTTATCATTTTGCGAATTCCACAATACTTCGCGAATTTCATTTTAAGGGTAAATAGAAACTTTTAAGCTTACGCGTTGAACTCAAATCCTATTTTTATTTTCCCCCGCTAATAGATATAAAGTTTTTAAACAAGTAAAACCATTTATTAACTACTAGTATTGCCCGGCAGACGTTGTCCTGCCGCAAACCGCCCTAGTGCCACATACAAAAATGTCAAGAAATGCCAAATATATTCACCATTTTAAGTATAGTTGCCGAATGTAACCATATGGACTAAATTACCAAATTTTAGTCTAATACGATCAAAACTGTGGTAAATATACCATTTTTGTTGATGTGTAGCTGGTAAAAAGGGGTGCGGAAAAATTTTTTCGCTTAAACCATCTCGTACTCGAATCAAATCGACTGCCAAAATTTCAGTACAATTTAGCTTAAATCTGGCGCACTTTGCTTCACTCCACGCTGACCCCCCGAAAAGTGAGTGTAACTAAAGTGAGACATGCCCATTTAGTCTAATACGACCCAAACCGTTGAAATAAAACAGTTTCATTGGTTTGTGGGCGGAAAAAAGGGGCGTGAAAACCAATTTTTAGTACTGTTGCTGACAATAACCATACAAACTTAATCAAATTTAAGTCTTATATGACCAAAACTGTTCGAAATAAAGCATTTTCATTGATTCCAGTGTATTGGATGTACGCACGATCCGTGGTGCAAACATTGACTCGGATCACTATCTTGTTGCAGCCAAGATTCGTACACGTCTGTGCGCAGCTAAGAATACACGCAACCCTACACAGAGAAAGCTAGACGTCGACAAGCTGCAATCGAAACAGACAGCCGATGCTTTCGCCACTCGACTCTCACTCCTGCTTCAAAGCACTCCTCCAATCGATGATATATACGCGTAGTGGACACAAATTTCCAACTCCATGCGTGCGGCTGCTGAAGAAGTGATTGGCTACCAACGCCCTCGCCGAAACCAGTGGTACGACCAGGAGTGTCGCGACGCCACTGCAGAGAAAGACGCCGCCTACAAAGCCACCCTGCAGTCGGTTGTAACGCGCGCTGCTAAGGAGCGATACAAAGAAAAGAGGAGGGAAGAGAGACATATTTTCAGGCGGAAAAAAAGAGAGGCAGAAAAGCGCGAGCAGGAGAAGATTGAGATGTATGGTGACAGGAATGAGGCCCGAAAATTTTTCGAAAAAATACGACGCCTTGCCGATGGTTTTAAAACCGGGGCGGGGCCTCTTCCTGCAAGGATGAAAACGGGAATCTAGTGACAGATGTCCAGAGTACACTGACGTTATGGAGGGAACACTTCTATAAGCTTCTAAATGGCGACGCTGACAACAATCCCGCCAATAGAGATGATATTCCGGAAACCCCAATTGCGGATGACAGCGTCGAGGTTCCGCTGCCCGACTATGATGAAGTGCTGACAGCTATAGCTCGACTTAAAAATAACAAAGCCGCGGGAGCTGATGGCTTACCTGCTGAGCTGTTTAAGAACGGAGGCGAAGCTCTACTTAAATGCATTCACGAGCTTCTATGCAGAATATGGTCGGAAGAATGCATTCCGAACGATTGGAATCTCAGTGTGCTCTGCCCAATCCACAAGAAAGGCGATCCCACTTACCGCCAATTACCGTGGGATAAGCCTTCTTAATATCGCATATAAGGTCCTGTCGAGCGTTTTATGTGAAAGATTGAAGCCCATTGTAAACGAACTGATCGGACCTTATCAGTGTGGCTTCAGACCTGGAAAGTCCACCATCGACCAGATTTTCACGCTACTACAAATCTTGGAGAAGACTCAAGAAAAACAAGTCGACACCCACCATCTTTTTGTCGACTACAAAGCCGCCTTCGACAGCCCAATAAGGAAGCACCTGTACTCCACCATGTCTGAATTTGGTATTCCTGCATAACTAATACGACTTTGCAGGATGACACTGAGCAACACCAGCAGCGCAGTTAAAATCGGGAAGGACCTCTCCTCACCATTTATTACCAAACGAGGTTTCAGACAAGGTGATTCCTTATCGAGCGACTTTTTCAACCTAATGATGGAAAAGATCATCCGAGCTGCTGATCTGAGACGTAGTGGCACAATATTCTACAAGAGTGTTATGCTGCTTGCGTATGCTGATGACAAAGATATCATTGGCCATAATACGCGCGAAGTCAGTGCAGCATTTTCCAGATTAGAAAGAGAGTAAAGTCGAATGGGTCTGTCAATGAATGCAGATAAGACGAAATACTTAGTGTCAACAAACAAACAGTCCCAGCGTCTTGGAACCCACGTTACCGTTGACAATACCTCCTTCGAGGTTGTGAAGAACTTCGTTTATCTGGGATCCAGCATTAATTCAACCAACGACATCAGCATTGAGATCAAACGAAGAATAACTCTTGCCAACAGGTGTTACTTTGTGCTCAGTAGGCAATTGAGAAGCAGAGCCCTCTCTCGACGAACGAAAATCAAGCTCTATAAATCGCTCATCATGCCCGTCCTACTTTATGCATCACAATCCTGGACGCCGAGGAGTTTAGATGAAAAGACTTTAGGAGCATTCGAGAGAAAGATTCTTCGTAAGATCTACGGACCAATCTGCGTCAATGGCGAGTACCGAATACGGTGGAATGATGAACTGTATGAGCTGTACGCTGACATCGACATAATCAAGCGCATTAAAATCGAGCGGCTTCGCTGGCTTGGTCATGTTCAGCGCATGAAAGACGATGCTCCAGTGAAGAAAACATTCGATTCGGTACCCAGCGGCGGTCAACGCAGAAGAGGACGACCGCATCTTCGTTGGAAAGACCAAGTAGAGGACAACCTGACGAAGCTGGCGCCAGCAAGCGAAAGACAGAAATGGCTGGAGCAAATTCTTAGATGAGGCCAATACCGACATACGGTTGTAGCGCCAACTAAGTAAAGTAAGTAGTAAGTAAGTAAAAGGGGGCGTGGAAATCCATTTTTAGTACAGTTGCCGACAGTAACCATACAAACTAAATTACTAAATTTTAGTCTTTTACGACCGACCCAAACCGTCTGAAATATAGCATTTTTATTGATTTGAGGGCGGTAAAAGGAGGTGTGGCAAAATTTTTTTAAACCATCTCCTACTTGAAACTGTAATCGTCTGTAAAAATTTCAGCTTAATCGGTCCAGTAGTTTTGGAGTCTACATACACCCACCCGGCACAATGTCCAATTTCGATATCGAAAACTGTAAATTTTTCGAAGAATTGGCGAAGAAAACTATCGTTGTCGAACTCGCAAGAGATTCAAAAATGATCTGTTTGGCGTTCTTAACGGACAGTTAGAAAATGAGAGATTGTTTTTGTATTAAAGAAGAAGTCGTTTACGATTTAGTAAGCGAAAAATTTTCGTTTTAAAAAAAAGTTTTGTTTATGAAACAAAAAAGTGGCCATTTTCAGTTCTGTAAACGAATTAATTTATTTTAAATTTATGAACAAATTATCGGGTTTTATTCTGATTTAATTCATATACGATCTGTTTATCACTTGTATCCTTTGTTCTTTTATTTAATTTAAAAATGTCAGTTTTTTTTCGATCGAGGTGTTCATTTCCTTGTCTGTTATGTCCTCTTTAATGTTGCGGATGTGCTCCTCGTTCCTGTAGTCTGCCGTAGAAGCGCTGCTGCAGTCTTCATTATCTTCATCCACCACTAAGCATGCTGTAGACTCTCACCAATCTGCTATAGGAGCACTGCTACATTCTTGATCATCAAGAACCACCGCTGAGCATGCTGTTGTAGGCTTCAACATACATATATGTAGGAGGCGCGCTCTTGCTTATCAGCTTAATTAAAATTTTCTAAATTCAATTTAATTTTAACTTCTTATTTTTTCACTTTTTAACAAAACGTTTTAATTTTTTGAAAACAAATGACAAATTTTTGTTTTTTCTTGTAACTTGGTAGCCATAAATTTTCATAAAATACTAAAGAAAATATGATTTATGTAAATCTTTGGCAACTCTGGATGAAAATTTGTCAACCCTTCGAAAATTGTTGCGCCAAATTGAAAAAATACGAAATTTAGTTTCGATAAAAGTTCATAAGAGATGAACTTTCGTTTTTAGAGAAACATGTGCCGGGTGGGTAGGCATCACACAGACAGACTTATTTATTCAAAATAAGCAGAGCTGTTAAATCGGCATTCATATTCAGAATTTTAAGTAAAACTAAATAACGACATAAGAATGCATTCAAGAATGCAAAATTATTTAATAAATCAAATTTTTAATTCCCATTCATTTTAAAAAAATTACTAATTATTCATTTTCGTTATTCAGACTATAAAATTTTTAAACAATGAATATTTTTTTTATTCATTTAAATGATATTCACAAAGAATGCAATTCACAAAGAATTTCAGAATTTTAAATTCTTTCTTTATTCATTATTCAGGGGTGTTATGGAAACCGAAAATTGTCCGAATCGGTTTTGAAATTGACACAGATTTCATTTTGGTGTCATAGAAACTGATTATCGATTAAGAAACACAATTTCGAAAATGAAACCAGTTTTTAAATCGATAATCGGTTTCTATGACACTAAAATGAAATCTGTGCCAATTTCAAAACCAATTCTGACAATTATGGTTTCCATAACACCCCTGATTCATTTTTTATTCGTTATCCATTTTTTAATCATTCATTTGTTATGCATTATTCATTTTTTATTCATTATTCATTTGTTATTCATAACCAAATTTTTTATTGATTATTAATTTTTTATTCATTATTCATTTTTAATTCATTATTTATTTGTTATTCATTATTAATTTTTTATTCATTATTCAATTGTTATTAAATTTTTTTATGGCTTTTTTTATAGGACTAAAATGAATAAAAAATGAAAAATGAATAACAAATGAATAATGAATAAAAAATTAATAATGAATAACAAATGAATAATGAATAACAAATGAATAATGAATAACAAGTTAATAATGAATAAAAAATGAATAATGAATAACAAATGAGTAATTAATAAAAAAATAACGAATAAAAAATTAATAATAAAAAAGAATAATATAAAATTCTGAAATTTTTTGTAAATTGCATTCTGTGTTAATAGCATTTAAATGAATAAAAAAATTGATTCATTAATCTGAATAACGAAAATGAATAATTGAAATGAATAATTAATCATTTTTGTAAAAACGAATGTGAATTAAAAATTGTATTTATAAATGAATTTTGCATTCATTGAATGCATTCTTATTTCGTTGATCACTGATTAGCTTTTTAGTGAATAAAATCAAATTGAATGCATTCTTCTACAGCTCTGAAAATAAATGTTATTTTAATGCAGAACACGTAATTTTATAATTTGGCATGATTACTCTAAATTTTGCACAAAATCTTGGATATACTTTACCAATTAATTTAATGTGGGGATGTAGCTCAGTGGTAGAGCGCTCGCTTTGCATGTGAGAGGCCCCGGGTTCAATCCCCGGCATCTCCAGCAATGTTTTTATTTTTATACAAAACAATTTTGTAATAAATAATTCACTAACCAGAGCATAAAATAAAAGAAAGATAGCATAACATTTACAAAATTTGAGACACTATAAATATTTAAGTGATTCTTTGTATTAAGCAACGTTGTGGTTGTGAATTGTTTTTTTAATTACATTTGACTTCAAGCGTATTTGGAAAGTTTAAAAAATATTTGTAGTTTTTTTTTAATTTATAAAAAAAAGGCAAACTTAACAAAAAAGTCACAATTTTATAACTATTCAAAATCATTTGTTAATAAAAGTATCGTCAAACAATTTCGTTTTTACTTTTAATGACCTTTATTAAAGATGCTTGGCAAATTATGTATCTGTGGACACCACTTCTCTTGGATTTTAATCATCTACATAAAATTTTAATAAGCTTCATTTGGTATTAGCGTAGTACTTTTAGAATTTTTTGTTAAAGAGATGAGATATGGCATTAACTAGTCAACTATTTGGATTTTTTTCTCTGACAAAACAACATATCTCTAAAGCTAGATTATATGGTACTTTATTGTCAATACAATACAACTTCTTTTAAAAGGAGTTACTTTGTCAAACGCATTTTTAAATAAAACAACTTGTATGATATGAGCTTAGTTTTTCCAAAAATCTGTTTGACAAAAAAAATCTTTTTTCTAAGATATTAAAAAACATTCTCTTAGATAGAAACACGGCACAACAACTTACCTGTTTAATAATTGTTCAAAATATAAAACTATAACATTTCCTTAAATAGTTACACAAAACATTTTGTAAATAAATTTGCTCCCCTGAAACTGTTTTTTTTTTTGCTCTTATATAAAATAAGAAATCTCGAAAGTAGTTGTTTTGTCCTCAGAAATTTGTATTGCAATTTGAAACTATTTAAGGTATTAGTAATGCACAACTCAACAATAAATACATAAGCCTATTTACATATAACTATTTTGTCAAAAAACAGCTATTTATCTCCTCCATTTCGAATTGAATACAGCTACAACATACTCTCAAAAATTATTTTAAAATAAAAATTTTATTTAAAAAAATAAATAAATAATAAAAAAAAAATTATCGCCCGAGCAGGGACTTGAACCCTGGACCCTTGGATTAAAAGTCCAATGCTCTACCGACTGAGCTACCCGGGCACATATTAATCGGGCGTCAAGAATCACATAAATTTACTTTATAACAAAACAAAACGATCACGTCATACTGTTTTCTTTTATATTTTATAGGGTAAGATAAAGAACTGCTTGCGCTCTATTCTTTTCATTAAAATAAGCGCTCTTATAGTATTGCAGCTGTTTTTCGTTTGTCATTTTCTTGGCTTGTAGAAATGATTTTGTGCTCAATTGTCTTATTTTGTTATGTTATATTATATATAGAAAAATATAGCTAGCTAAATTTCTGGTGTATGCACACTGAGAGTTTGCAAGTATTTACATATTAGATGAAAACTAGCCAATAAATTTTAAACCATTTAATTTGAATGGTGTTTTATTTCGGGGTAAAATCATTAGCTGCGTTCCTTTCGCCTTAATATAATCGCGATAACAAATTTCTCAAAGGAACGGCAAGAAAAACGATTCGTAGAGGGCACTACCGTTGCAGTCAAAATTAAATTCAAACAAGCAATCATGATACAATAGCTATTAGGTGTCATGAGAACGTGTGTCGTTCAAAACTGTTGTGAACTGTTATGGCAGCGATACCATAGTGAACGATGTTTTTTCTGAATGTGTTTTGCTTTAAACGTCAGAAAAAGTGTAAATTATTTAATTTAATTATTAATATTATGCAATTATATAAATAGTTTAAGTGCAATTGTTGGCTCCGCTGAATGCGTCCAATGTGTGTGACACACGCGGTTTCTTTTGTTTTCTTTTGTTTAACATTCGATAGTCGCAGCTCGTGAGAAAAAAGGTAGCTGTCATGGCTACCTTATAGTCATCGTATCAAACAAACAAAATATTCAAAAAATGAAATGACAACTCAGAGAAATATACAGATGCGACATCTGTGTTTCAAATTTTTTTAAGGCTATATCACAATTTTATATGGATAGCAAAAATAATCCTATATGTTATAGGATTATTATTTTTGTTTTTGCTTTGCATGTAAAAAAAATAATCGGGATTATTTTGAAGCGAATGGAACGCAGCTAATAATTTTTTCCAGTTGCAATTCATTGTAAATTTTTCATATGTGGAAGTTTGAAACAAAGTGCCGTTCAGTGGCGGATCTAGAAACTGTTCTTGGGGGGAGGACGGCTAAATTATAAGTACCTTTTAAATTCATAAATTTTACATAAGAACAGTGGAAAGATAGAGAATATGCCTTAAGATAGATAATATGGCAATCAATTGTTGATGAATATTGGGTGCAACTTGTTTCAGACTAGAAGTTATAGGCAAAAATATGAAAAAACGTTTTATTTTCTTCTCAATCCACTTGCCGAATTCAATCCTCTTCAAACATTTTATTGGACATTTTACATAATACTAAAAACATGTAAGAATACATACAAAATATTAATTTTATTATTGTTTCTAAAAACCATTTTTTAATATCATAATATTATTTAACTAGTGTGTACTTACTTTTGTGATATGAATTGATCTCTCATTTAATTGAAGTTTTTATCATTTTTATTGCTTTGTTCTTAGTGAATAAATTTTGATGTTTTTATTTTATTTTAGGCCTTATTGAATTCAAATAAATTTCATTTTGTATTTGTATACCCAAATTATGGAGTTATTTAAAAAAAAAATGAAGAACTTGTCTGTGTGTACTTACTTTAGTGACTAACTGTATATATATCGTATAGAAGGCGCTCAAGAAATGTGAAATTATTCTTATTAATATTAAAAAGTTGCAAAAGAAGTTAGAATTAATCACAAGTAATTTTTTGATTACATGGCACCATGTTTTTTCTTTTTTATTTTTTTTTTCTAGCACGAACCCAGAGCACTTGGAGATGCAAATTTCAAAAGAAAAAAAGAAAATACCCTGTGTCCACCAGAGCTGTAAAGTATTTAGTATTTTCAGCATTTAAGTTCCTGTTAACTACAAATACAAAGTATTTAAATAAATAAGTATCAAGTACAAATACTTAGTATTTGTATTTGTACTTAAATTGCTCAAATGCAAATACTTTTAATTACCAATTATTTTCTCAAATGCTGTAAATACATTCAAGTACTGTAAATACTTCAAATACTGTAAATACTTTCAAATACTGTAAATACTTTCAAATTCTGTAAATACTTCAAATACTGTAAATACTTTTAAAAAATTTCTAAGGAGTTTTTACCAAACATGTGTGAAATAAAAAACAGTCTTAAGGTGATGCAATGGCACATGTAGCCAAAAATGTTATATTTTCTGTTGTTTATAACAAAATACAAGGAAATGACAAAAAATTTAAGAAAAAGTTTTTAATTTCTTTTAGAGGTAGGTGTAAAGATTTTCTTCTCTTTAGGTTAACTATTCTGTTTTATTGGTTTGTTTACTCTAAAACACTTGTTCCAAGTATTAGTAGTAATTGAAAATATTTACAGTATTTGAAGTATTTACAGTATTTGAAAGTATTAACAGTATTCGAAAGTATTTGAAAGTAATTGAAATATTTACAGTATTTGAAAGTATTTAAAGTATTTGAGAAAAGCATTGGTATTAGAAAGTATTTGTTTTTGAGCAATACATATACGTAGTATTTAAATACAGTAATTGTTTTTTAAATACATGGTATTTAAAATTGTATTTGCACTTATACTTGAAATTTACAGCTCTGGTGTCCACCATCTGTTGGTGTCCACCAACACCAAAATATTAATTTTATTATTGGACCAACAGATGGTGGACACCAACACCAACTTTTTTGATGAATTTTTGAAATTTTTCTGCATAGAATTTTGTGAAAATGACAAATTAATTTTTTTTTTGGGTAAAAATTATATTTTAGGCTGAATTAGTATGATATTGGGGGTTGGAATTAATTTTAAAGGTTTTTTTCGGTTTTTGAGCATTTATTGTATTTAGAAACAACGGTACAATGTATATTATTCAAAGTATTGTCCATCGTTAGCTACAACATTTTCCCATCTTTCTGGCAGCATATGGATTCCGCGCCGGAAGAACGATTCGTCTTTTGAGGCAATCCACGAATCGACCCATTTTTTGGTATCCTCGTAAGAAGTGAAGCGCTGCTCAGCCAAGCCATGCGTCATCGATCTGAATAGGTGGTAGTCGGAAGGGGCTATGTCTGGGCTATAAGGCGGGTGGGGTAGCACATCCCAATTCAGCGCCTCCAACGTTTCCTTGACGGTTCTTGCAACATGTGGCCGTGCGTTGTCATGTTGAAAAACCACTTTGTCGTGTCTTTTGGCATATTCCGGCCGTTTAACCTTTAATGCTCGGCTCAATTGCATCAATTGTTGTTGGTAGCGTTCCCCAGTGATGGTTTCGTTAGGTTTTAGCAGCTCATAGTACACGACACCCTTCTGATCCCACCAAATACACAGCATAAGCTTGGCGCCATGAATATTCGGCTTGGCCCTCGATGTTGATGCATGGCCGGGTGGTCCCCACGATTTTTTTCGCTTAGGATTATCGTAATGGATCCACTTTTCATCGCCAGTGACAATACGATGCAAAAAACTCTTCCTTTTATGCCGTTGAAGCAGTTGTTCGCACATGCAAAATCGCCGTTCAACGTCTCTCGGCTTCAACTGGTACGGCACCCAATTTCCTTGCTTTTGAATCATTCCCATGGCCTTCAAGCGTTTGCCGACCGTTGATAAGTCGACTCCCAATGATTCTGACAATTCTTGAAGGGTTTGACACGGGTCTTCATCGAGCAAAGCCTCCAATTCCTCATCTTCAAACTTTTTCGGCTGGCCCGGACGCTCTTTGTCTTCCGTATCAAAATCACCACTTTTAAACCGGCGGAACCAGTACTCACAAGTAGAAATCGATGGAGCATAGTCCCCGTAAGCCTCAGTAAGCGTGCGTTGTGCTTCAACCGCTTTTTTCTTCAAATGGAAGCACAAAAGTAAACCTTCCCGCAAATTGCGTTTTGTTGGAACGAAAGTCGACATGTTCACAGAGAAAAAAAATATATGTTGTTTACACTTCAGTGGAATGACACATACTGAAAAATGAAGCTTAGACAATGTGCTTTGAAATGAATATAGTCACAGGTGTGCCCGATGCGATCTATTGATAGTTACGCCATCTCTTAGAAAACCTTTAAAACTAATTCCAACCCCCAATAATAACGAGGCACTACACTTCGTGTCGCAAAGGTTGCCTTAAGGTTAATTTTTTAAAAAATCCAATTTTCTAAAAAACCTAGTTTCATATTTTAGATACTATTAGAAATAGTATACATCTTAATTAAGTCTCCGAGATTGAGAAACTTGTAAAGAGTAATTTTTTGCTTCTTGTTTTTTCATTGTAAATTTTTTGACACATTTGTAACATGTGGCAAAGCCAAAATGCTCTGTTAGGTTTGCCATTTTACTATGAATAGACTAACAAACGAACACCGCTTGCAAATCATTGAATTTTATTATCAAAATTCGTGTTCTGTGAGAAATGTGTTTCGCAAATTACGCTCATTTTATTTTATGACCGTCATAATCGACCCACCGAACAGGCTATTCAAGCTATTGCGACCAAATTTCGCACCAGTTTTACTTTATTAGCAAAAACCCGCTGCTTTGCCTACGATAAAAATATTAAATACTATTAGGGTATTCACAAGGTGTGCTATCATGTCATAATGTCATATTGTCAGGTACAAGATTTTACACTAGTTTAAACATTTTATTGTTACCTTCCATATAAAAAAGTACTAATATATTACAACTCTGAAAGCTATGTTTATTGTCGTAATCAAACAGCTATTTCATATTTGCATTTATTTATCTGGAAAATTTTAGTTGTAAAATTTTAGGACAATTTAGGACACCTTGTGAATACCCTATATGTAAAAATGGGAAATTTTAAAATTAAAGTATTTAGTTGTATGCAATCATATGCAAAATATAAAAATTTTTTGTTTGTTTTGCTTAATTATGAAAAAATGGTATAAATACATATTAAAAATTTATTTAATTTAATTGAACACCTTATTTAAACGGTAAATGTTATGATGACATAAATTTGATAAATATCTATATTCTTCTTAAATTTAAAAAAAAACCTTATTATGACATCAAACTTTTGGCGATATCTCGAAAACTATAGATTTTCTCAATACAACGCATTTTTTAAAAAAAGTCGTTGATTTATAAAAATAACGGTAAACGAAAGCTTTTTCGAAAACATTCCCGTTATAATGACATAATAATAATTTTATTATTGCGATATCTCAAAAACTAAAGATTTTCTCGGTACAGCGCATTTGCTTAAGCCTCAGAATGAGAAAAAATATTGAAATTTCAAGTTTTGACTTTGCAAGCAAACATCTTCGCCATTTTCAAGTCGATTTTCATCAACTTTTCTTTGTCTGATAGTTTAATTAAGTGAATTGGAAAAATGAGAAAAGGTATACCTTTACCTCACCAATGCAATTTTTTATATTGTTTTAAACAAAAAACTTTAAAATATGCAGTTTGTGCTCAAAAATAGGCCACAAGTTGTTTTTGTTGTAAATTTTTTAAAAAAATTATAATATTCCCTACACAAAGAAAACAACATTTTCAAAAGTGGCAGAAATGAGCTACTTTTAAAAACGTTTAACCCAGATTTTGCACTTCTAACGTTTATTTTCATTTTAAAAACGAACATTTTACAATGAAATAGTAAAAAGTTTATTTTCATTTTAAAAACTTGCATTTTAAAATGAGATTCTAAAATGTTAGTTTGATTTTTAACAATGGATATTTTTAAATGCTGTAGTAAAACGTTTATTTTCATTTTAAAAACGAAAATTTTAAACGAGATTCTAAAATGTTCTTTTGATTTTTAATAATAAATATTCTCAAATGCAAAATGTTTATTTTAATTTTAAAAACGAAAATTTTCAAATTAGATTCTAAAATGTTCGTTAGATTTGTTACAATAAACATTTTAAAATGCAATGGTACAACAATTATTTATATTTTAAGAACGAAAATGTTCATTATTTCCCATTAATTCAAAAAAATTTACAGAAATCCGCATTTCCTCTATTAATTAAAAAAAAGCTTTATTGGTTTTCAAAATTAAAGTTTTATTTTAGTTATTTTATCATCAGCTATGTTCATCTCGTTACAACTTTTTAGATAATGACACTGTTTCCCAGCGTGTATAATAAATAGAATTTTGTCAGATATTATTACTTTTATTTAAAATATTTACCCTTTAAGTTGTGGCAGCAAATGCTCCAACTCAAACTCTTTGATGAAAGAGTGATGAAATCTAGAATGAAAAATATTTTATTTTCTGAACAAATACCAAATACATAAGTCAATGAAACATATGTTACAAACAATTCGTTATTAACAAGTGTTTTGAAACAAAGTATGTGAATTTTACTATGTCATGGTAAAACGTTCGTTTTACAAACGTTTCGTTTCACTTTTCTATGGCGTATTTACGTTTCTATTTAAAAATGACCGCTTTCATTTTGGTATGGCGTAAAATATTTTTAAAAATATTAATTTTACTAAACGTTTTTAAAATATGCGTTTTCGATTTTTTGCTTTCTCAGTGTACTCTTTCATATGACATATCATTTATCTGCAAAAATTGCTTCATTTTGGCACATAAACAGTTTCTATCATTAAAAGTCATGGACCACCAACCCCTCCTCTCCCTATGATTTTTTTTATGTTCTAGAACTTAAAAACTAATTTCTGTGAAAAAGTTTTCAAATATTTCAAACCATTGCAAGGTTATATACATAAATCTTTGTTTTAAGCTATTTCCTTATCTATATATTTATAGTGGACCGACCCAACAGACGTTGTCCTGACCCAATTCAATGAATTTGTTTATGATTGCTTTGTGAAAGTGTGTTAATTGCCCTACGAACAACACATGCCAGACATTTCCTTTTAAAAAACCAATGCATGACGATCAGAACCATCTGATATCTACAGCATCCTAATTGCTCTATAGTATTCCCCGGCTGACGTTGTCCTGCCACAGACCGCCTTACTGCCATATACGAATTTTCATTCTGTTCGGAAAAAATTTGTCTATACTCACCATTTTTAGTACAGTTTTTTAGTTATTAAAAACCTCAGTGTGGGCGGTAATGGAGATGTGGAAACATTTTTTTCACTTAAACCATCACGTGCTCGAAACAAATCTACTGCCAGAATTTCAGCCCAATTTAGCTTAAACCTAGTGCGCTTTGCTTCACTCCACGCTTATCCTCCAAAAAGTGGACGTAACTAAAAGTGAGTCACGCCCATTTTTAGTAAAGTTAGCAAAAGTAACCATACAAAGTAAATCACCAAATTGTAGTTTTATACGACCAAAAAGTGGGCGTGAAAAGTAGGTGAGGCAAATCTAACATAGCATATTACGATTTAGTTTAAATAATAAATAGTTTGGTACCTAAATCGTTTTAATCGGTTCAGTGGTTCTCGCGTGGTTGTCAAACATCCAAACATCCGTGTCACATTTCTGGATCAAATTTTACCTATGTAAAGTTGGCAACCCACTCCTCGGAAGAGAATTTATTTTTTTTTTTCATTCGATTGTACTCGGTGTGTACCTGATTGTACCACCTTAATTTTCGTTTGTACCTTAAGGGGGGGAAAATATGGGGGTAAGAAAAATTGGTCCGCAACTCATGTTGAGATAAATTATTTTTGTTAACGCTATTGTGAAGGGAATCGTTTGTACCTGTTTGTACCGATGTTTTTTTTTTTAATTTTTTTTTAGACTTTAAAAAAATAAATTTTTAGAAAAAAAATTTTTTTCTTAACAAGTATGAACGATGATACAAATACATAAATACAAAGGTTACAGATGATTTATCGGTGGAACGAACAGTACAAACGGTATATTAGTTAAAACGAAAGGGTACAAACGATATAATCGTTAGAACGAAGGGGTACAAACTATTTATCGGTGGTACAAACGGGTACAAACTTCCGACTTCACATAGGTTAAAATTTTGTGAGTCTCCTTTTTACTTTACTAGTCATTAACCCACCAACCCGTATGCAGAGAGTGCATACCGAGGAGAATATTGCTGCTGTATCGGCCAGTGTCGATGAAGATAGCGATATGTCAATTTGTCGCCGTTGTCAACTATTGGGCTTGTGTTATTCGACTACCTGAAAGATTTTACGTAAGGTCCTTAGTATGAAACTATACAAAATGCAGCTGGTACAAGAACTAAAGCCGGGTGACACACCATAACGTCGTTTGTTTGGTGAATGGACCTTAGAAAAGTTGGATGAAGATCCACTTTTGTATCGAAAAATTGTCTTCAGCGACCAAGCTAATTTTTTGGCTCAATGGGTACGTCAAAAAACTGAATTGCCGAATTTGGTCTAAAAAGCAAACAGAGGTAGTTCAAGAGTTGCCAATGCACTCTGAAAAATACACTGTTTGGTGCGGTTTGTGAGACAGCGGCATCATTGGACCGTATTTTTTAAAAAATAATGAAAATCGCAAGGCTACAGTCAATGGTGCAAGGTACCGTGCGATGATTACCGAATTTTTTTGGTCCAAAAGAGAAGCATTAGACTTGGTTGACATGTGGTTTCAACAAGACAGTTCCACATGCCACACGGCACGCGATACCATGGACTTATTGAGAGACGAATTTGGTAAGCAATTAATATCACGTTTTAGAGCAGTCCATTGGCCTCCAATATCATACGATTTGACCCCATTAGACTATTTTTGTGGGGCTACCTGATGTCTCTCGTGTAAAAAGACAAGCCAGCCACAATTGCAGCCCTGAAAGACAACATTACTGCTACCATTGGTGAGATACCGGCCGAAATACAGGAAAAACTATGCCAAAATTAGAGCTAACGGATGGACCACTTTAGGCGTAGCCGATGGCAACATTTATATGAAATAATCTTTAAAAAATAAATGGCAGGCATTAATGTATCCCTGCAAATAAATATTTCATTCACTAATGCAAATTTTCTGTGTTTTTTTAAATTTTCAGAACCAAACGCTTAAAAAAATCACCCTTTATAAGATTCTTAATTAGTAGGCACTTTGGATAGCATTTCAGAGCACGTTTTTTTCTTTAAACACGCTTTTCTCGAAACAACGTGTATCTTATCGGTGTATTAGAAAAATTTTAAAAGTTATAGGCCTTTTCCACATGGAGAAATTGAAAACTAATGCAACTGCAACAAAAGTTGCTAACCAATGTATTTATACCGAAACCTTCACATGAAACAACTTGTACTCAACAAGTTTTTAACGCATTCGCAACCAGTTTCATGCAACACGGCGTGCTGCAATTTGAATCGGCGATTTGTTACGTTTCCGATTTGTGTTGTGTGCTATGAAAATAATTAATCAATTAATAAATATGAAATAAGTGCAGGAAGTGAAGAAATATCCTTTTTTATCCTCAATTAATTTTTTATATCTATTTAACAAAGCTTCCATTAAATAAGGGTTTGTTTTGTTGTGAATTTTTCAATGTTGCGTTGCGACGTGACTTGCTCATCTGAAAGCGTAGGTTGCAGTTCAGTTTAAAATTGAAGTGTTTTGAAACTTTTTAAGCTGTTGCGTTGCAGTTGCATTAGTTTTCAATTTCTCCATGCGGAAAAGGCCATAGTGTATTATCATTTATTTCCTGGTGTAATATAAAGTGTCTAAAAAGTGTCACAAAAATACACAAAAAAAAACTTACAACGTTCAGAACTTTTGCAATTATATATGACTTTGAGTTTACGGAAAATTTTAGATGTTGATTTCGGGTAAAGATCCATTATAACCTATTAATTTAGGTAAAAGTCATAGCATTTATAAAAAATATCCGAAAATTTAAAAATGCTGTACCTGGGACCTTATTCTCTAACTGTGAGTTTTAAAGTGTACACTTTTTCTGACTGAACTCACCGACTGAAAACCAGTGAGTTTTTGTGACAGCCCGTGTACACTTTAAAACTCACAGTTACAGAATAGGGCCCCTGGTCTCGACTTTAATGTTGAAATATTCATTAGTTTGTACAAAGTTTAGAGAAAATTTTGAGAAATGCTGCTTTCTAACCCAATGCAGTCGACGGTTCGCTAGTACTGCAACTCAAGTTGCTAGTGTATTTTGTCCAACCTAACCCGTTAAAGCTTCTTAACCTTCACCTGGCCTCGTGAGGTACGTACATACCCCACGTTCTTTCTTGTTTTGATTTGTTTGGAATTTTTTTTAGTTTTCCTGATTTTTTATGAACGCTGATCTTTATTTTTTCAACTTGGACTATTCTACAGCTTAAAGTGGTATCTAAAGATGATCTCTGAACTATTTTGAGACAAAATAATCAATATTTAAATTTTTACAAAGATTCCAATCTCTGGGGTTCGTATGTACCCCACGAGTCCAGGTATGTTACTCAGGATGAGCATGCCAGGTGAAGGTTAATGGTAATAAAATTTTATCACGTTATTAGCTTTAAGTTAGCACTGTGAAGGTCATAACGTTTACATTAAAAAACAATTAAAATTAAATAAATTTCAATTTTATTTCATTTCATCTTCAGAATAAGGCCGCAAAATCCACGTGAAGTCATTGATATGTGTCGCATTTGTACAACTGTCACATCCGGAGAACCACAAGTCGTCCTCGGACAGGACAAAGCATTTACATTTGATTATGTCTTTGATATAAATGTTGGACAGGTGAGAAACTTGAACTCTTCGCATTACTAAACTATTGCTTAAAACTTATTAACTCTTCCCTACCTTTACATAGTGTGAAGTCTATGCAGAATGTGTGGAACGTCTTGTCGAGGGCGCACTACGAGGCTACAATGCCACTGTGCTGGCTTACGGTCAAACGGGCTCGGGTAAAACCTTCACCATGGGTACCGGCTTTGAGCATGACCTTAATGAGCAGCAACAAGGCATTATACCACGTGCAGTGCGTCACATATTTTCAGGCATTGAAGACATGCAGACACGCGAGTACGATGATAACGGATTGCCAAATACAGGCAATATACAATTCAGCGTTGCAGCTCAATTTATGGAGTTGTACAATGAGGATATAATCGACTTGCTGGATCCCTACAACAAAGGAAGGGTCTATAAAATACACGAAGATGGCACTGGACAGATAACAGTACATGGGGCTACAATAAAGCCCATCTGTGGGCCACAAGAGGCCTTAAAGTGAGTTTAGACGTTTTTTTGTATATGAGCGAGCTCAACTAAGAACATTTTTGTGTCTCTTTTAGATGCCTGCAGCAAGGTGCTTTGGCGCGTACAACCGCCTCCACACAAATGAACGACCAATCATCTCGCTCCCACGCACTTTTTACCATACTCATCCGACGTCAACGCGTGCTGACTGCCGAGGAGTCTGGTTTGCCAGATGATGATCTAGAGACGCTCACCTCAAAGTTTCATTTTGTCGATTTGGCTGGTTCGGAACGCTTAAAGCGCACTGGCGCCACTGGAGAACGGGCGCGCGAAGGCATCTCTATCAATTGTGGCTTGCTGGCGCTGGGCAACTGTATATCAGCGCTGGGCGACAAATCTAAGCGCGCCACACATGTGCCGTATCGTGACTCAAAGCTCACGCGCCTGCTACAGGACTCACTGGGTGGCAATAGTCAAACTCTGATGATTGCCTGTGTGTCGCCCTGCGATCGTGATTTTATGGAAACGTTGAATACCCTCAAGTATGCAAATCGCGCACGCAACATCAAGAACAAAGTTCAACTCAACCAAGACCAAAGTTCACGTACCATTTCACAGCTGCGTCGCGAAATTGCGGCACTACAAATGGAGCTACTAGAATTCAAACAGGTTAGTTTAAACACTGACCTTACCTCAGGATCTTTTCTTTTACTATGTGTATTTCACCAACTATTTCTCAGGGTAAACGTCTGACTGATGCCGAGGGCAATTCATCCATTTCCGACACTAGTAACGAGAATGCGATGCTTTTGGCCGACAACAAACGCCTGCAACAGCGTCTGAAAGCCATGCAAGAAACCATAAATGTGCTAACAGATTCCAATTCCTCATTGAAAGTGGAAAAAGAGACACATGGTTGGTCGTCTTGGTCAGATTCTTCTGATAGAAGTGTGACCAACATGATTGCTGGATATATAAGTGAAATTGAAAAATTACAGGCAAAGTTAATAGAGTCGGAAGAAATGTATCAGCAATTGAAAAAAAGTTCCGCTATCGCTGTGGGGAATAGCATGCGTAGTTATATGAAGAACAAATGCTCTGGTGACAGTAAGTTGAATTGAATAGTTTTGATTAAATTTGATGTATGAAATAATTTTATTTCTAATTAGGTCCTGATGAAATTCTTAACATGGCCAAGCGTGAAGTTGAAAAGGATCGTGAGCTACTGATGTCACGTTCCTTGCCCGGCTTTCAGGAGGATGCCAATAATTTGAACAATGTTGCCTTACCCAGCAACGAGTCCTGTGATAGTGACACTGACACCGAATCTGATGATAAAAGTAACAAATATAACGCTATTTTTTTTAATTTCTCATATGGATGAAGTGCATTAATGTGTCTTGTGTTTGTTTTTGCTTTTTCTAGCCAACGAGATACAAGCTGATCTCAATGACATCAACTGCGATATTGAAATCAAGAGCAAACTAATTGAACAGTTAGAGCTGTCACAACAACGAATGCAAGTGATGCGACAACATTACGAGGAAAAGTTGTCGGTATTGAATTCGAAAATAATGAATACACAAAAGGAACGTGATGAGGTGCTTGCTAATATGGGTATGTTTCAATCTTTATTACTGATGCTTATCTCTCACGTCAGTTACTGTGATAATGAGAGAATCTTCAGCTCATAAAATATGATGTTTAGTCACTTTCATTACATATTTTCTATTATAGTTACTTTTTTTATTAATAACTTTCTTTTTTAAGAGTTTCCTTCTGAAAATATTAAATTATCTGCAAGATAATTTCAATTCCTATATTGCAAGAACGCTTTTTAGTAAAAACTTGCAACTTTTAATCAAACCTCAAGAAAATTTTTTGAAGATTTCGAATATGTTTGAAAAATTATCTGCTTTAATTGATTTTATTGTTTCAAGTGAATCTGAAAGTGATAGTGATGAGCAATTTATTTTAGTATTTGTCCTTTGGTTTACTTTTTATTTTAGCGCAAATTTTAACCTCCTTTCGTTATGTCTGCTGTTTTTTTGTAGTTTTAGCGCAAATTTTGACATTTCTGTCAACACATGAAAACTTGCAAGTTTTTACTAAACGAAATTTGTGTAGCAGAAACTTGCAACATTTCTCAAGGAGGGGAAATATTTTACTCTCTGATTATCACTCTTTTGCAAGTTTTTGGTGTACAGGAATGGAAATTAGTAAAAAGTAGCGAAAGTTTTCGAAAGTTTTCACAAACTTGCAGGTTCGGGAACAGACCTAACATTTATTGGTTAATTTCAATTTAAAGCAGGCAAAAGAAAGGTATGTCACTTAAATGTGCAAAGTTTAAACCATAAACTTGATGAATTTCGGTATATCTTTAAAAAATCAGCAATTGATGTTTCTGAAATATGGCTTCTGTTCAGGATAGTGTCTTCCGGGTACAAATGGTTACAAAACTTTCCGCGCGGATCGAAAGTCACATGCCGGCGATGTTGCAATATTTGTCAGAGATAGGATTATCTGCAACTTGATTAGTACATCTGGCCTAAATGATAAAATTGAATTCCCCTTTATTGAGATCATTTATGATTCCAAAAAACTTATTGTTGGTAATGTCAATAGGCCACATCGCAACATTAATACTGATAACTTCATGAGAAATTTTGAATCGTTGACAAGCTTTTTATTCCAAAATAATCATGTCTGGCGATTTTAACAGTTATTTGTTTGTTGATACTCATTTAACTGAGGACATGTGTGCTTTAGGTCTTACGTGTGTAAACTGCACTATCCCTACTCATTTTTCCAAATACCGAAATAGCTTGTTAGACCTTTTTTTTTGTTGTTGGTGATAGTGAACAAATCTTACTGTATGACCAGTAGGGGTAAACGTTTTAAATAGTTTATTTTACATAGTGTTTTGTGATGAGGAATAGTAAAAAAATAATAACTGCGTTTTTATTTTTTAGTTTTATTTCAAAAAGTTCCCCAAAAAGCCTAACTAAATTTTCTGGTGAGCTTCTGAGGCAGTCAAAATTGTACTTGTTATTGATAGCAATTAACACATAGTCTGGGAATCTAATAATGAATTTGAGTTTGAATCCGCGGAATAAACATATGCTTTTTATTACCATACCTTTCTCTTTTTCACTTATCCTTTTTTAATGTTGAACAAGCAATAGCCAACGTAACGGTAGATTGTGATTAAAGAATTTCGTTTGTCTAATTCGCATAAAACGCTGAAGTGATCGAGTTGTGGCCCAAGCTAAATTTTCCCAGCATTACAAAATCTGCAGTGGAAAGAAAAATTGAAAAACTTAAAACCGTTAATCAAAATTTTTTTAGACATAAAAATGGGAAAAATCCAGGTACGGTTTTTGATAAAATATTCGACATAACTAACGAAAAAGGTGCATGGCTCAGTACAAAAGATAAAAAATTGCAATTACTTTGGAAAAATACAAATGGAGCAGTTGGATACACAACTACTTAAAGTGCCAAAGTGCATCCATCAAAAGCTTGCCTAGTAACTCGAGCAGCTATGGATAGAATTAGCTGTCAAGAAAATCAAAATGATTCGAACTCAACAACATCATTCAAAGAAGACTAGGTGTCAAAGTCTGATATGCTTTACTATACTATACTATACTATACTATACTATACTATACTATACTATACTATACTATACTATACTATACTATACTATACTATACTATACTATACTATACTATACTATACTATACTATACTATACTATACTATACTATACTATACTATACTATACTATACTATACTATACTATACTATACTATACTATACTATACTATACTATACTATACTATACTATACTATAGTATACCTGCAAGCACTAATGCCGCACTTGTGGATACTGTACGGTACGGTGATATAATACGGAGAGCACTAACTCTCTGTGCTTTCTGTAGTTCCCTAATACTATTCTTCAGATTCAGTGCCCTGACAAAGGTTGGAGCAGCATAAAGAAGCTGGGAGTGTACTACGCTGTTTATTAATTTTCTCATCTGCGGCCTTGGGCCACCACAGTTTGGCATTATTCCGGCCAATGATGCTGCCGTTCGCAAATCTTTGTCACGAATATTTACTACGTGCTGTCGAAAGCTAAGTTTGTCATCTAATTGCACTCCCAAATAGCATAAGCTTCGTTTAAAGGGTATCTCTCTATCTTGTAGACGTATTTTCGGTATTTTGAAGACCCTACGATCTGTCACTAGAATTGCTTCCGTTTTTGGAACTGCAAGTTTCAAACCGTTTCTTCGCAGCCATCTGTTACAACGACATAAGCTATCGTTTACGACTATCTCGATTAATTCGGCAGTTCGCTGGTTTACTACCAGAGCAATATCATCAGCGTAACCTATTAGTTTTGCCCCTTCTTGTAATTCCAAATTCAGTAGACCATCGTACATTACATTCCACAGGAATAGTCCTAATACTGAGCCCTGAGGTACACCTGCTGTTATTCGGTACTCTTTTATACCATTTTCCTTCTCATAGATTAAAATTCTCTTATCCAGATAGTCTGATACTATGTTAAGGAGATAGTTGTATAAACGTCGGTTTCTGAAAGCTTGTAGTACTACTTTCCATTTTACTGTGTTAAAAGCATTTTTAAAATCTAGTGTTATTATTGAGCAGTATTATCCTGTTGTTTTGGCCTGTATAGCTTTATTGCATACTGCGCTAATGGCATCAACTGTACTCTTCCCTTTGCGGAAGCCATGTTGCATAGGGGATAGTCCGCCAAGGTTATCTATGCGCTCTTCCAAACGTTTTAGCATTACGTACTATAATAGTTTTCCTAGTGAGTCCAACATACAGAGTGGTCTATAGGAACTAGGCTCATTTAATGGTTTATTTCCCTTTCGTAACAAAACTAACTTTTGTATTTTCCATTTAGCTGGAAAGATTCCGTTTATTAGACATGAATTGAAGACTTCAAGTAAAAGATCTGGCCATATCTCACATACTACTTTTATGACCTCATTTGGTATACCATCTGGTCCTGGGCTCTTACCTATTTTTAGTTTACTACATGCATGTGTAATGTCATCTACGTTCAGAGGGATGAAACCTTCGACTTGATAATTTGGTTCTCTTCTTAGCCCATCTTCATCGAATGGAAATAGTGTTTCTACTATTGTTGTTGCCCACACTGGTTCTTTAATGCCGGCTATAGGTTTAATTCCACCAAGCTTTTTCATCACAATTTTGTACGGTTTGCCCCATGGGTCGGAACCTATTTCGTTACATAGCTCTGTCTAGCATCTTTTCGTACTCTCTTTTATGGCTGTTCTTAAGGTTTTACGTGCCGTTTTATACTCAACCGTTAAGAGCTGGTTATCATGGTTTCGTGTTGACGCTCGACGTGCTGCAAGGCATTTCGCCCTCAACTCACGTATTTTAGCATTCCACCAGTATACTGGGCGCTTGTTATTGTATTTTTGAGCTCTTGGCATTGCGACATTACACGCTTTTGTGAGTATCTTCGTCAGCGACTCTGCGGCATTTTCTACATTTATATTTTCGGATTGGTTATCCATATTTCTATCCTTAGCCCGAGTAATATAATCGGACAATTTTTTGTCATCAAGTTTTCTGACGTTCCATCTTGGGAAATTTGCATCTTCTACACTCATATTTGGACGTTCATCTATATTAAATGAGATATACTGGTGGTCACTTAAGGTGAGATCTTCCAGCACTATCCAATTCATGTTTTCATTGTAGAGGTTTGTCGTTCCAAAGGTGATGTCGATAATACTACCACCTGTACCTCTCCGAAAGGTAAGTTTGTCTCCGATATTAAATATCGTAAGACCAAGACTAGCAACCATTTCACACACTGTAGTACCCTTTTTATCCATTTTTTTGGAGTTCCATTCTGTAGATTTATCATTGAAGTCTCCTCCAATGATCACTTTATATTTTGAGGACCTGATAGAAACATCAAGTACGTTAAGGGCTTCTGCAAACAAATTAAAGTCTATATTTGGTGAAAAGTAGCAACTATATATCCTAATTTTGCCCACTGTCACATATACGAAGCCAGCGTTGCTTTCATTAACTTCGCTTATTATTAATCTTCTGTTTCTTACCATGATGGCTGCGCAATGGTTTTTGTCTTCGTACCAAACTTGTGATGGTGGGTTTCTGTACGGTTCGCTTATTAAAAGTATGTCTGCATTAATCTCTGTCGCCTTCTGTTTCATCAGGTCTTGCGCTTCTCTACCCCGTCCTAGATTGATCTGTAGAAATTTCGTGATCATTTTCTTGCTTTATTTCTTATGTTGATTGCACACGCTGTACTACCAATATAATGCTGAGAATTTATTGAGCCACTTTCATGGCATAGTATGCATCTCGTTTCCGCTTTGCATTCTTTAGCTTTGTGTCCCGGATTACAGCATTTTCTGCATAGATTGCTTCTATCTGTACCTTTACACTGGCTCGAAATATGACCCTGTTCTAGGCACCTGAAACATTTCTGAACTCTAATCTTACTCCTCAGCCTACACATAACCCATCCTACTCTGACTTGCCTCGTACGGAGTAGTGGAGCTGCTAAGTGCTCAGGTAGTTGAACGAGCGCTTGTTTGGTTCCTCCAAACGATGTTCTAAAATTTAATATTTTGAACGTTGTGGGTTCTTCTACTTTTGTTGCCTTCATAAGAGCATTAACAAGTTCATCTTTATCTGTTGACTCATCCATGTCTCTGATATCAAGAATATGATTTTTGGTAACCGCTCTAATCATGACATCTTCACCAAGCGTGTTACCTATAGCGTTTCTGAGCTTTTCGGCTTGGCCTTCGCCTTTTTTTAGTTGAACGAGTAAGTCTCCAGCTTTTGTCCTTCTGATACCCCTTATCTCCACACCGATATCAGTGGGATTTATTTGTTGCTTCATCGTTTTTATAACATCTGCGTATGACTCAGACGTGTTGGATTTAATTGTTATTGCCTCTCCTTGGATTCGCATTTCACGGCGTTTGTTACTTTGATTATCTTTTTTCTTCCTTGCTTTTCGGTGGCTCACTAGCTCCCAATCATTTGCCACAGCCGGAGTCTCTGGAATATTTATTTCAGCCTGGGTCTGCAGTGCTTTGACTGTTGCAGGTGTTTTCGGTACTTTTCGTTTCCTCTCTTGGGCAGGAGAAATAGGGTCAACTTGAGTGGCTTTAGATAGCACTTGCTTACGCTCGTCGCATGACAAAACTGGGTTACTACCTATCGCTTCCCTGTACTCTTTTAGTTGCTGGAACAGTGCGAAAGCACAGTTAAGATTATCGCGTAACGTCTTGTGTATATTCTTTGCGCCGGAGACAATGCCATTTGCTGCGCTAAGTTTATTGCCTAACTCAATAAACGCTTTTTCTTCTGAAATTCTGAGCTGACTTTGATGTCTTTTTTCGCCTTCTAAGCTATCTGCTTTACGAGTATTCACAGGTGTGCTCGTGTAATCTCTTATGGTACACACATTTTTACCTGGTGGTTTTTCTGACCCCTTTGCTTGTGGTGATCTTACTATCACCGAGCTTTTCACAAATGGATTTTTTACGACATTTTCATCACCGTTCCTCATGTACAAGTCTTCATCTCCGTTTTCCTTGTTATGGGTTAGTTTTGTTTTTTCTTGTTGTTGTTTGTTGTTGTTACTCTCCATTTCAATTGGGTTACTCTCCATTCAAACTATACTGTACTATACTATACTATTCTATGGAATATGTCAATATATTCTATTGTATTGACAATACAAAAAGAGAATACGATAAGATTGCCAAAATAGGTTCCTATTTAGACTTGATATTAGTATTAGTAAGAGGTTGGGCTTATTAAGTATTTGTACAAACAATCATAAAGCTAAAGCAACACTCAATTTATGCTACCAGTATCGAGTTTGGTAATAAATCTGTGGTCACAAGGAATAATGACTAAACTCAAAATATCGTAATTAAAATATCGTTTTTTACGATACTTTGAGTTTAGTCGTTATTCCTTGTGACCACATAAATATCACCTTCAACAAAAATATTTTTGAACATATTAAAATACTAAAAGATTTGTCAGATTTGTCACTTATTCTTTTATTTCCTCAATAATTGTTTTATTTCGTGGTTTGTTAAGTTAATGCAATTTAAACTACGTTGCTCTCTTTTCAGCTGTTGTTGTAGCTACAAAGAAACACGCAACAACAACTAAACCAAAGCTGCAAGCAGTGATGCCATCAAAATCAGTTAACAAACAAAATACTTGCAAGAAAATTATTTAATTTTTTATTATAATGTCAATTTTGCGACAAAACCATTGATCGTAGGTGCATGCCACTGTAGACTTTTTTATTGGAATCGAGAAGATCTTTCATATATTTACAAATCATTTTCAGATAAAATTTACTGTTTAGGCAGGAAATGGAAAAAGCGTCAAATTTTACCAAAAATTAAAGCCAGTTTCTCAGTCAATAACTTGTTCGCTATCAAATATATCAAAATTTTGAGTACACATAAACTATTTATAATCAATTATGATTCGAATAGTGAAAATTTCACATAAATCCGTTCAGCGGTTCTTGAGTTTAGCGGCAGCCACAAAAATGCTTAATTTTTAAAAGTTTGATTTTTATATAATAATATAGATTCATATCTATATCTATAGCATTATTAATGATGAATGCAGAATTGTTCTATCAGGTCAGGACTTCGAGATGTCTTAACCGAACAGTGTAAAAGCGTAGTTTTCGTTGTTTTTGTAGTTATCACGATTTCGAAATTTTTATTCCAGATATTACGTGAAAAAAGTAAGATATAAGTTTTTATATAAAAATTTTTTTGCACCTACACTCGACATTTCTTGATTCTACATTAAACTAAATTTAATTTATAATTATTTTCTTATGAAGATAGACCCATTTTGATGTTTAATATGCAATTTTGTAAGGTAGAGTTTTCATTTGATTGTGTCAAATAAGTCTCAGACTGCATATTTAAATTTCAAGTCAAATGTTTATTTTTTGTCGAATTTAAATAAATTTTATCATTTCGATAAAGCTATTTTATATAAGAGGTGAACGTAGTTTTTATTCGTTTTATTTGAATTTTTATATACACATTAGACTGGCCGTACGATGTATGGCTTGGTTTTTAATTTAATTTAATTTAATTTATTTATTTATTTATAAGCGCTTGTAAGAAATAAACTTATAGTTAAGCACCGATAACATGTGTGGATATAAATCAACAAATTTTTAATATTAAACACTTAAACATAACTTGAACAGAAATTAATTAATTTAATACATTGAGATCAAAAACAGTTTTTTAAAAAAACGATTATAAGAATTTAAAACTGAAAATTAAAAAAAAAAAAATAAAAATAACTTTAAATTAAGAGAGAAAAATATCATTACAAAGAAATGAATTAGGTAAGAAATCGAATGAAAAGAGATAAATGAAGAAAAATAATAGAATAGCGAATCAAGTAAAAATAGATAAAAGTTTTGGTTAGAAGGAAGACAAATAATCTGATAATTTAGATTTAAATATGGCTGTATTGCAAATACGCTGTAGATACGGTGGAAGTGAGTTCCAAAGACGTATGGAATTAACAAAGAACTGACGTTCGGACGCTAACCAGGCATGTTTTGGTTGGACTAGGTTGTTTCCGCGCTGAGATCTTAAAAATTTTAGTTTATTATATAGGTAAACTGGCTCTTTGGTAAAAATAATTTTGTGCAGAAAAACTAACGCCCTCAAGTTCAAAACACTGTCAAAAGTCAAATTGAATATTTTTTTTTGCATACTGGGATATACGGTCGGTTCGTTTAAGTCCGAAGACATAACGAGCGATGTTGTTATAGGAAACGTTCAACTTGCGCTTACTAGCAGCATCACAGTATGCAAAAATTTCGGATCCGTACAATAAGGTGGGGACAAGATACGTTTTAGCTAATAACATTCTTATGTGAAAGGGGGTGAAAAACTGTGTGGCCCATAGGCTACGGAGCATACCATAAACTTTTCCTACAGTGATGTTGACATGATTCGTCCAATCTAAAGTGCTGCTGAAGGTAATACCCAAATTTTTTGCCGTTTTTACAACTTCAATACATGACCCATTTATCGTAACGTCCGGAAAGGGCAAAGAAGAGTTATGTTTTCTCGTTATAATTAAACATTTTGACTTATTTGGGTTTATGCTTAAGCCATTAGCGGAAGCCCAATCGTAAATTTTACACAAATTAGCATTCAGACTATCAACACACGTGGTAATATCACATTTGCGACAGCTAGTATACAGTTGTACATCATCAGCGTACATTTGTATACCACAATTTTGCAGCACAGTTGGTAAGTCGTTTATATAAACCGAAAATAAAAGAGGGCCCATTACAGAGCCTTGAGGAACGCCACGGTTTACAGGTAAGAAATTGGAAGTAACGCTGCCTATATTAACGGCTTGTGATCTGTTTGTGAGATAAGAGGTCATTAGTCGAGTTGCAGTGGCGGAAAAATTAAACACATTTAATAATTTCGAACATAAAATTTGGTGATCAACCGTGTCGAAAGCTTTCGAATGATCTAGCAAAACCAAGAAACTGATTTCATTGCGATCGAGGTTATTTCGAATTTCATCGCTGACGTCAAGTAGAGCAGTCACGCAACTACGCTTAGGTCGGAATCCTGACTGTCTGTCAGTTAGCAGTTTATTGTCCAAAAGAAATTTGTTTATTTGGTAGTACATCAGCGTTTCAAAAACTTTTGATAGATATGGTAAAATTGCTATGGGGCGGAATTCATTACCAGTTTTAGGGATGGGAATAATTTTAGCTTTTTTCCAAATAGCAGGGAATTCTGATTTCGTTATGATGGTATTGAAAATGTTAATAATGAAAGGGGTTAGAGCAGGAAGAAGTAACTTAAAAAACCTGGGATGTATTTCATCGAAACCGACGGCATTAGATTTAATCTCTAAGCAACTTCGCAGTACTTCTGTATATTCAACGCATTGAAAATTAAAAGCTGAGTACGAGTTGATAGATCTCTGAAAGATGCGACAACAGTTGACACTGGGCGCTGACATAGGTATATCTATAAATTTGTTATTTAGAGCCTCGACGTCTACGCTAGTGTCTGTAAGCGAAATATTTCTACCAACTCCAATTTGCCGAATAATATTCCACTTCGTTTTGCTGCCTATGGCAGAGCTAAATTTAGATTCATAATATGCTAACTTGGCAATTTTCACCGCCCTGACCACATTGTTTCTGCATATGCGGAAAATATTATAACGCTCGGGTGTTTTGAGACGTTTCCATTTATTATACGCTGCGTCACGTTTTTTCATTAAACTTTTAAGGGTACTGGAAAACCAGGGCCTTAGAGAGTGCTTTACAACTTTAGTTTTAAGAGGAACATGTTTTTCAAATAATGAATTGACGTTACGTTGTAGGAAATCTAACTTATCATTTACTGATAGCATGTGATAAATTTCTGTCCAGTCGACGTGATTTAGCTCTGTCTGAAGAGAGCTAAAATCTATATTTGTAAAATCTCGGTATGTTATTTTTTGCTCTGGTATTAGCAGCTGAAAATTATAGCAAAGAAAAATCAGGTCATGCTTGGAAAAAACAGGAGCAGATAGCTGGTCATAAAGTAAGACTTTATCATTATCACCGACAAAAAAGAGGTCTAGCAGCGAATTTCTATTTTTGGAAAAGTGTGTGGGTGTGGTGCAGTTTGGCGACGTAAGACCAAGTGCACACATATCATCAGATAAATGAGTTTCAACCAATAAATCACAATTAAAATCGCCACAAATTATGATGTCAGCATAGGAGCTTACCACCGATTCAATTTTCAACATTAACTTTTCTGTATGGACATAACGATTTGGCCTATAAACTGTGCCGACAAGTAGTTTTTTGGATTCATAGATTATGTCAACAAATAGGAATTCAATATTATCTTCAGAGTTTGATTTACTGATTAAGTTGCATGTAATACCATCTTTAACAAAAATTGCAACCCCACCGGCATGAGACTCTCGATCCGCACGAAATGATCTATAACCCTTTACACTTAAGACACTATTTTGAACAGAAGGCTGAAACCATGTTTCAGATACACAAATTATATCCATGTTTGAGTTTTCAAAAATGTACCGAAACTCATCAATTTTATTATTTAAACTTTGCGCATTAATATGACATACCTGTAGTCCCGTCGCTTGCCTGCTTAATATTCGAATTAAAGCATAGAGATTGTCTCTAGAACAACAACGACCGTAATTATTCGAACTCACAACGGATATGGTTTGAGATAAAAAGACGCGTATTTGCAGCACAGTTAACATTATTATTAACTTTTAATATAAGAAATAAAGAATTAAAAGAAATAAAAATAAGAAAAGAAGTAAGTGTACATATTACGCAAAGAAATGGAATGAAGGAAGCAAATAGAAATAAAAAGAAGATAGATAGGTTAAAGAAAGACAAATTAAATAACGCAAAAACATAAAACTTAAACTTAGGCAGGAACAACTTCATCTTCCGGGCATCTTTCACAAATTCCTTCGGCGGCAAGAACATGGCTGTGCAGCTCGCTTTCATTTTTGATGCGAATACTTTGGGAGCCTTTGTGTAGCCGAATGTGTAAACACCCTCGGACGGTGAAAGCATTGTAAATACTTTTTCGTTTCTTGTAGGTAATAGCAGCATGTAATAGCTTTCTAGTATCAGCGCTGAGGCACTCGTGGATGTAGATATTGTGATCTGCTTTTTTTGGAAAATAAAATTTTATTTTTTCTTAAAATGTTTTTTTTGATATAAAAACAAACTCCAGAAATTTTCAGCCAAATCCGATGATGCCTAGTGGTGCCTAGTTGACCTTGAAGTTTACTACGCCAAAAACTTTTTTTCTTATGCGTTGGACAAAGTTTGTTCTTACTTTGACTAAAAAAAAATGTGCAACAGATTTAATTTTATTATATTATTACTATTAAATTTGTTATATACATATAATTCATTCAAGGCATAGCTTTTTTCTATTCTCTTTTAATTACTCTCTCTTTCGCTCCAAAAAAAACAATACATAATTGTTAAAAAAAAATTAAAGCAAGTTGAGATGATGAGAAGCATGCTGCAAAAAAGAAATACAAATTCCTCTTTGTGTAGGGTTTGCCTAATGGTGAATTTAATTTCGATTCCTCTTTATGGTTAGCTTCGTGTTGCATTATATTTCGATTCCTCTTTACGGCTTGCTTTTTTCACCGCGATTCTTCTTTAATTACATTTTCTAAACAAGAAAAATGTAACGGCCACCACCAAAGCCACCATTGCAAATAAACATTGATGGTAGTGTGAAAGAGCTATTAACAAGCATGTAAGCTTTGCGTTTCATTACTAAGTAGAGTCTGTGAAGTGACAGTGAATATAAGTGAAAATTAAAAAAAATAGTGAAGAATAAAAAAAATAACAAATAATGGCATTAAAAAACCAACTGAGATCTGGAGATGATTTAGTGTTGTTCATAGGAAAATGTAAAAATGAAATTTTGGGTGCAAAATTACCGTCAGTGAAGCAGGTTCTTCAATTTTTTTTTTATAAAATGCGTATGGAACACTATTCTTTAAAAAGCAGTGCAAAATTGACAATTGCAGTTGTT
Source organism: Dichetophora obliterata (assembly GCA_963920525.1). Lineage (NCBI taxonomy): Eukaryota > Metazoa > Arthropoda > Insecta > Diptera > Sciomyzidae > Dichetophora > Dichetophora obliterata. The sequence continues at coordinate 61,163,536 of OY986436.1, read as the reverse complement.
TCTGATTTTTGGAAAAGAGCCAACATTCCGATAATGTCAGAACAAAACTCTGTTAAAGCCTTGGAGAGAATATATGAGAAATGGAGAAATTTGCAGAAGAATGCCAAGTCCAAGTATGAGAAGCACCGGAAAAACGAAGAGGAATTTGTGGATCACATTGAAAATTATATATTTGACATTGCAACGTCAGATGCACTTGCGGTTATGAAGATCCAACAGGATAAAGACTTTCTTGTTCTTCAAAGGCAAAGAGGTCGACCAGGAAGTATGTCTGGTGTAGATGTAAAAATGGTGGAAAAACAGAAACGAAAAGAAAAGCGTTCTGATATATTAAAAATGCGCGTTGAAACGTATCGCGAGAAAAATGTTTATTTAGGTAATTTAGATTTTTATTGAATTATCATGCAAATTAGTTTATTTATTTTTTCTTGAAATATCAGAGCAAATATCTGCTATGGATATTTCAGGTAGTACTGAAAGTAGCGAAATGGCGTATTCTGTGGTTGATCAAAATGTATCAATTGATATAGCAGACGATGAACCCACCGTCGTAACACAAGGTCAACAATCGCGTGGAAATATCCATTTTATTGATGATAGAATGCTGGCAAGTTTGGACAAATGCAAAATTAGTACGAGAGATGCCATGCATTTAATTACTGCAACAGCAGCTGCACTATTACGAGCAATTGAGGGAGTCAACCCAACTTCCACAGCAATAAAATTGGACGCTTTAGTCCTCAATCGCACCACTATTCAGGCGATGAGGAGGGATTATCGCCGCAAACAAGCTCAGCAGATTCTGGAAAGTTTCAATGTAAATACTAAAAAATCTATTTTTGTGACTAGTTGCATAAAAATAATAAAAATTATTTGCGAAAATTTGGCCGTTGTCAACGATGCAGCCGAAAGGGGAGTTAAATTGATAACAGATTTTAATCGAGCGCTAACGTATGACGAGGAAGACAAGCAATATCTGTTGCAAGTGGTGGAACATTATAGGAAAATACATCCGTCTCACACGAAAAGCTCCCTTGTAAACCAGGTATTTTAATATACATAACTCAAATAAATACATATTTCTAAAATCTACCGTTTATTGGTGAAAACGTTATTTCTTTATGTAGCTTTCCCTATAATGCACATATTGTAAACTTCAAGGTCAACTAGGCACCACTAGGCATCATCGGATTTGGCTGAAAATTTCTGGAGTTTGTTTTTATATCAAAACAAACATTTTAAGAAAAAATAAAATTTAAATTTCTAAAAAAAAAAATTACGGCCAGTCTAATACACATAGCTCATAAAATCTGCGTTCACCTGATTAATTTGTTTAAGTGAATAAAAACACAATGCAAATATACACTGAGGAAAATATGTGTTAAAATTATATGAAATTATCTTCACATTAAACGAATTTGTTTTTGAAATAGAGCTTGAAACAATTTCATTTAAGCTTAACACAAATGTTTTTAAAGTTTAATTTAAAATAAAAGTTTTTGTTTTCAAAACAATGTTTTTAAATACACTTTCATTGTAAAAATTTTAAGTTTAAACACATTTATTTAAACGAAAGATTTAATGCAAAAACGTTAGTATTAAGACCACCCGAATAAGAAATTTTTTGACTTCATTTGATGAAATTTGCGTTTCATTGCAGCTTGAAATATTTTCAATATCAAAAAAATTAATTAGTTCGTATCTCATCTTATGTTCAATATTTGTAAGACTAATTCAAAAATATTTTCAAACATTCAAATGTAAAATCGGGTTCTCAGTTGTCTGGCAATAATTTTCAATGATTCTACTGTACATAATTTTTTAATTCAATCTCTGATAGTGACGTATTTTTTGTTATTGGAAGAAAATAATAAGAAAAAATGATACAAACAACAGAAATGAGCTTGTAGTTGAGAATTAAACACGCTTGCTTTTTTTGTTATGTAGAAAAGCAAATGAGTTAAATTTCTATTCTAAAATTGTTTGTTTCATTTTAAAGTATGTTTTTTTCTCAGTGTACAATTCATATGAATTTTTTATTCGTGTATTTCTTCTTTTCATTTTTCAGTTTAATCTAGATTGATTTTTTTTTCATTTTTGAGATAACAGATTCAACAGGTCTAGGCTCCAACCAAAAAGTCTGTGTTTAGTTTTAAAATAAGTTATTAAAGCATTAGAAACAGTAAGGACGAATAAAATTTAGTATTTTGTTGGATAGCCACGTAGTCTTAATCCGAATTTGATTTCAGATTTGACCTATCACATCTGGTTATTGAGATATTGTAACCAAAAAAGTTCAAAAATGCTGTTTATGGTGATATTTTAGGGCATATTTAAGCGAAGAATAGAACTTTTCGAAATTACTGGATGAAGCATCTAAAAGTACCATTTATTACCTTCAAAATCTTTTGTTATCTTTGAGATATCACTTGTAAAAATTTATAGTTCCAACGACCATTTGCAATGTATGGCTGATGAAAGAAAAGGAAAATCAGTAAAACTATAAATTCTTACAAGCGATATCTCAAAGCTAAAAGGCTGCAAAATTCTTATTAACTAGAATCAAATCATTCGTCTCAAAGACTTAAAAGATTCTCTAAGCATATAATCGACTATTTAGCAAGACAAAGCATCTGCACACTCCGCTCGAGATAAAAAAATGTGAGCTTCAACTAGAGATAGAAAATAGTTTTAAAAATTTTGTGCTTGTTATAAATAAAAAGGGTTGTAAATGAACCTCCTTTACAACTTGTTGGTAAATTTAAAATCTTTTATTATATACTATTATATAAAATTGAAGTGTAAATTTAAAGTTACCACTTTACTCCAAAAGAACTAGGCCAATTATTATGAAAAAATTTTAAAATATCATATTTGTGCTACAGATTTATTTAGGAGTATTTTTCTTTCAAAATTTTAACAATAAGTATATTTAATTAAAGTATTAAGATTTTTAAGAAATCATCACAGCTGCCACGCATTGCTTAGTCGTTTTCTTTTCACGTTGTTGTGTTGCGAGAGTTTCATTTAATTCCATGTTGCTCTCTTCTCTTTTCTTATTACGCTCAGCTAGCACGATGAGCTTGAGGCAAGGCGAAAAGTGAGATTCATATAAATGCAGACCAGCACTCCAAAATAAAACAAAAACAAAGTTGTCTTTTTTTTTCTTTGACATGTATTGAGATTGATAAAAAAACAGTGGCCGCTAGTGATATTCTATTATATTTATTCTATTATTCTACTATACTATTAAGATATTTACCGCACGGCAATACTGTCTCTAAGAATTCGTCCTCGAACAGGATAAAGGCAATAATGTGGATAAAAGAAAATTTAAAATAATAAAACATGCTTTTCATATAAACATTTATTTATATCAACTTCTATGTTAATTTTCTTCTTTAAAGGTCCAACTCCAGCAAATCAGCCCAATGATAAGGTTAAAAAGGTAAAAGAAGAATACGAGCGTAAACTCAATGATATGCAGCGTGAAATGAAAAAGCTGCAACAGGCACAACGTGAACACATACGACAGCAGCGTGAATTACAAGCACAGGAAGCTAAGCTAAGGAATTTGCGTACCGAATTGGCAGAATTAAAGTGCATCAAGGTAATAAAGCTAAATGTACATGATAGTTGCAACTAAAATTAAATAATTTCTATGTTCCCTACAGACACGTTTAATACGCAAAATGACAGAACAAACAAACCGCCACAAGGAGGTCGAAACACGTAAGGCGCGTGAAATTGCAACACTGCGCAAGGAACAGCGCCGCCAACAAAACACAGTCAAGTCACTGCAAGCGCAGATGCATGCCAAAGAACAAATTCTCAAGCGTAAAACTGAAGAGGTTTCAGCGCTTCGGAGAAGTCAACGTGGCAACGCGCTTAGTCAGAAAGCTTCGGGCCGACTGCCTGCATCTAAACGTGATTCGTACACGTTTAATTCGCGACAGTCACGTCAGCGTTGGGACAACCTTTCGCGTGCCATTTCGCGCGCTTCCCGCAACAAACAAGCTGTGCTGCAACTCGAAAAGGAACTCGAAAGACTGATGGCCGAGCGTGAAACACTCTGCCGTGATTTAGTGAACTTACAAAAGCGACTACGTGATTTACCCTGCGTGGAATTGGCCAACGAAGAGGACACGATCAAATCAAATTTGAATTATGTTCAGGAAAACATTGCGCAGGTACAGCATGCAATAATGGAGTTCGAAGAAGGCAAGGAAGCGAGCAACGATCTGCAGAGTTTGCAGCTCATCATCGGAAATGTGCGCAACATTGACGAAGCAAAATTCTTACTCGAACATCTGACCAACAGTGCCATTAGCTTTTCATGCACCTCAGCACTGACACAGAATCGTCTGTCCGAGCATGAGTCGATGTTGAAGGAAGTACAGCAGGAGAGTGGAATACAGCAACAGCTACTTCAGCATTTCCTCGCACAGAACAACTCCGTGCAGATATCCGATCTGTTTGCTTCACTTAAGTTGGATTCGAAACTGAATGCAAACAACTTGAGCGGCTCGCAGAAGTCTCTCAACAGCAATGGCACCTATGACATTCCGGGTGATGGCGAATCAACTAGATATACAATGCCACGCAGATCAAGTAGCCGGAGTCCCTCACCAACGGCCGCTATTGACTTGTAAGTGAGATACAGCACAAAGTCTATTTTTACAATACAAAAATACATTATTTATTTTCCGATCATCAGTGACATAAATGCCAATCTTCTACACCCTTTTATCGTCTCTTATGAATACTAGAATATAATCCACATTAGATTCCTTCGAAAGATTTATATACCCATATTTTTGCATTACTACTTCTTATATTTGTTGCAGTTTTTATCAATGAAGACGTCCTCGGTAGTAGTAGCTGCACTGAAACTCAGGTGTCCCGGGTTCAAATCCCGGTCAGGTCAAGGTCCTTTCGTTTCTTATTTCTTATTAAAAGCACCTTTAAACTCATTAATTTACGACGAAAAGTTTTAATTGTTGGTTGTATTAAAGTTAGTGGAGAGGCTCGCTTACTAACTTGATTTGGCTGAAGTGAAGGCATAAAGACCTCAGATTCAATATCATATGTTTTGGGCCTGTTTCCGCACTTTTTTAACTAAAAATGGTAAAACTGTCCAAAGCGTGAGAGTAAGAAAAAATCTCTTAAAAACAGAGGAAAAAATATAAAACAGTACGGGAACGCTTTTCGGACTCAAATTGTGTAAACTGTCAGATAAAATCGTTTGTCAAAATTAAGATAAATTGCCCCACTCAATACGTATTACAATATTGAAATTAATTCTTAAATTAACATTAAGTTTTTATACAATCTTTCATGTTTCCGGTTTCCATGCCAATAGTTCTTATTTATTTCAAAGAGCTTTTTATATTTTCTAAACTCTTTGCCAATCTGTAAACAGCTGATTTCAAGTAGTTTAACACTAACCATTTTTACCAATAGAAAGTTCTCTACCTTAACCCATTAATGACTAATGGGTATTTAAATACCCATAAAACAGTGTTTACGAAACATTCCATATCTCGAAAATGGTAGGAGATATCAAAATAATTTTTTTTTAAATATTACGTAAAAATTAAACTATTTATTGTCTTCACAATGTGAAACGAAATCCATACAATTAAATGTTCCTTTTCGAGATCGAAGATGTGTGATTTTCAAAAATGACAAAATCCAAATATAAAGCTATGTAGAAAATTAGAAAATGGAAAGATCGGGGGGAAAATTCGTGGTCAGTTTGCCTCTAGTATCCTCTATTTATCAGGTGTTCATTATGACAAAAGAATGTTGCCATATATGCAAATTTTTATTAACACCAAGAACCCGGATTAGCCGATTGGGTATTTAAATACCCAATGCAGATCTCAAATACGGTGACAGTTAAATTTCCCTGATAAATTTGGGAAATTTTTTATTCTCTTGATTGCACTCTCCTTTATTAGTTTTTGGAGTACGAGAACGCTTCTCGGACCAAAAACTGCAAAACAGGTAAATTGAACTAAAACTTTAGAGTACAGGAACAGACTACTATGAGAATCCTACACAAAAGTTTCACTTGACAACTCCCTCTTTTCCTTCTGTGGTATCACAACGTTCCAATAATCTAGACTATTGTCTCTAATAAATGTTTTTTTTTAACGACATGCTTTCGTGCTTATAAATGTTTAATTATAAAAAAGTGTAGAAAATGTAAGTATTATAATACTTCTTTTTTCATTATGTGTTATATTTTGCATTAATATAACACATATTTTCCACACGAAAAGTTTTCTTGCCAGCAAGTCTGCGGTACAGGCAAGTCTGTACTGGCAAGTTTTTCTTCTGTGCTGTTCTTTCTTTGATGCTGTGCTGTTCTTTCCTTTGTATTTTCGACTTGCTGGCAAGAAAACTTGCCATGTGGAAAAGAGGTATAAGCGAGGACAATTTTTTTCCTTAATTTTTTCGTTACCCTCCCTAAAAATTACGACCCTCGTTAATTACGTAAAATTAATAACTTTTGTGAACGTATATTTTATGCACTTAAATGAGTGTATCTTATGTACCAAGAATTTTAAAGGAGTATTACATACACTAGGTTAGGTTAGGTTAGTGTGGCTGTCTCAAACGAGACACACTTAGGCCAATGAGGCCCATTGTGATACCAAGGCTTAATTCTTCCTATCTCTATTTAAACCAGTTTGAGCTGTTTACTAAGCCTAGGATTCGGTAAATCGAAGATTCCGAGAGTTCGTCGAGTTCATTGAAGAACCAGTTGCCTAAGTGGAGGAAGCGTTTTTGAGCCAGCGCTGGGCAAGTGCAGAGGAAATCTACTCTAGATTCTTCCTCCTCCTCATCTCTACAGTTTCTACAAAAGTCGTTGTGGGGTATGTTTAATCTTTGAGCGTGTTTGTCAATAAGGCAGTGCCCTGTTAAGATCCCTACCATTGTGCTAATATCGTCTCTACTGAGAGAAATGAGTTCTTTTGAACGCTTAAGATTAAGTTCAAATTGCTTTCCTCGCCATGGGCTTAAATGCATTTAAGCCCTTTTACCTTTTTGATCGAGAAATACACTTTAGCATATAGCAAAACATAAACGTTCTAAAAAAAATTTAATTTTCAACCAACTTTTAGATATCTAGCACCATTTTTTCGATAATTCCTTGCTATTTACATAAATTATATTCAGTTTTGGTTTGGTTGATTGCAGCCTCCACCGTCTCGGTCAGAGTTGTAAAATCGGCATTCATATTCAGAATTTTAGGTACAACCGAATAACGACATAAGAATGCATGTATTGAATGCAAAATTGATTAATAAATACAATTTTTAATTCACATTCATTTTTAAAAACTTACTAATTAATTATTTTCGCTATTCAGAATAATGAATCAACTTTTTTATTCATTTGAATGCTATTCGCAATGAATCCGATTCACAAAGAATTTCAGAATTTTCAATTATTCTTTTTTTATTTATTATTAATTTTTTATTCATTTCTTACTCATTATGAATTTGTTATTTATTTATTTCTTATTCATTATTAATTTTTTATTCATTATTAATTTCTTATTCATTATTAATTTTTTATTCATTATTAATTTTGTATTCATTATTAATTCATTATTCATGTTTTATTCATTATTCATTTGTTATTCATTATTCATTTTTTATTAATTTAAGTCCTGAGCCTTATATATCCTTACCTATCCCCTCCTAGCGTCTCCTATGGGCTGAATCAAGGTGCTATGCGACAGGTGCCGAAGATTTACTAGACTGAAAGCCTATTAAAAATAGTCAAGTCTCAAACGGAGCGTATCGAATACCAGACGCCCTCCGGTTCTATCCAGGGATAAATATAAGGATATATTTATGGGCCTCTCCTGTGGGCTAAATCAAGGGGGGAGCAGACCATTGTTTTGGGCTATGATTACTATAGAGGGGTATTTTTTTATTGGTTCATGCAAAATACAAGTGAGGAAAATTTAGTTCTTTGGTTTTTTGCGTTACCCTCCCTAAAAGTTACGATCCTCGTTAATTAAATAAAATAAATAACAATGCACCAAAAAATTTTAAAGGAGTATGTGAAGCTTTTTTAATACACCAAAAATGTTTGGATGTGCATCTACACACAAGATTGAGTAAAAATTACATGTTTTAATCTAAAAAAACAGAGTTTTAACTGCATCTAAGTGAGAAAAATACCCCAAAAGTAGTGTACAAATTGTATGGTTTTACACTTAAAAATCGATTTACAAAAGCTTTTAAATTGTTTAAAAATAAATCAAATAAAAACTCAACACAACAGTTACATTCATACCAAGTTATTCTTGTTATATTGTTAACTAATTCTAATTTTCAATTCCTTCTCATTAAAAGATCCGCAAGAACGGTTAAAATTCACTTAAAGAACAATCAAAAATTTACCAGAAGCAATCATGCATTCGAAAGTGTGGATAGAAAACAGTCTTATCGTGAGCGGAATAAGTCCAAACGAAAGAAATAAATGCAAGAAATATTGCTGTATTGCATATATTTGGAATCTTTTGATATAAGCATAAAAAATAGAAAAATTTTTTATCAATAGAAAACATAGAAAAATTTAAAAATTATCCTAAATAAACTCTTTCTATCTATGCTCTTTAAGTTCTTAGCAGTTCTGATTACTATTTTTAAATATTTTTTCTTTCAACAAAACAGTTCCAATCATGATAAAAATTCCAAAGTACGCAGGCGCACAGCTCAACCGCAGGATTTGCTATTTGGCGAAAGTGAAGTTAGTCACAATGGCATGGTAAGTAGATACTACAAATCATACTGATAAAAATGTAAGCTCAATTAATATCGTTTCTTTCTTTCTTTCTTTTTTTTTTTTGTGTTTAAGGATGATCCCATGACGCGATCTTACACACAACAAGAGACAACTTCACGCAATTTCCATCCGCTGATGCGTGTGCCTAGTGCGCCGGGCTCATTGAAGTAGGTTTTATTTTGTTTTTTATTTGCATGAATTTTTATTAAAATTTTAAAACTATTAAAGAGAATCTTTGAACTCGCCTTCATTGACTAAGAAAAACATTGAATCATCCTTGATGGCAGCTACAACGACGCAGCCACAATCGCCGCGCTTAGCGCGTCGTGGTATACCAAATAAAGGCTCACCTGGTTTGTAAGTACTTAGCACACATACACGTTCACATTAACATATACTTTAGCATTTAGTAGATGATTAGCTACACTCTGAACTGCCTCTTATTTTTGGAGTTGGCACTTGGAATATGTTATTTTTAGTTGTATTTTAATTTAATAATTTAATTTTTTTTTCAAATGTTTATCTTTAAATTCAGTTTAACATTTAGAAATTATATAGGTGCAAAATTCACTTAAATATTATTTTTGTGTGGTTCTTTTTACTCTGCCTAAGATCGATTTAGTTGTTATTAAATTTAATTAAATTTAAGTTTGTTTTCCACTTGTTTATAGACTATTAACTTACTCGTCGATTTATACTTAATTTTGTTTCTTTTATTTTTCTTTCCTCTTTTTTCCCCTATGACTTTAGTTTTTTATGACTTAAATTGCTAAAGGCCGCATACATCCGAAGTTTGTTCAGTTGACTTGAATAAATTTTATTTTAACCAAAATTAAGTTTTTCTCTTATGTTTTTCATTTGAAAAAAAGTTTTTCTGTTTGAGTTGATGTTGTGTTCATGCTAATTATTTTAATAAATTAATTATTTCTAATTTAATGTTGATAGTTTTTTGAATTTTGTTGTAAGCAACTTTTACGTCCGAGTCTATTATTTTATAAAAACATTCATATCCATATAACTTCATACTACTTCGGTTATTTGAACATTAAATGTCAAACCAATAACCCATTCGCATTTTAGAGGTGTGTTATTTGCGGTTAAGGCAAACAAGTTTTTGAACATTAAATTTGTTTTTAAAATTGATTATTGTTGTGCAACTACTCAAGAATAATTAAACAAAATTTCAAATCAATCGCGCTTATAATACAGATTCTATAGCGCTCGAAACATACTTTTTGAAAACGGGCCACACTCCTGCAAACAAACTAATAGACCAATTTTAATATTTTTTTTTTAATTATTTATAATGTACCATATTCATTTACCAAATTTAGCGTCTTTGGAAAGCTTTCTAGTTTTCACACGCAACAATATGGTCAAAAAAAACGTAAATTTTCTCTTTAGGCTTTATAATTTTCTTGATTTTCCATACTTCCATTCCATTTTGGTAAATGAAGTATATTGAAGGGTCTACTTTCGAATGCATTTTTTTTTTGTTCAGACGATTTGAAGCTAAGCTTATGATGTGGCCCGATATTCACCTATTTTAACACACCAACTTCAGCGCCATCTTTATATATAAAAACTATATTTTACAAAAAAAAAAATTTTTATTTAAACTGATGATGTAAAATTAACATGCAAACTAAATTTTTTGTTTGCATAATATACTTTTTAAGAAAACATCTTCTATAATATGCCTTCATTTCAATCGATTTTGCCTAAAACCTTTCTTAAATATGTTTAGAAAATCCATAATCAAATAAATATTATTCATTTTAGTTTTTATGTTAATAAAGTGGGTTTTTTCTAAGCGACTGCTTATTTTTGAGAAATTGTTATTGACGTTATATTTGTATAATAGGCCGGAGCGAATTTCAAAAGTGCATAGCATCGATTTGGCTCAGGACACATTCGACAGATATTGTAGCAAACATGTAAACTACAAAATTTAATTTCGATCTGATTGCATCTTTCTGCTCCAGTTTGTCCTTAAAATCAGGACAGTTGTACAAAAATCTTAACGCATTGGCTTCCAAAAAAATTAATTTTTTAGATGGTTCCGTCAGACAAAAACGTCTGACAAGATAACAATTGTCTCGTCAAGGATTTGTGTCTGTCACCATGATGTTAAAAAAAGTGCTCCGTGTTCCACATTCAAAAGCATTTAAGATACTATTCAATACATTTTTTCAGATAAAGGTATTTATACAACTTTTTTGTAAAAAAGCAAAGCAATCAGAGCCATTCCAATCATGAAATTATGGTGTGGCAATTTAAGCCAATTGCCCGTCAGACGAATTTGTCTGACATGGCAGCGAATGTGTTAAGAAGTGGTTCGGTTTGTACAAACATGAAATTGAGTTAAACCAAAATTCGTTCTGCTCTGATCTCATCTTCCTGCTCTAAGAATATCCTCAAAATGAAATAAATTATAAAAAAAATTATTTTGCAAAGATTTTTAGATGAAGTTATAGGTCCTAACCCAAATATTGATTATATGAACTTTTTCTGATATAACATCATTTTCCTGTTTCAGAATGTCCGTGAAAGTTACATATTTTTAAAATCATAAAAACCGTTAAAAATTAGAGCCAAATCAGCTGATATTAGGATAAACTTAAACATACACAATTTCATTACGACCTCACCCCAAATGCCTACTTCAAAGTGTCCTTTGGAAAAAAAATATATTTCTTAAAATTATTTATATCGCAATAAACATGATGTATCAATAATTATAAGATAGAAAAGTGCATATTAAAAATTTGATCTCGATATCGACACCTTTGTGCGTAATTTCATACAAGAAGACTATCGGTTATTTAACTAAGCAAAAACGGTTTTTCTAAACTGAAATATCGGTTACCTCTTTATACGAAGTTTCGGTTATGCTAGGAAGAGCCTCGGGAAGAAATTAACCGAAACTCGTGTATACGTGTGATCTGGCATCCCTTTCTCGCACGAAGCAATTTCGAATACCATCACGGTAGCCACCTCAAATTCCGACGAAAAAACCCTTTTTCCTACAATAGCAAAAATTAATAAGCACAAAAATTCCCATGGTATAAAATTGACAAAAAAATCCCATCGCAATAAAAAAACCACAAAAAATCCCACGAACATTTAAAATAACCATGAAAATCCCATGCAAATAAAAAACCACGAAAAATCCCATTTTGATTTAAAATAAAAACACGAAAATTCCTATTTGTGTTGAAAAAACCTTCTTCTATTAAAAATTACCACAGTAAATACCACGACATAACAAATTGTCGAAGCCGAAACAAAAAACTAAATTTTTATATAAAAACGAATATAAAATAACAACAAGTACATTTCGTCGTCTGTATTTTTCGTCGGAGAAAGGACCACGGTTCTCCACCAGGACCTTGAAAAAGGTGCAGACTAATGCGGCCTCCACCCAACTCCATTTGTCCCTCCAATTGTAAGCGAAAAAATATGATAATTTTGTCTTTTTTCTCTTTATCTCATCGTCATTTTAGATAATGATGACATTAATAATATTTTTTTGAATTTAATTGAATTTGAAGATTCTTAAGTAAAAACAACAATAAAAAAAAATTTGGTTTAATAGAAACCCTATTTTGGACTCCGGATCGGTCTCCATGCAAAAAAAAAGTGTTTGATAAACTCGATTTAAAATATTCTTTGGCTCATTGTAGTACCCTCCACGAAAGGATTTCGCGATGTGTTAGGCTAGCTGGAATTTTTTAAAAAAGTGCCTTTTTTGGGCAAAGAACCACTTTTTGTATGGGCAATTTTTGCATTTCTATGAATTGTCTTAAACAAAAAAAAAAACCAAAAATTAAGCTCCCAAAATTGTTACTATCCGTATAAAAAATTTTGGGAAATCTGCGCGTTTGGGATTTTTTTGCGACTTTTTTGTGACTTTTGTTGGATACATTTCGATACGATTTCGACTTCAATCGCCATAACTACACCATTTATTGTCCGATTGTGGTTGTTTAGCCACCGTTAGAAAGGTACAAAAATTCTCTACGCAAATCTTACTTGCACATTTTGGAACAAAGTTAACCCATTGAGGACGGACAAAAGGATCCTCGTTTGCAAAGGGTTCAATTGGTACCGTAACTGTTTTTTCATAATATTTTTTATTTGTTTTTAATAGTGAACCTGGATACCTTTCCGAAAAATTAAATCTTATTAAAATCGGACTATCTTTGTTAATGTGGCAGTCATTTAAACCATGGCAGAAGAATACAGGTCGATGCACGCATACTGCCGGAAATGTCCAAACGAAGCAAAACTTTTTATATATTTTCTTTTGTTTCCATTCGCCACACAGATGAATTTGACAAACATGGCAGTACGGAAAGAGAGCACAGTCAGCGCTGCAGCTACCTCTATCCCTTATACTATGATTTAAACCAAAATCAACAAAACAGTCAAAATTTATTAAAATTTTTAAAAAGAATTTTAATTTTTTATACTGATAGTAATAATTTTTGAAGCTCTAAAAAATTAACTCTTACAAAAAAAATCCCGCAGGCCTAAGGGTTAACACATCGCGAAATCCTTTCGTGGAAGGTACTACATTGACCCAAGGAATAAATAATTAAGACCGAATTTATCAAACATCTTTTTTGACCCAGCCTATTGCGTATGTTTTGCGTTTCTCTTTCTAGCTTAAAATCTTCTTTAATAAAACAGGTTTTTAAGTTTAAATTCAGCTTAATACAAATCAAACTAAAATTTTTATTATAAATCAAGTTAAACACTTTAAATTGCATATTTAACATTTAACACTTAATATTTAAATTTTTATTTAGTGTTTAAGATTAATAAAAAAAAAAATTTAAGTGCAAAAAGTTGAATTTGATTTGTAAAAAGTTTAGTTTTATGTGCAAATAAAAGTTTGATTTGAATAAATTTGATTTTGGTATGCAAAACTTTAAATTTGAACTTGAAAACCTATATGAACAACAAATTTTTTAAAGAACTAACAACGAATTTCTCGCTAAGCGAGTGTTTTTTTTTTTTGTTTGTTTTGTACAATTAATTTAATTTTTTATATGTAATCTTGTTTTGCTTTTGTTTTATGTATCTTTTAATATGATACCAATTTTAATATTTTTTAACGCCATTTTGTGTTAAAAGTTTTTTATTAATTATTGCGTTTACAACACCTTTTTATTATTTAACTTAAGCTCATCTTTTCTGTTTGTTTGTTTGTTTGTATATGTATATTAAGCTTTTGTGGTATTGATTTATTTTTTTATTTTATCTGGCATTTTGGATTTTTGTTTACGTTTATATACTTTTTGTTGTGGCAGTAATTGTTAAATGTACTTTGTTGTTGTTGTTGTTTCTGTTTAACCAAACAACATTTCACGCTTCTAACAATCGCTTTCATTTTTGCTTATGTCTTCTTTTTTTTCTCTCTCACCAACTCCACCATAATAATATCATATTATAACGATTGATTGAAATGAAAATCTTATTAAAACTTTCTAAAATAATCAAATAATCCGCATCACACCAATAAAATAAATTAACTATTAAACAATAACAACATTATAAAATCGATCGTACGTCCCAACCGCACGCCACGCCCACTGGCGTTAAACTCTACAGCGACGATGACGCCTCAATGATACCACAATCGCCACCTGTTTATCGTAAAATGATGTCACGAGAGGAAAACAGCAACACAAGCAATGGCGGCAGCGATGTTTTCTCACGTCTGGGCGCCGGCACACAAGATCCGGCGCCAGGTGGAAGCATACAAAAAGTCACGGGAAAGGTTTGTAAATTATAGACACTGTTTAATGTAATGCATCATAAATATTATGATATTGTAAATGAAAAATTCGCTTCGCAGATACGCGTGGGTGCACCACTCTACTGCACACACACCGTGTCAGGCCACAACAACTCAGTGCTGTCCATCAAGGTCGACGACGACATACTCTATACCGCAGCAGCTGATCGCACTGTCAAGGTTTGGGATCTCTCACGCGAGACCGCACAACATTGCTTATCGACACATCCGGGTCCAGTGATTGCTGTGCAAAACGATAAAGCAACACGTTTGCTCTTCTCTGCCTCTGGCCCATATGTGCGTGTCTGGGATTTGCGCAGCAGCAACACTAAGTCCATCAAGACGCTAACATCATCGGGTCAAGTGCTTGCGGGCAACGCAAGCGTGACTGGCGTTGCGCCCGGTGAATCACCAATAACGGCGCTATGCATGGGCACATCGGGTAATTTGTATGTAGCGGCATCAGATAAGGTGCGCATCTGGGATTTGAACAAGTGAGTGAAGTGTGTTTTTGCTAAATTGTTCTTAATTAACTCTTTTTTATTTTTTTACCTTGCAGTCTTTCATGTGTGGGCAAACTTTCTGGTGGCCACCAGGCTGCTGTTATGTGTGTTACCGCCTGGCAGGGTGATAGCGATGGCAACACTGATTTTGTTGCAACTGGCTCAAAAGATCACTATGTCAAAGTATTCGAAGTTCCAAAGGCAGGCGGTGTTGTTTATCCGCTGCTGAATTTAGAACCGCCGCACTACGATGGTGTGCAGGCTTTAGCTGTCGCTCAGGATGCTGTCGGTGCCGATGCCGAACTTTTCTCTGGGAGTAGAGACTCCGGTATTAAGCGATGGGATCTTAAAAGCGGAGAGCTCAAGCAGGTAAGATTGGCTTATTCGCTTGGAATTATACGCAATTATAGTCTATTATTGGTTGAAGTGCTGCATTATAATTTTCAGTGTATTATATTTCGATTAAATATTTATTTAATTGGGAAATGAAAATCATTATTCGTACTTTCATTGTATTTGTGAATTTTGTGCTTATGGCCGTTTTCTGTTTTTATGTTTGTTCGCGTATTTCTGAAATTTTATTGAGTGGGAGTGGTGTATTTTTCAAAAGTTCATTATCTATTTTTCAGTACAAATGAGACAATTTTGCAAATTCTTTTCTTAAATTTTCACAAGAAAACAATAAATACCAGAGACATAACTGTTATAAAAAATATTTGTAAAAATTGAGCCATAATTGTTATATTGCAAGAAAAAAATGTTTATCTATAAGTAATTGTTATTTCAACAGAAACTTATTTTTCTCTGTGATAACAATTATAAATTAAGATTTGTTTTTTTGTTGCTAGTAACGTTTATTTTCAACTAGCAGGCCACACTGGTTCGAGGCGTTTTCTCTTTATCAAGAACTACAGTTCCAATTACACTTCATATAGAGTTTTGTAATGCTGAAATTAGATCCAATGTAAACATCGCCATTTTTGAAAATATTTTTATTGTTTAAAATCTAATGTATGATGTTATATTAAACATTTACTAAATATTTTCCCTGCAAAAAATGTTGACGACTTTTTTCATGAGACAGCACAAACAGATTTTGTTTGAAGTCACACGTAAAAGGGCAACATAAAGCTATCCATGTGAAAAGCATTCAACGTTCAAATCGATTCCTTAAACACTGAATGTTTGACCCAACTTTTTATTTATTGCCATAGAAAAGGACTGTTTTACTGAAAATTGCAGATGTTTGAATTGAGATGGTAGATACGTTGGTATAAATGGAATTCGCGGAATCAAATCCACTTCTTCAGTACCACATCTGGCCAAAATGCTGCACTCAATCAAAAAAGTTTTCAATTATTTTACTTGCAGGTGTGTATCATTGCTTAATATAGGCGGATCAGATTCCGTGATAAAATAATAGGACACCCGACACCAAATAATAGAACACCAGTTTGTGGAAGGGGGAGTCCAGAAGGTTGTGAGGCAGAGATGAGTGTTATTCGAATAAATTCTAAACTAAAGAATTTATCGAATAAATAAATTATTCGAGCTTTGTATTCGTGAACTAGTATAAAAGGTAGTATGACAGGTCCTCCGTACACTTCCTTTTTGGAGCCATTTGCCGAAAGCACTTTTTTCTCTACTTAAAGCTTGAATTTTTATTCACTTGATTTTTGCAAAATACAAATGTACCACTTTAAATAACACTTTACGTATTGAAGCAGTGTTGAAAAATTAGTTGAAGTGTAAAAGTGCAAAAAGTCGAGTTTGGTAACAATCATATTCATACACAACTTTTCAAACTAGCCTTGCAACCTTCATATACGTAGCAACTCAGGTGTCGTTTCGCGGCTGATACAATTATATTTTTTAATACAATCGACTCAAAATAATTTCATTAAATTTGTCATAATTTTTTTATAAAAGGATGAAAAAAAGAGGTAGTTCGATCAAAAACGTACCATTGTAAATACCCAATATTGTTACTGATAAGTATCGAATAAATTGTCTGTGCATACTTTTAGGCTGAATATTTTTGAGAACAGTGAGAATTATCACGTATTGGTCACGTGCATAAAGTGCTCGACAAAAGTCATAAAAACTAAAGGTTCACCGTCATCACCGTCTATTTATTCAAGCCATTTACAACCAAAGCGATTTGCAAAAGGTTCATCAATCCGAGCTTTTCACGGAGCAAAATGGGTTTGGCATGGATCTAGTGAAGTACTTTATTCACTCAATGATACCTAATTTTTCACCAGATGTTAAATAATTTAAAGTTAATCGAAATACTGTATTGAAATAATGAGCCGCAATAATTCAAGAGATTAAAGCAATGTTACACGAAGTCGAATATATTTGCACTGCGACCAGTATTTGGTCAAGCCACAAAAAAAAAGTCTCTCGTAGTAACTGCCCATTGGATTGAAGTTAGGGGTGTCGGAATGGCAGTCACTTATGTAGATAATCTAAGACATTAGCTTGCCGCAGATTTTATAAGGATAAATTTAATAAAACTGAGATATGTTTTTGTTAACTTGGAATGGAAATAAGTAAGCCTTGTTTATTAAGACGCGATGAAGCGGCAGAAACAGCAGAGGATTTTTATCGAATTAAGCTTTTCGAATCAAAATAAATTCCGGTTTCCAAAGCAATAATAAACCTTTTCCAAGTCGTATAAGGTACTTGCATCTAAATAAAATAGATATAGAAAAGTTAGGAGCTGAACTTGAGTTATGGAAAACTAAAAAGCTGTCAGAAATAGATGTTTCCGCAATTTTACAAAATTCTGGAAATAATTGTAACTCTGCCCTGTGGTGTACAGATTCCAGTGAACGTTCCTTTTGCACATTGAAGTGTTTGAACAATTGCCTTCTAAATGCTTGCTGGTTTAATGCTATAAAATATTCAGATGAATAATTTTGCGAACAAGGAAACTTTCATCGTCAAATTGGCCACGCGCTCAATAAGAATTAAAGAAACAATTAAATAAGTATCTACAACTATGTATAAATATGTTTATCTTTTTAAATATCTGTTTTCGTTGCTTTAATCAAATAAATATTTGTCGTCCTGCTAAAATTAATAAAATGTCATTAACTCTTTTCACTTCGATTGTTGAAATCGGTTACGAAATTTTGAAAGATCTTAGGCCTTCAGAAATGAAAAAAAAAAGAAATATTTTCTTGCTTCAGTGAAAAGAGCAATCCCCCTCCCCCTTATGAAAGACCTATCTACAGCGTTGGTGCCAGTGCTGTAGTTAGAATTTATTTCTTGGAGGTCGATGGAGAGTAGTACACATATGATATATTTAAATGTGAATGTACGTATATTTAGCAGGGACAGAAAATAACGATTATTTCCAAAAACTAAATAAAAAAAAAGAAATCAACATGTTTCGGACTACTTCAATATGTTGCTTAATGCATGTTCTATCGAAATAAGAAATGATTTTTATTTTGTAAGCTTTATCAATAAAAATGTAATTTAATTATTATGTATTGATTTTTATATTATTCATCAAAAATAAAAGCTATTTTTTATTTTTATTTTTTTGTTCAAGAATAATACTTATTTTTGAGTTTTATTATTTTGCTCAAGAATAAAAATTGTTCAATTTTTATTTTTTTGCTCAGAAATAAAAGTTATTTCTCAATTTTTATTTTATGCTCATAAATAGGAATTATTTGGAATAATTTCCTATTTGGAATAGGAATTAAAAATCATTCTTCGAATTTTATTAATTTTTCTTCAAACATAAAACTCAAAACACCAAAGAGCTTTGTTGTTGCTAGAGCATTGCATGTGTTGAAATGTTGCTTATCTTGTATGCGTTGTTGATAATGAGTGATTTATTGAGTTGAACGCGTTAGGAAAATTAGAATTATGGGAGTAATTTGACCATGTTGTGCCGGAATATTTAGCGATTTACTCTGCGTCATAGATTGAACCATTATTGGAATCGCATATCGCAAAATAAACCAGACAGGCTTTTTAAAATGAATCTTGATGATATATTTTGTCGAAATATTTGAAACGAGTTCTTATGTTCAGGAAAAAATCAATGAAATCCTGTTTTTAAACCCGATTTTTTTTTATAAAAACACGAATTTGGCTGTTTTTGTGATATTATTTTAATTTAAGATTTTTTTTTCCTGTATCTTTTATAAATATAGTATTCTGAACTAAACCTAAATGATCTCAAATTAGACTTTATATGATAAATGTTGTTTAATAAATTATTTAATAGATGCCTTATAAATATTTAAATATATTGTACTTTTATTACATATAATGCAAAAACTTAATTGTGCTTACACTTTGCAGTCCCTCAACAACGCTCACAAGGGTTGGGTCTCAGGTATGGCCATTTCCGGTGATGTATTGCTTTCTAGCTGTCGTGGCGGCATTATACGTCTATGGAATGTTAAGAGCTGCGAAAGTCTAGCAGAAATGAAGACTGATTTAATGATAAATGATATTGTGGCTTCGGGTCAGCGTGTGTTCACAGCATCCAGGTTGGTACTTTGGTTTTTATTGTAATGTTTTTATTTTTTATGGTTTCAGATGGTTTTTTTTCTAACAAAATTGGCAGTTTTGTTCATAAAAATACTTCTATTTAGTGTTTTTATTTTTTTTTTTCAACAACTTAATTGATTGATATCTAAAAAAATAGTAAAAATCCCACTAAACATTCTTGTGTTCTCAGTCCTTTTCCGCTCATTCCACAATCCTCCCTCCCAAGCTCCCTATTGTATAATGTTTATTCTTCCTACTATAGTGTTTGGCTAATAGCATTTTAATTGTTTCTAATAATATATGATTTTTTAACGTTTCTTTAATTTTTTTTTTTGTAATTTTCTCCTCATTCTTTACCATTATATTTATTCATTTAGCTCGGGTGAGGTACGGATTTGGCGTTTTTCTCCACAAGAAAATTTTCCTACATCGAATATGACTTCATCGTCGATCGAAAAGAAATAAAATCAGCTATATTAAATAAAAAAAATGCCTAAAATATATGCTTACTCGTATAAACCTCAATTACAAACAAACAAAAATAGCTAAACATGTACTAATTTCATATGCCTTAAAAACTTCTTTCAAAAATCGTAGAAAACCACAGAAAAAACTATTTCAATTAATGCAAACTAACGAACAGAATTTATTGCAATAAACAAACAATTACCTTTATACAATTGCTTTAAATAGTCTTAAGAATATACTCGTATAACAAAATCATATACTATAAATAAAATAAGGATATATGTTCCTTCCTACATAAACTCCAAACTTTTCTTAATGTCTGCTACTAACTTAAGAGTTTAATTCTTTATTTCTACCATAGATGGGCACTTTGCAGTACCAGTAAAATTGCAGTAAAAATAAATTTTTACTGATAATGAAATTCAATTTGCATTACCAGTAAAATTTTACTGATTACTGAAAAAATTGCAGTAAAAATAAATTTTTACTGATTACTGGGAAAAAATTGCAGTACAAATAAATTTTTACTGATAATGAAATTCAATTTGCATTACCAGTAAATTTTTACTGATTACTGGAAAAAATTGCAGTAAAAATAAATTTTTACTGATAATGAAATTTAATTTGCATTACCAGTAAATTTTTACTGATTACTGAAAAAATTTGCAGTAAAAATAAATTTTTACTGATTACTGAAAAAAATTGCAGTAAAAATAAATTTTTACTGATTACTGAAAAAAATTGCAGTAAAAAGAAATTTTTACTGATTACTGAAAAAAATTGCAGTAAAAATAAATTTTTACTGATTACTGAAAAAATTGCAGTAAAAATTTATTTTTGCAATTTTGTTCAGTAATCAGTAAAAATTAATTTTTACTGCATTACTAAAAAAAATTGCAGTAAAAATAAATTTTTACTGATTACTGAAAATATTGCAGTAAAAATTTATTTTTGCAATTTTATTCAGTAAGCAGTAAAAATTTATTTTTACTGCAATTTTTTTCAGTAATCAGTAAAAATTTATTTTTACTGCAATTTTTTTCAGTAATCAGTAAAAATTTATTTTTACTGCAATTTTTTTCAGTAATCAGTAAAAATTTATTTTTACTGCAAATTTTTTCAGTAATCAGTAAAAATTTACTGGTAATGCAAATTAAATTTCATTATCAGTAAAAATTTATTTTTACTGCAATTTTTTCCAGTAATCAGTAAAAATTTACTGGTAATGCAAATTGAATTTCATTATCAGTAAAAATTTATTTGTACTGCAATTTTTTCCCAGTAATCAGTAAAAATTTATTTTTACTGCAATTTTCTCCAGTAATCAGTAAAAATTTACTGGTAATGCAAATTGAATTTCATTATCAGTAAAAGTTTACTGATTACTGCTTCTAGTAATGCAGTAAATATTTACTGCAGTGTGCCCATGTATGATTTCTACCTATACAATAATAGAAAGCAGCAATTATAAAAAATAAATTTTTAATCACAAATAGTTGATGCAAATGAATATCTGGCGTCCTTCTGACGATAAGTGGTTAATTCTAGATCTTGATAAGAAAAGGGAAGGCAATATAATAATTCTATAATATTTGGTGAATGATGACGATTTTAGTTCATATCTTTTTTTTTTAATTGAAGGGCTTATTGCAAGAACATGCTATGCCACATAAAAAATATTTTGAAATAATCGACTTTAAAGTTTTACAAAAATGTATTTTTGTATGAAGAAATGTGATGGAACAAGGACATCTGTATATAAATAGGCATAGGCAAAACAGTTCGGTACCATTTTGTCCCGTGTTTTTCAACCGATTTGTATAATTTTTCTTTTAAGTGAATTAGAGTAGGGAGAAGGAGTGCACCAAAAACTTTTTGTGGGCGCTCAAAAAAGAATTTCTTTAATAAAAGCTAAGCTATAAGAGGTAAAAGAACAGGAAATTTTAGGCATTGCTGAAGTGTACAAAAAATATGCCGAATATTTCTCGCAATCTCTTACGGATACCCTACAATAAGCATTTTTGTATGTAACATGTGCGATAATAAATTGCAAGCGAACTGTCAAATTGAATTTCATGATATATATCTCATGTGTAGACCACTCATATCATGAAATTTATCTCTTGAAATATTTCTTGAGATATATTTCATAAGATGAGCTGTCACTCACTTTTCAGTGAAGTATGTAAGTGTGTGCATTTTTAAGAACTTTTCAAGCAAAAACTATTGCAAAAGCATTAAAAGAGTGAAAAAAACATAAAATGGAATGGCGAATGAAAGAAATTATTAATTTAATAAACTTTTACAAACAATTCCAAAATGAAATTTCATGAAATGAAGTGCCCACCTAAATATTATAGCATGAAATCTGGATATCATGAAATTCAATTTGACAGTTCGCATGCAATAAAATATTGTAAGTGTAGACACTGTGTAACAAACAGTAAATTTTAAAAAATTCTCGTTATTTTGATATAAAAATTATGACGATATCTCGAAAGCGGTAGCTTTTCTCAGTATAACGTATTTTTGTATGAAAAGTCATTGGTTGAGAAAAATAACGGTAGACGAAAGTTGTTTTTGGCAATATTTTTCAAAAATAGTGTATTAAAAAATTTCCCGCTATTATGACATCAAAATTATTGCGATATCTCCAAAATTGTAGATTTTCTCAGTACCATGCATTTCCTTGATGCAATGTCATCGCCTCAGAATGAGAAAAAAAACTATTGAAATTTCAAGATTTGGTTTTGCAAGCAAATATCTAAGCCATTTTCCAATCGATTTTCATAAAAATGTTCTTTGTCTAAAAGTTCAATTAAATTACTCTGAAGAAATAAGAAAATATTTACCGTTACCTCACCACTTCAATGTTTGATATTGTTTTCAAACAACCTCTAAAATATTTAATTTTTGCTCAAAAAATAGGCTAAAAGTTGGTTTTGTTGTAAATTTTATTTATTTTTAAATTTTCTTTTTCCAACACTCTTTTATATGACTTAACATTTATCTGCAAAAATAGCTTCATTTTGACACATTATTCAATGAACAGTTTCTATCATCGAAAATCATGAGCCTATGATTTTTTTGATGAAAATGAATTTTTTCAAAATGTTGTTTATTTTTACCCTACAATAAGCATTTTGTATGTAACATGTGCCATAGTGAAATTTCTTACAAACAGTAAATTTTGAAAAATTGTCGTTATTTTGACATCAAAATTATTTCAAAAATAGTTTTTCTCAGTACAACATATTTTTGTATGAAAAGTCGTTGGTTAGCACTGAGCGGCAAACTGAAAATAGAAATATGTTCGTTTTCAACACTTTTCTACGCTTATCTGAGAACGAAACTGTTTTCATATCACAGTGTACGTCGGAGGTCGCAGTGAAAAGTCGAATTTCGACCACTGGCGATTTCTAGTGAGAAAAAATCGATTTAAATTTCAAGTTTTGATTTTGCGAGCAAATATCTCAGCCATTTTCAAATCGATTTTCATCAAATATTCTTTGTCTGAAAGTTAAATTAAATGACTCTGAATAAGAAAATATTTACCGTTACTTCACCAATTCAATGTCTATATTGTTTTCAAAAAACCTCTAGATTATTCCATTTTTGCTCAAAAAGTGGGTCGAAAGTTGTTTTTGTTGTAAATTTTATTTTCTTTTTTTCACACTCTTTTATATGACATATCATTTATCTGCAAAAATAGCTTCATTTTAGCACATAATTCAATAAACAGTTTCTATCATCAAAAATCATGAGTTACACTGAGCGGCAAACTGAAAATAGAAATAGAGTCGTTTTTTTATCTCTCTCTACGCTCATCTGAGAACGTAAGCAATTTCATATCACAGTGTAGGTCGAAAGGAAAAGTCACAGTGAAAAGGTCGAATTTCGACCACTGGCGAACTCTAGTTTCTATAAATAGGTCCGAAGCTTAAAAGGAAATTTCTGCAATCTCTCTTCAGTGATAGTTATGTGTCGAGCCTAAATATTTATTTTCATGTGGTATATCACGTTATTGCAATAAGCCCTTTAATTAAGTTTTCGATAACTAAAAAATCAATAATTTCAAATTGACTGAAGTATAGTCTGGTGTTCCGGCCTGATTTTCAAGGTTGTTTCAATAATTTTTATTTATAACAAAATAAAAAAAAATCATTTAAATTTTTGCTATATGTTATTATTGACTTCTTTAACTGCAAAAAAAATTTGATGGAGTTTGTTTGAGGATACTTTTTTAGTGTTTTTTACGTTCAAAGTGGACATAAAAAAAAGTGAGGATTCCGGCCAGAAGTCATTTCAGAAACCATCTGAAACAAAATTTTTTAATAGATTATTGTTCTGTAGGCTTGTCATTCGAGCAGGTAGTTATGTTGGATTAAAACATTTTTTTGAAAATAACAAAATGGCGGAAAAATAAATTTTCAAAAATCGTGATTTTTCGTTGAAAATCGGGTTATAAAATAAATTTTATAAAGACAATTCTTCTACCTGCGAGAGCCATTGGAGCGTAGAATAACGTATTCTGTCTTCAGTCCAATAGGCTCGATAGAATTTTTAAGACACCTCCCGCAACTTTGTGTTATAGCTTCGTTAATATTTTGAATTTTGGTCTGAAATTCCTACAGTATTTTTCCAATATATTTTACTTTTAGTTTGTTTGTAATAGGTGCTTATGCACAGCGACCCATAAGATCTATTGCGCATGCCCTTGATTAACACTCCAAATTTAGGCTTTTAATAAAATTTAGCTTGTTTATGGTTTGGTGGTCCAAATTGTTAATGGAGGCACTACTGCCCCTCCAAAGTGGAGACGTCTTAGACTACAGATTGCCGGACATTCACATAGAATGTGTCCTGGCGTTTCTTCCTCCTCTTTGCATAGTCTGCAGACATCTGATTCAGATAGACCCATCTTTTTAAGATGGTATCTGAGCTAATTATAATTCTAAAGTCTGCTTTATAAAACTTGAGTAAAACTTTCGATTTAGCTTTACTGATAGTTAAAAATTTCTTAGCTTGCCTCTGTCCATTAGTATCGTTCCAGTGGCACTGATTTTTTGTTTTCCAATATCCTAATACAGGCTACAGAATAGTTCGGGGCCAGTTAGAGTTCGAGATGCTTCTCTTTTGGCAAGGCAATTTGCCCTTTCGTTGCCCTCGAATCCTTTGTGACCTGGAACCCACCATAATTCTATTTTTTTGCTTTGTCCCAGCGTATTTAATAGTTTGACGCAATTGGAAACTAGTCTTGATTCAAGCCCGTAGGCTTGCAGGGCCTTTAAGGCTGTTTGACTATCTGAAAGTATGTAGATATGTATGTGCTCCCTTGGATTTTCTACGGAGAGATTCCCTGACACATACTTCAGTATCCTATTGGAAGAGCTTTTTGGAAATTGGGACCGTAGATCCCCGCTCCCGTTACTCCATTTTAAAGTTTTACCCCATCAGTATCCCACAGCTGTGAGCCAGGATCAAATGTGAACCTATCATTCCTCCACAGTTGCCTATTGGGTATAACGACCCTGTAACGCTTCGAAAAGTTTACCTTTGGCAGCATTCTGTCTGGGATTTTTTTAAAGGGGTTATTTTCGAAGGTTTTAAGTTGTATCTTCATGTGATCCGTAAAAATACCTGTCTTGTAATCACCTATTTCTTCTATTCTTAGTGCACTTAGACATGCTTCTTTTTCGATAATTATTACACACTAGAGTTGGGTCGTTCCGGACCTGCATAGTTCATGGAACTATGTTCAGTCTCGGACATAGTTTCAATCATTCCATCTGTACGATTTAAGCATGTCAAAACAGTTCCGATTGCAAAAAAATTTTTTTAATAGAGCAACATAAGTTGACATCTCTTTCGCACTTACATAAATTAATCGAATTGTTTGAGCGACGGCAAGTAAGCCAATTAAGCATGCGAAAGAGAGTGAAAGAAATAATAGATAAAATTAAAAATGATATATCGTCATTCCAGTTGTGTGTATTGTTCAGCATTGCTGTTTATTTTTGCTTTTAACATATGAAACAGAACAATCACGAAATGACATTGAGCATGCTTTTGTTACTTTCATTCTTATAAAGAGAACTGCTGGAACTATATAATTCCGCGAACATGCTTAAAGCTGATGAACTATATAATTCCGCGAACATGCTTAAAACTGATGAACTATAAGATGCAACTGCAAATGATTTTCAGCAACTTTATAAATATGAACTTTATTTACTAAATGATAGAAGTTCCTTTTTTTATATAAAATAAAGAAATGTTTTTCTTTAATTAAAAAATATTGAAATAATAAAAATTTAACTGTTCTGCAGTTCAAATAAACAAAGGAACTAAATAGTTCCGCGGACATGTTTCCGTGAACTAGTTCCTTTCTTCAGAAGAATCGTTCCATGTCCGTTCCGTCTCTGGAACTGTTAAGCACAGGCCTATTACACACAGAGCTTTAGTTGGGCACGTTCTCATTGCCCCAGTGACACTAATGCACGGCATTCTTTGCAGCTTTGGCAGCTGGGTCACTATTCAAGTGCCGAATACGTAACCATAGGTCTAACAATGGTTGTAAACTTCCAATATATCATTTTTTGTTTGATACCCTGCCTATAATTGGATCTAAGAGGGTGTTCCAAAGGAGCTGCTTGTCAAAAATTACTTTTAAGTACTTAACCTCATTTGGAAAGTTAATGACTTTTCCATTCAGTGGTAGCCCTTTTCAGATTAAGGCTCCTTTATCTAGAGAAGGGTATCAGAATTGTTTTGTCAGGATTTAGACGTAACCCTTTTTCCTTACACCAATTAAAAGTTACACTCTTGCAGAAGGGCACTCTACATTCTATCTGATATTGTCGTTTCAGGACTGGCCATACTTGAGATAACTAGATCATCCGTATATTCGCGGTGTTAAAACCCTGATTGTTGAGACTTGCTAGAAGTTCGTTCACGAATAGGGTCCACAGAAGTGGTGAAAGTACCCCTTCTTGGGGGCATCCTCTAGTGGCAGTGATTGTGTTACGAATTCCACCAAGCTCTAACGTTTTGATTCTGCTTTTAACTATGATTAGAATCCAGTAATGAAGGCACATAGCACTGTTTGTTTTGCTTCAAAAGCCTTTTCGATTTCGTTTGGTTATGTATCGCGGTGACTGTGTATTTGCCAGCTTAGTTGGAAACTGATATAGTCTCCCTAATGTTGAGTTCCAGTATTTTTTCTCCATTGTCTTTAAAAAGAAGGAACTTAGGCTGATCGATTTATACGATGTAGGCAGTTTTTCGGGCTTTTTATCCATCTTTGGTATAAAAACGATCTTAACCTTTGTGCGCGTTCGCGAGGAATATGGCCTTATGAAAGAATATTTCAATGCCTTGCTGTAATAAAATCTGCTACACTAAAATCTGAGTGAGTGGAGGGATCCATGCCTTAGTGTAATAGGCACGAGTAGATTCCATCAGGTCCCGGAAACTTTGATGGACTAAATTTGGATATGGCTCAACCAACGTGCACTATCAGACGTAAAAAGTTTGCCTGGAAGTCCTTTTTGACCACCTATCATTGAGTAGTATGCCCATTGTTCGATGGGGCGTCCTCTTCAAATACACTTACCGTAAAATGTGTCTGTGTCATCCCTCCAGGAATGATCGGAAGGCTTTCATCTAAATGTGATAAAGAAATATTCCTCACCATATCTTTTGGAAGCTTAAGGGTAGTTTTGTATTTATGTTGTTTTCAAACCGCTTCACTCTTGTAAAAATTGGAAGACTTACATATGGAAGTGATGAATAAGCATTCCCCATCATATCTTTCGGAATTATATTGCAAGTTTTGAATTTATGTTGTTTCCAAAACGCTTCTTTAAGAATGCATGTGGAAACTTTTACTTATTGCGATAAGCAATGACAACAGAAAATATTAATATCATTGTTTCCTAGCAGCTTATTGTAGAATTCATGTTTACTGTTTTAAAGAAAATATGTTTTACTGGATGGGCTCGATAGTCTAGTGGTAGCGCGCTTGAATGTCGCTCAGGTGTCCCGGGTTCGAATCCTGGCCGGGTATTTTTATAACAAGGGAGAGGAATGTTTCCTCATTAATTTTCAGAACAGAGGAGAAGACTGCTTCCAATTCAATTTTTAAGACAGCGGAGAGGAATGTTTCTCTCTAATGACATGCTATGTAAAAAAAGCAATGGAGTTTGCAACGAAGGGGAATGCTTCCTACATTCCATGGAATGTTTCCTGGTTACATCCGGGAATGCTCACATTTCCTGGAGGGAAAATACGATTTGTTTCATCCGAGTATATAGTGTAACTTCCATCAGGGTTTTAATAGTGTACAGTTGCCGTTGAAATGATATTTGGACAGTGCCTTCTGTAGACGGGTCGCTGCTGGTAGACTGTTGATATTCTCGCAGTAAACTCTCAACGTGATCTTCTTTGATCTTTCCAGCTTAGTGTTGTATTTGGTTAAAGCTTTCTTATATTGGGTCCACTCATCCGTTTGCTTAGCTTTATTCCACCAAGGCATTTCCCTACGTGACTTGATAGTCCTCAGCAGGCAGCATTCGTGGAATGCTAGCGTTAAGTTGGTTTTGAGTTACTTGGCCTCAAATTCAAGCTCTTCCCTAGTGATAAGGAGTTGAGTTGAGTGATTAAAGTCAAGGTCTACTCTGTACCTAAAGATTTCCCAATTTGTATTTCTCGGGTTTCTGAAAGAATGGAAGGTCTTAATGGGTGATTTCATAGCAAGACTCATCTCTATTTATAATAATAATATTATTTCAGTAAATAAAGTCTGAAAGGATCTTAACTCTTTTGTTGGTGTACGTGCTTGATTTCCCAGACGGTATGGTGCTTTGCACCGCAACCAATGACCCAAAGAATGCTTTGCCTCCTGCAGTGGTCCACAAGGGCAAGAACTTCCTCAGGGCTTCTGGCACATCACCAGGCAAATAAGCCAAGGCTAGCACCATTTCGTGGTTTTCTTTAAGGGAGGGCACAGCTGCCCGTATGGCCACAAGGTCGCCGGAAATGAATTCTGAAAGAGGTAGAAATGTTAATCTGCTATTGACCAGTAATGCCGCCCTAGGAGGACAGTTTCCAGTGCTATAAAGCAACCTACCATCTGCATTCTAGAGCTCTTCGACGACTTTAGAGTTTAACCAGGGTTCCTGGATAAAAACAATGTCCAGGCGGTCTGTGGAGGTCAATGACAAAGCACGTCGGATGCAGCTTTAGGTTGTTGGAGGTTCGCCTGAAGACAGAGGATCTTACTCTCTGCTGACGATGCTGAATCATTCATTTTATTGTCCTTCCATCGGAGCTCTTCTAGCCACCTTCTTGCTTCTGTTAGTATGAGCTCTTAGTGGTATCACTTTCCTACTTCTGCGATCGAGCCTTCGAGGAGTGCCTGTGTCTATTGGGAGGCGTATTATGTCTGCCCTGTTGACTTTGCTGTAAGAATGGACTGGCAATGGTTTCAACGGATGCGCGTATTTTTGTCTCTTAAGAAGAGTACGGTAGCTCGTTCCTCTTCTCTGCCGTTTGGGGACTCTTCAAGCTCGGTAGCTCTTCTGTAGCCACGCTTGGTGGGATCGCTACCTTTGCCACGTTCGCCTTTTTTTTTGCTTTTGGCCTTGGGTCTACACTGAACCCACTTGAAGCGGTAAAAACTATGTTTTCTGTCTCTCTGTGCCTCAACACCGATAACGGGTCAACGGCCATGGCGAGTTCGGCAACACTGGATTTCTGGTTTCTGCCCATCACCTTCAGTCATCCACTCTGAGGTCTTTGTTCTGACACTCCGTCAACCTGAGGATGTCGCTGGTGGGTGTGGTTGCGGGCTCTGAGAACTACGCCATGTGGATGAGTGGTTTGGGCACGTCTTCCTCTTTAACCACTCTCGTGTTTGCGACTTTCCAGGGCACTACTGTCATAAGCCACTCAGCGGTGGATTTACCCTTAAAGGTGAACACCACACAGCCCGGCCGACCCGGAGCAGCCTTCGAATTGGGGTTTGATTGCCTCTTTGCTCTGCTCTCGGATTATCTTTAGAATGGATTTCTGGATGAGCTTCAAATGCTCCGTCGTCCAAACTGTGTTCGAGTAGTCATGTGGTATGACTAAAACCTTGAAGTTGTTGTCAACTACCTCCTTAAAACTGAGCACTCTAGCCCCTGCGTTTTTAGATCGTAAAGCTTCTGAAGCAATGGGTGCCTTATCGGGGTAAAAATAAGGAAATCATGATTAAAAATAAACAATTCTGCTACCTGCCAGAGCCATTGGAGCGTAGAATAACGTATTAAGTTTCAGTTAAATCGGCTTGATAGAATTGTTTAGACTCCGCTCTCATCATATTTTTAATTTTGGTCTGAAATTCTTGCAGTATACTTTCAATCAGAGACCGAAAATAACTGTTATTTAACAGTTTTCAGATAAAAAAGACAGAACCAAAAAGTTGCCGGTGAACTTTTTAGAATATATACCATTACAATCGTAATAGAGCTTTGCGAATATTAAACGCCTTTTAAATTGTTTTGCTGTTACTATAAAATTTAAAATTAACTGTTATTTTTTGCTTTATATTTTTCGGGCCAAAACAGCAGTTGCTTTAACAGTTATTTTGTGCCTTTTATTTCTTCGGTCAAAAATATTAGGCAATTTTTTTTTCAAAGGCTGCTTGACCAAATAAAAAATATTAAAACTAAAAAAAGTTTTATAGCTCACAATGTGCGCGCGGATGAGACGAAAAAATTGCATTAACATTTTTTGTTGGTCAGGCGGCCTTTAAAAAAATTCAAATTGCCTGATATTTTTGACCGAAAAATAAAAGGCGCAAAATAACTACAACTTTTGATTTATAAAATAAAAGTGAAAAGTAAACGTTATTTTGCCCGAATAAAAGGCATATAATACCTAGTATTTTTGTCGGGAAAAGTAAAAGTTAAATGATAACTGTTAATATCTGACCTTTTTTAATAAAAACCATAACGGTACGGTCCCAGCTTTCAATATATTGTACTTTAGAAATACATTAGAAAATAATTGATTTTTTGAAAATCGAACACCAGACTACATCCTGAACTTCTTACATAAATCAATAAAGATAATAAGGGTTCTCATCTAAGCATGTAAATGACCCGTAAACATTCTAAACTTTGTGAACTTACATGCACGTAAACTTTTTATCTACGTGTGGGAATGAGGGTTGCCATTGGCGCTAATCATTACACTCAAAAATATTTGTGTGTAAATATTACTAATAACTGCGTCCATTCTACGAATTTTATTCGTAGTTTTCAGCCACGATTAGGATTCGTAGAATCGATATATATTAGTATATATTACGAATATATTATTCGTATTTGTACAAAAACAAATGTATATTGTGCGAATACATTTGTAACATTTGCGAATGATCATAATATCTAATAACGAAAAAAATCATTCTGTCTGAGCTGGAGTTTGAACCTCGACTCTTTAACTTAAAGGCCACGCACTCTACCAGTAGGCTACAGCCACTTTATAATCATACAGTACCCTATATTCTGTAGTTGTTCGACAAACCACAAAAAAAAATTCTGTCTGAACTAGGGTTTGAACCTTGGCACTTTAGCTTACGGGCAACACACTACCAGTAGGCTACAGCCACTTTACAATCATACAGTTCTTTATATTCTGTAGTTGTTCGACAAACCAGGCTGAACGATTTCGGTTTTAAATTTTTTAAACTCAACTAATAATTAGTACATTCTACTAATATTTCTTTTGGTCAACCTACGAGTGAGTTTTTTTCTACTAATATTATTTTTCATTCGTAAATAGTACGAAAGCATTGGTAAATACTACGAATGTAATAAAAGAAATTACGAGGTTATTCATACGAGGCATTTACGAATATTATTATTTATATGAACACAATCATTCGTACAATGCATTAATACGAATTATTTTATTTATGTTTACGAATATCATTAGTATATAAAACGAATATATTCGTAGATACTACATTAGGTATTAGAAACATTTTGCGAATGAATTCTTAAGAATATCAGAATACAAATACTTTGTATATTGTACGAATGTTTGTAGAATGTACGAATATTTTGTTTGCGAATATCGTTCGTAGACATTTTACCAATAAATATTTTGAGTGCAACATACTTAAAGTAGTTGAAATAAATACAAA
This sequence comes from Dichetophora obliterata, assembly GCA_963920525.1. NCBI lineage: Eukaryota > Metazoa > Arthropoda > Insecta > Diptera > Sciomyzidae > Dichetophora > Dichetophora obliterata. The sequence continues at coordinate 61,131,231 of OY986436.1, read as the reverse complement.
TTTTATTTATTTTTCTATGTTAATAAAGGTTTTTAATAAAAGACTTAAAATTGAATAAAGGTGATTCCGCAAAACTAACCGCAGCTATAATTTTATCGACATTTACGCTATTTACATTTAATAGCTCATCAAAAATTTAAATGTTTTACATGCTTACATGCTTAGATGATAACCCTTAATATATTAAAGAGTAAAAATCAAAAAGCTCTATTCCTTTTTTTTCCTAAATGTGCTATAAATTTTCATTTATTAGGCTATGAGCAATTAAAGAAGCCGCCTTTATGGGATTATTCTGGTTTAGATAGTAAAAAATAACTATTTTTGAAAATTTTTTAAGATTTTCTAATAATAGATATTAATATGAAATTTGTTGAACTTTATAAATACACTCTTTTTTTTTTGTTTATTTTATACATTCCTCGAAAAGTTGATATGTCACTGACTTCGTTGATATCTATCTAACACGAAAAATCAAAGATATTTTGATTCGGGTACGACTGGCTCTCGCGCATCATTTAAATATATTAATATTTATTGATTAATAATGAAATGACGGAGATAAAAAACTCGACAAAAAGGGGAGTGGTCCGAATGCTTGAAGATCAAAATCCTGAAACAACCAAAATCTTGAAAAAAACAAATCTTGAAAACGAAATCTTGAAAAAAAAAACTAGAAAACACAAAAAATGCATAAATCTGGAAAAAAATCTTGAAAAAATCTTGGAATTTTAAGAAATGTTGTTTATTCGAATAAAATGTATAATTTCGAGAAAAAAACAGAAAAGTGTCTGATTTCGAAAACAAAAATGTCAAATTTTGGAAAGATTTTAAATTTTTTAAATATTTATGGTCCCACACTTAGCGTCATTCAGACAAACGACGAGAATGTGGTGGTTTGTTGTCCATTTATGAAAATTTTTTTGCAAAATTTGACACTTTTCGAAATTTGACACTTATTCAAAATTTAACAATTTTTTCGAATTTTGGCACTTATTCCAAATTTGACACTTTTTGAAATTTGAAACTTTTTGAAATAATTGGACAATTTGACATTTATTTAAAAATATGATTAATTTATTTATTTAAAAATATGAGAAATTAAAAATTTCTGTGACTTTCTGTGACAATTATTCATTATTTTGATTATTTTCGAAATTTGACATTATTCGAAAAATTTGATACTTCTTTCGAAATCGGACACTTTTCGAAATAATGTAAAATTTTCAATTAAGAAATCGCGCGTGCGAATTAAAGAATACATTCTATTCGTAGGTTTTTCAAGATTTTTTTTTTCAAGATTTTGTTTTCAAGATTTTTGTTTCGAGATTTTTTTTAAGATTTTGAAATTCTGCGAAAAGGACCCAACCCGAGAAAAAGAGGTTGTTTTCACTGTTTTGGCAAACAAAAAAAACAAATTTTAAAAGTGAACATTTTAACACGGTTATAAAATGCGCTGAAGCTATTAAATATGTGGTAAAATTTCATAAGAATCGGTTCAGTGGTTCCAAACAAAAAAATCGCCCCGACCGAAAAAACGTAGCCGAAAACCATAAACCAGAATGTTCCCTTAAGTTTTGTGGCCTTATGTTTGCGCGAAGGATTTTCTCAAAAATTTCTGATGTTTCACTTCAGATATTAAATATTTTAAATTTTTCAGTTAAATTTAAAATTTTGAGTACTCCTCAAAAACTATTTTGATTTAAACATGAAGCAATAAAATTTAAAAATAGGGATCAGTCCGATTGCTTGTATGTCAAAATCTTGAAACAACCAAAATCTTGAAAAAAAATCTAAAAAAATAAATTTTGAAAAAAAAAATCTAGAAAACAAAAAATATGCATAAATCTTGAAAAAATCTTGAAATTTTAAAAAAGGTTGTTATTTCAAATTAAGTGTAAAATTTTGAAAAAAAAACGGAAAAAGTGTCAAATTTCGAAAACAACAATGTCAAATTTTAGCAAAAGTATGATAATTTTTCACGAATTTTATCTCCTAAACGTAAGAGCGTGCTTTTTTTTTGCATATTTGAGTTTGTTCAATTTCTTTTATTTGTTCAATTTCGCACTTATTAGAAATTAGAATTAGACAGAAATTAAATTTTGACAATTTTCAAAATATAACACTATTTATTGTAAAATTTAAATTTTTTTTTTTATTCGACAATTTTTTGCAATATTTTACACTTTTCGAAATTTTACACTTATTCAAAGTTTTGAAATTTTTTTTGGAATTTAACATTTTTCGAATTATGACATTTTTACACACTGAAATAGTGTAAAATTTTCGATACAGAATTCTTGAAAAACCTACGCATAGAATGTATTCTTTAATTCGCGCGAATTCGTGCAGGTTTTTCAAGATTTTGAGCTTCAAAATTTTGTTTTAAAATTTTTTTTGTAAGATTTTTTAAAGATTTTGAAATTCTGCGAACTGACTCCAACACTTAAAAATAAAATGAATCGATTGATAATAGAAATTAAAATGACAAGTTTTATAATTGCGGCTTTTGAAAAAAATCAGGAAAATAAGAGCTGTGTTCAAACAAAGAGCCTGTAATAATAAAATTGTATTACTATTTCTAAAAATTTGTATATAGTTTTAGTTGATTTTTAAAAATTAACAAAGATATGAACCCGCTCTCAAAGGTTTTATTTGTGAAGAAACAATAGTGCACACTTTCGACTATTTTTATGGCTCTTCAAAATAGTCGGAAAATCTCAAAATAAATTCCGTCCACTTTCAAAGATCACAAACATACACGTTTATATAATAGTAAATATTTATATCTTGCACATTCATATTTTTCTCGAGATCACTACAATTGGTTTACTTTAAAAATAAGTCAATAAATTTCAAAACACTGGTGCTCATTCTACAACATAGACATTTTTGCGTCTGTGTTAGAGAGCTTTAAGCTTCTTCACTGAGAGAAATCAGTTATGCAAGCTATCTGTTGCACAGTTCTTCGAAATTTTTTTATTATGTACAAGTGAAACTTTTAAATGGTTTAGCCTTTAATTGATTAAAACTATAAACGCTTTCTGTTAATTAGGCTTTTATTTTTATGATCTGCTATTTTTCTGACTACTTATGATGTGATATTTTGCTTTGAAATGGGGTGATTTTTTGTATGCGTGAGCTTTATATACGTGTGAAAGCAAAAAAGCTTATTTGCACATTAGTGCGCGTTTGAGCATCAATGTTTCAAAACCAAAAGATCCGGAAGCACCAAAACGACAAAAGCCAATGAACGATTTTCAGCTCAGCAGAGCTGCCTCAAGTAATATCAACTGTCACAAAGTAATTACTGAAAATGTCGAAATATAGAATATTCTTAATGCCAGTAATTTTTTGTTTCAATATGACTGACTTAAATATTGTTTAACGATACCAGCAGCAAAGAAACTTTAATGAAATTTTCAAAAGTTTTGCCAAAAAGAAAGTCCTCGTTACATTTCGTGTATCAAATCTAGGTTACTAGGTTAAAACTAGAAGAACTGAACCCATAAGAAATACATTTTCTTGCCTTTTAGTTATCAAATAGTTAGAGTTATCAAATTTTAAGGGTCAACAACAAAAATATCAGAGTATATATATGATACATTGACTGTCGCGAAATGTCAAAAGAACGTGGAATAAGAGATAAAATTGAACTTAATCAGCCATTGGCGTCGGAAGCGGGGGTAAAGGGGGGCAGTTTCCCCCCACTTTTTTAGCTAGATAAACAATTTAAAAGGAAAAGTTATTGAAAATATCAGTTTTTTTACAACGATAATATTTTTGTATTATATATTTTCCTCTTCTTTGTCTCTTCTTCATGTTTCATGTGAAGAAATTTTGGTGAACTTTTTTTTGGAGCCCCATCGGGAATAATTTTTCACGCGGATTCGGAAAAGGGAGTTTTCACTTTTATGATAAAGCTTAAGAACATTTTGAAAATTTTTAATGCAAGTTTCTTTATCAACCGTAGATGAACAAATTTGCATTAAAATATATTTAAATATTAATATTTAAGTATAAATATTAATATTTATATTTAAGTTAAAATATATTATTATAATATAAATAATATATATAAAATACATTAAATTTAAGACTAGAATTTGAGCATATTTTAATGTTTAATATTTACTTTAGTGTTTAATATTTACATATTTTAATGTTTAATTTTTACATTTGGTAGCTAACCATCCATTTATTTGTATTTATGTAGTACTAACGAAAAAAAAATGGATCAAAAGGCATATATTTAGTAGTTTTCTTAATTTTTTTTTTTTTTAGTAAATAGCTAAATTAAGAGCTAACTTAAAGCGTTTATTAAACTAATGTAGAATTAACTTCGACGGGACTATTATCAAATGTGGTTTTATTATTGTGATGATTTTACTTTGTAAGAGAAATCGGTGTAGTATTCTTCCAATTTTTCTATATTTTTAACTCAAAGTATTTTTAATTAGCAATGCTTATATGTAAAAAAAACAATTAAGTGAATTAATTTTTGTGGAATTCATGAAGAATTTTGTAATTTGATGAAGTTTTTTTTTTTTGTATGAGAGAGAAACTACGAATTTAAGTACCCATTCTATAAAGTTTTTTGAATGGGAGATTTTATTAACTTTGATTTATCTCGCTCGAACTTGACCTTTATATTTAAAAAAAAAAACCTTAAAAATCCAATTTCAGAACACGAAATTTGATTTTACGAAGTGCGCGTTTGGGTATCAAAATAGTCAGACGAAAACTTTTTAAACTCTAATACACTTATAACTTTTTCTTATATCTTTTATCAGAATGCGTTGGTCGAAGTATGTTATTATTTAGGTTTTTGGACTGCGTAAATTTAACTTTTCGATGGTAAAATCTTTTAAAACTTCTACCTCTAGAATCAAAATACCCATCCATTTGCGAATTTTTAGTGTAAAGTAATAAAAAAAAAGTTTTCAAATAGTACTTAGAAAACTATGTTATAAGAATTCTGGCTAAGAAAAATAAAATTTTCGACGTAAGATTCGAATTCAACTAAATACAGGCTGATATCGTCTAAAAGGAGAAGTGACAAAAATTAGGTATTTTATTTCTGGGACAATCGATAGTAGGTTCTTAACTTAACTTGAGTAAAAAAAGCAAATTCGAATTTATTTCGTGACGAAATTTGTACTGTATCACAGCACTTTCTTAGTCCGATATAGAATGTCTTAATTTTGAAATGCAATTAATATGCAATTATAAAAAAAAAATTAAAAAAAAATTATAAAAAAAGTTCAAAATATTTTTGCATTTAACCAGGATTCTCTTTATTCGAACTAATTTTTTTATCTATCAGTTACACAGCTCTTAATTTCATGATTTTTAAACTATAGTCGATTTTTACAAAACACAAAATGGCGTTATATAATACAACAAATTAAAATTTATTTTAACTTTAGATCTTAAAAGGCAATTGAAATAATGCTAATAATTATTGGCTTGCACGCTTTAATATATATTTAAAATACCTATATATTACCTTAAAAATGGTAAAAAACTAAAATTTTTTAAGAAAATAAAATTCTCTTAATTTAAGTTATTTGATTTTTAGAGAATAATTATACCTCCCTACTTTAAAAATACTTATTATGCACATAATAACATATTTTTTAATTTTTTATCAAATGCTTATTATGATCATCAAAAATATTGTGTATACACAGGTTTTGGCCACGTTTGATCATTTGGAGCTTTATTATAATTTTGCTGCTTAAACTGATGAATCTGATATTTTGGGATATTTTGCATATTCGTTGTTGTTGTTGTTGTTGTTGTTGTGATTGTTCATACAATAGTTGCTGCCTGCGCTTTAAATAGCAAAAAAACTCATGCATGTTTCAGCAGCAGCTCCAAAACATGACATTCACGACCAGCATACGAAAAACATTCCTTTTGTCAGAAATCATATGTAATATAATGGTTTTTCTGTCATCAAAATCATTGTAACCTCTTCTTTTGCTTAACGAAATGTAAGTTTTTAGGTGTATTTTTTCAAATATACAAATTTCATACATGTTTTCAAAATATTTCGCAAAGCCTTGATATGCATATATTTTAATACATATATTATTTTTTGAAATTGCATGCTTATACAAAATTTAAAATCCATTATTCATCATTACAAAATGCTTCTCATCGACACAATTGCATATATTTTTAGGGTCAAGTAAAAAGTTGTATAAAATTTTAGTTCGGAATCTACCTGAAGTAAAAATAACTTTATAAAGTTTATAACATTTTCATAGATAATTTTTATTTAACTCAAAATGTGTTGAAAATTATTATCAAACGCCCACGCCCACTTTACATGTGACCAAAAATAAAAAATTCCTTCATCTTACAGCCTTTGAATAATTTTGTTTTATTTCATAGACGTCTCGAGGGGATCTGAAGTCATCTGAAATATAATAATTATTGGAATTAAGTCAGCTTTTAAGCATAACAACTGATGTTAGCCCATAATAGCCATAACTTACTATATTCTTTATAGTACTATATTCTTTATGATAATGATTTTGGAAAAAAATTAAAACTAATCTAAAAGAAAAATTATTGCTTTTTCAGATTCCACCATTTGCAAATTTGATTAAAAAAAAAATTAATAAAAATTTAGAGGTTAATTTAGGTTAGGGTTCAAAGACCGGCCCACATTGGTCATAAACTTGGTGTGTTGTGGTACCACAGGGGATCTACTCCTCAACATCTCCTCTCTCAGACACTGTCGTAGAACCAACCAGTACTAATAAGAAATAGAAATAGACGCTTAACGTCTACCTTCTCACGATCCTTGAGATCATAAAAAAATAGTCTCCCTAAATACTTATGTCTTCTGCGGGACAGAGCGGGGCATGAACAGAGAAGATGTGATATCGTCTCTTCCTGCCCATTTAATCCTGTTCTCTGTTATAATATTGGTAGCATTACTCAACGCCAGAGCCCTCTCACACCTCATGTGAGTGGGGTCCACAGAGCAATTCGAGAAGTGGGTAATCAGAAGAAGATTAAGGGTTTCCTCGTTAGGGGATGTCCAGTTATCGTTTGATTTTTTTAAGTAGCTTGGACAACTAGGATTATAAGCGGGGATCTAACGGAGTCTTGATGCTTCTGAAGATTCCTCTATATTGCCGCAGAAAAGCCTCCAGGAATTGGGCTGAACCATTCAAAGTGCTTTCTTAATAATTTCTAAACTGGATTTATACTCATCCCAGCATTGAGGTCGACCCGATCTCTCTCAGCTTTATTAAAAATCTTCCTACACTGACCTTAGATTACCAATTTCCTTTACCACAAAAGCGGTTTTGATTTACCTCTTGGGGCACCCTTAGAGCATGAGATTTCTAAAGCCTCATTTAAAGTCAGCTGCTCCGCCATTGAATCGAATTCATGTGCCGTCAAAGGGGGAACATCTGAGAGAGGGGGCTGCGATGCTTCCACTCACTCCCTGAATTCACACCAATTTGTTTTCTTCAGACTCCTAAAGACAGTTTGACTATTAAAGTGGCGCTTTAGACCGAATGTTATATACCTATGATCCGAGAAGGAGTGCTCCTGAAGCACTTTCCGGTCCATGATCCTATCATGAAAGAATTCAGAGGCTAGGGTAACTTCAAAGACTTCACGCCTACTGCGAGCAACAAAAGTTGGTTCGTTCCCAACGTTACAAACATATAAACTACTTTTGAGTAAATAATCAAACAAGAACTCACCTCTTTTATTTACATCTGTACTTCTCCAGACTCTTTGGTGTGCATTCGCGTCGGATCCGATAACCAGGCCACGCTTCTTCCGCAAGATTACCAAGACACCGCAGATTAAGAGCCGGCGGTGGCTCGGGATGGTCATGGGCTAGATATGCCGACGCAACCCAGCAGATGCGTGATCCTAGCTCAAGACTAATTGCCACTAAATCTCGATCCCTGAAATTTTATAGTAAAAAGAGTTACTACAGATTGTCGCCAGTATATACGATTTTGGAGTACCTGTGCCGCTAGCGAAGAACAATTTATCCGTCCGCCTTCAAGCCACAAACCTTGCCTCCATGAGTTCAAGGCTCCAGAATCTTCACCGCCCCTACTAAGTCGGATTATTAGTTCAGTGCTTTGCATGGTGTAGGTTGATCTGCAGCAAGCTAACCAGTTCAGAGTTTACTCTCCTTGACCTCAATTATGGTATTGCCTCCAACATTAGAATCAGATTCTAGAAGCTGCTTCTGTGAATCCTCATCGAATATGTCAGCAATACCGTACTCCAACGATCCTACCGACACCCGGTCAATATCATATTTTGCCGCAGCCTCCCTTAGAGAAGTGCTTGCCGATGCTCGGTCTTCATCTATCGTCGCGTTAACCGCAGACTCTTCTACCGCATCCTCCCTTAGAGGAGTGCTTTCCTCTATGCTTGCGTTATCCGCTAGCTTATCCTTCTTTAAAACCTTCACGTGTACCCTCGTGACCCCAAAGCGAACCCACCCATCGCACTTTCCTAGAAGATCCAAAGATGCCTCGTCCATTGTAAGGACCGCCTGCCTTGCTCCATCTTTGGCATCCTTCCCTTTGGCAACCCTCCAGTTCCGAACTGAAAGGTGGTGGTTGGAAACTCTTAGAGTCTCCAGAATTTGTCCTGTCTCTGTGGGCTTTAGAGGTAGCCAGACCCGTGCTCTCGATCTGCTAGGGATTTCCTCCTTTGAGATCGCTTCTAAACGTGCGCCTACCTTCACCTACCTTGGCGATAGCCGCCTTGTAGAAAGTGACATATCTGGCATCGGCGTAATTTTCCAGCCCATCGAAAAACACTCGGGAGGAGAACCAGGCATCTCACCAATGAGCCCGACATAATTGGCGGCTAGCTTGGCTTCCACCAACCCCCAGTTCATAGCCGAGATCCCAAAATCCTCCGCCCCCCTATCCACGATAGCCAGCACCTCACCTCTTCTGGCGACATCGCTGAAGAGTCGGCCATAAAAGTTACCAGCAACCTTAAGCTTTTTCGCCCCAGTGGCTGATTTCTTCTCTTCCGATCTCTGTCGCTGAACCGACAAGACCTTTACCGACTCCACACGATGCTGCACTGCCGCTAATTACGCCTTACGCCCATTCACGGCTCTTAAGCTGCTTGTCCGATAGCATATACTTCGCAGCGAGCATCCATGCGCGAGAAGCCTTGTTGTTGTGTGCAACTCCCGCATAACACCTTGATGCGGCCCATTACTTCACACCGATGGGAAGGACCCGCCCCAGGCAGCACTAGTACTATTTAGAGTCGGAGCGCTGTAGCTTGCGTCCTCCTCTTAGCTAACCGCCATCCTACATAATAGCTAGACAACCCCTCACCTAAGGACTCTGTAGCAGTTATTTCCAGCCGGCACCTACAAGGAGGGTTAGGCGGAAGATTGTTGCCAGCCAAGGCAAAAATTTGGGAGTTCCATTTCAAATTTTAAAAAAAAAATCAGTGTCGCTTCATCACAAATCTGATTCCCTGGAGCCACCTTTTTAAGTTTGGGAACAGATAATGGTGGCTGGAGGCCAAATCTGGAGAATATGTGGGATGAAGTAGTTCGAAGCGTAACTCGTGCAATTTGCATTGTCTTGCAAAAAGATGATTTTTTCATTTCGATAAATGGGGCCGTTATTCCATCGGTCCAATATTAATCAACCCTATTCCAGAATCCGTCGTAACAAAATTCCGAACGTAAAGCTACGCTACGAATACGGCAAATTTGCTAATCCAAATTCCGAACGAAACTTCCCCTTTTCGAACTTGCTTTCGGGAATTCGAAAACAACTGATTTTAACGGCAGACAAATAAATAAAAAGAAAAATTGAAAAACTGAAGTGTTTTTGATCAACATTGCAATGGATTTCATTGCAATTGCAATTTTTCACAATAAGAGGAAGCTTTCTCACAAATAGAATCAATGAAAATTCATCGAACAATATTGCGAAATTACATCAACACTTTGGAAATGGATTATGTAGGAAATGCAATTAATAAATTTCAACTAACGTATTCACAGGTTTAAAAAAATAATTTACCTATATTTACCAGAAATTAATTAAAAGTTTTATCTTGCAACCTAATTCTATAAAAATTCAATTGTTTTCTTTTGTTGTAAACAAATCTGCCGAGGCAAAGCTTTCGTGAAAAAATCCGAAAAACAGCTGTCAAAATTTGATGCGTTCGGATTGTGGAATAGCAATGCTACGAATGTTCGAATACGATGTAATGATTCGGATTGCTGAATACGACATTACGAATTCGAAAGAAAATTTACGCTACGGCGGATTCTGGAATAGGGCTGAATATTTTGCAGTAATATCCGCTATTGATTGTTTTTCCTTTTCTCACAAAGGACTAAGGTTAGGTACTCGTTGCTTGATCAGAGGCACCACCTGGCGTCTAAGACCGACCATAAGTGACGAAGAGTTACGTGTGGTGAAGAGCCACATCCTGCACGAGGTGTCCCTGCTTTTACTGAATATGGCGGATCTAGAAAGGAAAACTCGAACAAAACCCGCAATCCCAGGTGTAGAACGAACCGTGCCTATGGTATGAATAGCACTGCTTGAGTGTGTTCTCTAATGGTGGACTCCAGATACCGGGGGACCTCTGGTTTCAACCAGCCCTGCCAAGGCGGAGGGGGCTACGCCTTGGTCGACCTTCCCTTTCCCCGTTCTCGTGGGAACTACATGGAAACACTAATTACAAAAACAAATGAGGTTGGCGAACCCGAAAACGCCATTACTGCAGCTATAGCCTCAGTGGGCACTGGTCCAATTGGCGTAGCTGAACTTATAAGCCATTGACCACAGCGCCACCTAGGGGATCTAAAATATCAAAAAATTTCGGAGGACCACACGAACACATGTTGTGAATATAAGGTGAATAGCTTCAGTGGTTCAGCCGTGATGGTCAAAAATACATGCACACCAACGTTAAAATTATACCTTGAATTTTGTGATTTTTTTCTTTTGGAATTTTTTACGATAAATTTTTGTATAAAAACGTATAAATGTGAGACTGGTTTTAGGTTAAATCGGGTACGAGGATTTCATTTCTGGTTTTACTCTAGCTGCTCACGTTTATAAAGATATTTTTTTTAAATTTCTAAAGAAAAAAATTCAAAGAATTCAAGATGTGTAGGGTAAAGTGCACCCTATCAACCCCTTTTTTTAAATAAATTTTTATACCGGATTTGAAAATTGCCCGGGCAACATAGGTTTTCTAATCGACCCAGCCTAATAATGGTGGATCCATGTTTCATCCATGGTCACTATTTTACTCAAAAAATCAGTCGGATTTGGTTTAAACATATCCAAACATTGTTGGGAACGTGCGAACACGTTCATGTTTTTAATTGATTGTGAACGAACGCGGCACCTATCCTGCAGTCAGCTTTCTCATACCCAAATATTTATGTAAAATTTAAACCACCGACCCACTTGATATGCCTAAGGCTGAAGCTATCTCACGCACTTTCACTTTCGGATTGTCCAATATGAAATCGTGGATTTTTCCAATACATTCTGGACTGGTCACTGTTTTTGGTGCTCCACCGGCGTGTTCATCTTAGCTTTTCTTTTGTTTCTTTCACACTTTTGTTACGCAAAAAGTATTGCTTTGTCAAGGCGCGAAATTCTTTTTTATTCATTCTTATAACAATACCAAAAGTTGTTAGATATAGAACACTCTAACGTCATTGTTCATTGACAGATAGATTCTGACATTTATGGTGTCATCTTTAGGTTGAAACCCGTCAAAAATTAAATGCATTTGAAAAGTGGTGGTGCCGTCACTTGGAGACCGGCACCATCTTAAACGCCCTAGTATTTTTTTTTATTAGATAAATATAATATTTTTAGTATAAAAATACTTTTTGTTCATAGGCAATAAAAAATTGTTAGACTATTGTCCTCTAAAATTGAAAAAGTAGCACTGCTGATCGTGATGCTCTCGTAATAATCGTTTTGAGCCCTAAGAAATAAAAAGAACGCACAAAAACAAAGTATTCATTTTTTCACAAAAAGTGTATTTATCTCAATTTCTTCTAGATTGTAATCTTAATAAGAATATAGCCACCGAATGTTGAATCTATAAAGCAGTCATTCTGACGTCAATGGGTTTAAGACAAAACCAGCATACAATTGGCATTTTTATCAAATAATATTTATAATGGAGTATATCATTTGTGAAATTACGTACGATTAACTATTTTTGAAGTAGAAAAACTCGTGTCGCACAAATGCTTTTTTCATATTATTTCACTTTTTCTTTTATTTAGTATTTTAATTTTTTTTACTATGTATTTGCTTTCATAATTTTTTTCAATTTCGCAACTTCATATTAATCCTCATTATCCTCATCCAACATCCGCATTAACCATAGAACACACTTTAAACAAATTGTATTTTCAAACTCTTTCATTATTTGATTGTCCTTTTTTTCATATCTTTTCATTTGCTAAAATATCTATTTAAAAAAATGCTTTTTTATCTAAAAACTCGTATTTATTTAAAATGCTTTACATAAAATTATGTAAAATTGTTTTTTAATGTGTACTTTTACTTTTCTTTTTTGATTTATTTTCTCCATCTTTTTCTGCGCATTTCTTTTGCCTCGTTCTGTCCAACGCCAAAAATACACCACCTTACGCTTAATGTATAACATTAAAAAAAAATACGCCGAATATGCATGTAAACACACACGAACATACACACACCTGTGCACACGAAAACTTAACCCACCTCATCAGCGATGGCAAGGTGCGCATGTGGCGCTTTACAAATACTCTGCGTCGCCAATGTTCTTTGGATAACAACAGCAGCTGACAATTAGGGAATACCTTGCAGCAGAACAATTTGACGCGGTCAGTTGTTCTAACTGCCGCATCAGCAGTCAACACCGCTGCTTCCACAACAACAAACTATAGCCAACATTCCAGTTTTTGGTCCAACAGCACACGTACTTCTGGCGGCAATGCTCTTAAACGACTATCATCCTCCACACTTGGTCTCACCAATGCCAATGCCTATGAGCTTGCCACACCTCCTGCCAAGCAGCCATCAAATCTAAACTATGCCAGCTACTCGCACCTAATGTCAGATATGGCCAAGCGACGCTTGCGCAGCACTAACAACAGTCCCGTGCGGTCTTCGCACAATTCCAACAGCAACACAGCTGCAACCAGAGTCGCAACATCAGTAGCTGCTTCTACAACTTCGCCCAAACGTGCCAATATAGCCAAGATCTCGCCTTCCCCTGGCATCAGCAACTTTGTGGCTAAAAGTGCGCGAAGTCGATCTGATTTGTCACCACGAAGCGCCAGCTTGTCTAACTACGGCTACCAAAAGACGTCAGCATTAGTCAACAGTGCGACGCGCCCCAGCAATCTTCCAACACGTGTTGCCGCAACCACGCACCGCGTGCACCCGCAGCAGCTAAAAGTTACGGCTAGTGTACAGGCTCTTTTTGGCAGCGGTAGTCATGCCAGCAGCAGTCATTTGCGTCAGCCACGCAGCTACTCCAACCATCAAATTCAGCTGAGTGCTCTGGCAGTGTCGTCGGCGCGTCTTTTGCAAGGCGCCACAGCAGGAAGCGGCACTTATTTGCGCGGAGCCAATCATTTATGATTTATTTACGCTTTTTTATGGTTTTATTGCATTATTTTTATGGACTAGTATTTACATCAGGGAAGGCAAATTATTAAAGTTATTTATTTAAATTACTCCAAAAATTCAAGCCTCATTATCTATCTACTATATGTCTATGATTTTCTATAGATTTTGAAAAAATAATACATAAATCTTGAATAATTTTTCTTTTCAAGAGCTTTTGAAAAAAATTATAATTTAGTTAAATAATTCCTAAAATTTTCCAAAAATTAATATCAAAAAAGAAAATTTGTTCAAATGTTTATATACATTCAGAAATAATATGCATTATATCCTAGTGTCGCCACCGCCTGTCGGTCCTTTGGCAGTTTTTTATAAATTTATGTGAGGTTTTGAAAATGAAATACCAAATCGAAACAGTTGGACATAACGTTATTGTCACATATTTTACTGAGCAATTATATAATATATGATCCTATTTGACAATTTTGACACGATATAAAGATGAAACAAAAATAGGAGTGTGCTGAGCTGAATAAATCTTGTCACCTTAGTCAATTTGAGGTCGATGATTTGAAAAATTTTTAACAGATTCCATGTTACCCTTTTACATACATATTTTACAAATTGCGTTTAAAAATAAAAACTTCGACATTTTTGAGAGACTGTTGTAAATAACACTATGGAACAAATATCAGGTCAACGTCTCGGGACGGAGTAAATCAGGCACCCAGCTAAAGAAGACATATGTAGGTATTCAAAATCACAAAAGATTTTGAAAAGTTAGCTAAAATTTTTTTAATGGCCATTTAAAAGTTTCGTGATTCGAATGAAATTTTTAAAATTTTTTTAAGCTAATTTTTTTGTACTGGATGAATCTTAAAAGAGGTTTGGAATTCGCTCATAGCTTCATCGGCAAAGCTGTTTCTGGTGGGTTTTATCTATAACCTTTCAGAACAAAATATGCCAAGAATTACATTGGCAACTTTTTGAATTTTGTTTGTGCATTTTTGCGTTGTTTTTGTATAGGTTCAAATTGTCAAGTAAACAACAATAGTAATCGCAAACGCGAAAATAATAATTAATTCGTCAGATCATCGTTAGTTTAAGTTATTTTAAGAAAAATTAATTTTTAGTACTAAGCTTCCTTTTTCTGCTTCTCAACAACTTTATGTTTTCTCTCTTTTATCGTACCGTTAACTTTTCTACCTTCTTAACTTTTAATGTATTAGTTTTAAGCTTTGAATTGTTAAATTAAAAAACACTTGAAATCCAACATCAACGCGTACAGTATTTCTTTTCGGAGCTCACCGTAAACACGACTCTAAGAAGTGCCCAAAATATAAAAAATATAAGTAAATAAGAACATATAAAAGTTTAACAAACATTAATAAATTAAAGAAACATTTAAAGATCTAACGATTAGACAATACATAATTTTAGAAACCTAAAAACTAAATCAATTCGATTTAGTAAATCTGAAAAACTATTAAGATTTGTCAATAATGTTACACGTTCAAGCAGGGAATTTAAATTTGTTGAAGGATTTGTTAACGCATGCCACAATCTCGTCTTCAAAAAATACATCTCTATAAGAAAACATGAGTTCTATTTTTTGGCAATTAGCGTCCGTCGCTTGTCGCAGTCAATGTGTATCGGCTATCATTCGGGACTACTTTGTGTAAGAAACTTTGAACAAATTCCCAACATCTTTCAAGATACAACCAGCACAAAAAATAGAACTTCAAAAAAAATTTTAAATTTCCCTTGAATCTCAAAACTTTCGAATGGCCATAAAAATGTTTAGCTAACTTTTCAAAATCTTTTGTGATTTTGAATTCCTACATATCGTCGCCCTAATTCTAATAGGACGTATGTCAAAATTGGTCAAAGTAACGTTTATTAGCGGTTTAGGTAGATTGGTCAAAACTACATCTATGTCCTTTTTAGTTTTTAATATTTGTATGAAAAAAAGAGAGGTAGAATGTTTGAAACAATACATTATCGTATGAACTTCATACAAATAATAAACAATTTTCTTTGCCTCCTGAACAATAGATAATTTTGACTTACTTAGTATTAGAATTAGGCGGACGATATGTCTTCTTTAGCTGTTTGCCTGATTTGTTCCGTCCCGAAAAGTTTGTCTCACAATGTTATTAATAAAAAATATTCCATTAAATACGATTTCGAAAGATCCAAAGAGGATTTGTTCAACTGCTAAAAAAATCATTGCCTACTTTCAGGCTGCCTGTTATCACAATTTCAGTTGCAAGACAGTTTAGTTGCAAAAATTATAAACAAATTTTTGATTTTGTATTGTTGTGTTAATATTTTCGTGCACAAATGTGTGAAAAAACTTTAAAAAAACTGTACAAAGAGTGCGTTTTATGGGATTTGGTTTGTATTCATGCAACATTTTTAGAAAAAGTAATAATGTTAAAATTAACTTAACTTTTTTTGACAGAAAAAAAAATTTAGGGAACGAAGAATAGAAGCTTAAAATAAAAAAAGTTGTTTAAACTTTTCCATATTATTAGTTTTATTGTATATACCAACTTTATAAAAGTACGACTTTTTCATTTAATATTTTAGTCCCCATTCAACGCACTGTGCGATGATTTTAACGTTCTACTTAGCTTCATGTTTTTATTCCTAACTTAAAATCTGTTATCGTGTTTGAAAATTGTCCATACCATTGTCATGGACCACAACAACGGCGAAAGGTTTTCCTTATGATTACTTATATTCGGCTTGATTAATTTTACTTTTATTTATGTTTTTATTATTTGGTCGAATAACTTTACTTTTTTCATCCTTTCTTTGACATACTTTTAAAACATTTTTTCGAAAAAATTTTATTGAGACAAAATAACAACGAAATGTTTAACCCTGATTTAAATACGTACATCTACACATTCCATCAGACTTATTAAATATACCTGTATATTTAAATTTGCCACGCACACACATGAACGTTTACTGCAATTTTTTTTTAGTATTATTTTATGTATTAATATACTACTAAGTTTAGTTTAATTTTAATTGAATCAAAATGCTTTTATTTGCTACTTTTTGTTGTTATCTAACATATCATCATAAATCTCGAATATCATTTATTCTATTTGAGGCGCAAAAAGTAAGCATTAAAGTGTATGTACTAATGAATCTTCGGTATTTGTAACTGTTCACAAATCGTTATTATATTTTTGTTAGCAAGAAAACGTTCCACATTAAATGCAATTTCATAGTATTTTATCAGCTTTTAACTCAAACTAATTTAAGCTTATTCTTAAGAGTTATGATATATTCGTTCATATTGTTAATTGTCATACGCGCGAGTTAACTAAAATCTCTAACATCAACAACAATAAGCCAACAAATTTTATAAACTACCTTACCTATATCTTTATATTTATATACTTAATCCTAGCATTTTAGCTTGTAGCATCCAGCTTGTAAAACTGTGTATTAACTGTTTCAAAGACAATATAAATATATGTATAGGACAAAACCTACAAACTATGTACACAACCGAACAAAACTATTAATAATACCAGAAAAAAACAATGTTTGATTCACACAAATATTATAATTATTACAATGATATATAGTACATATATATATACATAAAAAATAAATTGATATTATTTGAAAATGATACATAACTACTTTTATTAAACATATTTTTCGAGTAGAGAAACTGGATGGCAAAAAGTAAGTACATACGAACATAACTTAAAAATAAATATTAACAGGACAACTGTTTATTATGAATTAAATATAAAAACTATTAATTATATCTTTCTCGTACATATAAAACCAAAACATCATGCAAATTTAGACAGATAGCATTCTATAACCACATTCCTGATACGTAGTCACTTTTTAAAAAGGACGATATATAATTAATAATTATTTACTGGGAGTGATTTAGAGAACTGCGTTCAAAGTTGTTCCTGTGAATTGTGTTGCTCCACTGTGGTGCGTACTAATCAACGTTGTTGTGGAAACCGACACAGAATTGAAACAGAAACGGTTTTGAAAACGATATCGGTTTCAAATGGTGTCATGAAACAGATTCGGTTTTGTTCTTTTCAAAGTAAGCCACAAATCGATTTCTACAATTGAAACAACGGCTGACGGATAGCAAATCTTTATTTCATGTGTTTTTGTGTTCAGTTATTTAGTTTGAATTTGCCCATTTATGAATATATGCCCCAATTTTTCATGCTAATTTGTTGACCAATACCAGCTAAATAAGGAAGCGTTTGTTATGGCTTGTCTTTTTTGGTGAAGCTCTTGGTCATGTCCGGGAGTTTCTACATTAAATCAATTAAAATTGCCCTCTGGGTTGAGTTCTTATGTTTTTCCAATTTAAAAAATACAAACCAATAATAAATAACAAAAAAAATATTGTTCACTACCTTCAGCTCCGAGCCACTAATTAGGAACACTATTAGGCCTATTACGGTTCACAACACAACAGTAATATCTGTTTTTATTGTGTACATTCCTAATACTAAAAATAAGACACAGCAGTGTATTGCTGTGAACCGTAATAGGCCTATATATAAATATAGCAAATTTAGGCGAATTCGTTATTTTGTTTTGTTATATTTCAATTGAGTAGCTCATTACCTTTCTTTAAAAACATATGTATTTTAATTATTCAGCAATATATTTAAAACTCTGGGTAAAACATAAAAACAATCAAATAATTCTTGCATATCGTTTCTTACTGTTGTACTATTTACATTTTGGAAGGGAGCATTTTTTTAAGATTTTGAGTGATTTTAAGTGTACTTTTCTCTGTCAAATTTGACATTAATATGTATCTTACAGTTTTGTCGTAACAAGCATTTGTTTCGTATATTAATATAAGTTTTTTAATTTTACACATCCTTGAATTTGTAATAAAGCCTTGAATCATATAAGACAGTACGTGATTTGTATTTTGTTGTTTTTATCTAAGTTGTGGTGGGACACAATAAAAGTTTTTGGTAGACACGTTTAGTTTTATTTTATTTAAATTCTATTTTTTTAAACAATTTTTTGTATCTTTACACACTGAATATATTTTTTATACTGAAAATAATTTACAAAATTTTTGATTAAAAATATTTGACAAAATTTGAAATCTTAAATAATAATTTTTTTATATAAAATGTGTGAGTGATTATTTTGTAAAGTGTGTGTTTTGTATGTTGGTGTTTATATGTGGTGGTATTGAGTCACCACAAACATAGATAAAATATTAAATGTTATATGAAATAAAACAAAATATTTGCCTAATTTTATTTGATTATCATAACAGAAAAGAATAACAAAACAAAAAATAAATTATTAATGAAAAAAATACATCGAAAATACAACGAAAGATTAAAACACAATATAAATATATATTACTCTAGTTCAAGTGACTTATGAAATAATTGGTGATCCATACTCCTTACTATTGTTGTATCACCAGAACAAAGTGATAGCAGATTGACATACTTTCCTTTTGAAATTTTTAAAGTTGTTTCAGTTTAGTTAAGTTTAGTCTTTATTAATAAGGGGTATTCACACTGATCAGATCAGTTGGGTCTGTTCCGGTGAAGTTATGATTCACCAAACAGCGCTGGTCTTTAGCTGCAAATCTTGGTAAGTTGCGCTATTGTTTGCATATAACTTTCGGGCAATTGGTGCTCGACTTATATGCTACTGGAGAAAAACAAAATAAGACGAAAACACCAGTAATTAGTTAGCTTAGATTATATGTACAATATTTATTTCTTACGTTTTGTTTGTTAGGCAAATCTTCAATAGGTGAAAGTTACAATTAATTACGTAAAGATGGCTGCTGCAATTAGTGCAAGAAGTGCATATACATTAACGTTAAATAAAACTAAATTTATGTTGCTGGCAATCAATAAATGATTGCTTCCAATTAGTGGAAATGTGTAAATAATTTATTATTAAATTTAACGCGGTTGCTCAAAATGAAGTTTACTGCTTTAAGAAATCAATTTGTGAACAAGTAAAAAGCAAAAACTCACTCGTCCGAGAAGCCGATCGAGCGACTCGTTCGTGTATCGAGAACCGATACTGGAACGAGTCGATAAAGTAGAAAGTTAATCTATTACTTTCTTTAACCTTTAGGGTTGCGGCCTAAACACACACTGACTTGGGTAGTTGGGTAGATTGGCAAATGTCGTACATTTTGTTTTTCTAAAGTACCATTCTACCCAAGTGCCCATCTACCAATCTTCTCTAGCTGACCCTCTGACTTGTTTGGGTAGATTGTTTTCTTGCCAAAATGAGTACTTTTTCGATGTGTTACCAGCTTTTGCAAAAATAGGCAATAATTGACCTAAGGGCATCAAATTTACAATATTTGTTGTCAAGGCTAATAACTCGAATAATACACAAAAAATATTGCCACACCCCCTATTTCCGCCCACAAGTAAATAAAAACGTTATATTTTAGACGAATTCGGTTGTATTGGACTAAAATTTTGTAATTTCGTTCGTGTAGTTCGTATGGCTACTATCGATAATTCAACAAAAAATGGGCGTGGTTGAAATATAACTCCGCCTACTTTTCAGATATAACTCCTGAGTTTTGCATGTTTATATAATGAAACTTGGTTTATATTTGCTATGAGACCAAGTGGTGATCACTAGACATATAAATTTTGCCACGCCTACTTTTACCGCCCTTCTATATATATAAAATCGTTCGTGCGGTGTCTCTTAAGATCTCAGGAACGGTAACACCTACGGCAAAAAATTTACAATATCTGTTAATATCTCGGTTAATCAAGTTAATAGCTGCGTTCCTTTCGCTACAAAATAATCCAGATTATTTTTTTTACATGCAAAGCAAAAAAAAAATAATAATCCTGTAACAAATAGGATTATTTTTGCTATCAATATAAAATTGTGATAAAGCCTTTAAAAATTTGAAACACAGGTGCCACACCTGTACATTTTTAAGAGTTGTCATTTCATTTTTTGAATTGTTTGTTTGTTTGGTACAATGACTATTAGGTAGCTATGACAGCTACCTATTTTCTCACGAGCTGCGACCATGGAATGTTAAGCAAAGGAAAACAAAACAAACCGCGTATGTCACACACATTGGACGCATTCAACGGATCTAACAATTGCACTGAAATTATTTATATAATTGCATAATATTAACAATAAAATTAAATAATTTACAATTTTTCTGACGTTAAAAGTAAAACACATTCAGAGAAAAACATCGTTCACTAAGGTATCGCTACCATAACAGTTTACAACGGTTTTGAACGACACACGTTCTCATGACACCTAATAGTTATTGCATCATGATTGGTTGTTTGAATTTAATTTTGACTGCAACGGTAGTGCCCTCTACGGGTCGTTTTTCTTGCCATTCCTTTGAGAAAATTTGTTATCGCGATTATATTAAGATGAAAGGAACGCAGCTAATATCTCGATTAATAAAAAAGCCAAACCCCCTTTTACCGCCCAAAAATCAATAAAAATGCTATATTTCGGAAGGTTTTGATCGTATTAGACTAAAATTTGGTAATTTATTTTATATGGTTACTGTCTGAAACTGTATTACAAATGGGTGTCCACACCCTCTTTTACATCAATAAAAATACATTATTTAAGTCGATTTTGGTCGTTCAAGACTTAAATTTGGTAATTTAGTTTGCATGGTTACATTCGGGAACAGTACTAAAAATTGGCGTGGTTTCTCTATAGCAACGCCCAATTTTTCATAAATCATTAAATTTTACTACTGGGCTGATTGCGCTGAAATTATGGCAGTCGATTTGTTTCGCCTACGAGATAGTTTAGGAAAATTTTGCCAAACACCCTTTTACCGCCTACAAATCATTAAAAATGCTATATTTTAGACGGTTTTGGTCGTATGAAACTAAAATTTGGTAAATTAGTGCATACAGTTACTTTCGGAAACCGATTGGCATGAAAATTCTTATGAGGCAGTAAGCCGGTATGTGACAGGGCAAGGTTTTATTCTGGATGACTAATAAATGATAACATGCTGCGATAACTTTTACGCCCAATTAACGGCCTAAATTGTTCGCGCTTAAAATGACAAAAAATGGTGGCAGCCCTTTTCCAGCTGTCACTCATCTACATAAACCGGGGAGATCAAACAAACATGTAGCACTGCCCAAACTATTCTACACTATTCTACATAGTATATGAAATACTTTGCAATTCATGATTTGGTTTTCTTACAATATATCTTTTACAGTTTTACTTATTAACTACCATAGTAGAATTAGAGAAGGTAGATGCATTTCGGAGAGACAGACTGCCGGATATGTCAAAACGAAGTTGACAGCTCATAAAAAATCTGAAAACGATGAGAATGCAATAAGAAAGCAAAAATAGGCAAGAATAGCAAAATGCTTGAGTGTGACAATTCTGGCTATGACAAAAAGAGAGCAGTCTGAAATGCATATACCTTCACTAGTTCTACCATGTTAACTACATAATAAACATTATTCTCTTTATGGATGCTAAGTACTCAAATTTTTTTAGATCTATATATAAAGTATTAATATTAAAATTAATTTACTAAAGAAAAAAATAAATAAAATAATAACAAAGAAAATAATTAAAGAAAAAATTGTTGAACTTTCTGGCTTTTAAGTTCTTACAGTTGTAAACTGGAACCTTCTTGATATTGATTAAAAGGACTGATTAGAGCAGTGCTCACATATGTTAGGCCAGACGGACGAGGCTGGGCTCCAACTTATGCCAGGGAAGACGGACGAGGTCTTGCTCTGGATAAACGAGTTCCATTTTACTGTGTGTGGACTTAGATTAATTAAGATTAGAGCAAAGCTCACACATGCAAGGCTAGATGGACGTGGCCTAGCTCCGGCATATGCCAGGCAAGACGGACGTGGTGTCACTCTGGAGAATCCTGTTAAAGTCTACTTAATCAGCCCTATCATAAATTAACTGAATTCAAAAGAAAATGTGTTATATTCGTGAAGAATAGAGACATTGTATAAAAGTGCAAACACACAAACTCTTTTATACAGGGGTTGTGCGTTACTTTGATATAATTAGCCATATCATGAATAATTTTCACGCGGAATCGAAAAGGGGAGTTTTCATTGTTAAGATAGAGCTCAAGAACATTTTGAAAATTTTTAATTCAAATTTGTTCATCAGCGGTTTACCAACAAATTTGCATTAAAAATTTCTAAAATGTTCTTGAGTTTTATCTAAAAATTGAAAACTCCCTTCTCCGATTCCGCGTGGAAAATTATTCATGATAGGGCTAATTATATCAAAGTAACACACAACTCCTGTATAAAAGAGTTTGTGTGTTTGCTCTTTTGTACAATGTCCCTATTCTTCACGAATATAACACATTTTCTTTTAAATTCAGTTAATCTATCTCAAGGCTCTAGAGGTGGGTAATAGCACAATTTTTTGTGTGTTGACTCATCAGCACATGTGCACCCTTGTGTGTCAGCACACTGTGCTAGCACAATTGTGCCACAATCGAACAAAGCACTCACAAAAGTGTCGATTACAAATAGAGTGCTAACACCCTTTTCTATTGATTTGTTTACAATATTCACAAATTGCATATTGTCAATTATTGCAAGTAAGCCAAAGTAAAAGCAAAATCAACTGTACTAGCAAAAACTTACAACATGTAAGTAATGCAGTGCACAGTAGCGATAACCAATGAGTATCAGTGAAGAAGCTTAGCACAACACTCTGCTATTCATCCCAACACAGCATACAAAAGTAACTTTAAGCTCAAAAGTTCGTCAAAGCTCTGCTCTTTGCGTGCTATTGTGCCACTATGTGAGTCAACGTAGTGTGCTAGCACACATTACACACTACAGGGAGTCAGCACAGTGCCATAGCACATCACTGAGTTACCCACCTCTACAAGGCTCATTTATAAGGTTGTGGCACTTGAGAGAAATGCACTCTTTTTACCGCCTTTGCTTGAACTGTCACTGTTCGTTTCTTTGTTTTATACATTCATTTTCTTGATTTCTTTTCATCCATTCTGACAGTTTGACCGAGCTCGCTCTCAAGTGCCACAACCTTATAAATGAGCCTTGTAGAGGCTCTATCTATCTATGTATTTTGTCTCTTCAGGAAATGTATCAAACAACTGTAGTCCCTTGTAAAAAAAAAACAGTTCTGAGCTGATGTTGAAAACTGCTGCTGGAGTCTAAAGTTGTTAAAATTCCTTAAACTATATTCGAATATAACCAATAGTTTTTTACCATTAAAATTCGTCATGGGATTCTTCCTATTACTTATATAGTAAGAAAACTATTTATGGTGAATTAAAAAAATTTCAATAGTTGTTACCAGAGACCGTACTAAGTATGCATTTTATAATAAAAAGCAAAAAATAATAATTACAGTGCCGTGCACATAATTAGGAACGATGTCCCCAAAGCACTTCAAATGAATTTGTTCATTTAAATAACTTACTTGTTGAAAACATCTTTATGTGGTTTTATGTAGAGGACTCCCTTATTCTTTTGTCAATAAAATCTATACCAGTTTTGTTGCTGTTTAAGCACATGGATACCTTTTATCAAATCAGAAAGAAAACCAAGCGTGCACATAATTAAGAACGATTTTTTATTTTAAATATTTTTTTGTTAAAAATGTATATTTTGCTTATATTTCATCAATATTTGGTTGGAAATCCTTTACTTAAAAGAACCGTAGAACATTGCCGAGGCATTGATGCCACTAGATCCTCGCAGACGGTCTTAGGTATGCTTATCCACGCCTTTTGCACTTCAGCAAACAATTCCGTAAAATTTGTAATTTTTAAAGCACCCACACGTTCTTTTACTACTTGCCAGAGGTTCTCTATGGGATTTAGATCTGGACTACAGGATGGCCAATCCAAAACAGTCACCATGTTGTCCGTGAACCACTTTTTAGTATGACCAGCAGTATGTTTTGGATCATTATCTTGTTGAAAGATCCAACTTACGGGTAAGTTTTCATCGGCATATGGAATAAGATAAGTCTGCAATATTTCTGTGCACTGAAATCTATCCATACGACCCTCAATTTTCGCGATTGGGCCAACACCTCGCCATGACATGCCGCCCCATACCATAATGTGTGGACGTGTGTACTTAGGGTTAAACTCAGCTCGTACCGGGCGCCTAACATATGATCTGCCATCTGACCATACCCTATTTATTTTGGTTTCATCAGTAAATAAAACCTTTTTCCAATCTTGAAGAGTCCAATGCCTATATTTCCTAGCAAAGTCCATTCTCCTTTTTCGATTTAGCTTAGATACTAAAGGTTTCTTCCTGCAAACTCGTCCAAACAGCCCAGCTTCTTTTAAACGACGTTTAACGGTATCAACGGAAGGTCCACATCCATTTTCACCAAAAACAGTTACTAAAACCTGCCTTGCTGATTTATGCGGACATTTTTTTGATTCGCGCACAATCATTTTGTCTTCCCTTTTTGTCGTTATACGAGGTTTTCTTTTTCGAGGCACATTTTTTGCTGTTGAATGCTTTCGAAAATGATGAATGGCATTGAAAACCATCGTTTTTGAACACTTCATAGTTTTAGCGATTTCACTATAAGGCTTTTTTTTGATCAAAAAGCTTCAAAATTAATTCGCGAGTTTTAGAGTAACAGGATTTCTTTTTACCCATATTTTTTTTTAGATTAACTTTTACTGAAACCAATTAATTGTCTGCAACAAATTATTGGCAGTACAGCACATCCAAATCAATTAAAATTATCTTATTGACTGACAGTACAGATCGTTCTTAATTATATGCACGCTTCATTTACTCAACAAGTTTATGTTGTTGTTGTCTTCTTGTTGTTTATGCACTAGACAACAAGCAAATAACTGTTTTCTTAAACACCGTCGCTTGGTTACAGTAGCGGATAATAAAAAAATAACTTATTTTTAATGTATATAGAAATTCTGAATAAAATATAAATAAAGTAACATCGTTCTTAATTATGTGCACGGAACTGTATCTTGTGACTTAAAATTTTGAGCAAAAAATAATAATTATTTCTGCTTTTTATTTTTTTAAGGCAAAAATAAAAAGCAAAATTTGCCATATATTTTTTGGTCACAAAATAACTGGCATGTTTTGATTTTTATTTTAAAAGCAAAAATAAAAAGTAAAGTTTGCCCGATATTTTTTTTGAGCACAAAATAACTGGTAAGTTTTGATTTTTATTTTTTAAAGCAAAAATAAAAAGTAAAGTTTGCCCGATATTTTTTGGTCACAAGATAACTGTCATGTTATTTTTACGTAAGAATGGGAGGGGGGCAAGAGCTTTTCTTACTTTCGCTGACGAGGGGGACGGAGGGGTTAAGAATTGCAAAGAATTTGCTTGAACGGTCCCTTATGAAGCACTTACGAAATGACATAAGCCCCTTAAAATAAATTTTTCAAACGTAAACTGAAATACTAATTTTGTTATTAATTTCTGAATAAAAAAAATAAAAATCAATATTTACAAATTATTTTGTGTTCCAAAATATGTTGGACAAATTTTGCTTTAGAAAATAAAAACCAAAACTTACCAGCTATTTTGTGCTCAAAAAAATATCGGGCAAACTTTACTTTATATTTTCGCTTTAAAAAATAAAAATTAAAACTTACCAGTTATTTTGTGACCAAAAAAATATGGGCAAATTTTGATTTTTATTTTTGCCTTTTTTTGCCAATATTATAATAATATTGTTTTTATCGGATCATTATATTAAAGCTCATATGAAATTAATAGTATAATACTATTGTTTTAACGTTGAGTTCATATTATTTTCAGCGGATTATTTTTAGCAGTTTATAGCTCATATCTCGAGAAATGTTGATCCTAAAGAAGATTTATTAGAAATATTTTTTGTGTAGAATTTAATTTTTTGTACCAAAGCCGTAATATGCAATATTTTGACCTTTTGACGTAGAATTACGTCTTACAGCGCGGTTTGTATGGGGGTCATTTTCACGAGTTTTTTCAAAGTGATATTTGACACTTTGGGGTATACCTACAGCCTTTAATATTCATTATACAAAGAAAAACAAATGCCAAAATATCAGATTTAGTGGGAATAAAACGAATATCTAAAAAAATAGCAAAATCTAAGAAGATGAAAAATTCATATATTCGTATGAGAAATGCACAAGCTGCTTAGCTGCAGTAGCTGCTTATGCTGTTTTTAAGGTTGTTGTTGTTGTTGTGTTTGCTTGTTTGGTTAGTAATCATGTCGCTCCTTGTTGTGCTGCTTTTGTTGTTGTTGTTGTTGTTGTTGTTTTTTATTAATATGTATGTGAAACATACATATATTAATACTCATCAGTTGCTTTCATTTTTTTTTTGTTACCCAGATAGCAATCGGCTCGGTTGAAAACGGTGTGCACTTTTAAAAGCACTGGAGCGGACCGTTTCCATGTCAGCCAACTATGCAATGTGTGTTTCATATAAGCGTACCATATATTAAGTTATATATTAATGTTGATTTTCTATGATATAATACAAATTCTATATGTTTAATAGTTTAAATCATTCTTGATTTTAAATACAAATGCTAGTTGTTTGATACTTTAAAATCGTTGAAATTGCAAATAAAATTGAGCTTTAGGTCAGGTTAGAACAATTAATTGCTCTAACGAATT
The DNA here is from genome assembly GCA_963920525.1 of Dichetophora obliterata. NCBI lineage: Eukaryota > Metazoa > Arthropoda > Insecta > Diptera > Sciomyzidae > Dichetophora > Dichetophora obliterata. Next base: position 61,103,912 of record OY986436.1, on the reverse strand, counting down.
TTTTCCAAAGAAACAACAACAACATTTTCAATATGAAAAGGAAAACATCACTAGCTGATTAATTAGTTATCTGTTTGATTAAATAGTTAGAGCAGTTAATTGTTCTTACCTGACCTAAAGCTCAATAAACGATTTTGAACTATCAAACAATTAGAATTTGTATTTAAATTAAAGAAAGTCAACATAATAAATAACAAGGTCATATAGAAGACTTTAAGTTGCATATTAGTTTTATTTGTTGTTAAACAGTTGTTACCTTTTCTTAAATTAGTTTTTATTAAGTTGCAACAATAAACGGCAACTCAACTGATTCAATTCATATTTCAGAGTTTTTTGGCAAACAGGTGAAAAAGAGAGGGAAAAAAGACAAGAACAAACGACACATAAAGTGAATATGACATAAATTTAAATTCGAATCTTGATAAATATAAAAAAGGCACAGTTTCGATAGTATCGTAAGTATAGACGTAGAATTCCTTTTTATATAGTAATAAAGAAAAATTTTTTTTTTCATTTATATTTTTCAAAACTATTCAAAAACATTTCATCTTCTAAATAAAAATTATTCAAAAACGAATTTGTTGTTGTTGTTGCCTTCTTCAAACTTACTTGATCTAAAAAGCTCACAATTAAATTCATGTTAAAATTTGTTTTGTTTTATAAAAACTTTTCGTTTGATATATATATTTTATATTATTTACTACAAAAAGTAGGTAAAAGGTTGAAAAAGGCTTGTTCTTCTTTCAATGCGAAAAATTTGCATCGCGAATTTTGCTAGTAAAAGGTGTATGACATAATTGGCCCACTAGCAAATAAATTGTTGGACAATCATATTCACTTCATACCTGTCTAAATTGTTCATTACAACTGCAAAAATGTCATAATTCTATTGAAAATTTTCCGTTTGGCCTACGTCACTTATTGCTACAGCACTTTAGCCCTACTAAACTTCCTGATAATTCTTAGTAAGAAAATATGTTACCCTGTAAACTAAGCCCAATGCGTTTGCTTGTTATGTAATTGATAAGCAATTTTGAAATTGTTTTAATAGCTAATTATTGAGCCCCAATAAATTGACCAGAAGCCATCAAAATGTTTATTTTCCGAGTGTTAGGAAACTTTGACTCCCTGAGTCCCTGATTTTATCAGATATTTTTAATATGTTTGTCATATATATTTTATATGAACAACCTATTAATAATCAATAGTTTTGTTGTATTTAAGATAATTCTTTAACACTATTGTAAATATAGTAAAATCTATCTATATATATAAAACAGGATGTGTGTATGTATGTAACGTATGGACTCCAAAACGGCTGGGCCGATTTTGATGAAATTTTCAGGGAATCTTTAGAATATTCAGGCGGGTGACACTGTGAAGTCTGATTTTTGATTTTTGGTCTGTGGGGGGAGGGGCGTGGCAAAATCCAATATTCATATTGTACCACCAACGACATATACATATATTTATTTTTTTGCTTTATTTTATTTTTTTTGAAAGCCGTTGTCATGTTGTTCAAAACGAGATATCAAACTCTTAGATCGGTTGTGTAGTTCCAAAGATATTTACAAAAACCTATGTTAATAATGATCCAATATCATAATTTTAAAACTTTCGAAATGTTGCATTAAAAATCCGAGTTTTCGGTTTATTTACAAAATATTTACATCATTCGATAACACAAGATATTCCGCGCTTACTAAGGTGCAACATTGTACAATTAGTTAAAAATCTATATATAAAAAAATGAATGTCTGTCTGTTTGTTTGTTTGTGCTTTATAGGAGGCCAAACCCTTGGACCGATCTTCCTGAAACTTTCACAGCATGTTACTATGACTCTGGAAAGAATAATAGGCTATATGAAGTTTTTATTGGACAAAGGGGCGTGGCACCACCCATATAACCCAAAAATTTAAATCGCCATATTTTTGGTATTTTTTGACCTAAGTCGATGATATTTGGTACATATGGTATTGGCATAATTAAGAATACGTACCAGGAGAAAAGTGGGTGGGACTACGACCCTTTTTAGGAAAATTAAAAATCGTAATATAGTCTTAACTACTTGACCGATCGTCATTAAATTTTCACAATAGGATATTCTTACGAAATAATAAATTCTTGACTATATAAAGTTGTGAGTGGACAAAGGGGCGTGGATTCGCCCATATAACCCAAAATTTAAAATCGTCACATCTTGGGCATTTTTTACCAACTGCGGCTGTATTTGCTATATATGGTATTGGTATGAATAGAAATACGTACTAAAAGAAAAGTGGGCGGAGCACGCCCCTTTGTTTGCGATATATTACAGGCTGGACCTGTTAACCGATATTAAATTTTCACAGCGTGTAGCTTTGACTCAGGAATACTTATTACATGATAATATTTTTCGACCATGCACACTTCTGCAACTCCTTTTTTACTACGTTTATTAACGGCTTTACCTCAAATTTAAAATACATATTAATTAAAATAGTGGGGTAGCCCCATTCTCTTTCTCCCATAACTGTCTGCAAAACAGCTGATTTTGTAATATGTGTTAATTAAAATAGGGAATCTGGGGGGGGGGGGGGGCGAACCTTTACAATGTAACATGTCTGACTATCTCAACCTGGCGAGGCCAGCATAATCTTTGTGAAATCGCCTCAAGTCGAGTCAAACCTCCACGTGGTGTTTCCTGGGAAACGTCAAAGCTGACAACCGTTAGTTTGGCGGCTAATCTGAGCGGCGGGTCCCCTAGGCTTAAAATAGGTTATGCGTCGGGTTTGAAGCCCACCCGTAAAAACCTCAATGAAAACAACTATGAAAAGAAGAAAACTGATCCCCAAATCTGATGACGACTTCCGCAAACGAAAACCTGATAATGATTTACGGATATGCACCTGGAATGTCCGAACCCTTAATTGGGAAGGTGCCTATATCCAACTGACTGATGTCTTGGAAAGATACAAAGCTGATATCACTGCTATCCAAGAAATGCGATGGAAGGCACAGGGCTGCATTCGGCATGCACACTGTGATATCTACAACAGCGACCACGCGGAGAAATACGAGTTTGGATGCGGATTTGTAGTTGGCAAGAGACTGCGGCCCCAAGTCCTGCGATTCACTCCTGTGAACGAACGACTTGCCATAATCCGCATCAAGGTTAAATTTTTCAATATAAGCCTAATATGTGCGCACGCTCCGACAGAAGACAAGGACGATGAGATCAAGGCAATTTTCTACGAGCGCCTTGAAAATGCTTACGAGCGCTGCCCCGTCACGACATAAGAATCGTGCTTGGTGACTTCAACGCTAAGGTGGGCAAGGAAAATGTAAATGGTTCAACAGTCGGAAAGTTCAGCCTCCATGACAACACCTTCGATAACGGAATGAGGCTGATTGACTTCGCCGCAGCACGAAACATGGTCGTAAATAGCACTAGATTCAAGCATCTTAATATTCAAGCATCTTAAAGCCACCTGGATGTCCCCTGATCAAAAAACCAAAAATCAAATTGATCACGTTTTGATCGACGGAAGGCACTCTTCCAGTGTATTGGATGTACGTACGATCCGTGGTGCAAACATTGACTCGGATCACTATCTTGTTGCAGCCAAGATCCGTACACGTCTGCGCGCAGCTAAGAATACACGCAACCCTACACAGAGAAAGCTAGACGTCGACAAGCTGCAACCGAAACAGACAGCCGATGCTGTCGCCACTCGACTCTCACTCCTGCTTCAAAGCACTCCACCAATCGATGATACATTCGCGCAGTGGACACACATTTCCAACTCAATGCGTGCGGCTGCTGAAGAGGTGATTGGCTACCACCGCCCTCGCCGAAACCAGTGGTACGACCAGGAGTGTCGCGACACCACTGCGGAGAAAGACGCCGCCTACAAAGCCACCCTGCAGTCGGTTGTAACGCACGCTGCTAAGGAGCGATACAAAGAAAAGAGGAGGGAATAGAGACGTCTTTTCAGGTGGAAAAAAAAGAGGCAGAAAAGCGCGAGCAGGAGAAGATTGAAATGTATGGTGACAGGAATGAGGCCCGAAAATTTTTCGAAAAATAAGACGCCTTGCCGATGGTTTTAAGGCCGGGGTCTCTTCCTGCAAGGATGAAAACGGGAATCAGTGACAGATGTCCAGAGTACACTGACGTTATGGAGGGAACACTTCTCTAAGCTTCTAAATGGCGACGCTGACAACAATCCCGCCAATAGAGATGATATTCCGGAAACCCCAATTTCGGATGACAACGTCGAAGTTCCGTTGCCCGACTATGATGAAGTTCTGACAGCTATAGCTCGGCTTAAAAATAACAAAGCCGCGGGAGCTGATGGCTTACCTGCTTAGGTGTTTAAGAACAGAGGCGAAGCTCTACTTAAATGCATTCACGAGCTTCTATGCAGAATATGGTCGGCAGAATGCATTCCGAACGATTGGAATTTCAGTGTGCTCTGCCCAATCCACAAGAAAGGCGATCCCACTAGCTGTGCCAATTACCGTGGGATAAGCCTTCTTAATATTGCATATAAGGTCCTGTCGAGCGTTTTATGTGAAAGATTAAAGACCGTTGTAAACGAACTGATCGGACCTTATCAGTGTGGCTTCAGACCTGGAAAGTCCACCATCGACCAGATTTTCACGCTACGACAAATCTTGGAGAAGACTCAAGAAAAACAAGTCGACACCCACCATCTTTTTGTCGACTACAAAGCCGCCTTCGACAGCCTAATAAGGAAGCACCTTTACTCCACCATGTCTGAATTTGGTAATCCTGCAAAACTAATACGACTTTGCAGGATGACACTGAGCAACACCAGCAGCGCAGTTAAAATCGGGAAGGACCTCTCCCCACCATTTGTTACCAAACGAGGTTTCAGACAAGGTGATTCCTTATCGTGCGACTTTTTCAACCTAATGATGGAAAAGATCATCCGAGCTGCTGATCTGAGACGTAGTGGCACAATATTCTACAAGAGTGTTATGCTGCTTGCGTATGTTGATGACATCGATATCATTGGCCATAATACGCGCGAAGTCAGTGCAGCATTTTCCAGATTAGAAAAAGAGTCAAGTCAAATGGGTCTGGCAGTGAATGCAGATAAGACGAAATACTTGGTGTCAACAAACAAACAGTCCCAGCGTCTTGGAGCCCACGTTACAGTTGACAATACCTCCTTCGAGGTTGTGAAGGACTTCATTTATCTGGGATCCAGCATAAACTCAACCAACGACATCAGCATTGAGATCAAACGAAGAATAACTCTTGCCAACAGGTGTTACTTTGGGCTCAGTAGGCAATTGAGAAATAGAGCCCTCTCTCGACGAACGAAAAACACGCTCTATAAATCGCTCATCATGCCCGTCCTACTTTATGCATCACAAACCTGGACGCTGAGTAGTTCAGGTGAAAAGACTTTAGGAGAATTCGAGAGAAAAAAATCTTCGTAAGATCTACGGACCAATCTGCGTCAATGGCGAGTGCCGAATACGGTGGAATGAAGAACTGTATGAGCAGTACGCTGACATCGACATAGTCAAGCGCATTAAAATCGAGCGGCTTCGGTGGCTTGGTCATGTTCAGCGCGTGAAAGACGATGCTCCAGTGAAGAAAACATTCGATTCGGTACCCAGCGGCGGTCAACGCAGAAGAGGACGACCGCATCTTCGTTGGAAAGACCAAGTAGAGGACAACCTGACGAAGCTTGGAATTTCCAACTGGCGCCAGCAAGCGAAAGACAGAAATGGCTGGCGCAAATTCTTAGATGAGGCCAAGACCGACATACGGTTGAAGCGCCAACTAAGTAAGTAAGTTAATTAAAATAGAGAGTGGGTAGCGCCACTCTCATTCTCCCACAACTGACTGCGAAACAGCTGATCGTGTAATTGCTGCTTTTTGATTGGTCTAAAAATAAAAAGGGGGTACTAATTTTTACCTAAGAATTTTTCTTACTTTTGATGACGAGGGGGACGGTTGTGAAAGCTTTCGTCAAGTTCAAAAGAGAACATCAAAAAAACTTAACTTCAAGTCTTGATCAATGTAAAAGGGGTCTTAACGACGAATGAATTGAGAGAAACGTCAAAAACAATGCATTGAAAATGTTGTCCGTCACACATTTTTTTGTCCAATTCGTACTATATGCGTATACACTCACACTTCTTGAATTTTAGCTTTAGCTCTATTTCAACTGCTCTAGTTTCATTTTCAATGAATAAAAATTGGACAACACAATGAAGTGTCATACGGGCTTTACTGTTTTTAAAAAATTCCCATATTGCTTAAAATGCTTTTAAAATACGTTTATGCATAAACAGCATTTTAAGGGATAGTTTGTGTTCTAACATAAACAGTTTTTAGGTTCAAAAATTCTAAAATCTAACAAAATAGTTTCTTACTATTTTTTTAGCACGGGACAAGTTATTCTTAAGAGACTCGTTAGGACCGCTCTCTACTTGAAAATTTTGGCTTATCACCACTGATTAATATCTTGCCATTTTTTATTAAAGCATTTTGCCTTCTGTTATTATTGCCAAAATTTAAGAAATCGTCATTTGCATATTCTGAAATGTGGTATTGGCATGTGTCCCACAACTTGAAATGAGTAAAGCAAACTAATATTTGGCACCTCCCTCACGCACTGTATACTTCTCGTTTGCATCCTTTTATTTCGCATGTTTGTGTGTAACTCTGATGGTTTTCCGAATCAGAAAAAATTTCATTTAGTTTTGCACAAACGTCGGAAAGTGGAATAATATCCGATGAGTTCCAAGAATCATCAAGTAAACATGGCTCTATCTCTACGTCGACCATACCTAAGATTTATGTGAAGGTTAACTTTTGCAGTAAATATTTGACAAATTTGCTCTTCCCGTTTGTTGTTTATAAAAATAAGCACACAAATAATTTTTTTTTGAAAATACACACTGCTTCACTTACGATAGTACGTGAAAATTTTTTGTTTGTAAAATTCAGTTACGATAGATGTACAGTGTATAAAATTTTCACCTTAGAGTTGCAATATAGGTCTAAAATTTTGGTGAAAGATGCAACAGTATTGATTTAATACAAAAACATTATAGTCTCATTTTCGACAAAATGCCGGTTACGATTCTTCGTGAGCTAAGGGACGATATAATTAAGGACACTTGAGTTTTTAATATTTTATATAGTATTTTATTAATGTTTTATCAATATTTTATAGCGGAACCACTGACAATTACTGCTTGACATTTGCAAGGCATAGACTCCACTAAATTTTAGCATACACTGTTGGAAAGTGCTTCAGATTGGCTTCGTTTTTTCAAACTGGTTTTGAAATTAATTGCCACTAGACGAAATTGTAAACATAAATTTGTAAACACAATCAATTTTTTATACCATATTGCGATCACCACGCCTCGATCAGTCTCGATGTGCTAACAAACATGCCGAAATTTTCCGCAAGAGTTGAATTTTGACTCTTATGTAAACTAACTATATAAACTACAAAGAAACACTGGGTATATAAGCTATAATAAATAAAACAACTGATTTTTAATTTTTTTCGAATAAAATTCGCACTATTTATTTTATGTTTGTGTGTGTGTGGGGGGGGGGGAGTTTTTACTCGATAAATTATATATTTAAGATGTAATAGTTTTTTTTTATATATATAGTTTTATTATGTATATTTTGTATATTTTATAATAAAGTTAAATAATGTGTACATTGTTTTATTTTTCTCTAAATAACAAATAAAAACATCATTATCATCCTCATTTTCATTCGATCTTTCTTGCAGGAAAACTTATAAATTATTACTTTAACATTTCCCACATCAACTTCTTCTCGTTATTTTCTGAGCTTCATAGAGCTTGAATATTTCTGAATGCGACAACAGTGTTTATTCTTGAGTTAAAGTGGTTTTATTTCTCTTTAATTTTTCGTTCGTATCATTACTACTTTCGCATATCATAACGATATAATTTAACTTCAGAATGTCGTAGTATTTCTCAATAATTAAGTTCTTTGTTTTTAATAAAAGTAAACATCGATCGGTCGTTCTTATTGGAGTTTTAAAATACCCTCTTATGGTTTTGTGTTTAAGCATTAGTTTTCAGTTAATTGCAAGTTATATTGAATTGAAAAAATTGTGATCTAAAATGTTTGTTCATTTTAATGTTCCTCTTTTATCGCGTTCTGCGCATACAACAACAACAGCTAATTTGTTTTTTTTTTGTTTTTTTTTTGTTTTTGTAAATCTTTCTTCAGTTTTATATAATTAATATTTTTGCATGAATATTTTACACATGAATTCAAAATCAATCATAATTAATATTTATATATTAATTAATACATTCGGTTTTTTGTTGCTTGTTCAAGTTATTGGGATGAATACCTGGCGGCATGGGAATTGAGAATTTATCGAAATTGTTGTTGGTAAAACCATTTGTTAAACTATTCATAAACAAACTCTGTTCGGAGCTCAGCCAATTTGAATGTGAAAGATTCACCTAAGAAGTAGTTATTAATTTGGCATGAGTCGCGTGTTTTATATTTAAATATAATTAAGGTGCAGTTTTTACCCAATTAGTTGATTGATGGAGGCATGGGCGATCATTGCGTGGAAATAGGCAAGAAAAACGTCAGTACAAGAATCATAATCAGATCAAAGTCAGCAATGTTAGTGATGCAGTTGGTGTTGTGAATGGTTGTTGTGGTGATTAACGAAGGGCAGTATAAAGAAAAAGAAAGAAAAAATTAAATTAAAAATAATATTTATTACAATGTTATTTCAGATGTGTGCAAAAATCAAACTATTTGTATACAACTACTAAATGCCAACTACTAAACAAAAAAAAAAAAAGCAAAAAAAAAAATAACATGACAAAAAATAACAAAAGACATGAGCGCAAAAATTCTTAGATAAGAAATTCAATGAAACTTTTACTATCTAAAAAAGGAATCTAAAAAGGAAATCTAAAAATCTAAAAAAGGAATAAATGAAATCAAAACTAACAAGTAAAATACAGCAGAAACACAAATGGAGTGAAAAAAATATATTTTAATATTGATAAATTTATTTGTCATCTTAAAAACATGCCTTTGTCAGGTTCCCTTCACTTCTTTTAGGTAAAAAAGACTAACAGCTGACATGCTTAGAAAAATTCAAAGAAGAATATTCAAACTACAACGCAAATCAAGAAAATAATCAAGCACATTAAAGTACAAAAACTAAAAAAAAATATTGAAAATTTTTATATCCCTTCATCTTTTGTATCTTCATCTATTGTAAAGCTTAGTATGCTGTAGGAACGAAAATGTTTAGGCATTTTATTCTACTCGCGAAATTTTGGTGCAGACTCAACACTAACACATACTTACCCATAACGTGTTTGTTGAATGTGTTAGTTGAACATTATTGTTAAATGTCAAATTTCCACCCCAATTAAATGCACGGACATATAAAAGACAGCGAAATTTTGTCATTTTAACTCTCCAATCGTGGTTGTGAACTTTGCTGGATGAAACAAATTTTTCGGTTCAACAGCGTACTAACCAACGAAATAAAAATTTCGCTACCTTTTCGCTGTCAAAAACGCAATGCATTTCTTACGCAAGAGATACTTTTCGCTTTTACAGCATACTAAGCTTAAATCTTAAATAAATCCGAAATGACAACGCAGAATACACAATACTAAAAAATACTCTATACAAATTGTTGAGTCTTTAGAAACTTCAGCATTCCCTGAACATTCGCATTTACCTGTGCTGCAGTATTTTGTGGATTTAACAATGTTACAGCATTTTGCAAATTAATGCTACCATGCAACTGCGATTGATTGCCAAACCCATTTTGTTGCTGCTGCTGCTGTTGTGTTAAATGCTGCATAAACAGATCCTGTTGTGGATGATGCGGCATTGGTGGCTGCTGTGGTGGTTGTTGTTGCTGCTGTTGAGGTTGCGGAAACGAAGAAAATTGACGGAATGATAAAATCGCAGGATCCATTGCTGTCCAATCATTGCTGCTGTTGTAACCTGTAATTTAAAGAAGAGCCCAATTAAATACAAGTAATAAATTAATAATTATATATCAGGCTGCAAGTTTTGGGATAAATTAATAAATAACAATTTAGTAGATTCGCAAATGTTTGCAATAAAATGGTACGCTAAACTGAAGGTTCAGTATTTAAAATGGCTTATCAGAAATGTAATATGTAATTACAACATGGGATAATAAATAAAGTTAAAAATTTTTTACATTAACTCCTAAATGTCTAGCGTGTAATAAAAAAGGCATTTTAACTCTCAAATCATGATTTAATAATTGCGATACACACTTTCATATCACTGATTGTGGCATTTGCACAATTATTTTCGTAGATATACAGTATTGCAATGAAAACTAAATCTTTGTGTATGTATTAAAAAAAAGGTTTTTTAACTCTTTGAGTTGGGAATTAATTCGAATATTGTTAAAAATTAGTTATTAGAGCTTTTTAGTGAATAAACGTCATAAAAACTCAAAAATCACTACAACAAATTTTTCAGGCAGCTCCTTGGTCCTTTTTCAGGATGTCATGATGTCCGCAATCCAACTCAAGCGTAATTTTTTACAGTACTAAAGAAAGATTATCAACATATTGTAAAAACAATTGCTTTTCAATTATTTCTAATTAAATAAAACGCATAACATAAAATTATAAAAACTAAAATGTTAATTCCCATAAGTTCATTTCTTTATTTTATAATATACTTCTATACTTGGATACGGAAGTTTACAAGCATCTCGAACATGCTTGTTGATTTCTCTTAATCTATTACGTATTGTACACACAGAAGGCGCATATTTGCCTTAAAGCTCACCACCAATGCCCTTTGAGTTTAGTTATTGACATTTTCAGCATAAAATTTTATTAATATTAGACTGAAAACTCTGAAATTTTAAAAAAAAATATAAAGGATTTGGGTTTGGCGAAGTGTATATGTCATACATAACGTGTAATAGATCTGTTAGTAGAGAAATAAAATTTAAAAAATGAAGAATTTGAAAATTGAGAAATTTTAGCATTTTTATTTTGTAGCGTAGACCATGGCAGAATAACCAGGTATATGCAATTCGGAGAGCAAAAAACGAGAGAGCAAAACATTGACTTAACTATAATGTCACTATTGACAATTTATGTTTATTCGTTCAGCCATAGGGATGTCTAATTTACTTGTAACCGTATAAATCAATTGAGAACCCAGATTTTATGTATGAACATGTAAAAAAAAGTAAACAAAAATCTTAAAAATTTTATAAAATGAGCCGTGTTTTAAGATATAATATATAACTAATTGTAGTTTTGCCTTAAATGAAGCAAATGAAAGTTTACTTTTAATATAATTTTCATTCGACTACTTATTTCGATTGTTCAGTAACCAATTTATTTGTAAAGCTATATACGGCTTCTTTAAACTGTCAAAATATATTTTGACAAGTGAAATTGCTGTTTGAAAAAATTAAATTTATTTAATGAAATCGATGATTGTTTGTTTATTTGCCAACAATTGATGAATTGTTTTGGAATTATCGCGACGGGAGGAAGTTATAGGCAGTCCAGTAAAGCCGTTGTCAAACCTGAGTTGTCGTTAAACATTTGCAGTTACCGCAATTGAAATACTCAAAATAAACTGCTTGGGAGTACATGCTATTTACGTTTAAGTCCACCGGAATGGAAACGGATGTGCTAAATTCAAGAAACAATCTTAAAATAATTATGTGTATTGTGTTGAAAGTAATTGTGCTCTGTGTAATTTTCAAATTGTAATGTTTAAAATGTTATTAATAACTTGCTGGGACTTTGAAAAAATAAATGAAATTAATTGTCCTTAAGATTGCAGCTACGTTTTTAATTCGATCCGATCGGCAATAAGGAACATGCGAAATTACTACATTAAAGGCTGTTTTCTCAATGTCCGGTTAAGCACCAATCGGAACTTTGACCATCTGTTAGCAAGAAAGCATTTTCTCAATGTTCGGTTAGTCTCAATGTTCGGTCTTAAGTGCCGGTTAAGTTAATGGCAAGTTGAGGTTCCGGTTAGTTGCTAATCGGAAGAACAGCTGTGTAGTGCAAAAAATAATTATATATTTTATAAGTAAGAATTGATTATAATTAATAATCATCCAATAAAAAAGTAAAAATTGATATCATTTTCAAAACAGCTCATTTTGACATTATAATTACGCCTTCGTTATTGTTTTGTTGTCGGAGAGAGCGTATTTCTAGTGCATCTACCTGGTTATTCTGCCATGGCGTAGACGTTCAACTCTAACCTAATGATATTTTTTATTCATATTTTCTTTTCTCAAAAAGGATTTAAATGTCCAATTTAGAATTTTTTAGAGAAATAATACTTTTGGCTTTCTCACACTGTCACAAATCCGCAGCCACTGTAAATCTTTTGAGGAATTTTTGAAAAATGCTTTCATTGCGTGTGATATATGGGCTTTTGCCCATATTGCCATTAATGGGCTAAGAAGTTGCAATCAAATTTTTGCGCTGATGTGAACGGATCAACTTTAGAAATTGACAAAATGCGTTTGTTGACCCTTTTTACTGGCGATTTTCTGGTGAGTATTTCAGCAGACTCAGTGTTAATTTTTATATTTTGAAACTTATTTTCAAATTGCGGCTTGACTTTTACTAAATAATCCTGCTATATATCTCTACGTATGGACGTTTTATTGTAACTTAATTATTACAAAACGCTCTTAATAATTTAACTGCTAAATTTAAGTATTTTTCTTTTCATTTGTAAGAATCCGTAGAAAATATAGCAGTAATTATAAAAACCAAACAAACTTATATATTTTGTGACCAAACTCACGAACTTAACATAAAAACAGTCAATGTTGATTAAGTTACATATAATAAGTTGTCAAAAATGTTGTATTGCCAAATTTCAGATTTTAATGCTTAAATCGGAAAAACACGCATCAGACAACTTATTTTATCAACATCACAACCACGGCGATGGGCTTGTTCAAGTCTCAATAACTGCAGCAATGCTGCGCAACATATCAAAGTATCACGTTTGATACAAAAATCTTGCAACTATTGCAGAAGTCAAATGTTCTAGCGAGTAGAAATTTGGCATTTGACGCGAGCAAAATGCAAGAACTCGGCAACATGAATATTTATACTGCGCGATATTTATGTAAGAAGAAAGTTAAGCAAAATGTATGCTTATTGCAATTTATTTTATATTAAATGGTAATTTTTTTATCGTATTCGTATACAGATATTAATATATATTGAATTTATTAAATTTTTCAGCAAAACGAAACTGCTCTCATATTTAAAATTTCGGTCAGAAACAACTTTCTTTTCCACAAAAAACCTTTTTTCTTGATTTTCTATATTTTAATAACAAGTTGCTTCCGTTGGCTGCAAAGTTATCAATCGCTTAATTTTTTTAAAAAAATCGTTCTGAAAGTATCACGTTTGATCACAAAAGCAGCGCAAAATATTTGCAATATTTAGGTAAAGTATCAGCTATGCATCTGCAACAGAGCTGCCGATGAGTAACAATGTTGCAGTATTGCTGCAATTATTGAGTGTCTCGAACAAGTCCTATTTTAACCCTTTCCGGCCGTGTACGCACAATTGTGCGGGTAATTTCAAGTTTGAATATCTTCAATTCTATTTCAATAATGTTAAACAAATTTACATGTATCGATTGCGCTAATTATTGTTTATGTTTGCCTCTCATATTGTTTCGCTGTTCGTTTTGATTTGATTCTTAGATTTTCACGGAATTCACATTTATTTTTTTTTTCAATGAGCCGCGGAAGTTAAATGTTTTTTCATTTACTAAAATACTAGCAGCGAAATTTAAGTGAAGTGAGCACATTTTAACTAAAAAAATAATATATTTTAAAATTTCAAATGATTGGAGGTTATTTGCTTAAAAAAATTAGTTTCAGTACAAACTTTCGGTTCTCGAAAATCGTTGAAGGATATAAAAATATCAAAATTTAGGCATTGGATATGTTTTCATATCATATAATAGCCTTTTACTACAAAAAACTTAAAAAATTCTCAGTAGCTTAGCGTTAGGTCGGAAAGGGTTAACAGAGTAGAGTATATAGTACTCATTACGCCACCGAATCGCATCAAACATGGCATTTTTGTTCTTTGCTAACGGTACTTCCAAAATATACAAAAACCAAGCACAGAATGGTCCAGAGATTATTAGCAAAAGCAACGTTGACTTTGACAACTTATTTTTCCAGCTGCTGTATGTAAATCAGATGAGTCTATTAATTGTTCATGATTTGTACGCGCCTTTAGAATTATCACTAAAAATCACTTGTAAATACTTCTTCTTTTAACTTTATTTTAAACTTTTTTATATTAAAAAGAACAATTTCACATTTCTTGAGAGCTTTTTCAATCGAATACAAATGCATTTAATTACAGTGTGCACCTTATAAAAAATGCTTATAACTTTCTTTAAATATATTCGAAATATCTTCTCAATATTTTGTTAATATTTATAAAATGTCTGGAAATAACTCTAGCATTCTTAAATAAAATTTACTATCGTGCCCCCGTGCCTTGCATGGCCTGCACATGCGCTTGGACTGTAGCTGGTGTTACCACAAAAATAAAAATTCGCCAGTTAAATCGACTCGAGTGAAGCATTCGATACGCAGATGGTGATAGGGGGCATTAATTAAGTGTTCATTTGAGTAGAATATTATGATACCCTACAGCCATTCCTTTAAGATATATCAACGCACCTAATATATATTTGAATATTAAAAAAACAATTTGTAATTGATTGACATCCCCCAAAACCTTAATATAGCTAGAGTAAATTTTGGTTAAAAAGAAAACATACCCTTGCTATGGTTGCCACTATTCTGATTTTGTTGTTGTGAATTCATGTGTAGCTGCGCTTCACCTAGAGTGTGTTGTTGCATTGCAGCTGCTGACATGTGGGGATTCCAAGAGTTCGGTTGCATTTGCATTTGCGGCTGTTGTGGTGGTGGTTGACTATTGCCACCACCACCATTCATAAAAGGTAATATTTTACTACTATTCTGGGCACGTGGCACACCAAAGCCAAATGCATTCATGTGATTGAAACCAGGCGGAGGCATGCGGGCACGTTGCATGTTATCCAAAAGTTGTTGCTGATGTTGTTGTTGTGAAAGTTGCTGGTGTTGCTGTTGCTGCTGTTGATGTAATAGTTTTGTGGGGATTGCTGTCGAGTTGCTCGAATTGCCGCTGCCAGCCGTATTTGTGTTTTGCTGCTGCACCATTTCGTTTTCCATAAGTTCGGCTAAAGCCTTTTGGGTTTCGATAAATGGATCAAAGCCTGTTAATAATTAAAATTATGTTTAATAAAATTTAATAAAAAACAGTTTTATAAGATCGTACCTAGATCATCTTCAACTGAAGAGTTGTGTGAAAACTGATTTGGTATGCGATTCTGTTGGTGCTGGAGAGCAGTTTGAGATTGTTGTTGCTGCTGCTGTTGTTGTGACTGTGAATGCGGCAACTGTTGATAAAAAAAGTTTACAAAAATAAGTTATGCGAGTGTTTTCACACAAATTTGAGTAAAATTTACAATTGGATCGTATTTGCTTCCCAGTAAACGCTGCTTTTGTAATTGATGCTGTTGCTGCTGTTGTTGTTGCTGCTGAGTGAGGAGACCTAAATGGTAAATTTAAGGTTATAATTATGCAAAAAACATTTTAATTGTATATAGAGAGCAATTACCATTAGGTGGCTTATCCAGAAATTGTGAATTGATTCTGTTATTTTCGAGTAATGAAGCCATGCGTAAATGATCGCTCAATGAACCACCATTTCCGCTATTGCTACCTCCATGCCCGTTCACCATAAACTGTTGCTGAAATAAATTGCAATTATGATTATGTATGCGTTGTTGCTTTTTGCTAGTGGTTGCTTGTGGTACCTGATGTATTTGTTGCTGTGTTTTGTGGAAATCGAAAAATTTCGACATATTTGTGCCAAACAAACTGTTGCCAAGTAAATGATCTGCGGAATATGCTGTTGATTGCTGTAAGCGTTCTTGGTGTTGTTGTAACATTTGTTGCTGGTGCTGTATTAAAGCGGTTTGTGACAGTCTGCTTAAGTCGGTAGCGCCATGGAAATTATTTGGAAAATCTAAAACGGAAAACAAATGCACAAATATTAATTTTAAACAAATTATCGTTAAGTTTAGGCAACATATTTTAAGATTTCAGAGTTTAAGATATTGGAAATAGTTTTGACATAAACTCAAAATCATTGAATGAATTTAACTGATGGTTTTTTTAAATTCAAGTTAGCAACACCATATCATTTTTTCAGAAATTCTAAAACTGTGCTGTGGTGTTTTTGGCGTGCGTTATAGGCAGATTTAAAAAGTTAGCTTATGTATTTAAATTTTTCAAAGAAGCAAGCCTATGTATTTGAATTGTGCTGCAATGTGCAGTTAGTTTAAAAATGGTACATAGTTGAGAGTTTTGAGATTGTAAATACTTAAAAAAATAAAGCTATGCTTACTTTCGACTAAAAAACTGATTTTTACAGTAACAACAGCACGGAAATGTCTAAAATAAGTTACATCCTATGAATGCGTTATAATCCTCTTGTGGTAGTTTCTAATAAAAATTTATGAAAATTAATGAGGATCGCGTAACTTGAAAAATTTCTCAATTTTAATATTTCTCCAAACGGAACTAATATCTGCTTTTAAAGGAAAGATATCCGAGAAAAGTAAATAAGGACTGTGTTCGATAAAATTGTCCACCATAAAATTTAAAATATCTGGCAAACAAAAAGTCTGATTAACAAAATAAAACTGTTTTTATAAAGGTATTTTTATTCAGATTAATCCTGATTAATCCTGTATCATTAATAAATTTTTTAATTTTTTCTATCATGAATTTTATTGTTGTTGCGTTTACCTTCTGGGTTGCTGCAGACCACATCTTGCTAAAATCTTTGAGATCGCTGGCTACTTTCTTGTTGCCTTTATTTCCTTTTTGACCAAAGAAAGTTCCTTTCGATTGGCCTAAATTCTGGCAAATTTGGTGTGTTGGCCACTCGAGGCACGAAAATCACATTATTTTGGGTATACCACTCCAGCGCCGCTTTGCTGTAATAGCAAGAGGCTAGGTCTGACCAAAAGAACGTTGAAATTTCATGTTTTTTTTTAGACTGAACCAACGCTCAGGGGATGCCCCCTATAAATGTGTGAGCATTGTGTTGGTTCGGAAGATGGGTGATAGTTAGTTAGAGGGTGGATAGATGAAGTAGTGTCGGTGAAGATTTGTTTTAAATATACACAGCTCAAAACTGCCGGCATTTTCATTCCATAACTTTACCGTGCGACTAAAAACTATTTATCTTGGTAATGCGATGTTCTGTTGAACATTGAGGCAATGGTAAAGGGGTGGGCTTGGACAGGTGCCCGAGTGGACCTGGAAAACACACGAGCTTGTAGCGTCAGGCCATGTATCTCCCTTGAACACTTCCCATGGTAATACTTTTACAGAAGGCTCCGGCAACCAACATTGCGTCGTGCCCAAGAGAGTTGAGAGAGGATGAAATGGCTTCAGAATGGCAACAACCATTTTGCAAGCATTCTTTAATGTAAACTTCAGTATTTATTATTACAAAAACCTTTTGTTACAAAAAACTGGCTCCTTTCGACACACCTACAAATAGCTTGCCAAACAAAATATTTTTGAGGAAATTTCGACTGCTTCTTGGCCTTGAATTATTCTTCGACATTACCCCGTTGGTCTGCAGTATAAAACTTCTGGCCAGGTAGTTGTGAAAAATCGGCTAAAATGTACTTTTCGTCATCCATGACACAGCAGTTAAATTTTCCAAAAAATGTTCTTTCACTAAGTTTGCTCGTTGTTTAACCTTGCTGTTTTTTCTGAATATGGCAACGACTTTACATGCCATTTCCTGATCAATAAAACTTTTTTTTCGACCAGAACCTTCCTTGCGGGAGATGGTGAGCTATTTCCTAAACTTTTAGATAACTTTTGAAACAATTTTTGGGTTATTTTTAATCTCTCTAGTAATTTTTTTAAAAGTCCCAATATGGATTGCCTTGGAAAAGATTTATAATCAGCCCAGTTCTGAATAATTTTTCGCCCGGAATCGGAAAAAGGAGTTTTAATTTTAAAGATAAAACTAAAGAATATGTTGGAAATTTTTAATGCAAATTGGGTCATCAACCGTTAATATTCATGTGTAAAAAAAAAATTAATGAGTTATCTGCTATCTTAAAAATTAAAACTTCCTTTTCAGATTCCGGGGGTAAAATTATTAAGATTTGAGCTGAATATGTTTTTGCTGTTCCAATTGATTTGCCATTTTCAAAGAAACTAAAGCGTTTATAAGCATGAAAATTTAACGACAATTTCTGACATTTATATCAAAGGTTATCCTTATCTGAATAAGGTTATTTACAAATAAACAGTTGACAATTTTATCAAACACAGACTCTAAATTGTGTATTCACACTATTAAATTCTGCAAATATGGTGCTTTTTAATATGGTCTACGACATTTGACACATCTATATTTTTTCTTTATAACTAAATAATTACATCATTAAAAAAACAAGCAAAAAAATTAAATAAAAATAATAAGTTCAACATAATTATATCTTCCATGTTAACTGACACCCAAAAAATGATAGCTAACTACACCACTTAATATTATTTAGTTATTCCAATTAATAAAAAAAAAAAAACAAAAACAGCAGTTCTAGTTATGTTATCTTTGGAACATACCATTGTGTGGTCCGTTCATTTGTGGCATCCCAATATTATTCAAAAGATTATTACGTTTTTGCAACTCTTGAATACGAAGGAACTCTTCTTGCTGCTGTAGATGCTGCTGATGTTGTTGGTGTTGGTGTTGATGATGAAGCGATGAAGGCTGATGTTGGTGTGGATGTTGCAATTGATCTTCCATTTGTTTGTTGTTGCGCATGACATTTTTAAAGGCTTCTTCCCATTCTTCATTTCGGGCAGAGACCAATTATAAATTAGCAAATTAGTGAGAACAAACAACATAGGTAAAAACATTTTTACTTTTCATATTTTAAATTGTTAAAAAATGTCTACTTAAGCAAAACAACGCTTTGATTATTTGAAACACACAACTATTTAAAGCATACATTTGCTAACAATTTAAAAGAAATTATTTTAAATTTGAATAAATTTTTCAATACCATTTGTATTTGCTGTATTACTTTGATATCCATCGATGCCTGGTTATTTACAAATTTTGGTTGTAATTTAAGCCAAGAGATAAACATCCATTTTAGTTTGATCCATTTTAAAAATTAATTTTGTTTTTGCCGGAAATAAGAATAAGAAGAATTGTCGATAGTAAAACGATTAGAAGGGTGTGTAATGAATGAAATTGCAGAAGAGTAACTTCGTTATATTCTTCCATTTAAAATATTTAAAAGTTTGACATTTACTAAATACATAATTTCTTTACTTAAACTAAACAAACAAATGAACGCACACAGATAGAGATCAGCAAGAAATTGTAAATTCTAAACTTTTTAAGATCATACAGTGCAAGTTAATACATATTTATAATATCTACAAATGCATTAGTAAAAAGTTAATTTATTAGCAAAAAGTTATAATTGTAAGTTTTATAAAAATAACTAAAGCGTGAAAGCAATACTACTCAACTTATTTTATATATTTTGTAGGTATGCTCCCAACCAACACACAAGCCGCTATTAAGCTTTCGGCACGCCATAAAGAAATTTGTTATAGATAGTGGTCATTTTGTTAGCGCTCGTTAGGACTTCTATAAGAGCCAACAGGCGAGCTATTAATTGTTTAATAAACGCTATTTGAATCAGGTTATGCTGACGGAAACTGTGGATTTTAAAACACGATGCGTATCAGCATGTCTGTCCTTTCTATAAACTACAAAACTGTTATAAAATAATTCTAAGTCAGTTATGCTTCTGTTTAACCATGTTTCAGTCAGTGCGATAATGTCGTCAGAGAAATTCTGAGACATTAAAAATATGTCTCGCGTCTTAGAGCGGAATCCCCTTGTAGTTTGATAGCCTATTCAGTTTTTTGAGTTTGACGGCGTCGTCCTTTTGAACTTATTCTTAGACTGAAACTCTGTAGTGACGAGCCCGAGAAACAATTTCATATTTTGTGTCAATAAAGTAGCTGATATATCGTCGCTCGCGTGACAAACTGTCGAAGCCCACACTTTTCTAAAAATTGAATTCATACCACTATAACACTTCTTATGCAAGTTTTGTAAACAAAGGGATTCGTGCAAAGAACTGCCTCCAGGGCAATGAAATTATTTTTTCAGTTTCATTGCAATTTTTCCTCAAATGCTTGAAATAACTTAACTAACGAGATTTTCAAAGTTTATTGCAAACTTCGAGTCAAACCTCTACAACGTTTCGGAATGACCTGTCAATAGCTTTTGTATCAATTAAGGTTCGTTAAAACAAAATTGCCGAGATGGTTTCGCTAGCCTCCTGTTGCAAACTCTTTTGAAATAGAATTGAAGCTTCAAGTGTCGAATCTTAATATTTTCAAATCTTATATAAGTTAGTGTGTGTTAGTTGGGTTGAATAATAGAGTGGACATTTTATGTAAACAAATTATGAATTGAGCGAGATCATTAGCCTTCTAAAGGCAAAGTATTTTTGCTTAATAAATTATTGCCCTTACTTTACTTAAAACCAAGATGCTACGGAATTTAACAAGGACTTAATATTATTCATAGTTCTTTAGACTCGGCAATACTACTCTACTCAGCAGGAAGCTATAAGATCGAACTAAGAAGAGAAGTTAGTACAGTTATTCTCTCTCTACTAATTGATAAAGATAATTGCCAAAAATTTCAATGTTGTATATAATTGTTTTCTTTTCTCATCAAGTATCACTCTTTAATAAAAAAATATTGCTAGTGCAACATTGTAGTCTTTTTAATTCAAAACTTATTTAAAAAAATCTTATTTTTAAGTCAGACTCTAATAACTTTTGATCTCATTCTGTAAAAGGTTTTTTTAAGTCCACTCTATTGTTAAAAGAATGCATAAAATGAAAAATGATTTTAATTTTAAGAATTTTTAGTCAATCTTGTTGGCACTTAAATATAGACCGCACACGCCCATTCGAAGTTAAATATAACATTCATTTCTACAAAAACATACCATTTAATAAATCTGGTAAATGTGAGGAAATAACACTGTTCAACTGATTCTGACGCATTTCGGCGTCGAGTTTGTTCTTAAGCAACAAGGATTGCTGGAACGATGCAGCCGATGAGAAGAAGCTATTATTGTCATCGAAAATATTGAGTTTGGAGAGAGCAGCTGTGACGAAAAAAAATGCAAAGTTAATATATGTACCATAAAAAATTTGCAAATAAATATTAAATATAAATTTTTTAAATGTAGTAAGCCTTAAACCTGTAGTGTCGATTATACTGCTGCTGCCTGCATTGCTGGAAATTTGCTCAATCGCCGACGATAATTTATGTTGCATTTCGTTAGCAGCAGTGTTTGTTAAAGGCTCCATATTCAGCATATTGCAACTGGGTGTAGCGACAATATCGCTTGTTTCTATTGTTGTTGTTAGGCTATTATCGGCTACTCCAGGACTTGATGGATTAGACGATAAAGTAGACTGCTGATTATTACGATAAAGCTCGCTGCTACAATCATCGTTACTCCTCCCATCGAGTTTATTTGTCTGTTGTTGCTGTTTCGATTCGATTTCAAGTGTTGTTTCAAGGATTGTGAGTGTTGTTGTTGTTGTTGTGGCAATCCCATCTGTTGCATTATTGCTTGGTTCTGGAAAACTACTAGGCGAACTTTTCCCACTTGTGCTCTCGCTAAGCGTTGATGTGTTATCGCTGCTGCTGTTGTTGCTACTGGTGCTTAGCGAGCGCTGCTCATCGCTTATGATTACATTGTTGCTAGAACAGTGTGCAGCAATATTTCTATTGCTACTGCTGCTGCTATCACGACGTTTGTCTGCAGCTTGTATAAGTTTTACTTCTTCGTCTGCGCTTAAAATGCGACGCCGCTGCTGATCTTTTTGCTGTTGCTGCTTCTGTTGATGTTGATTGCTGCTATTGCGATGCGATGTTCTACTTTTCTCTGATTTTGTTTTGTTGTTATAATGTTCACTTACGCCAGCATCTATTGCTGTGCTTGCCGCTGCTGTTGTTGTCGTTGTTGTGGTTATGTGTGTTTCTTTTGTACCGTTAGTGTGTGAATGTGGATGTTGATTTTCTTTATTTGTTGTGGCAAGAGAATTATTGCTGTTGTGATTGTTGCCGCTATTGCCGCCGTGCCCACCATTCCGGTTTTTATTTCTGCCATTTTTATCATGTTTCGATCTCTCTTGCTTGGATTTTTCTCTGCGGGATTTACCACCCGCAGTATTGTGTCCACCATTTGCAGCTGCAGCCTCCTTGCCTCCGTTGTTTACCGGCGACTCCGAGAGACTTGGCCAACCATCTTTTGGTTGTTGACCAGAAGCTGCAGCTGCTGATGCGCCATTTGAATTCATCGAAGAGGATGTCGATGACGTTGAAGAAGTCGACATTGAAGACGAGCCCGTTGAGGCTACCGACGATGAGGACAACGATGACGCATTACCGTTAGCTAATTTATTGCAGTCACCATTTTTACTATGACTGGAATGATTGCTTGTCGTTTTTGTCACCGCTGCCGATGCTAATGGCTCAGTCGATGGTGCAGATGTGCCGTTGGAATTATTGCCATTACCAACAATGCTACCACTGCCATTCGATGCAGTGCCCATGCTGCTTGCCGTGCTCGCTCCCGAGGTTGCTATTAGAGCATCATGCAGACGTTTTTCGTACTCCTGATGCTTGCCTTGATGCATTTCCTGTTAAAAAAAAAGAAGAAAAGAAACAAAAATTAGCTATGTCAACCACTTATCTATCACCAATTAGTACTAACCTCTTTTGTAAAACTAGCCTCTGGATCGCCCAACTCATGCAGATACATGCAATCGCCCTTGGGACATTGTTGATTCTTCATAAAATGGCTGCAATACTTTGTCGTACCTAAACTAGTCTTTATCAGTCGGCCATCTATCATTATATTATTCACACTCTGTATGGCCCGTAGAGCATCGCAATTGTGAACGTATGTCACATATGCTGACGCCGATGGACCCTTCAGTGGGGTGGATGGCGAAAGAAAAGAAATGGACAAATTTACGTCAGAACATCTCTTGTACAAGTTTATTATTGTGTTTTTTATAGAATGCCAAGACAAAATCATCATATTTAAACTTACTTGTACTCCGGCATACGTAGTGCTAGGATTTATAACAACTTTATGGATTTTTCCAAATTTCCCAAAATACTCGTGCTTCTTGAGAACCTGTGCAGAAATCAAAGGCTTTAAAACCATGTAGAAACAAAGCAAATTAAATTTATTCTTTACATATACTTAGTTCTTACTTACATCTGCGTCCGCAAGTCTTGGAGGCAGACCAACAACAAATACCAAATTCCTTTGTACAACACGAACGTTGGACAAATGTTTCCGATTTTCAGTAATTTTTTGCTTGCGCTGCTGATCACGTTGTCGTTTCTGCGACTTAAAGGCTATCATCTAAATTTATAAAAAAAAAATAAATTTAGTCAATAGTATAGTAAGAGTTTTTCAATTAATGAACTTAACTAATATCCAATACCTAAATTACTCATTTCAACCAATATTTAAGAGAAAAAAGTTTGGATTTGAGTCATTAGAATTTCATGTATTTCTGTTTCTGGAATATATACTGGATAAAGTATACTAATTGCGAAAATGGAAAAGTAAGAAAAGGACTACGTGCACAGTTTATTGCGAGAGAACAGACGAACTCTCTTAGGGTCCGTCTACATTCATTCGACCAATTATAATTTGCATTACTTTAAAGAAATTTAATATCAAAATACAAATAGTAAATATATCCGGTAAGCCGGATATAGCTTAAAAAAAATAGAACATTGTTTTCAAATTAAAAATTTTAGTTTTTAAATCATAATATTTTTCAAGGTATATTATATTTATAAGAAGGTAGTGCTAGTAGATAAAATTCTCTCTGGGTTAAGGTAAAGTTGGGTACCTTAGCTGTCAAAATCAGTTGTTTATGAACAAAAGCAATGCAAGTAACAAAAGTTGTCAAATACAATTATGTTGTAAATTTTTGTGTTTTAAATTTATTTATTTATTTATTCATACGTCTGATTTCGCCGCAAATGACATAGGTCTTGAAACCAGCGGCCATGCGTCCGATTTCTGCATCAACATCGACGATGCTCAGTTGCACAGATGTGTGGTCATTGGCATGAATGATTTATGGATGCCTGTTGGATGCAGAGCCCTTTCTGGGGTAGTACAAATCAACAGACTCTCCATAGTCGTTTTCCATGTTTATGATTTTTTGTAGAAGTCTACAAAATTGATGACACTCAGCAATGGCAATGGATCGAAAAGAAAAGCCATTCAGTTTTCTATCAGCTTTTATTACTTGTCTTTAACGCTCTTCTTATGGAATGGTACATAACAGCTATGGTACCCACCTCTCTGTGCCGACTCTACCATGTTGAATATACCTTGATATTTTCAATCAGCATTTGTCGTCTAGAGAATATGGCCATCCTATTTTATTTTTTTCGTACTCAAAGTAATTTAATTTGCAACAATGATTCTTTGATTGTTCCTTTTCTTTAGTTTCAAGAACTATAAAAGATGTAAGAATGAAATTTTATAAAAACTGTATTTTAATTCATATATTTTTAGAAAATAAACTGATTAATTAAAAAGCTACATTTCCGGAGCTTACATCATTGTTTGGGTATAGCGATTTGGAGAACATAATTAGGTTGCGTAGTTGCCTGACTGATGAGGCGGGCGGAGCTGCGAAAGACATGCTTATTTGTCAAACAAATTTGACGGAAGTTCTCAGTGAACTTGAATTTCATTTCGGCCACCAAGGTTAAGAATATGACAATATTTTTGGAATGTTGCCAGAGCCAACAAAATCTTTCAAATCCAACGCTTCTGGAAAATATTGTGGGGAAGCTACCAGACTAGAAAAATACGAGTGGTCAAAAGTTGCCATCGATATTAAACCATATCCCAGCAATTGTTAATTTCAGCGACTGGTTATCAAAAGTCGCCCATTGGGTGGCTATGATGCCAGCCCGAGTAGATGCGTTAGCCATACCAATTAAAAAACAATGCACAAAATAAAACTGATAAAAAACCAATTTTAAAGCCTCGTGATATGCTTCATGCCTCCAACGCTGCCACCATGAACGCCAAGGTTTGTGTCTTATGTGAAAAGACCATTTGTTACACGAATTTGAGCAGTTCTTTAAATTATCCAATCAGGAACGTTGGTACAAAGTCAAAAATTTGTTTCTCATGCTCTAAAAAGGAACACAAGAGTAATAAATATTTAAACAAGAAATCATGTAATGTGAACGGTTGCATACGCATTCAACATTTACTGCTCCACGCAAATGGTCGTCACATCGAGCAGCCAGTCGTAGTACGTAGTACATGCAAGAGAGGCCAACATTGTTTTTTTTTTCCTTTAAAAAAAAAAAACAAATGCATGCGCCTTATACAAACAAATGTTTGGTCTTTGAACTGAAATGAAAGGGATAGATTATTAGAGGAAGAATTGATTGGAACCTTACGTGAATTATCAATCATGCAGAACAAACGTGAAAGACAATTCGAATTGCTTTCAACCGAGGCTAGAAACATGCCTTAACCTCGGCAAGCATTTCTAGCCCTCAGTTGCTCTTGTGATAATATTTTTGGCGATATCGCAGGATCGCCATGTACGCGCCTTTTTATTTTTAAAATAATAAAAAAAAGGACTCGCGTTCTATAAAAATACGTTGTAGGACCTGCCTATTGGTTGCCGGCGAAGTTCGCCACTGGCGCTATTTTAAATATCCTTTTTATGCCGTTCACTAAAAAAGTGCAAAGGCTAAAAGGGTTTAAGTCGGCAGCTATTAAAGCTCAAGACTTATAAAAATGAAAATAGTTGGCAGCTGTTAGAGCTCAAAACTAGATTGATTTATTTTCAAATATGTTCATCCTTTTATAATAAGCATAACGGTATTTTGTCTTAAAACTAGTTAACAATTGTTTGTGTAGTTTAGAATGTAAATAGAATCATATGTTCTTTAATTAGTGTAAAAGTAATAGTAGAATATTGTAATGCATATTTGTAATTTAGTATTAATAGTTTAATATGTGTGAGTGAGTAGACTTATATTAATAGAAAAAGTAAACATAATCATATGTTAACATATTTGTGTAGGAGTAAAAAGTATAATATAATATCATATGTTTTGTATTCAGCCATATGGGTACATGTGTGCGAATGAGATAGATAGTAGTGCTTAGAATGAACATATGTTCTTATTGTTTGAATATTATTGTGCATGTTCTCGACAATTCTTACAGTAGAGGTTTTTATATTATTACTTATTTTAAGAAAAGTATTTATAGCTTGTTTTATAATGAAATACATTGATATAATTTAAATAATATATATAGGTATACTACACTCTGTTCTTTAATTTAACATTTTCCTCAATTTAGTTGTGGATTTTTGTTTCAATAATTCTTAAATGTAGCAAATAACAAAGAAAGTGAAAAGAACCATGCCTGAGAACCCGGATTCGAAACGGGGACCTCTAAGTTGATAATCTAGCGCACTCTTCACTAGACTACAAAGGCCGACATTTAAATGTAATGGAATTGTTGAAGATGATGTGAATGCATTGTTCAAGATGATTCCAAAAAAGAAAGCAATCGAAAAGAAAGCCATGAATTATATATAAGGCTCAAGTTGTCACTAAAACGCTGTTTAAGTAAAATATTGATTTTTTAATACTTAGCGTTTGATTTTTTAGCATTACATTTTTTGTTTTTAAAAAAACATAATTTTGTTTGCCATATTCATTTATGTTACTACCTTTTTCAATAAAATGAACGAACAAAGCTTTTAAAAAAATTCAAGCAGTTTTTTGTTCACTATTTCAGGCAAGGAATACATGTGCCTTTTAAGCTACCTACCCTTAAAGCCTAAAAGTTTTCCGATAATTTTTTACGTCGAATTTTTTGATTTTGCACGGTGGCTGAATGATTTTTAAAAGAGCACCAACAATTTTTCAAAGGAATCTTTTAAAATATTAAAAAACTATTGAAGTTGTTATTATGACCAATGCTGAGTTCCTGTTGATTTTGTTCGATACGGCTATGTTGGTCTTTTGATCAAAGATGAAAACAAATAAATAACAAAATTTATTCCATTTCTTTCCCCGACGTTTCGGTAGTGTTTTTCTACCTTCCTCAGGGGTTGAATTTATTGAATAGCTATTCCTTATTTTTTCATAATTTTTACATTATTGCAGCGGCCCGACTTCACAAACATTTAAATGTATAATTTAAATAAATTGATTTGACGACACGAACATTAATTGTAAAAAATAATAAATGAAAAATAATAAAACACTGAAAGACGAACTTAAATTTAGAAAAATATCAGACTGTTTATGTAGTTAAATAGCAATTCAAATTAAATTAAATTGAAAAAAAAAATTAATTTTTTAAATTGTAAAAAACTTAATTTTACAAAATTTTTGCGTAATCCTTAGAGTCGTTTTGGAAAAAAACAATTATTTTAATGAATATTAATTTTTTTACAATTTTGAATCGAATTATTTTTCATAGCAGCAACAAAATCTTAAAATTTTTTTCATTGATTTTATAAATTTTTTGTATTTTATGAATAATTTCAAACCTACCTCCTATGAAACAAGGAATAGCCGAATAGTTGAAAAGCAATGTAGATGTTTTAGGATTGTATTAAATAAATAAACAAATTTCATTAAAAAAATTTTAAAGTACAAAAGATACTTTATTATGTGAATATCATAAAAAGTGACTTTGGGCCCGATTATAACCCAAAATCCTAAATTAAGAGGTCGAAGAAATATCACATTAATATATAGAATTATCAAAAAACTCTCTATCTAAGCATCTTGCTCTGGGATGCTGTTAGGATACCTGGATACCGACTTAGGTTATATGAGGAATGGGCGATTAGTCGACCGATTTTTTGTTGTTAGTAAAGAACTAGATGCACAAAATTTTATTACTCTGCGATACTTTTTTGCAGAATTATACCACCTTATCGATTTCGATTGAAGGCACTTTTGTTAGAATAATTCTCTTGTCAAAAAACGTATTTCCAGAAAATATTGTGATTCTACGGTAACTCCTTCTTTTTATGGTCACTCGCTATATGGAATCGTTACACTGTGCGTGGCACCTCTAATAGTTTTAAAGTTACAGGTCGGTCGCACAACCTCGAAATTCAGTATTCGACCTCAATTTACACTTGCGGTTTCACTAACATTTTATTGGCGTTTTGCAACGGGGCGTGACAGCAACGTGCCGGGTTTCAGCTAGTAGCTTATATTTATATAAGTCTATAGTTTTTAACTTTTGTTTTCTTCTTTTATATTGTTAATTTTTTAATTTTTTAAACAAAATCACTTGTGTCCTGCTTTGTTCTTGAAAATAACTTGGTTCTTATTATATACAATGTATATTATACATACTAAGCAATAAATGAAAAAATAAATAAAAAAAAGGAAGAAACTAGTAATGTGACTTGTCGCTTTGTATAGCTGTGGTGCAGATGAATGCTCTTTAACGAGCTGTTTAAGGATTTAGGCCGCGGTCAAAGTGGACGCTTTGGCTGGAGCTTATTCATACCACTGCTTGTTTCTGGCACTGCCAGAACACGACTTCATACTCCGTTTTGTAGCAGAGGGTCTGAATTTTTTAATTCGACAATTCATCCTGTAGGTAGGGCAATTTCAAAATTTTATTATAACTGAGAAAGAAAAACATGAGACAGAAAAACATGAAGAAGCTTGTAAGGGATTCATTTGCCCAATAAAAATTTACGGATAATAAGATAGGAGTATTCCCAATTTTTCCTGATCCACCACCGTACTCATATATTTAAAAAAAAAAAAAATGTTCGCCTGAGCTGTTTTTTAGTAGCGAGGATCCTGAAAGTTCCTTCATCGTGTTCCTTAGCAAATTTTACTTAGAGTAACTTCGGGTAATGTGATATAGGTATTTTTATTTTTATGATTACTCGTATTATTCTTACGTTAGCTTATAGCGCATAACACAGGATAGTTTTTGGATGCATTGTGCAGTGTATCGCGACTTCGGAGCTCTACAGCGTTACCCAATTCGGAGCTTTTTCAACACAATGGAAACAAGCCGTGTAACCCCCCTTATAAACTTGGCGGGTAAAGTGATATACCACGTTCGGATAATGTGATATACCATATAACACGGTAAAAAAATATAAACAAAAGCAACTGAATACGAATACGCAAGTAAAAACTCAACAAAAAAGTAGCTTAAGTAGCTGATAGGCCTTTGACGCCAACAGTAAGACCAGTGCTCCTTTTCTGACTGCCAAAATAGCCTTTCTCCTTCCTTCTGGATACCACTTGCGAATCTGTCTTTTGTTTGGCAACATCTACAATTTTTTATAATAATTTATAATTGATAAATCAGAGGGGTATATCATATTACACAACTTTGACTTTATCACAATATTCGAATTCGGTTTTCAAAACAATCAGGTTATTTTTATTAAAATACACTTTTTATAAAAATAAAATACAGAACTCAATTTTAAAAAAGATATTTTAAGAAAATAAAGAATTCAACTCATTTATGGTTAACTGTATTCAAACACTTACAAATTTATATATTCGAGCTTTGAATTTTCTTCAGTTTTCTCGTACTTCACTCACACAGCGCACTCAAAAAAAATATCGACTACACCGACGGAACAATTTCCCAACAATAAGAGCAAACACAGCGAAGGAGAGCGCGCATAAAACTGTAGCACGTGTCTTTTTCCGTTACCGTTGTTTACATGTATATTCTGGCCAAAATTTGTGTATTTAACAAAATATGCAGGTATATCACATTACCCGACCAAATCACAATACCCGACCATATCACAATACCCAAAGTTACTCTAGTAATGGTAAAAAAATTATATAAGAGTACAAAGTTTTAGTTAAAAACTTATATTTAATATGAACACACAACCTAGATCTGTAGCTCGTTCCTGTAAATCGGCAAGTTTCCGATTTGTGTGACGTCACGCGTTATCGATCCCTAGTTACTTCGTGACAACTAATGTTTATGTACGTTGAAATCGGTAAAAATTCGGTCCGTGATGAAAAAGAACACAAATCGAGACGAAGCGTTGCGAATTGGGTCAAATGACAAGTAGCTGCCTACTTTCATTTATTTTATTTTATGTGCGCTAAAATTTTATAATAAAAAGGTGATGGTCTTGTTATTAAAAAGTGATTATTTGAAGTTTAAGTAAATTAATTATGTAATATTGATGTGTTATAATGTTCAACTAATGCGGAAATAATCAACTATTATGAATGTAAATAATTTGACAATAAGTGATGTGTAACAAAAACTTAGCAAATATTTGCAACCGGGTTCTTTTGCATTACTGTAACAAATATTTTTTTCTTAAATTTCCTTTTAAAGGCATTCTTTTTAAATTGCATTACGAAAACGTTTTAAGACAAAAAAAGTATTATAATCAGTAAAAAATGTAACTTAAGCGAAAGTACCCGTTTTAGAATATTAATTGCGAGTACTTGTTATTTTATATATACACAACATTACTGTAATTTATACAAATCGGTAGAATTCTCACTTGCCGCAGAGTGAGTGAGAAAAACATGATTTTATGGTTTGATCGATTCACTTTTCTTACACAAACACTTTTTTGAAAGACTTTATTGAAGTGAAATCGGAATATTATTTATCGATTTGGAACAAACGAATCGATCAGAAATCGATTCAGATTATTACACAAACAGTGTAGGTGAGAATTACGTCAGAGTGACGCCAAATCGGTTACATGGATCGGTAAATACGATTGTTACGAGTTACAAGAACGAGCCACTGGGCACTTTATTGCATTTAGACGCACGCGTAAGCATAGCGTCTAAATCCAATAAAGTGCCTAATAAGTGTCTAATATACACATAAACAGTGTTATTTAAAAAAGACTTAAAATAAACATATTGAAACAAACAATTAACGAAAAAAAAATTTAAATGTTTGCAAGCAAAAAAAAAAAAAAAAATGTGGGAAGAGTGGTGGATCAGGAGGAATTGGGAATGCCTCCGAACATTTTTATTGAAAAATTAATACTTTAAAAGCTTAACTTGTTGTCTTTCTCATTTTCATTCTCATCATGCAGGGCCAACCTGCAGAATAAATGGACCAATCAAAAAAATGTAGACCCTCTACGACAAAACGAAGTATGAGGTTGTGTTCTGGAAGTGCTTCTCTACTAGAAACAAGCAGCGGTTTCTCCGATACATTGTGACTGTCGCACTGTGTTATTATTATAATTTCACTTTCATTGACACGAAATTGTTGCAGCAAATGATTTGAGACAGTGAATAGGACATCAACCTATTATATTATGTGCCAAAGGTACGAGAGCGCAGTAGTGATATTTTAAAACTGAAATGATTTTTTGTTACTTACCTCCTCTTGAGTCAGAGGAGTGAAATCCGCTGGATTTTCAGGATATTCCTTACGGCACGCAGGACATAACTCATTCTCATCCGTGCGAATTCTGTGCCAGCAGAATCGACAAATCTACGAATTATAGAAAATACAATAATATTCTCATAAATAAATTATTTCTCATTACCTGATATCCACAAGTGCACGGATAGAAATTCAGATCATCAACCTCAAGCGGTTCCATGCATAATGGACACTCTACCACATCATCAGAGCTATTATTCATGCCGTTCATAGCGTTCCAAAAACTTTCAACCGAAACGCAGCTTACAACGTAGAAAGAAGGAGTTGAACGATATTAATTAAGGCAAGTGAAGCGCTAGTATGTATTTGTGCTTAGTTAAAAAATTGCTCGATGTTTTTGTTCACTTAAGATCGTCGAAGAAGTCACCAAGATGCAGTTAGTTTAGTAATATAAAGTTTTTCTAAGGCAAAAACTATGTCGATCGATGGGAACGATGACAAAGAAATTCCTTTTAACTGAACTGCAGAAAATGTTGTTGCTTGTTGTGCAATTCGCGCAAACTTTTGCTGCTGTAGGCGATCGGTCAATAATGAAGACGCTGTCGAAACGTTTACTTCAAATCCTTGATGAGCTTTTGGCCAACCCTTAAGTGTTACCTTTGGGACTTATGTTAAAACCAACTTTTGTGTTTTGATTGCTTGAATTGTTCAAGGAAATTGCTGCGTTAAACAAATGCTGAAATATAAGAGAATTTTGATAAGTTTTTCAAAAGAGAAAAATTTTAAAAATATATATAAGATTTTTTGACAACCGGAACGTATTAAGAAAATCTAAAAAAAATAAAACTTTACTTTATTTGTGGTTGCGCGTGAATGACTGTAGGGCCAGAAAATTTCTTAACAAAAGTTTGACAAAAGTTTGAAATTTCTGGATAGTGGGTAGATGAAAAGATACACTTTTTCAATGCAAAATTGAATGTATCTATAAAATGAATGAAGAACTCCAACTCAAGTTCTGATGGGGTGCAGCCAAGGAAAATTTTGAAGCTAATTGATCGGAGTTGCTTGACTGCACCGCATAGTCTTTATTTAATCCATGTCAACGTTGTAGAGAAAACAGCGTTTATGGCTTGTGGTCGCCCACTGTTTGAATGTTAGCCGAGATTGTATTGCTTAAAATTGGATGTAAATGTGAATGAATGAAACGTGTGGGCGTAGTAAAAACTTATGCAAGATTTTTATATTGCCTTTTCTTTTGTATTTTTTTAGAATTAAGAAAAATCTCTTGTTTACAAACAATGTTAAATAAAAACTAACAAACGTATAAATAAACAACTCACGACAAGCATACCAGAATGCTTGGAATAGAAAGTGTTGCTGTTGTTGTTTAAAGAGTTCATAGTTTTTAGTTGTTTTTTTATCGTACACACATAGGCAACATGTTTATAGCAACATTGGAGTAACAGCGGACAACAATAATATGAGCCAATGTTTACGATAAAGTGTAGTGATTTTTTTTTATAAGGTGTAGTTATGGCAGACAAACAGTAGTAGTATTTAACATTTTTGTGTTTGTTTTTTATGCTATATGATAGTAGGTGTTTGTAGTATTAAAACAGCTGTGATTAAACCGGTTTTACTTGGCTTATTTTTGTTTAAGTTATTTGTCTTGTTATAAGGGGAGAAGGGGATAAACATTTTCTTATCTTTTCGTCGACTTTTGTTACTTAACAGAAGAACAAAAAACTTAAAATTAAATTAAAGTTATGTAGCTGCGTTTTTTTTTAAGATGCAGGTTTTTATTCAAAACAAAATCTTCCATGAAATTGCCTTAGATAGAGCTTTTTTGGATTAAAGTGAGTTAGGAAATTTTTTCATTTGCTTGTATTTGTTTTCTTTTTAATCGCTCTTTTCTAAACACATGCACTTTTTTATCAATGGTGTTTTGATTAGAAACAACCAAAATCTTAAACAAAAAATAATCTTGAAAATACAAATGAAAAAAGTTTGAAAAAAAATCTTGAAAAAACAACAAATCTAGAAAACTTGAATGTATGCATAAATCCTAAAAAAAATCTTGAAATAAAACAAATGGCCTTATTTCGAAAAAAAGTGTCAAATTTCGAAAAAAAACGAAAAAGTATAAAATTTCGACAACAAAAACGTCAAACTTGAAAGACATATTTCAAAATATCTGTGAATATTTTGGAAACAGCGGATAAATCGGATGTTTTTGTAAATAGTATGACGTCGTCGGCGTATATGCAATAATTTATCTTGTATTTCGAGATCAGGCCGCTGATTTCGTCAAAAGCAATGATGAAAATAATCACAGATATACCGTTGTGTAAAGGTTTGAAATTAGAGTGGGTACCACTTAGTTTAATTCTAAATTTTCGGTTAGTTAAAAATGATTTAACAAAGTTGTAAATCTAGCTTCCAACTTTCCACTTTATTAACTGCCGTAAAACGACATGGACACCTATTCGGTCGAAAGCCTTTTCGAAGTCCAAGTTTAATAGTGTTGTGTGATTTTTGCTAGTGAGAGTAAATATGTTCCTTGGCCTTGTTTGAAAGCATCTTGATTAGACAAATCAATTTATTTTTCAGCGCAAACCACATCAGACGTGAGGCGAGTATTTTTTTTAGAGATTATCCCAAGCAGGGAAGTAGTGAAATTGGACGGTAGCTTGAGACCTCTGTTGAGATTTTATTGGGTTTTAAAATGGGCACGATATTGACACATTTCCATGCTTGAGGGTAAATTCCGGAGTTGAATATATTGTTAAACAAGTTTATGATTCTGGTTTTAAGATTTAATGGAATGTTTTTTATCATTGGATAGGATATCTGATCAAATCCAGGAGTTATACCCTTGGTGCTAAAGACAGCGATATCGAATTCGAAAGGTGTAATTGATTTTTCCAGTGATAAAGCAGATTTTGATAATGAATTTGGGGTTATGTATGGAGAGTTGAGAAGGTTATATTTGGCGAATATAAAGTTAGTTGGAAAATTAGAGTCCATGGAATACGAAGACCAAGAATGGCTAAAATGGTTTGCAATATCTTTAGGAGAAAAAATATGGCCGCTGTGCGATTTTAAAATAGGTATATTAAGATGCTTTAAATACCGATGAGCTTCTTAATTTCGGACCAGATGTGTTTTGGGTTTGAGGAGGGGTTAATTGAATTTGCAAGGTTTTCTAAGCTAATCCTCTTTGCCTTTTTGGCATGGAATCTAAAAGATGCATTGGCTTTTTTGTATTTAAGTAAATTCTCTGTAGAGCGGATTGCTTTAAATTCATGCCATAATTTTTGTTTTTCTAAACGAAGTTTTGCGATGTTTGGGTCCCACGGGGAGAAACTTTGTTCTTTGTAAAAATCTTTGATCTGGGGATAAAAGTGTGCTGCAGTTCTAATTATTTTATGTATCTTAGAGGCTTCTTGGTTGATGTTGCTGGAGACTAAGCTGTATTCGGAGTTTTGCGAGCAGTTTTCTTTAAAATTATTCCAATCGGCTTTGTGGCACAGAAACTTTGGAGTGAAGGTGATTCGTTCTGAATTAAGTGAAGAGTCTATTTTTGATAATATGGGGAAATGATCACTTCCATGTAAATCGGTTAGAGTTGATGTTGAGCATTTTGAGGCTAGGTTTGCAGAGCTAAGTGTAAGATCAACGTGTGAAAAAGTTTGGTGAGTTGAGAAATAGGTGGGTGAGCCATCATTCAAAACAATTAAACTGGAACTTAACAAGACGTCTTCTATTTTTTTACCTCTTGCATTTGTATGAGAAGAGCCCCAGAGGGTACTCCACGAGTTAAAATCGCCTATTAGCATTAATGGTGTTGATACGTTATTAAATAGGGAAAATAGATCTATTGAAGAGAAATTTTGGTTTGGAGGGATGTATACAGAAACTATTGTTAATGTGAAGCCTATGTTAATTTCTATGGAAATGGATGAAAGAGATGAGTTTGTAGCTAGAACTTGTGAGGGATATCTTTTCTTATTAGTGTACAAATACCTTGTTTATTTGTACAATTATGAGGTAGATTTTTGAAGTATCCCGTATAGTTCTTAGGGTGGTTGGAGCTAGACTTGAAGGCGATATGTGTTTCTTGTAATGATATTATTGCTGGCTAATATTCTTTTATTAAGAGTTCGGTTTCGTGATAACAATAGCCACGAATATTCCATTGGAGTAGAGAGATCATGATGAATTAATGTGTTTAAAGAAAAAGAGAAGAAAAGTTGGAGCAATAAATAGAAAAGTTGGAGAATAAATAGATTTCGGTATCAACAATATTTGCGTTGTTTAAGAGAGGATTTTTAGCGAGAGAGACTATTTTAAAAGCGGTAGTGAGAGAGCTAGTTAATGCAGTTGTTACGTGAGATTTGATTTAAGGTGTTGTTATCGGTTTTATCGTTTGTGTTTATTGATTTCGAAAGATCCGAAAGAGTTGATGCACAGTTGGATTTTGAGTTTGGTGTTGTTGTTTCTTTTTGTGTTTTTTTTTTTCAAGTTGGGTACAATGGTGGCTTTATTTATTGTATTTGTTGTTTTCGAAAGATTCGAAAGAGAAGACGAGGAAGCTGGTTTTGAAATAGGAGTTGTTTCTTTTTATTCTTTTTTTCAGTGATTTGGTTTGTGATTGTGTTTTTTGTTTGTGTATTATTGCTTTCTGAAACAGGTTTGTTTGATGTGAGAGTGGAAGAGAAAGAGGGGCTTGTATTAGTGAATGAGGGGAATTGTGTTTTGTACTTTCTTGTCGCTTCGCTTATGGAACATTTGTTAGAAATTTTGATTTTTAGTATTTCACGTGCTTGTTTAAATCTTGGGCAGTCTCTAGACGATGCTGAGTGCTCGTCATGGCAGTTAGCACAGTAAGTACGAGTACAAATTTGAAGGGAATGAGGAGGGAAATTGCATTGTTCGCTGGTAGGGGGCGACTGCAGTGGTTAGTAGTGTGTCCCAAAATCTGACACTGCTTGTAGCGCATTGGGTTAGGAATGTATTCACTAACCCGAACGTGATGCCATGCAACGTCAATTTTTTTCTGGTAGATGATATAAGTTAAAGGTTATAATATAAGACCACTTGGTTTCTTTGTATTATTTATATCTTTATGAAATTTATAAGCTGCAACAACACCTTGCGATTGGAGTTCATGAACTATATCTGTTTCAGAGACGTGATTAAGGTATGGAGCGTACACGGTACCTTTGGTAGAGTTTAAACTATCGTGGTATTTAGCTTTAATTGAGAAAATTCCGACGAGTTTTTTTGTGGCGATAAATTTTTCGGCGATAGCTTTATTTTTAACTAATAAAAGAATATTGCCGTCACGAAGCTCGGAGACAGTTATTATTTTTTTATTTAAAAATCATTAATACTCATAAGGTTTAATGATTTTTGAACTGAGAAACAAGAGTAGTGCGATAAAGGTTTATCAACGTTACAAGAAGGTTTTTAAAGATTTTTTTAAAATTTTGAAATTTAGCGAAACGACCCCAACCCCTTTTTTATACCAAGGTAACCATTTTATTTATCTCAGTTGGAATCCGAGTTGATAAAAATCTTAAGTTTTTTTTATTTAAATCAGAATTTTTAAACTTTTCAACGGAATTCCTTGACATCATTGAAGCAAGTAATCTTCCAAGACACAACCTGACGCTGAAAAGGATTCAATTGTTATGCTTATGAGGAATCTAAGCACAGTGATTAATGGAACCCAACTGCATATAAATTAATATGTGGCACTAAGTCGAGCCCGCTCTTTTGCTGGAGTTAAATTTTTATTGAAAAAAATAGTAAGCAGCGCATCCTATCTAACAATGAATGTTTCACAAATTTAAATTTAGTCTGTGTACACTGTGTAGATATGTGTTGAAATACGAATTACACTTTGTATGAAACACTGTACAATTTCATATCAATACTTCATTGTAATCAAATTGTATCTTGTCAAATTATTTTATAATAAGTTTTCACTTCGCAATAAAATACTTTTCTAACAGGTTATGGGCCTGAGCATTTGAAGTCAAATAAAATATTTGAAAAATTTTTTTCCTAAAGGAAATTTTTTGAGATGGCGAGCTCCGGCAACTGGCCACAGCTAGAAAAGCTGAAGGGACGCGAAAATTATTCGCAATGGGCGTTTGCAATGCGCACCATTCTCGAAATGGAAGAAATCTGGGAGATTGTCAAGATCAGCAAGAGTTATGAAGAACTCTCCGATGCTGAGCGAAAATGCAGCATAAAAGCTCGAGGCAGAATCGTCCTGGCATTGGGCGGTGATAATTTTGTTCATGTGGAAAGCACAAAAACAGCTTTTGAAGTATGGGAAAAGCTTAAGTCCATGTTTGAAGATAATGGTCTCTCCAGACGATGCAGTTTACTAGCGCAGCTGACGAACATTAAGCTACAGAATGCAAATAAGTTAAATGCAATTAAGTTCGAAGTAAGCGACGAATGGGTAGGGTCGCTCTTGCTGTCTGGACTACCAGAGGAGTATAGACCGATGATTATGGGACTGCAAAGTTGTGGAGCTCAAATTACAGGTGATTTTGTAAAAACCAAACTTTTGCAGGACGTGCGAATGGAACCGCAGGCAGAAAATTCAGTAGCGTTTTATGGAAAAAATCGAGAAAAACGAGCAGGCATGAGATGTTTTAACTGCAACGGTATTGGGCACATGGCAAGAAATTGTATAAAGAAAACCAAAAAAATGCATCAAAGGCAGCAGAACCAAGCAAATTCGGCGTTTTTATCCATTGCTATTGATCAAGAGTCCTGGTTTATTGATAGCGGTGCTTCAGCACATGTCTCCAAGGTCCGATTGGATGTCTAAATTCAAGCCAAGTTCTTCAAAGGATGAGATCATGCTAGCGGACAATAAAATTGTGAAAGCAAGCGGCCGAGGTGAGATTCGGTTAGATGCATCAATGGGTTGTAAGAACAAGAACTCTATCATAGAGGTATCAAATGTATTGCATGTTCCTGGGCTAGCTACAAATTTGCTCTCGGTGAGCGAGATTGTTAAGAATGGCAACTCAGTTGTTTTTGATCATGAAGGATTCAACATTTTTAATCAAAACAACAGAAAAATTGCGGTAGCAAAAATGTCGAATGGTATGTACAAGCTAATTTGTAACACCCAAAATTTCAATAGTGCAATGGTGGTTAAATCAGAAAATTCTTACGACATATGGCACCATCGACTCGGTCACTTGAATCCGGCTGGAATGAATTTACTTAAAAATGGAATGGCAAGTGGTATCGATTTCAAAAGAGTTAGCAAACCAGACGTTTGTGTATCTTGTGCTAAAGGAAAGCAGCATCGGAATATATTTCCAAGAGATGGACACCGAGTAGAAACAAAGCTGGCATTGGTACACACTGATCTTTGCGGGCCAATGGAGGTAGCATCGATTGGTGGAAACAAATATTTTCTGACATTCATTGATGACCATACAAGGAAGGTTTTCGTTCGATTTCTTAAATTTAAAGCAGAAGTAAAGCAGCATTTTGAAGATTTCCAAGCAATGGTGGAAAAACAAACTGACTGTAAGATCAAGATTATTCGATCAGATAATGGAAGAGAGTACATTAACAACGAATTGAAAGGCGTTCTCAATAAGGCTGGAATACGTCATCAGACTACAGTTGCGTACAATCCCGAGCAAAATGGGGTTGCCGAGCGCATGAACAGGACCCTGGTTGAAAAGGCAAAATGTGTGCTAGCGCATGCTAAGTTGTCAAAGGAGTTTTGGGCCGAAGCGATTGATACAGCAGCCTTCTTAGTCAACAGATCACCACACAAACATCTGGCGAGCACTCCTGAGGAACTATGGCAAGGTAAGAAACCTGACTTATCTAATTTGAAAGTATTTGGTTGTCTTGCTCTTGTTCATATTCCCAAACAGAAACGCCAGAAGTGGGATTTTAAGTCACAAGAGTGTATACATATGGGATATGCAGAAGATTCAAAAGGTTACAGAGTTTTTAATCGCAGAACAAAGAAGATTTTATTAAGTCGAGACGTAATCTTTAAAGAAACAACTTTCTATGGCAATTTACAAAATTCGGAAGAAGATATTATAGAGTTTCCAATTGAAAAGAATGAAGTCATTCAAGCGGTTATTCAAGAGGTTCCCAACGGAGTTGTTAATAACAACGAAGCTGAGCCAAAAGATTTAGATCAATGCATCGAAAGAAATGAAGACTTCGCTGAGGATTCATTCTCATCTGCCTGCGGAGATGCGATTGAAGTGGGGGATGAGAACAGCAGCGATGATGACATAATTGTTCAGGAATTGTCACCACGTCATCCTAGCAAACCAGTACCTTTAAGAAGATCAGCACGAATTCAGCAGCTGCGTAATTTGAATTGTATGTGCGGCACATTTGACGACCAGGATGATCCGTGTACCGTTAAGGAAGTGATGGATCGACATGATAAGGAATCTTGGCTAGAAGCTATGCGTGAAGAGTACAAATCATTAGTGGAGAACAAGACATGGTCTTTACAGGATTTGCCAGCAAATAAAAAAGCCATAAAGTGCAAATGGGTTTTTAAAACTAAAAAAGGCCCATATGGTGACTCACGCTGCAAAGCAAGACTTGTGGTGAAGGGATGTAGCCAACGCAAGGGTATCGACTTCGAGGAGACATATTCTCCAGTCGTTAGATATGCATCTGTTCGATACTTATTAGCACTTGCAGTTAAATATGATATGGAAATCAATCAGATGGATGCAGTTACAGCCTTTCTTCAAAGCAATCTACGAGAAGAGGTGTTTATGGAACAGCCTGAAGGTTTTAAGGATTTAGAAAGTCCACAGAAGGTTTGTAAATTGCAAAAGGCGTTGTATGGGCTAAAACAAGCAAGTTTATCATGGAATCAAAAGCTAGACTT
The DNA here is from genome assembly GCA_963920525.1 of Dichetophora obliterata. Taxonomy (NCBI): domain Eukaryota; kingdom Metazoa; phylum Arthropoda; class Insecta; order Diptera; family Sciomyzidae; genus Dichetophora; species Dichetophora obliterata. Next base: position 61,063,280 of record OY986436.1, on the reverse strand, counting down.
TGAACTTAAAAATTTTGGCTTACAACGATCTTATACAGATCCATGTGTGTATTTTAAGAAAGACGGACAGATAAGAGTATATGTTGCAATATATGTTGATGACATGTTAATTTTTACTAATAACGAAAGTGCTAAAATTGAACTGAAAGAATTTTTGATGTCTACTTTCAAAATGAAAGATTTGGGACTTGCTAAATATTGTCTTGGAATGAAAATTGAAAGATATGCAGATAAAATACGAATTAGCCAAGAAGAATACATTGCTAAAATTTTAAAGCGATTTGGGATGGATGAGTGTAAGCCAATTTCGACTCCTCTTGATCCAAACACGAAACTCAGCAAATCAATGTCACCTGACAAGCAAGATGAGATAGAAGAGATGTCTCGAATTCCATACCAGGAAGCAATAGGCAGTTTGATGTTCGCTGCTCAAACCACTAGGCCTGATATTTGCCAAGCTGTTAACCATCTAAGCAAATTTAACAAAAACCCTGGTAAGCCGCATTGGAATGCAGTAAAAAGAATTTTTCGTTATTTGCAAGGCACCAAGTCGATAAAACTCGAGTTCTCTAAGAATGGAAACAGTGAAATATTTGGATATGCAGATGCTGATTGGGGTACAGACGAAGATGAACGACGGTCCGTGACAGGATATATTTTCTTATTTATGAATGGAGCTATATCTTGGAATAGTAAGCGGCAACCTACAGTAGCATTATCAACAACCGAGGCTGAATATATGGCGCTAACAGCTGCTACTCAGGAAGCATTGTGGTTGCGAAGTCTAGACCAAGAAGTAAATAATCCTAAGGAAGAAGCAATCAAAATTCATACGGACAATAAAAGTGCTTTACATCTTGCAACAACAAATGGGTATCACGCTAGGTCTAAGCACATAGATATTCGGCACCATTTCATAAGGCAAAAATTTGAAAGCGGAGATGTTCAATTTCTAAATATCGGAACCAACGATCAAACAGCTGATGTATTTACAAAAGGTATTTTTAGGGAAAAACATCAGTACCACTGCAGAAATATGGGATTGATAAACGAGATATAATTCGAGTGGGGGTGTTGAAATACGAATTACACTTTGTATGAAACACTGTACAATTTCATATCAATACTTCATTGTAATCAAATTGTATCTTGTCAAATTATTTTATAATAAGTTTTCACTTCGCAATAAAATACTTTTCTAACAATATGTTTAGAAAAAGTAATTATCTATAGTAATAAAACTCCTTTTCTGTTTGTTTGTTTGTTTGACCTTTATACAAATCTAAACGGCTCGACGGATTTCGCTCAACTTTGGTATACATATTGAGTGCATCCTAGATTAAATTGCTACATACTAAGTTTTTGCCACGCCCCTCCGACATTTTTCTTGAGACCGGCTTGGCAGATTTTAATAATTTCTGGTGCATTTATTATTTTAGTAAAACTAAGACTAGTTTACAGAGGAATTTCAAAAATATATAAAACTAATTTATTTCATCATATTATATATGTTTCATATAATAGTTCCATCACCGAGGTCATGAAGTACGACCAGCCAACAGTAATTGTATTTGTGGTCCATCCGCTGATGCGATTGACACAATTAAAGTACAGTTTTTAGTTAGAATCAAAAAGATTCGTAGTTTGTGATGGCGTTATAATAAATCTTACAATTTGGCCAAATAATTTCCTTTTTGCTGAGGATTCTTCTTGAGCTAGGGAAGCCTAGTTTTCGGAGTAACTTAAATAAAAAAAAAACTAATTTATTTATAAGCGTGAAAGTTTCAAGTGTATTTATGTTTTTAACTTAAAAAATATATTTGTAATCAACTATTTAAAATTTCCTCTGTACATTTGTTAGCTAGTACTGCTACCTATCGGCAAAAATATCTGTTATGATTTTTAATATTCGTATACTCGCGCATTGGTCTGTCAGACCGACGGCTGCATTTGCCTTTCTATAAGACTTTTTTGGTATGTTTTCACACTTATTTTAGCTTGCTGGCAACATTTTCCAAAATATTCGAAAGAATTTTCTTGTTTTCCAGTATTGGAAAACCGTAATGTCATACCTTAACATCAGTTTGGTTTTAGACACAAGCATGGCACTCCTGAGCAATACCACAGAATAGTGAATGTTATAATAGACAGACAGTCTTGAAACAAAAAATATTGCTCAGCTGTGTTTCTTGACGTGAAACAAGTATTGGATCGCGTTTGGCACCAGGGATTGTTATACAAAATTAAAAATACTTCCTGCGCCGTACTTTAGCTTCTGTAGATCATATCTATCGAGCTGGTATTCCTCAAGGCAGCGTACTTGGACCTATACTGTGCACAATCTTTACTTCGGACATGCCCACAATTGACAATGTTGCAATAGCTACTTACACCGCATCATCTTTCGTCCAGAATGAACTTGATTACTAATTACTAATTGGCTTGAAAAGTGGAAAATTGTTGTCAATTCTGACAAATCAACTCATGTAACTTTCGCATTAAGAAGAGGTGACTACCCAATTGTAAGCATCAGCGGTGAAAGTATTCCAAAAAGTAACTCATTCAAGTATCTTGGGCTCACTTTGGATAGGCGAATGACTTGGAAACCACACATCAAGGCCAAACGCACACAACTGAACATGAGAAATCTAAAACTCTATTAGATTTTAGGTCGAAACTCGCAGCTATCTCTCACTAACAAGGTGAGAATTTATAACGCCATTTTAAAGCCGGTTTGGACTTACGAAATACAATTATGGGAAACTGCCAGCAAATAAAATGTAGAAATTCTAGAGAGATACCAATCAAAAACTCTCTGGCTTATAACAAACGCAGCATGGTTCGTATTCAACAAAACAATCAATAGAGATCTTATCGTTGTACATGTAAAAGACGAAATCAGCAGATTCAGCACAAATTACTTGCAAAGGCTTAGCGACCATACAAATGTTCTGGCGATATCCTTATTGGATGACAGCGAAGAGACAAGACTGAAGCGCAATCATATTTTAGATTAAATTTGTTTAAACTAACTACACTAACTAACACCATTTTTAATGTCATTTTTGTATCATCTTATTTGCTTATTGGCTGTTAAAAGACAGATGGCAGATTAAATAAAAGTTAAAACAAAAATGTTTTCACACAATCTTATCAAACAGTAAACTTCATTCATATTAAGATGATATTTAATTAAAAGCATACTAAAATGGCCCTAGCGCTTTCAGTCTCACAGACAGTGCGAGTGAATATGTGTTACACTATTTGGCGCGAGTATAGGAAGATTAAGAAAAGTGAAAGTTCCGAAGTGAAAAAAAATCCGAAAAATAAAACTTTTAAGGACATCAAAAAAATCTTCCGCACTGCTAGTCAGATGATCACCGACCTACCATACTTTGAATTAATATTTTGAGCACTTTTAAATATTTGCAGTTTGTTTTATTTTGTGCTAAATTGATTGAAGAATAATCAGAAAAAAATTTGTTTACAGATTCAAGTCAGTAACCTCCTTAATTTGTTCTTTTTGTGTTGATAATAAAAAGTTCTCATAAATTATTAGATGCGGATATCAAAAAATTAATAATGCTGATGCGGATGTCAAATTTTTGCGGATTCAGAGCTCCGGCACATCCCTAATATATAACTTTAACAAAGGGTGATCCAATACGAGGTCCTTTTTTCAACTGGGTCGTTTTGAAAGCTGTTATGTATCAAATGGCTTTTCCATATGACGTTTGTGTTCAGCATTTAATACGACTCAATCATGAATAGACTTATTCCTGAACAACGTTTATTAATTGTGGAAACTTACTACTAAAATCAGTCATCAGTTAGAGAATGTTATAGAGTTCTTCAACACCATTTTGGTCGTTATGAGCGTCTAAACCATCAAACCAACACCAAATTTCGAACCAATTTGACATTATTGGACATTCATCATTCAACCAGAGTGCATAGAAGAGCCCATAGTTTTGAGAATATTGCTGCAGTAGCAGAGAGTTTTCGTGAAAACCGTGAACAATCTATTCTCGAATTTTGTCAACATTTGAAAGTTGGACCCATAGAATGGACAACTTAAGAGCTCGTCGTGAGCAACATTTGAACGAAATAATTTTCAAACATTGAGTTGTAGGAACCGAACTATACAGAATGAACCATTAAGAGCTAGTCTCGAGAGCAACATTTGAACGAAAAAAAATTTTAAACATTGAGTTGTAGGAACCGAACTATCATTCTAAATAAAGATTTGCATCAATACATTGATTTTTATGTATTTTATTTAGAAAACAAAGTAGGAAGTTCTTATTAGATCACCCTTTATATAGGATTCAAGACAGCTGCAACGAGATCGTTTTCAGATATGTTAATTGAAAAACAATCTTTTAAAATTTTAGCTCGTAACTTTTGAAGGTGGTGACACTAGTGGTGCCATCTATAACATTCTTATTGAGTCCAGAGCTGGGTAAAAAAGTACTCATATCAGTTCAATTTCAATTCCAATTCCTTGGAATTTGGATTTGGTAATTAGTCCTCTCAATTCCTCAGGAATGTAATTGGAAAAAATCGTTAATTCCATTACAGGAATTGTAATTGGTAATTGAACACTTCAATTCCCATAAATTGAATGGAAAAAATCGTCAATTCTTTACAGGAATTTTAATTTGAAGTTAAAATTTCAATTACTTTTTCATTAACTCAAAACTACTTCATTATGTATTAGAACACTTTATTTGACTCCCATTGTTAGTCGGTTAATGAAATATTTACAAATAAATGTATTATCGAAGACACCAATTTTTTTTATTTAATACCACACTTTGAGTTAGAACAAATTATATAGCTGCTACGCTACCTGGTTCAATCCCGCCGTCTTTTTGCAAGGTGCTCGGTACACAACTTCCACACCCCTGTATAAATTTTCATTAATCTACTAACAAAGCGATATTTTCCAATTATATATTTATTTAGACTGCATCAAAGCTCAGGGGATACCCCCTACAAATGCGTAATCATTGTGTTGATTCGGAAGATGGGTGATAGTAAGTTGGAGGGAGGATAGATGGAGTAGTGTCGGTGAATATTTGTTTTAAATTTGCACAGCTCAAAACTGCCGGAAAACACGCTCGCAGGGAGACCATTCCACAACTAAACTGGGCGACTAAAGAACGAATTATCATGGTAATGCGAGGTTCTATTGGACATCGACACAATGGTAAAGGGGTGAGGTTGGACAGCTGCCCGAGTGGACCTGGGAAACACACGAGCTGGTGGCGTCAGGTCATGTATCTCCCTTGAACACTTCCCATGGTAATACCTATACAGAAGGCTTAGGCAACCAACATTGCGTCGATGCCAAAGAGAGTTGAGAGAGGATGAAATATTTTCATCCCCTATCAAATATATCGCACGACGTTGAATTCGACCCAGAAGCTCCAAATAAGATCTTAAAGCCTCTGCCCAAATGTGCGAATTGTACTCCATTTTCGGTCTAATATATGAGGTGTAAATCATGCGAAGATCAGTTGAGGTGAAATATTTTTTGCACCGTTTTAAAAAACCTAGGCACTTGCCCGCTTCTTTCGACACATCGAAAATATGATCATTCCAACGAAGATCAGATTGGTTCGATATGCCCAGAACGTCAAGAGAGGCTGATTCCACAAGATCCACACCATTCATTTTGAGGGGAGCTAAGGGGCAATCCATCCACTTGTGGGTTAACAGGTAGCACTGAGTCTTGCTTGCATTGAACTCTACTCTATTAGCAAGACCCCACTCGGAGATTTTTGTAGATCATTTAGGTGTCATTCATATTATGCCTCTGTCTCTCAATCCTTTGATTTTTCTGATCTGATAAACACCAGAAACAAGGTTGGCGAAAGAACTGAACCCTGCGGTTCTCCTGCGTTAATGGCGTGCTCCTCGGACGAAATACCATCAACTACGACTCGAATCGATCTGTCAAGGAAACACGTAATCCATCGAGCAAAGTTACCAGCAAAACCATATGCAACAAGTTTTTGACACGAGCACTTTATGCCACACTCGGTCGAACGGTTTAGAAATATCAAGAGCAACAACCCTGATCTCTCGCCGAAAAAGTGGACGCATTTATTCCATTCTTCGGTTAAGAACGCCATAAGATCAGTAGAGCGAGCCCTACGGAAACCATATTGACGGTCACTGAGCAGTTGGTTGCGCTCCAAATAGTTCACAACGTTAAAGTTTATTACGCTCTCCATAACTTTGAAGAGCGTAGAGCATATCGCAATGGGTCGGTAGTTTGCAGTGTTCGTAGCATCACCTTTTTTAGGTACCGGCTGGACATTTGCCACCTTCCAACAAGATGGAAGTACTCCTGTTCTATAGGAGATGTTGAAAAGGTTGCGCAACGTCCGAGCCAGCGAAGAAGCACACATTTTAAGCATAATTGTCGGTATGCCGTCAGGACCAGAGGCTTTACGTTGAGATTTGTAAGACCCTTTTAACTTTTGGTGCGAAGGCTTATAATTTTTCTATTTATTTTATTTTATTCAAACAATTTTTATTTTATGATTTTTTCATTTGAAATTATTTCTACAACTATTTTCTTTGAACAATTTTCACAACTGAAATTTTCAAAATGAAAATTTCTCAATATATAATAAATGAATACAAGTGAAGACAAGTGTAAGTATTTTCAATAATTGCTAAAATGATATAATACGTTATAATTGATAAATCAAGGTAAGTGAACTGTAAGTTAAGATAAAAATCAACGTCAGGAGAGGTAAGTATTAATGTAACTAAAGGTAAGTATCAATGTAACGAACAGGTAAGTATTAATGTAACAAAAGGTAAAATAGGATGTAGAGATTTACTCTATGTGGTGATGTAACAGAGCACCACAAACTGCTCCCATTCAAAAGAATATCTCCTGCATTGCAGAAGGTCCACCCTCAACAAAGGGCAGGGGCGGATTGCTATCCGAGAGAGTTGAGTTTTGTGCAAACAATCTAGCCAATAGGTTCGCTTTATCAGCCGAGTCAGTGAAGATTTGGTCATCTTTTAAAAGAGCTGGAATCGATGACGATGTCTGGTTCTTTACTATTTTAACAAATGACCAAAAAATTTTGTTCCCTTTGGAGCAGAGAAGAACCTGTTCTCGGATGCGAGCTTCGTGCAGAAACTTTTCGTGTTTTAAAATTGCATTACAGCGATTCCTTGACTCAATGCGAAGTCTTTTATTATTAGTATTCTTGTTAGAACGCCAATTCTGAAAGTCTGCCTCTTTGGACCTGACTGCAATCCTGCAAATTTCATTAAACTATGAGTGATCTTTTGGTTTAATGCTTCTCATCTTATTGGGAATGAAAGACCACATACCCAATAAAATAGTTTCTTGTACCATGACAGCAGCGGCATTCACATTTCTATCAGCGAAACATAATTTCCAATTGAAGCTGCGATAAAAAGTATTCAACGCAGTCCAATTTGCCCTTCCATAAAACCATGCAGTCCTCTTCGGGGCTTTAGGCGTAGAGGTGCAGGGGTTAGAATATGGAAAAACAGCGGAGATGGTACAATGGTGCGAGTTACCAAGAGGTGCGTTGACACTCACATCATATTTTTCATGATGTGAAGTCAGAAAAAGGTCATGGGTATTATGGCTATGCATATCACTTTGGGGGGAAAAAAGTGAGTTCCTTCACTAGTTGAATCAATTCGCTCGATTCAGCAAATAGCTCAACATATTGCCCAACAGGTGTCAATGGGCCCGAGTGACGTAACCAAGCCGGGTTGTAGACATTGAAATCGCCTGCTACAACGAGTCCAGTTTAAAAGTTAAAAGTGGGCTCTCTCCCTAGATTCGGACTTCTATAAATAAAACAGAAATGTAGCAAGTGAGAGCGAAGCCTGAACCTAACCCACATTGAGCTAAACTCTGGATCGGTTACGTTCAGACTCCTCTCACACTGGTACGCTATATCCCTTCTTATAAAAAGGGCGATGTCTCTATGCAAAGACAATAATGGCAGTAAGCGGTACCCAGGTATATGAAAATCCAGTGAATCTGCATCCTTGGCCACCTGGGTCTCGCCTAATGCCATTATTTGAGGCCTATGTAGAGTACAATGAACATATACCGAGAATAAATTCGCCCTCAGTTCACAAATATTGCAAAAATTTATGCGAAAATGTCGGGTCATGCACATGGGACCATGCAAATATTAAACAAATAAGGGCATATGAGGTAATTACGGCTGCAAGAGAATTGCACAACATGAGCAATACAAAGGTACTGAAGTAAGTGCTCATATTCCTAATGAATTGAGGCGTTCAATTACAATTCCCGTAATGGAATTTACAATTTTTTCAATTCCATTCCTGAGGAATTGAGATGTCCAATTACCAATTCCAATTCCTGTAATGTAATTGAAAAGTGTTTCCAATTACATTCCTGAGGATTTCAAATGTACAATTACCAATGCCTAATTCCAAGGAATTGAAATTGAGGTGGAATTAAATTAAAAAGGAATCATTACAACCCAGCTCTGATTGAGTCGTATGTGACAAAATACTGAGGTTACGTTAAACCTAACGCTCTTTGACTATGATACATCTTAAAAAGAACTAAAAGTTTTATTTACACCTTTCTTCTCCAGACAGTTCCGAATCGATCCTACCAGTGCTAGAGTCATCGATACGGCAAGAGCTAAAAACTTTGTGGGTTTCAGAGTATCCCAGTATAGTATCTTAAAAGAGTAACTAGTTTTTAACAATTAGTTACCAAATAAGTTAATAATTAAAAGTTCAAAAGTAAAAGTTTTGCTGTTAGTTGTTATTATTATTATTATTATTGTTTGTTGTTCAACTAAATTATATGTATATAATTTGTATGTATTTGTTTATGCATATTTAACAGCTATATACTCTTTTTGTTGAACGAGTTGAATTCTTTGAATCAAATGGGGTTTTTTTTCAAACAATATTTACACGCTACGCTTTAAAAACAAAAATGCTAGCAAAAACTGCAACAAGACTACACTGTGTTGGCTTTGTTGTTTGTGCTGTTTTTGTTTTTCTTCAACAATTAACTACTAATACCACCACCGCCTTCTTTTCACAACTCCACCACTTGGTATAAGCCACAAAGTTACCACCAGCAGTTATGAAAACAACCATTCAACCAACTAACACACTTAAAATAATCGAAGCAGCTCTAACAAAGCTGCCACACTTTACGATTCGCAACATTAGCGCAAGCTTTAGCGAAAAAAGTTTTTTAGATAACCAAGAAAACAAAACAAATACTAGGAAAGAAACGAGTTAATGCTTTTTGTCCAATTATATACATACACATACACGAATCCACACGCGGATACTCACAGATAAATGAAATATTTTTAAAATTGCTTTGCAAATATTTACAAATATGTTAAGTTATTGTAGGGGAAAAACAACAAAAAACTATTATTTATGGAGTTGTCTTTTTATAAGCAAGTCTTTACCTTAATAAAGAAAGGCCCTAACTAACATTTTTGGTTTTGAAATACAGTTTTTTTGCTAGGCAAACCCACCAATATATCAAAATCTGAAAAAAATAGATTTTGAGAAAAATGTTAGTTGGGTTTTTATTAAAGGGGATTAGACGACACCTAAAAGCCGGAAAAAGGTCATGTTTGTGAATTTATTTAAGGAAACCTAAGGGATATTTTTGAATGAGGATTTTGTACCTAACAATATACACATTCTAGAGTACCTACACTCGCGCTCAAAAAAAAAGCTGAGTTAATAGTATGATAACTAATATTATTTTTCTTGAATTATAACACAGTGTGCCAAAACCATAAATAAACACGCACATCCAAACTTTATAGAAATTCTTAAAGAAGGACATGTTGAGAGTCCATCGCACTTGATTTGACCTTTAAAGGTCATCAAAATTTTTTTTCAAATTATTTTTAAAGTTGAAGTGTTCGAATTTTGTTGTGCCTACATTAATTGCATTTTTACAGCCATTGGCCTAATGGAAATGAAAAATAAAATTCACGTTTGTTCAATAAAATTTGACGTAAAATAAGGCTAGGTAAAAAGATTTGATAAAATAGGAGCGTTTGTATGGTAGCAAACATTAATTACATAGGAATCCGTTTTTGACAAAAACAAAAAACAACGTTAAAATTGCTGCCATTTAGCAAATTTTTAACTGATTTCTATGTTCTTAAGTTAAATAGAAAGGCATTTTTACGTGCAATTTAGTTTTGTGAAAATGCAAATGGCATTAATGGAATATTATTTAGTTAAAATTTATAGAAACACCATTTTTTTAAGTTGAAAAAAATTACAAGAAATTGCTTCGCTACACGCTTAATTTAGTATTTTATCGAATATCTTTTTACACAGTCTTATTTTACGACAAATTCTATTGAAAAAAGTTAATTTTATTTTTAATGGCGGCACAACAAAATTCGAACATTTCAACTTTAAAAATAAGTTGAAAAAAATTGTGATGACCTTGAGAGGTCAAATCAGGTGCAATAGACTCTCAAACTGTCCTTCTTTAAGAATTTCTATAAAAGAATTTCTATTGTTTTGGCACACTGTGTTATAATTCAAGAAAAATAATATTAGTTATCAAACTATTAACTCGGCTTTTTTTTAGTGGATTGAGCCTTTTAGTGGATTTTCCTATTGGACACGTCAGAAAGTAATTTTTATATTTATTTTGCAACGGTTTTTTTTTAAATCAAATCGTTTGGTTCTATGAAAAAAGGATAAACAAACATGATAAAAATAAATTTAGAGAGATATTTGACATTAAAGTCTGTTGGATTTTCGATTTTTTGCCGAGGAACAAAAAAAAATTTTTTTGGCATATTTTATAAAAAAAAAAAATCAAAAGAACAAAAATCCAATTTATGTCAGGGACCGAAAATTACAGTTATTTTCGAAATTTCTATTCAAAAAGTCAGATGGAAAGAGTAAGTCTCTTCGATATTTGAATATAGCTAATATTCAATGCTTGTGATGCTTGTTAGCTAAAGAATAATAATCTTTAATGATTTTATTTTTTTCTGATTTTTTTAAAGAAGTTAATAAATAATCGTTATTTTTTGACCAAAATAACTATTTCGATCAAAAATATAAGTTAAAATTTGACTTTTATTTTTTTATCATAAATAAAAGTTGAAATTTGACTTTGATTTTTTTGATCACATATAAAAGTTAAAATTTTACTTTTATTTTTTCAATCATAAGTAAAAGTCATATTTTAATTCCATATCATCTGCTTGCAGTCGTTGTTCCAGTCGTTTGCGAAATAAATGAAAACAGAATGTGCAATGATAAGCAACCAAGCGATGCAATGCAACGATATGAAGATTGATAGCAATGTTTTTTCTCTGTGCAAAGATGTTATGAATTACACCTACAGAATAAAAAATGTGCTCTGTTAATTGTTTTGAAAATTTTAACTATTATATTGGGGGTTGGAATTAATTTTAAAGGTTTTTTTTCGGTTTTTGAGCATTTATTTAGAAACAACTGTACAATGTATATTATTCAAAGTATTGTCCATCGTTAGCTACAACATTTTCCCATCTTTCTGGCAGCATATGGATTCCGCGCCGGAAGAACGATTCGTCTTTTGAGGCAATCCACGAATCGACCCATTTTTTGGTATCCTCGTAAGAAGTGAAGCGCTGCTCAGCCAAGCCATGCGTCATCGATCTGAATAGGTGGTAGTCGGAAGGGGCTATGTCTGGGCTATAAGGCGGGTGGGGTAGCACATCCCAATTCAGCGCCTCCAACGTTTCCTTGACGGTTCTTGCAACATGTGGCCGTGCGTTGTCATGTTGAAAAACCACTTTGTCGTGTCTTTTGGCATATTCCGGCCGTTTAACCTTTAATGCTCGGCTCAATTGCATCAATTGTTGTTGGTAGCGTTCTCCAGTGATGGTTTCGTTAGGTTTTAGCAGCTCATAGTACACGACACCCTTCTGATCCCACCAAATACACAGCATAAGCTTGGCGCCATGAATATTCGGCTTGGCCCTCGATGTTGATGCATGGCCGGGTGGTCCCCACGATTTTTTTCGCTTAGGATTATCGTAATGGATCCACTTTTCATCGCCAGTGACAATACGATGCAAAAACCTCTTCCTTTTATGCCGTTGAAGCAGTTGTTCGCACATGCAAAATCGCCGTTCAACGTCTCTCGGCTTCAACTGGTACGGCACCCAATTTCCTTGCTTTTGAATCATTCCCATGGCCTTCAAGCGTTTGCCGACCGTTGATAAGTCGGCTCCCAATGATTCTGACAATTCTTGAATGGTTTGACACGGGTCTTCATCGAGCAAAGCCTCCAATTCCTCTTCTTCAAACTTTATCGGCTGGCCCGGACGCTTTTTGTCTTCCGTATCAAAATCACCACTTTTAAACCGACGGAACTAGTACTCACAAGTAGAAATCGATGGAGCATAGTCCCCGTAAGCCTCAGTAAGCGTGCGTTGTGCTTCAACCGCTTTTTTCTTCAAATGGAAGCACAAAAGTAAACCTTCCCGCAAATTGCGTTTTGTTGGAACGAAAGTCGACATGTTCACAGAGAAAAAAATATATGTTGTTTACACTTCAGTGGAATGACACATACTAAAAAATGAAGCTTAGACAATGTGCTTTGAAATGAATATAGTCATAGGTGTGCCCGATGCGATCTATTGATAGTTACGCCATCTCTTAGAAAACCTTTAAAACTAATTCCAACCCCCAATAATAGTCAATAAGAAATAGATCTGTCAAATTTTTCATATCTATTTTTGATCGAAAAAATAAGTCGAATTTTAACTTTTATTTTTAATCGAAAAAATAAAAGTAAAATTTTAACTGTTATTTTGATCGAAAAAATAAAAGTAAAATTTTAACTTTTATTTTTGATAAAAAAAATAAGTCAAAACTTTAACTTATATTTTTGATCGAAAAACTAAAAGTCAAATTTTAACTTTTATTTTTGATCGAATGGAAATCAGTCAAAAAAAAACGATTATTTGTTGATTTTTTTGGAAAAAAATCATAACTGTTACGGTCCCTGATTTATGTTTTTTTTATCTTTTTATTTTTTTAATGAAAAGAACATCAAGAGGGTTTATAAAACAAATATCTAAAGGGTTGAAAAACCTTGAAGGGATTACAAAAAAGTTTGTGTCGAACAGGAGCAAAACAATCTTTTCTTTGTACAAGCTTGCAAAACGTAAGTAGCACAGGTAAAAATCAAAGGTATGTTTTTTCATCTTTGTTGGACCTAAATGATAGGAATAATACCTCAAAAAAATCGTTTTTTCTTAGTTTAGCCTAGCCATTGAAAAAGTTAAAAAAAATTTAATATTAATTTAGATACGCATTTTTTATAGAGCGCTGTGAAAAGCGGTGACCAAGATTGCTCCTCCAAAATTCATCTGAAACAAAAAAACGAAAAAGATTATTTAACTAGATACTTAAAACTAATAATTATAATAACCGATTTGGAAAATATACATTTTTTACAAAATGGCGGACTCTCGAACGTAACGTAATGATTTTCGACAAAAAATTCGTTATTATTTTGCCTATAGCTAGTGAACGAATCAGCGAAAAAAAATCCTATGACAAGTACTAGATTATTAAAACGAACGGTTCACTGAGTTTCGAAAAATTTTTGCCACCGACTTTGAAAACATGGTTTCGAGAAAAACGCGTTTGAAAATGTCAAAGCTAATATATCTCTCTCGAATATCTCCAAGGCAGTTCACTCACCAGGCTAAAACTTTGTTATTTTTTGAGATACCGACTTGAAATTTTTACCACATATTCTTGAGACTTTAAGAAAATGCAAAAAAAAAAAGGCAAAAAAATGCAAAAAAGTTCTGGGTGTATAATCCCCCTTAACCCATTTCCAGCTATTGGTGCGACGTAAGATTTAGCACCAGTATATTTAGAATTTTCTCCAGGTGAGCGCGAAAGTAATATTACCTGGCACTTTAGGGATTATGTTAGTATGGACTTTCGACAATATACATTTTGGTTTGAGTCGATTCGGTCGTTTACATAGATTTTACGCCCACGGCGCAATGCAATATTTGGGTTTTTTTTTTTTTGATTTTTGAAAATTCCGGAAAAATTTCAAATCGCAATATCGAAAATTGCTTTTCAATAGTAACTATTATAAGTTTATAATTTTATGTTAAAACAAATTTAGAGCCCGTTTGCTGTTTTGAAATGGGCAGGTACGGCTGTGAAGGTATGTGATGCAGCTAGTGGTGCAACAATGCATCAGTCCGCCCAGCCCTTACCTGTGGAGGTAAAAATTATAAATTTTGCCAGATAAAGTTTAGGGCCATATGAAGACTCTGGACGAAGTTTCATCGATTTCGGCCCGGTAGTTAAAGAGCCGCCGGAAATGGGTTAAGGTAACTAAAAGCTAGATTTTTTGTAGTTATACTCATCTAAATTTTCTTCTGAAACTCTAGATTTTCAATATTATGAAATCAAGCAATTTAACGTATTTATAAATTTGCATAAACAATGCTAATCAATGTGAGGAAAAACAAATTAAAACCGGTTGCGACAGCAGACTATGCGTAAGAATAATTTTATTCCAATAAAATTACAGTTTCTAGAGTAAAATATGTTATAGGTTTCGACCGTTTCGAAACCGTTACGTATCCGCCAAAAAAATGGTCACAACGTAAAAGGCAGTCTTGAATTTGTTGTTGTTTGAAAACTTTACGAGATTAAAGCGGAACCAGGTCGCTAACCTTGATATGTATGTAATGGATGCGAGGCATTGTTGCCACTCAAACCTTGATTTCTAAAGAACCGCATAACTGAGACAAAAAACTTACAAAGATACAAATTTTTCAAGATTTCAAAGTGAAACAATAAAATTGTCAAAGCTCTTACTAAAGAATTTAGTTGTTTTTTTTATACATATTTTAACTTGCACTTTTGAGTTCTGTGTAAATCTGTTTAAATTTTCATTGCAACAAAATTATTCATATCGGGAACTTTGTGTCGTTTTTTTTTTTTGTAGGTGTGTAAGAATGTGTATGCGTACATATATCTATGTATTAAAAATGTGTTATGTGCAGTGCGCAAAAGTACCGCAGCAGCATATTCAGAAAGCACCCCACTCAGCAGGGAGGTAGTTTGGCTGCTTTGACTCTCCTTTTAAAGAGTTACAACATTAACGAGTTCTTATAGATTTCTTTAACTGCCCAATGTGCACAAAAACGGATGCGGATCCGTTTCGAGGCCGTTACGAGTCCTCCAGTACGCATTTAGCTTTCTTATGTTTCGACCGACCCGTTTCGAAACCGTTACGAATCCGCTAAAAAAAATGGCCTCAACGTAAAAGGCAGCCTTGAATTTGTTATAAAATCTTTTATTTTCAGTGAATCTCAATACGAAATTCAATTATGTACTTATTTTTATTTTAAATAACTTTTTTTATACCATCAGGCACGTGTTCCTGCAAATCGAATAAAACTACTTGTCAGAATTTTTAATAATTATCATGAGTGAACAAGTTACATAAGATAGCCGCACACAAGATATTTTCCAAAAACTTTTTTAATTGCGTAAATTTTGTACGCTTTATCATTATAGCTGTAAAAGTTATTGGGATGCTTTAAGGAAAAATAATGTTCAGCTCTTTAAAGAAACAAGTATGAGAAACAATATTAGTAAAGAACTGAAATAACAAAAAAATTCAAAAAATATTTTGAATACAGCATAAAACTTGTTCCGTTTTAAATCCAAACTATTAAAAAAAAACGAGTTGGTTGCGAATTCGCATTATTTAAAAAAAAGAGTCCGTAACGGATTCGTATATGAAGTCCGTTCCGAGTCCGTGACGAATCCGAAAAAGTGAAAAAAGCGATTCGTATTTTTGGGAGGAATTTCATACGAAAAAGGAGACGTTTTGGATAACAAATACGAAAAAGTATGTCAGTATCGAATGCGTAACGGATCCGTTTGGCACACTGGGTGTTTACACAAAATGCAGCCAGCAAGGCACACACAAACACACACTTATAACTAAAACAAACAGACATTCACAATCGGAATCGGGATTGAGTTTTTCTAGTTTCTTTTTGCTATTAAATGAATGCTCAAACACAATGTTGCCACAAAACTTTGTAGCTATGTACTTTGTGTTTACGTTAAAATATTTAAAATATTTTAATATTTTAAATTAGCAGGTAAAACATGTAACAAATTTATGTAATTTTATTGATGTCTGTCCATCGAATGTATTATTTATTAGCGAAATCGCAAGAGGTAGATCAAAATATTAATTATTAACCATGTTTCTCTATTTTCATTATTAAAAAACATGTGTAAATTAAAGTCAAGGGAAATAAAATAATAACAAACAAGCAAATACAGAAAACATATGAGACAAATTTGCATATTATTGTAGAAACGGCAAGGCATCAAGGCAATAAGAAAATTAAAACTTTACTTACAACACACTCAGAAAATATATTTTATTGCCGTAATAGGACAACACTTACAGGTAAATTTAATAGTTTTAATAGTATTTTGTCGATTTGGTAGAGTAGAAGGGGGTAATGTTGTGCAGGGGGTAATGTCGTGCACTGGATTTTTTAGCATAAAAAATTGAATGATATACCAGCCGTTGGTAAGGTATGGTCCTACTGACCTACAGAGCTCATGCATACAATACTAGCAATATCCATGTGTAAGGGCAATATGTGCGACGTTTTTTAAAAATCGCACGTTCTCGGGACGACGAAAGTGTTTTTTTATCGGATCAGAAAAATTTTTTGTCTCGCAGGAAAATATACCAGGTAAGTGTTTTCTTAAAGCAAATTTTCCGCCGAAAAAAAAGATGTATTGTGATCGAAAAAATTTGTGTTCTTTACCGATTTGTCGAAGTCAACCTTGAAAACGACCTTTGGGGCAATGTCGTGCATTTGATGTGGGGCAATGTCGTGCACTATACAGAAAAGAAAAGGGAAGGAAACGCGGTCGCCCTAGTGTACCAAGGGAGTCGTGAAGCCATAACAAAACGCTACAATCAAAATAAAATTTTCCAAAATTTTTTCTCAATGTCAAGCACTTTTTGAAAAAATATTGTTTTTCTTTCCGTGTTTCATATAGCAAATTGACTATTTTCACTTTTCTTTTCATAAAATTTTATTTTTTGATCATATTTCGGACTTGTGTATATTGCCTTATAATTAACAATAATAAATAAATAAACAATAATGCTATATCTTCTTGAATCGAACCACTACCTATCGTTTTTCACACATTCTGATACCTTTACAGTACAATGCACGACATTACCCCACACATTTTGAGGGGGGTAATGTCGTGCACATTTTTTTTTTTAATTTCTACTAACACGATTTCATGCTACACGAATATTGTTACACATAAATGTTACCAACCAAATTATCTTTCGATCGGATGCTTACTCGTTGTATTCGCTTGTCATGTACGGCTTTACGAGCACTTTAAAGTTGAGTGCACGACATTACCCCCCTCTACTCTACCATTGTTTCTAAAAAGATTCAAAGTAATACTTTTAAAGGGTCATTCAATAAGTTTTCCTATTATCTTTATTATTTTAATCGTATTTATTTAATAGTTTTGTACTGCAATTTTAATAGCCATACACTACTACTTTGGAATAGTACATTTATTATAGCATTTTTAATAGGATACTCCAATAAATTTAAGTTCAATATTATACATCTTTTTACATCTTTATTATGCAACTAGAACTTTGTTTTGATAATTTGAGTGGAATTGTCAAATTTTTATTAATAATTGTAAAAAACAAAGCATAACTTTTTAAGAAGTCTTATCGTTGGCTCATTCTAATACGATGTTAGTCAAAATTATCTATTTTTCAGGAGGCAAAGAAAACTGTTTATTATTTGTATGAAGTTCATACGATAATGTGTTGTTTCAAACGTTCTACCTCTCTTTTTTCATTACATTAAAAACTAAAAAAAGGACATAGATGTAGTTTTGACCAATCTACCTAAACCGCTAATAAACCACACTTTGACCAATTTTGACATACGTCCTATTAGAGTTATTGCGACGTTTTATATTTTGATTTGGATCATTCGTTAGAAAACTGAAGAAACTGTAGAAAGCTGCTAAAAAAATGCCATGCAACAGTTACGTGTCCTCAAATCAAGTGTTGGGCTAAAAAACAACTGATGCACTCGTTTATTTCGATGGCTTCTTGTTAGCAGTCGATATTCCTGGAGCTAAACTGTTATGGAACTTCAGCTAAGAATAGGCTAATTGTGCTTATACCTACGACTCAGGAGGATTTGGTTTGAAAGAGAAAGAGTTGTATCATATGCGAGGTGATAAGACGAAAGCTGCAGGAGTCGTGACAACGTATCGTTATATATAGCACTCTAGGGGCGCGTTTATAGTGCCAGCTGGTTACTGGGCCGGACCGAGCTGGAAACGCGTCCTGCTAAAATCAGCTGGAAGTGCGTATAGTGCACGCTTGACGCTGCTGACTTGTTTCAGCTGGTTTTTGGCTATTTTGGGTTTGTTTGTATATATTAGTTTTTTTTGTTTATATTTTGCAACCGAAGCATCAAAAAAGCCTTAAACAGTTCAAGGTTGCATGCTGTCTTTTTACCAATTCTGAAAAAATTTGGCAGAAGATTAAGCATGCTTGAATGCATACGGACTATCGTGTTGGGTGGTTCTCCTTGTAATGGTACTATTATCTAATATTTCCTTATTTTTCTGATGATCAGAATAACAGAACTGAAATATTTGACCGACCATGTAAAGCAACTGGATTTTTTGAGAAAATTGCACTATGCATTTTGTAAACAATATTTAAAAAAAAATCTAGAATAACTGATGAGTAGCTATTTTTACCTCTTTTCATGACCACCACTATATTTTAATGCTAAACCAATATATTTAATTAATATACAAATGAAATATATAAAAATATATAAATAAATAACAAACTAAATCATGGCTTAATTATTTTCTAATAAAAAATCTCGGACGCAATAACGCTGGGTCCAATTTTGTCAGGTCAATTGGTTGACATAGTCATCTCAACTCGACCAGGCGAAGTCCTTTAAGCAATAATTCCTCGGAATTGTAATGCCCAATCGTAGAGAGAGCTCTGGATTGTGTTGTGGCAATGGCTTCTAAATTCTAATCATATCGTAAGTCATAAAGTAGTGCACAACAAAAAACGCCATCAAATTTAAAGCCACTCTCGTGCCAGACTTGAATTTCGGTTTTGTTCAGCTGACGGCGGCAGCTAGCTACGGTGGCAGCTAAGCACGGCCCATATGTAGTTTTTACAATAAAAGGGAATATATATAATATCAATAACTCCAATATTCCAGATTGTAGCTTACTCTTGTCCTTATTTAGCTGCATCAGCATCTTGCCGACAATCTAAACAACACTTTTTTATGCCTTTAAGTATTTTTTGGTTTGCTTTTAATAATAAAAAAAACAAATTATTTAACAAATTTTTTTGACAAAGCTTTCATATAAAGTGGCATAAAATTGGTATTAAATTGATCCGAGTATTAGTGTCCAACACTCTCTTTTGAAAATGATCCGAGTACCAAATAAATGAAGAAATGACTGAGTACTAACTTTTTTTGAACCGCGAATTAATTTGAAACAGAGTTCTAAGCAGAACTCGGACCAGCTCGATTTGATACTCGGTGAAGAAATCGGCAGTTATTGTTTTATTTATGTACTAGTATAAAAGCCTGCCCTACAACAGGTCCTCCGCACACTTTCTTTTTGGAGCCATTTGCCGAAAGCACTTTTTTCTCTTTTTAAAGCGTGATTTTTTAGTGTTGAAAAGGTAGTTAGACCGAAAACGTACTATTGTAAAAACCTAATATTGTCACTGATAAGTATCAAATATATTTTCTGTGCATACTTTCAGGCTGAACATTTTTAAGAACAGTATGTCTTGTAAAAGTGCTTTGCTGTCAAAAAATAATTGCAATTTGAGAAATACTGTGTGCGGAGCAGCATGCTTGCCTTTTAAGTATTAAGATGTGTATACTTTCAGGCTGAACAGTTTGAGAGATATTGGGCACGGAGCAGCGTGCTTGCCTTTTATGTATTAATATTCTAGGTTTTTTAATAGGATATTGTAATTGAAATGATTAGCACTCAATGGTTCCAAATGATGCACGCCATATTATTATATTTATCCTACGATAGTGTACGGAGCAGCAGAAACTGAACAACAAATATTTTTAAAGGTAATAACATCAATTATTTGTCATAAACTATTCTGACCCTATGATTTTTTAAAAAAGGTTAACTACCAATGATTGGTACAAAACTCGAAATTAGCTGCAAGTTGCAAGCGACTTTATTAACAAAATGTCGTCCAATGTGAAGTACCAAAATTCACTGTCTCTGAAATTTTGTTGCCAGTAGCGCTGCAAGCGAATTATATGTGCGTGTGTAAGTAAAAATCTTGAAATTTATTATAATGTGTAAATCAAATAAATCAAATTTTGTATATTTTTACCCGATTGTTTTAATATGATAGTGTTTTAATAAATGTCCGACCGAATATTCGGTTTCGATTACAGCCCTTTTTGTCAGTTTCGGCCCCAGTTGGGGCTATTTTCATACACATAACTTTTTTTACTTTTTGTACTTGTACTTTTGTTGTACATTTGTTTACTTATAATAAAAAAAAAATATTTGTAAAAACTTCAATTTTTATATTAATAACCAGTTTTGGCTTCGGCCGAATATTATAAAATGGTCGAATATTCGGTTACGGTCGAATATTATAAATGGTCGAATATTCGGTTTCGGCCAAAATTCCGGTTTCGGTCGGACACTAGTTTTAATATAATATGATAGTAGTGTTTTAATATGATTCCCCTATTAATTTAATAGGACTGTCCTACCATTTGTTTTGAAAAAATATTTTAATATAGATCCTATTAATATTATAGTATGAACAATAGGACGTGTTTATTACAGGATGTACCATAAAAGATTTATACGGCATCCTTTAATTTAGTTTAAACTATGTATCCTATAGAATTAAAAGTCAAAAACTATTTATTTTATGGTATGAGTCCCATTGAATTATTAAAAATCCTATTTAAATCAATAGGATTTTTTTCTGAGTGCAGGTATAAACTGAGTTTAGTGAAATAAAAATAAAGATTGTGTTCCGGCGCTGAAATTTTCTAACGACTTATCTTTTAAGACGTAGAGAACGCTCTCTTTATTGGGGTATACAAATAATGTGGGAAAACTAAAAATTATTTTCTAAAACAAGTTTATTTTTTAAAAAAATAGTTAATATTTATCAATATCCGCCGATTTTTTATTGATATTTTTTCGATCATGGGGAAGAAAAAAACTATTTTCTAAATCCCTTGACAAGACCATAGAACAAAAAACCCACTGTACCAAATCTGGACACGCTCCAGATTTTGACAAAGTCAAAGTTCTACAGCAAGAGAAAAATTATAGGAGACAATACAAGCTTAAAATTGTACTCACATCTACACACACCTTATAAACAAAGAGTATAAAACGAAAAAAATATAGCAAGAAAGAAAAAAGAATAGAAAAAAATCTAGTTAACAACAATTAGTTATCAAAGTTTGGTCGTCAAGTGTTGTTAATTTTATGTTAGATGTTGTGTTTTTATTTTTTTAAATGTATAAAATTTCAATGTCATTTATTTATGTAATTTTTGTAAGTTCCTGCAATTCGATTTTTATGTTATGTGATTTATATTGTAAATTACTGATTTTTATGTATTTTTACTTTATTCTTTCCCTGACGATGGTTTTCAAAGAAAAACGAAATATTGGAATTAAGGCCCTTATTATGAGTTGCTTTCGACGTTCGATCTTCGCTGGTTATCGAACAACGAGTATCGAAAGTTAAATTATTATTATGAGCAGTGCAACCCTATCGAAATGTTCGTTGCTCATCGAAATTTCAGTCGAATAGGATTTTGCTTTCGATGCGATGCGTGCTTAGCAATAATTGTTAAAAATTTAAGTATTTTGTGATTGAGTTTTCCTTTTTTAAGACTAAAAACTAATATGGAACTGTTTTTGTAATTTTTATGCAGGTCTAAGGTGGAGAGCAACAAATAACAGTTAGAAAAACTGGTCTTATTGATAGAGGCAAACTTTGACTGCAAAGGATATTTGTTCCAAAGTTCAGGCGACAAAGAAATGGGAAGAACTCACGCTGGCATTAAATTGCTTAGGACCACCAGTTAGAACAGCAAAGTGGCTTAAGATAAGCTAAAAAAAGCGTTGCTCAACCGTTTTTAATGCTAGCCAGTTCCGTCAAGCTTTCATCCTCTTCTGACGAAACGTCGAATCTTATGGAAATTATTTTCGTCAAGTTATAACTTTTGTCTTATTTTTTGCAATCAACTTTCAAACCAATCGTATTTAGTTGAAATAAAACAACCATCACCTGATAGAAATATACTACCGTGAACAAACAAAATGAACGAAATTCACAATAGCCTTACTCTTTGTCGAAAGCACGTTATAATACCAAATGCAAATTCGTTCGATCAGGCCATTCGACTACAGTCGAAGATCGAACGCAGCTCATAATAAGGGCCTAAAATTTAAATAATGTGGCAAATTTGACCTGTAGCTCGATTTCATCAACAAATTTTCTAATATAAATTTATTTTTTTAAATAATTTTTTTTTTATTCTTAATTTGTCCAAAAGAAATAAACAATTTTTTGAGCTATATTTTTTGGTAAGAAATAAAAATTATTTGTAATTGATATTTTTAGATCAGATATAAAAATTATTTTTTTAAAATTTTTCGATCAAATATAAAAATTATTTTGAAATGTTTTATCTACGATAAAAAAAAAACAATTATTTTTAACCACTATTTTTTCGATCTGGATATAAACATTGGTTTTCGATAGTTATTTTTTTTTAGTTTTTTTAGTTTTAAAAAATTTATATGCAAAATGTTACTTACGAAAGCTCATATGTCTGGTAAGTAAAAAAGTGTTAATAAATAAAGAATTTATTGTAAAAATGCCCTTATACATTTAAAAACAATTACTTCCATAAATTTTTTTTTAATTTTTTTGTAGAAATGTTTTTACTAGACCCTATTTAGTAAGAATGCCTTAAAAATATTTTTTCACTGTATTTCTTGATGCGAGATTGAAGAGGTTAAAATAATCTCGGTCGAAGTCCTTTCAAAGGCTGAAATGGTTAATTCATTTTACAACTTTGGTTTGTTTTACATTGAGGTACATTTTTTATTTTAAACATACTTTTAAACTTTTTTATATCCTTTTACATGCTTTTATTTTTACATTATTTTTTATTATACACCCACGTTTAAAAAACGTACAAGGGGTATATTAATTTTGTTAGATTAATTTTTCAAAAATACAAAATTATATTTTTTATTTTATGGTGAGTAGCTTAGATTCGAGATCAATAATACTAAACACTTGCCAAAAACGTGAAACACCCTGTATCTCGAAAATTTTACAATATAGGAAGAAACTGAGTACGGAGTTGGAACGAGTATTGAAAGTACATATAGAAATGAAAATGGACTTACCGAATCCGAAATTCTTAGACTAGTATTATTTATCCAAACATGTATGAATATAAGGGCGCTGCTATTATTTTGACCGCAACTGTATATAATAACACGGTCGCAAAATTAAACAAGCTTTTAGAATCTTTAAGTATATTTAGGCGGTTTCAGAGAAAAATATTCAACAAATCAAAGTCAAATTTAAAAAATATTCAAATTTGAGGGTGGACTCAAAAAACAAGTATACAGCTATCTTAAATTCTACCAGGTCTACAATCTCCACTTTGTCGTATGCTAAATTTTTCTTCACATTCCACCATGTTATTATTTTGAATATATTTTAAATATGAATATGTATGTAAAACGATTTTTCAATACTTTTTTGAAGGCTATGTTTTTACGTAACTTCTTTTTGTATACATTTGTTACCTTCACGCGTACTCCATAAGGAGTATCGTTTAAAAATTAAAAATGTAAGCTTATGTTAACAATTAACAATGAAAATGAGCACAATCGGATGAAAACTACGCCCACCTCTTACATAAAGTGAGTATTTCAAAATTGTAGAATAATCAACATCAAACATTGGAAACATCACACCTACCTCCAATACAAGGAAGGTGTGACTATATAAGAACAATAAAATCGCTTTTTTAACTTCCATAAAAATTCTTATAACGACTTGGAACTCTGAACATAAGCTTTTGTTTTTAGTATACACTCTGAGTTTGAAATTTGACATACTATATAATCAAATTAACCGCCTAATGTTTTAAATCGAAAACGCAAACCAACGACAAGTAAGACACGAGAAGCAATACTTTTTTCTATATATGAAATTCTATTGCTTATCGTGTCTTGCTTGTCGTTGGATTTCGTTTTCGATTTACAAACATTGGGTGGTTAAGCTTCTCCTATCTCCCATGCAAAGTGACATATGAATTCATTGACATAATATTTTACACATAAACTTTAATACTTATCATGTACACTGAGTTTGAAATTTGGAAATGTTTAAAGAAAACCACGCCCATCCGCTGTTAAAAAGTTATGTCAATGTGACGTCATCAAAATGATAAAACTATAAAAATACAGTTATGCGAGTTAATATGCGGCTGTGATTGTTTTTTAACTTCAAACCATTCAAAGATACTTTCTTAATATTTTTTGTTATTTTATGAATACCAGAAGACCGTTTAAAAAATAAGAATGATATTTTAAGAAATTAAGAAAGAAATACGAAAGTTTTAAAAAATAAGAATAATATATTTTAATGGATATTTTATGCAGAATAATTGAAAATTAATCCATTTACGACCGCTCCTAA
Organism: Dichetophora obliterata; assembly: GCA_963920525.1. NCBI lineage: Eukaryota > Metazoa > Arthropoda > Insecta > Diptera > Sciomyzidae > Dichetophora > Dichetophora obliterata. The sequence goes on along the minus strand of OY986436.1, from coordinate 61,038,350 downwards.
GCCGCTGGATGAAAATCGATGAAACTTTAAACAGGTGCTTTAAAGCAACCCTATTATTTCAAAATTTTATCATTTTGAAATTCTGACCACGGATTCGAATTCAGCGATCCATTCTTGGCTTAGCATTTTTTTTTGCGAGCCCCGAATTCATAAAAATACAAAAAATTAAGATAGCAACCCTATCCTCAATTTTGAATTTTAAAATTCTGACTTCAGATTCGAAATCAGTGACTCCCTAACACTGTTAAATAATGTTTAAAATTCTTAAAAATACATATTAGGTGGCAGCCCTATTATTTCAAAACTTTATAATTTTGAAATTCTGATTATGGATTCGTATTCAGCGATTCATTTTTGGTGTACCATTTTTTTTTGCCAGCCCCGAATTCATAAAAATACAAAAAATTAAGGTGGCAACCCTATCCACCATTTTGAATTTTAAAATTCTGACTTCAGATTCGAAATCAGTGACCCCCTAACACTGTTAAATAATGTTTAAAATTTTTAAAAATACATATTATTAGGTGGCAGCCCTATTATTTCAAAACTTTATAATTTTGAAATTCTGACCATGGATTCGTATTCAGAGATTCATTTTTGGTGTACCATTTTTTTTTTGCCAGCCCCGAATTCATAAAAATACAAAAAAATAAGGTAGCAACCCTATCCTCAATTTTGAATTTTAAAATTCTGACTTCAGATTCGAGATCAGCGACCCCCCCATACTCTTTCCTCATGTTTAAAATTCTTAAAATAAAACATTTTTAGGTGGCAGCCCTATGTGTAGAAAAATTTTCGAGTTCTGAAATTCTGACAACGGATTCGAAATCAGCGACCCAATTTTTCCTAGTGTTTTTCCTAGTGTTTCTCAGAGTTGAATTCGCATAAATAAACAAGAAATTAGGTGGCTACTCCATCCGCCATCTTGAATTTTAAAATTCTGACACCACCAGATTCGAAAGAAGTAACCCCCAATACTGTTTCTTCATGTTTAAAATTCTTAAAAAAATGTATAGTTGGCAGCCCTGTGTAGAAAAATTTTAGAATTTTGAAATTCTGATATCAGATGCAAAATCAGCGATCCATTTTTACCTAGTGTTCACTCCAACCCCCAAATTCGCAAAAATAAACCAAAAATCCCCACACATTTTTTAATTAATGAGCAACACTCTAACATTCCAATGGAAATCGATATAAACTGAGAGCGAATTTATGCTCTAATCATAAAGCCGGGATAAAATGTGAACAAAACCACTTTTTGTCTCCCGATTTATACGCTTGGTATAAAATTAACCTAGAGATAGTTATCCCCGAATTAAATCTTATTTATGCCCTTTTTGAACAAAATGGCCTTAAGTCTTTGAAGACCTTTTTAAAAAAAACTTAATTTTAAGAGTCTTCTGAGACTTTTATTTTATAAAAGTCTTTATAAGTCTTTTTTTTTTTTTAAAAATCATTGTATGTTATTCATTTGTTCAATATGAATCTTTCCAATAGTCGACAAGATTAACAAAATTAATCGGTGGAATAAATTGGTTGCTGAAACTGATTCATAAATAAACATATCTTAGATTTTTTTCGCAGTTTTTTTATTGTAAGACTTTTGTTTAGACTTTTATAAATAAAAGTCTCGAAAGACTCTTGAAAATAACTTTTAAAAATAAAAGTCTTTAAAGACTTATAAAAAAAAGTCAACACTTCGGAAAATAAAAGTCTTCGGAGACTCTTAAATTTTACTTATAAGTTTAAAAGTTAAAAGTGAGGGAAAATTTTTATTTGTAAAAGTAAAAGACAACTCTAAACATATATTTTATAAATAAAAGTCAACAGTAATTTTTAACTTTTTTAAAATTACATTTTTAAAAGTTATTTTCAGGCTCTAGTAAAAACAGGTAAAAATTTAAAGTAACCTTAGCAAAAATAATTCAAGTTGAAAAAAGTGTAAATTCACATAAGGAATGTATCGAAAAGAAACTGCACACTTTTAAATGGTTATTTCTCGCAGTGTAAATATTTGTTTACATGTTTAAAGGTACCGTTAGATTTCCTATAGCGTCAACTATGCATGTAGGTTAAACCAAATATTTTACTCAATTAGTTTCCAAAATGCCGCGAATTGAAATAAAAGTTAGAAATAAAATTGTGCACACTTATTGCACAGAAAAGTTTATGTCGTACAGGAAACTAGCAAAACGGTATAAAGTATCCCCAAACGCGGTAAAAAATATAATTTTGAAATATGGTGAACATTGCTCTACCGCCGACTTAAAAAAAATTGGACGAAAAAAAGGTGCAAGGGATCCAAAATTGGATTTAAAAGTTGTTGCCTTAATTCAAAAAAATCCTTCGATATCAGTGCGTGATTTGGCAAAAAAAGTGGGTACAAGTGCTTCAATGGTTCAACGAATCAAAAAGAGGAATAGTTTAAAAACCTACAAAAAACAAAAAGTGCCAAAAAAAACCGAAAAACAAAAAATATGTGGAAAAAGCAGGTGCAGAAAATTATACGAGCGGCTCAATAAGGAAAAAATAAACTGTATAATAATGGACGACGAAACCTACGCAAAAATGGATTCCAGAGTTTTACCAGGGCCGCAATATTATACAAAAATAAAAGGCAGTAGTGTAGAAGACTCAGTGAAGGTTATCGAAATTAATAAATTTGAAGAAAAAGTCCTTGTTTGGCAGGCAATCTGTACTTGTGGCTTTAAAACACAATCTTTTTTCACTAAAGGCACAATTAATGGTGAGGTGTACCGAAAAGAGTGTCTTCAGAAACGGTTACTGCTATTAGTTAAGAAGCACCAAGTACCCACAATTTTTTGGCCCAATCTTGCAACGGCACACTACGCCAAATTGACTCAGGATTGGCTGCAGATAAACGGTGTCAAGTTCGTAGAAAAAAACGAAAATCCCCCAAATGCACCCGAACTAAGACCAATTGAGAGGTATTGGGCATTGATAAAGGCTAACCTAAGGAAGAAAGGATGTGTAGCCTCAAACCTTAAAGAATTTAAAAAAAATTGGAACGCTGCAGCTAGAAGTGTCGGTTCGAAAGTTGTGCAGAATTTAATGGAAGGTGTTAATAGAAAACTAAGGCAGCAAATAAGGAGTTAATTTTAATAAATATTATTTATTGTTATTAGAATGTAGATTATTTTTAGATACACAATAAAAAAAAAATATTAATAAAATGTTCCTACTATCTTAAAATTAAAAAAATAGAGTGTGCAGTTTCTTTTCGATACAGTCCTTATTTGATAGACTGCTAAGTTTTATCTATTTTCCGCTAGCTTACAGAAAATTCTAAAGTTACTGGTCGATTTTTTAGACCACTGGTTGTAAATAGGTTAAAGAACTTTTTTGTGTAACAAAGTCGAGCAAAGCGATCTGCAGCATTTTATACACTTAGATTATTTTAACATTTATAACTTTATTTAATACATTTAACTAAATTGAGCGCCAACTTATAATTGAAAATACAAAACCGAAACTGGTTAAAACAGCAACCAGTAAAAAAAAACAAGACTATTCCTGCCCTTATATAAAAAAAAACAAGTTTCCTTGGAACAGCTGATAGAAAACAATCGACCTGCACACCGTAGTACTTCAAAACCTGTTAGCTTTGTCACTTAATTTTTTTTAGACTTTTGATATTTTACTTGCTTTAATTATTTGTTTACATATTTGTTCCCATTTATAAAATAAGCTGTTATTTAACGAAATGAACATAGTATGAATGTTAAAAAGTCTAATATATGAATGTATGTAGCTCTGTTACTCGTTAATCTGAGCTAAACAAAAGCTGAACTTTGTTATTTAGTCGATTTAACCTTGTTATGTAATAGTAACTTATACAGAAAAGTTATAAATAAAATTTCTATTTTTGTGAGAAATTTAAATAATTAAAGGTAACACGCTTTCGGTGGATAAATAAGTAATAAGATCAAGAAAAATCTATAATAAGATTAAGGATAGATTTTAGACTAGTTTTCGCTATAAGAAAACAAGGAAAAATCAACTCGATCAAAGATGCTATACAAGTTAATCAACTTGTTTTTTTGTAATTTGTTGTGTGTGTGAATTGGTTTATGCTTGCTTGGTTGTTGTGTTTATTGTGTTGTGATTTTATATGACTCGAAAGCCAGAGTCGTTGACCCAATTGCATAGTAACAATAACAACAATAACAACAACAACATCAACAAAAACAACGTGTTCAATTGTAACTTTTGTGCACTTTTGGCACGGTTAAAAATTATTTCTATATTATCAAAAGCTAGAACCTGGACGGAAACAATAACAACACAGTGGAGTAAAAACGTAATCTATATGGTTTTTGTATTTGTCGCAATTTGTGGAATGACAATAACATGGTTCACTTAAAGGTATTCTTAATCGGAACAAATAAGCTATACATCAGCAATAGGCTATACATCAGCAATAAGCTATACATCAGCAATAAGCTATACATCAGCAAAGTTAATTTTTGACAGTCTATCTTTAACTTTCATCTAAACTATAATATATAATTTTTATTATTTGTTGAGATCTCAGGAGCACGAAGTTAAGATAAAAATAATATTAATATATTTTTATATAAAGACTTTATTGATTTATTATTTTATCTAATAATCTTGATATAAATTTCTCTCAATATAGATAACCAAATGTCTGTTAAATATTTTGATTTAAAAATGGAAGGAAGGAAGGAAGCCAGTATACCTGATGTAGAAAAAAAAGTCCTCTGTAACAAAAATAATTCTTTGTTTGGATAATATTGCGTCTAAATTACTTGTATAGGCGACCTTGAGTAAAAATATGATATTTTCGTGCAGCAAAGGCATTTTTTTTGCATTATCAGCATATAGAATATAGTAAAAAAATCTTAAAAAGCTTATCAATTTTTAGAATAGCAAAAAAGCAACAATAACGATATGTTTAGAAAACTGCGACACAAAAAATAAGCATATCAACAAGAACAACAACAATAAGTTAAACATGAACAATTAAGAAAAACACATTAAAAATAAAACACATTTTCTAATTAAAACAAAGTCTCAGAGAAGAGAAAAGTCCAAGAAAATTAATTAAGCGGCAAACAGTAAAAAAGCAAGTAGCTAAGTTAAAACAATACGCATACTTTTATAACAAATAATAAAAACAAACATAAAAATAATATTAATGTATATGAATACATGTCAAACGTAAACATTAATTGAGAATAAAAAAATAAAAAGTATAAAGAAATCATTTTTATTATGAGTTTTGTAACGACAAGCAAGACAGAATTTGGTATAGAAAAAAGTATTGCATCTCGTGTCTTGATTGTCGTTGGTTTGCCTTTTCGATATACAAAAGAAAGCAGTTAGTCCCGGTTACCACTCGTCTTGACGGTCAAGTTTTTGACATTTCCTTTTAAACTTGACGTTTTAGTCTCCACACACATCAAAAATTGACGATCGAGCTTTGAATAACCAAAAGAAAAAAGAAGAGTAACAAATGAAAAAAGATTCTTGAAGAGCAAGTAGAACAGAAGCGCTAACCGAAAGTTCCTAGTATAATGTCAAAAACTTGAAGGTTCATTCAAGTCTGTTCTTTTCCTTTTCCTGATAATTTTCTTACCCACAAACTCAAGACTTGGCGTCAAGAATTGGAAACCGGCACTTAAACTCAAGCCCAAGACACAATTTTCATTTAGCAGTTGACAGTTAAGTTTTATAGTTTCTTTAAATTGTAAAGGTAAAAATTGAAAATGCAGAAATTGTTAAACTGACTTGATATTTAAAAGCTATGGTTAAATGACTATGGTTCAAATGTCATTTGTTTGACATAAAGTCGAAGGAGTGTGATACTACATCATGGCAAAATTATTCAGGTAGCATTAACAACTGCTTATTTTCTTCTTCCAAATGAAAACATAGCATGCCAAAAAACAGCTGTTAGTGAAACAAAGCGAAAATTAAAGCAAGTGTCGAAAACTAACATTATAAAGCAAGTAAAGTGCTGCCCGCTTAAGCTAAGTCACTCAAACTCGCCGTAAAATAAGATAAAATGGAATAAATAAAGGGTTTTTATAGAGTGATACAAGTTTAAATCATAATAAAACAAAGTAATATATTCTTAATATCAATGAAGCGGATATCAAAGATGAATTATTGGATAGGCAATTTTATGACATTTATGTTTCAATATGATTTCGGCCATGTGGTCACCACGGCTGGCGCGTACAAGGCGCAATCTGCAATACCAATTTTCACAAACTTTTCGCAGCATTTGCGGCCGTATCTCGCTGATAACTCTTCGAATGTTGATTTCCAGGTGTTCAATTGATTGTGGTTTATCGACGTAGACAAGTGATTTTACATAGCCCCAAAGAAAATAATCCAATGGGGTTAAATCACACGATCTTGGGGGCCAATTAATTGGGCCATTTCGTGAAATTATTTTTTCGTCAAAAGTTTCCTTGAGTAAATCAATTGTAGCGCCCGCTGTGTGGCAAGTGGCGCCGTCCTGTTGGAACCACATATCAGCAAGATTAATGCCAGCTAATTGAGGTACAAAAAACTTCGAATCATGTTCCTATACCGTTCACTATTGACAATAACATTCTGACCATCATCGTTTTTAAAGATATATGGGCCAATGACTCCGCCAGCCCATAAAGCGCACCAAACAGTAATTTTTTGTGGATGTAATGTTGTTTCGACAAAAGCTTGTGGATTCTCCTCACTCCAAATACGACAATTCTGTTTATTTACGTACCCATTCAACCAAAAATGGGCTTTATTGGAAAATAAAATTTTCCATGGAAATTCAAAATCAATATCAATTTGTGCTTTAGCCCATTCGCCGAATTGGCGGAGCATACGATGGTCGTTTGGCTTTACTTCCAGCACAAGTTGAATCTTAAAAGGTTTTAAGCCAAGATCTTTTCGTAAAATCTTCCATAAAGTGGAAGGACACAACCCCAGTTGCTGAGAACGGCGACGAATTGATTGATTAGGATCATCTTCAATGCTTTCCTGTACAGCGGCTACAGATTCTTCAGTGCGCATTGTTCGGCGTCTCATGGGATGCACATTATCAGTAACAGTAAATGCGGTCCGAAAACGATCTATTGTTCTTCGAATTAGCAGCTCTGAAGGACGATTATGTACGCCATAAAATGGACTAAGTGAACGATAAGTTTGACGAACAGAACCATTATTTTGATTTAAAATTTCCAGAATTTGCACGCGTTGCTCTGGTGTAAGTCGATCCATAATGAAATGTCATTTAATGAAATGTCATTTGTTATTTTTTCACTTATTGACAATGGCCGATTGAAAGCGCTCTCTTTTTGAGTACATTTTTTGAAAGTACATGTTTTCCATAACAACTGTCAGTGCTACCTGTATAATTCTGCCATTATACTACATATTTATATATTTTTACGCATACGTTAGAGCAGAGAGGGAAATAACCGGATTTTCTGCCGGTTTTCTGATCTTCTGAATGTAAAAGTGCTGCTTTGATTCAAATGCTCTGAATTTAAAAAAAAATTTCAATTTTATTTCATACCAACTGCGAATTAATTTTTAGAAGAACTCTATTTATCGCATACAAATAAATATTGCCATGACACTTGCTACACCAAAACACGCACTCAGTCAATGAAGCTGTTAAAATTGTGTGAGTGAGAGAGAAACGTGAGAATATTGTTATTTGAAACAATTGATTTAGTTTGACTTTCAAATTCATATTAATTTATTTTATTAACCTTAAAAAGTATGACCTTAATGAACGTAAAAAAGCACAAAAGAACGATAAAAGAATTTTTTACAAATTGTAAGTAAATTATGTGATATGAAAACTATTTATAAGTATATTTTTAAATTTAGTCCTTAAGAATCGATTTCATATATAGTAAAGCTTAAGTAATTTAAGAAATCTTCCCCGATGCCACGCATTGCTTGATAGTTTTCTTTTAACCTTTAACTGTGGAGGTGGTGGTAAATTTTACCACCTCTTTACATATTTTTTTCGTCTATAAAAGAAAGCTAGTTAAACAAAGTGCCAATTTTGTTAAATTTAAAAAAAAACAAATTTAAATTTTTATTTATTTTAAGCAATAATATTAAAACTTGTTTTTAAACAAGAAATAATTTAAAAAAAATTTTTTTATTAGAATTTTTTAGTAAAGTTAAAATAAGGTCAAATTTACCACCACGTCATAGACTATGTCAAAAAAATTCACCTTCAAAGTTTAAGGTTAACGCGTTTGTGTTGCGAGAATTTCAGTCATAGCTTTTAAATTGCGATTACTATTAGTATCAATTATATTATATTTTAAAAATAATTGTAATTGTGTTGACTTTATATGATTTAAATACAAATTCTAAATGTTTGATAGTTTAAATCATACTTGATTTTAAATACAAATTCTAGTTGTTTGATAGTTTAAAATCGTTTATTGAGCTTAAGGTCAAAGTTAGAACAATTAATTGTTCTAACGAATTTTTCCAAAGAAACAACAACAACAACAAAGTTTTTCAATATGAAAGGAAAAAAATCACTAGCATTTGATTTAATTGTACAATTTCTGCGCTGCTAAACGCGTCATCAGAAATCTTTGTGATTACCTGTGCAAGCGCGCGCTAACGCACTGCACCATCGGGGTGATGAGATTTTGAAGCGTCAATTTCTCATTTTTTCCTCAATTTCATAATGTCACATTTGTTGTTGTATTTCTGTTTTACTTTAGTTTCTATGCTTATGATATTATATGTAGTCCAACAGCCAACTATCAAACATTTAGAATTTGTAGTTAAATCATATAAAGTCAACATAATAAATATAGAGGTCATTTAGAAAAAAACTTTAATAATTGTAATTATTATATAATCCTTGAGGAAGAAGTTTATGATTAGTAATTGATTACGATTACAAATAATCAAAAAATAATTACGATTACTTGAAATTAGGAAAATAATCAAAAAGAATCAAAAGTAATCAAGAAAAATAATCCGAAAACTTTTAGAAATTATTTAAATAATCAAAAAGAATAAAAAAAAATTCTAATAGTAGTCGAATTTTTTTTTTATTACTTTTAAAGACTTTTTAAAAAATGCTTATATTTTCAACGCTTTTTATCCCTGTAGTGGGGAAAAATTGTAACCAAACCTGATAACAGTACCCTACGGGGAAAGCAGAGTCAATTGCCCTTAAAAGATTGGTCCCGTAACAGCTCAAATGAACAGTTATCACAGATTAGGTCTCGGAACATATAACTCTTCACGGAACAGGTTTTTTGTGCCTTTTACGGAGCAGACTTCATTTTACTCGGCACGGGACCGATTTTGAATGATAAAAGCGGAGACAGATCTATTAAAACTCAAACCTGTATTCGTATTGTGTGGAAATTCAAAGTTGAAAAGAAAAAAATTTGCATATGTCACAGAATAATTATGGCAAAATCGATCGATTATTTAATTTTTGTGATTTCATTACTTTTCCTCCTCCTTTATTATTTGAATCCTTAAATTTCATGCAAATTTTATTCAGTCCCAGAAAAGTGAGTTTTAGAGTTAAATATTTCAGCTTCTTGCGTTGCATCTCGTGCACCAAATGACCTATTACAAGTCACTTACTGGCACTAAGTGAATAACCCAAAAGCAATGGCAGCCCCGTTAACATTTAATATGGCCATGTCCAAGCCAAGTGCCAAAAGCTTCGTTAATATCAATAAGATCGATGTATTTTAGCTACTTTCCAGACACCTTCAGAACATTTTGTCAAAACGTCCACATACGAGTAGGCAGCCGGGGTTTAATATTATATTTCTTAAGAGCCTACTCGGAGGCAAGTACAGGGTCCGCCATCTAACGTTTTTTTTCAACTAGTGCTTATTTCGTGAATGGTAACACTTAGCGCATGTCTGATTTGACAGATAATTAGTTTTATTCTTCCGCTGAACGAATATGGTTGTGCATACGCTTGAACAATGCTGGGAAATATTGCGACATTACTTTGAAAATCATGGTAATGTTGCAGAATGTGTGCGAAAATTGCGTACGGATTTTGGAAGAAGAGAAGCACCGTCAGCTCCGTATGTTCGTTATCTTGTGAAAAAAGTGAAAAAAATGGCATCCTCATCGATAAACCAAAGCGTGAAAAGCCAAAAGCAGTGCATACACCCGAGAATATTGCTGCTGTGGCAGAAAGTGTGCGTGAAGCGCCATCAACATTAATTCACCGTCGTTCTCAACAATTGAACATTTCGGAGACATCATTGAGACGAATTTTGCATAAATACCTTGGTATGACGCCATACAAAGTCCAATTGGTTCAGGAGTTGAAGCCAACTGACCATCCAATGCGTTTTCGCTTCGCTAAGTGCGCCTGCGATCGACTTACAGAAGATGCCGATTTTGCCAAAAAAAGATGAAGCTCATTTTGATCTTGGCGGGTATGTAAACAAGCAAAATTGTCGCATTTGGGGCACAGAAAACCCGCACGCATACATTGAAAAGCAGCTGCACCCAAAACGAGTCACTGTTTGGTGCGGATTTTGGTCCAGAGGCATAATTGAGCCATTTTTCTTCGAAAATGAGCAAGGAGTGGCCGTTACAGTCAATGGCGATCGTTATCGGGCCATGTTGAACGAATTTTTGTTCACAAAAATTGAAGAGGAGGATATTGGCAACATTTGGTTTCAACAGGACGGCGCTACGTGCCACACAGCCGAAGCTACACTCGATGTTTTACGCCCTGTTTTTGAAGATCGCATTATCAGCCGCAGAGCTGATGTCGTTTGGCCACCTCGGAGCTGCGATTTGACACCGTTGGACTATTATTTATGGGGTGCCCTCAAAGATAAGTGTTACGCCGACAAGCCAGAGACAATTGACGCTTTAAAGGACAATATTCGTGAAGCCATTGGTGAAATACAGCTCCACACAATCGATAATGTGCTTAAAAATTGGACCGATCGTGTAGGCTACTGCATGGCCAGCCGAGGCAGCCATTTGAATGAAATTATTTTCCATTATTAACCGGAAGGATTATACTTTCAAATAAAAAAAGAAATTTGAGAAAATATCCGGTAGTTTTTTTTATAGAATTTTCAAAAAAAAAAAAGTTATTTGGCGGACCCTGTATAACAGAGGCAGCGCCATTTCAAATAGTCAAAGCATTGCGAACGGTCACCATGCCGTTCTTCTTGAACAACGAAGGCAATTTATCCAAGCACTCGGCTGTTGTATTTGGTCTGGCATTTTCATCGACAGCGAATTCAAATTCAAATTGAGCGTAACACAAATTCATCCACACGTTCAGATTTTATATTGATCTGCCAAATTCTCGGCGGTAAGGGACATTGGCAGCTTGCAACACGAATTGGTAAGACCTGTCCAATGGCTATCCTCTAAATTATAACATTATCATGTACGTGCAATAAATGGCGTTAGCGAAAACACTAAAGAAAAAATTAAAACTTTTCAAAAGTTTGATTATTAATTAAACTTTTCAAAAGTTTGATTTTTTTTAAGCATTTAAAAAAAAAATTTGATGCCGTTGAACACAAGTTGTTAATTTTTAACGTAAGCAAAATATTCATCGGATCTCATTTTTTTATAACTATTGTTTATACTTAAATTAATTAAATAAATATAAACTAAACAAAAACTAAAAACTTTTCATAAGTCGGATTATTAATCAGTTCATTCAAACAAAAAACGATGTCGTTGAACACAAGTTATTAATTTTTAAGTTAATCAAAATGCTCATTGGATTTAATTTTTTTAAAAATATTTTTTTATATATAAATTCGTTGAACATAAGTTGCTCTTATATATAATATTAAAATAATATTTTACTAAAATGTAAGCTTTGTGTAATTTCATAAAATTATGGAAAGTTGTGGGTGGGATCTCAATAGGATAGGTCACAAATCTGTTTTTCTAGGCTGGTCACTGCACAGGTCTAAGGTGATGCAACAGGTGGAAATTGACCCCTGTCAATGACAACGCCATGTAAAAGTGGCCGGTCGGTTTCATATGTTGGTGGCAGAATTGGGACCGCTCCCTATCCCTTGAGGATCTATCACGTGATAGGTTCAGAACCGGTTCTTTTCCCCGGAGGGTAGTTAAGGTTGTAGTAATCTTATTAATATGCGCATTGATATTTTTGTTTATGAAAGATTGGGACCAAAATATCTTGACTCCGGCTCAAAAGGACAACTTTTTTTATGCCACCCAGCGAGAAGAAGATGCGTTTAAAAACAAACAAAAAATGTGCAGTACAACTTCAATAATCCGGACACATATAGTTTTAAGATCGTTCGAATTAGCGAAGTTGTCTGAACTATGGAGTTAACATTTTTGAAACAATATTAATGAAATTAAAAAAAAGTTATTATTTTGTTTAAAATAAAGAGAATACGTATTTTGTGGGATAAATAAATACATACTATGAATTATTGAAAAAATAACTTATTGTGGGTTGGCTATCAAAAATGGATATCAAAAATCGTGGACTTGGGAACATTAAGTTTTTCAGCAACCTGTATAATAGTTTTATCTTCAAGACTTTTAAATATATCACATTAAAAAAAAAACAATGTTTTGTGTATGTCTTTAGTATTTGAAAACATATTACTCTATTTTATAATAGCTACAAGTTTAGTAATAAACAAGTTTTCGCTTACAAGGAAACAGAACCTAATTAAACTGAAGTAGTGACAAGACTAATAAAATCGCAAAATTATTGCACAGCACACAATACAAACATACATGAGTACGTACGTGAAAAAGTGTGCGAATAACAAAAAAACGTAAAATAACAGTTTTAACTGTCTTTTTGCATAAGAAAAATAATTTGTCCGGATTGTTTTGGATTATTGGAGTCCGGATTGTCCGGATTATTGGAGTGTCTGGACTGGCGCAGGTACAACTAAAGAAGTTGTACTGTACTTTGAAAAAAAATTTTATATTATTTACGTAAAAAATTGTTTAAGTCTCTATTGTATTGTAGTCTTTTCACAATAAATATCAACGCTAGTTGAATTCGTTGAAGAAGTTTTTACGCCACAACTTCTGAACCCTAAAAGAACACACTTACATTTCATATCTTTGGAAAGGTAATGAAACGTAAAAAAATTAAAAGAACGAAAAAAAATTATAGAGCTTGTTGCTGGCATGGTATTAAACTTTGAAATTAATAATGAGTCAAGTTACTGCAATTTTTTCAAAAGTTTTATTCGAACAAGCTTCGAAGACTCAAAACATGTATGAGAAGTAAAACTGGAGAAGAAAGTCTCAATGGGTTAGCTCTTTTTAATGTTTACAGGGATGTGGATGTAACCACGGAAGAAATTTTAAATGCACTAGCCCAAAAAATATAATATATATACATTTCGTACTAAAAGTGTACAATTTTCATACTAAAACACAAATTTTAATTTTGTTGTAAATTTCAAGTTGTAGTTCAGAAAACGTAATTTTATTTCAGAAATATGAATTGTAGTTCCGAATTGTGAAATGTAGTTCAGAATTCGAAAATTGTATTTCAGATTAGTTAAATATAGTTCAGAATAGTAAGTTGAAATTCAGAAAGCGTAAGTTGTATTTCGGAATTGTAAAATGTAGTTCGGAAATTGTCAATTGTATTTTAGAAATATGAATTGTGGTTCAGAAACTGTAACATGTATTTCAGAACATATAAAATGTAGTTCAGAATATGTAACATGTATTTTGGAATGTGTAATTTTATTAGAATTTAACCCTTTCGGAAGTTATTTTTTGTTTTTTGACTTTTTGACAAACCTGTTTTTTCAAAAATTACGCTTTCATTTCTTTTTGCTCTAGTGTACAATTTAAACTTTTTCGCTTACAACGTTTTTAGCGGATACGCTTTAATTAATCATATCTCGATTAATTTCAACAAGAGCTACAATATATACGAGTAATACATGTATATGTAGTAATATTTTACATAATATACATATGCAAGGGTTTAAGTCGATTATGTTGTTTTTCATTGCTAGCATTTTAAAACTGTCATGGCAATACAATAGTTGTAAATTTCTTAATCGTGATTATAAAGTTATACCAAACACGTCAACATATGACTTGGTAACTCGAAAAACAATTTTTCAGAAAATTACATTTAAAATATTTTTCTCCATATAAATGTACTGAAATTTGTACTACAAACCCATTTAAACATTTTGAAATTGCTCTAGAAAAATAATTCAAAGAGAAAAAATTAAGTCGGAATTCTTATGACTCATAAACATTCTAAACTCTAGCTTTTCAATTAGAGAGTAAATCAATCAACAGTTATTTTTTATTTTTAGTTGCAACAGCGTGATTTTGAATTTGGAAGCAGTTTGTGTTTTGCAATATTTTTAATATATTTATAAATGACTAAAACTGTTATAAAAAGTGTTAATAATTAAAATAAAAGTTTAAGAGCTTTTTGGTGAGTTATTAAACTACACTAATCATGAATTACTATATTAAAAGCAATGTTATATTCCCTGAAATATGTTAATCTTTTAAACTGTAAAAAAAAATTTTTCCAAATATTTGTATATATTTAGTATTAATTTTAAAACAATGTAATGGTATGTATGTAGTACATATTTCAGATTCTGAGCTACATTTTATATGTTCTGAAATACATGTTATAGTTTCCGAACTACAATTCATATTTATGAAATACAATTGATGATTTCTGAACTACATTTTACAATTCTGAAATACAACTTACGCTTTCTAAATTGTGTATTTTTGTAGATCAGTTAAAAAGTTATAATATTTTCAATATTTTGAATAGGCTTCCTGATCAATTCTTTTGTATGCAATTAAATTAAAATTTCAATTCATAATTTTCCCGACGTTTCGTTGATTCTTTTTCAACTTCTTCAGGGGATCTTTTATTAAAAACGAAAACAACAAAAAAACAATTTTTTTGTAACTTAGTTGAACAAAACATTTTGAATTTGCAATTTAAAAATAGTTTAAGTGAAAATTATTTGACTGATAATGAAATAAATATTTAAATAAAAGCTGTAAACAAATTCTGTAAACTTTCTAAATTTGAAGCTACTATTTTGAATTACATTTAACTAATCTGAAATACAATTTACGAATTCTGAATTTGAACTTATTATTCTGAACTACAATTTACTTTTTTGAAATACTTACTTTACTTAGTTGGCGTTACAGCCGTATGTCGGTCTTGGCCTCATCTAAGAATTTGCGCTAGTCATTTCCGTATTTCGCTTGCTTATATTGAAAAATCTAACCTTGATGCGGATTATGGCAAGTCGTTCGTTCACAGGAGTGAATCGCAGGACGTGGGGCCGTCGTCTCTTGCCAACTTTTCTGAAATACAATTTATTATTCTGAACTACAATTTACTATTCTGAAATACACGAAGTCAGTGCAGCATTTTCCAAATTAGAAAGAGAGTCAAGTCGAATGGGTCTGGCAGTGAATGCAGATAAGACGAAATACTTAGTGTCAACAAACAAACAGTCCCAGCGCCTTAAAACCCACGTTACCGTTGAAAATACCTCATTCGAGGTTGTGAAGAACTTCGTTTATCTGGAATCCAGCATTAACTCAACCAACGACATCAGCATTGAGATCAAGCGAAGAATAACTCTTGCCAACAGGTGTTACTTTGTGCTCAGTAGGCAATTGAGAAGCAGAGAATCGTTCTCGACGAACGAAAATCACGCTCATCATGCCCGTCCTACTTTATGCATCACAAGCCTGGACGCTGAGCAGTTCAGATGAAAAGACTTTAGGAGCATTCGAGAGAAAGATTCTTCGTAAGATCTACGGACCAATCTGCTTCAATGGCGAGTACCGAATACGGTGGAATGATGAACTGTATGAGCTGTACGCTGACATCGACATAGTCAAGCGCATTAAAATCGAGCGGCTTCGCTGGCTTGGTCATGTCCAGCGCATGAAAGACGATGCTCCAGTGAAGAAAACATTCGATTCGGTACCCAGCGGCGGTCAACGCAGAAGAGGACGACCGCATCTTCGTTGGAAAGACCAAGTAGAGGACAACCTGACGAAGCTTGGAATTTCCAACTGGCGCCAGCAAGCGAAAGACAGAAATGGCTGGCGCAAATTCCTAGATGAGGCCAAGACCGACATACGGTTGTAGCGCCAACTAAGTAAGTAAGTAAGTGTTGTAATCTTAATCAGCGACATCACAAACACATAGACACCAAGTTTCATTAAAATCTATTAAGTCCATATAAAAACTAGTAAGAAGTTATCTTCGACTGGACAGAAATTAAAATACCCCAAAACCGTATTTTAGTATTTTCTAAGTTTTCAATGTTATATTACTTTGATTACGTCACTTTTATAGGACATGGTTTTAATCCAAATATTTCAAATTTGAAACTCAGAGTGTGTAAATGTATAAAAGCTTATGTGTAAAATATCAAATTTAAACCATTTTTTTAAATTTTTTGGAATGGAATGTTTTGCTATAATGATGACGTCGCTTTGTATGGGAAGTAGGATGAAGATTAAAACTTATTTGCATAACTTCAAGCCACTGGTACTAATTATTGTGGAATTTAAGGACATTTTTTACATTGTCACTTTGCATGGAAGGAAGCCGTAGTTTTCATTAGATTTTTTTTTTGTGCAAAATTTGAAGTCATTAGATTAATTTTTGTGCAATTTAACGAGATTTTATCGATTTGGTAAATTCACTTTGAATTGGAGGCAGGCGTGATTTTTAACCGATTTGACTCATTTTTTAACCAATTTGGCTCATTTTTTAACTTATTACCCTTTTCCCAAAGTAACGTAAATTAAATACCAGCAAAATTCCCATGGTAAAGGTAAACAAAAAAAATTCCCACAGCAATTAAAAAAAATAAAAAAATCCCACGATGATTAAAAATTACCACAAAAATACCACGCGTTTTAAAAATACCACTTCTAAAAATTCTATATGAATTTAAAAAGCCCACAAAAAATCCAATACGTATTAAAAAATACCACGAAAAATCCCATATGAATAAGAAATTTTTGCATTTAAATAAGCATAAATAGACACGTCCATAGTTAAAAATTTTGCATTTATTGTCTCTGTTTCAAAACTATAACAAATAAATAACATACAAATTGTTTCACATAAAGTTAATTATTATAGGTAGTTAAACGAGCTATAGGTCAGATTTTTTTCTTAATTTATTTAATATAAATTTAAATTCCAATATTTCGTTTTTCGTTGAAAAACATCATCAGGGAAAACACTAAAATATATACAATAATTACAAATTACAATATAATCACATAACATAATATTTAAAATACATGAACTTACAAAAATTAAATAAATATACTGAATTTACATTGATTTTTTAAAAAAAAAAAACATTTGAGAAACGATATGACAAAAAACATAAGAACATCTAGCATAAGTAAACAACACTTGACGACGGACTTTGATGACTAATTATTGTTAGTTTTGTCTTATAATGTAAAAAAAAAAAAAAAAAAAGGTCAAAAATTTAATAAGTTAATTATTATACATATGTCATGTTTTAGTCTTATATTTGAGATCGTGAACTTTATTTGTATGTTTCGATTTAATAATTTCTAAAACGAAATTATGCTTATAAAAATAAAATAATAAAAAAAAAAACAAAATAAAAAATATTGTTTCCAAAAATATTCACTTTAATACAATATGATTTTACAAAAATGTAGGTACTTATTTCTGATATCAAATAATAAAAGTGACTTCAGAATAAAAAATAAACAAAAAAAAAATATATATATATAAAGTTTTCAAAAATATTCGTGCTTTGTGACTTCAGATATAAATATTTTTAATTCATTAAGAACGTTTTAGAATAATATTAGTTTTGTTTTTTGTGTTCGTATATATCAGGGATGGAAAACGTGCGAACACAATTTTAACACTTCTTTTGCACTAACTATTTACAACTTAAAAACTAAAGAAATAATAGTGATATTCAATGAAAGCCGTATTTGTGATATTAATTGCGTGAGAGCGATATTTTTATAGAAGGTTATTTTGCGAAGTGCGCAGGTTAACACAAAAAATCGTAGAGTAAACAGAGCATATAATGCGTATAATGGCATCTTTAAACTGTGATTTAATTTTGATTTCAAAAGATAATTGCTGACCAATCCATTCGATAAGTAAACTTGCAAATATCGTCTATATTCTTATGGTAGTACTTATATACTTCACTTTTTTGGAATTTTAAAAAAAATTTTGTAAGCTTAACGCTTACATGCAGAAATGTAGAATTTTCATAAAAGGTCAGAATTTTAGGGTCAGAATTTTAGCGTCAGAATTTTAGCGTCAGAATTTTGTTCAGAAAAGAATGCGATATTAGTTTTTATGCAATTTTGTGATGTCAACTTGTTCTTAAAACAAATATGCAATTTAATCGTTTATATTAAGAGTAAGTTCGAAGAAATGTACAGCGTAAACTTATAGCTTTACTCTTACTTACTTACTTACTTAGTTGGCGCTACAAAATTATGTCGGTCTTGGCCTCATCTAAGAATTTGCGCCAGCCATTTCTGTCTTTCGCTTGCTGGCGCCAGTTGGAAATTCCAAGCTTTGTCAGGTTGTCCTCTACTGGTCTTTCCAACGAAGATGCGGTCGTCCTCTTCTGCGTTGACCGCCGCTGGGTACCGAATCGAATGTTTTCTTCACTGGAGCATCGTCTTTCATGCGCTGAACATGACCAACCCAGCGAAGCTGCTCGATTTTAATGCGCTTGACTATGTCGATGTCAGCGTACAGCTCAAACAGTTCATCACTCCACCGTATTCGGTACTCGCCATTGACGCAGATTGGTCCGTATATCTTACGAAGAATCTTTCTCTCGAATGCTCCTAAAGTCTTTTCATCTAAACTGCTCAGCGTCCAGGTTTGTGATGCGGAAACTAGGACGGGCATGATGAGCGATTTATAGAGCGTGATTTTCGTTCGTCGAGAGAGGGATCTGCTTCTCAATTGCCTACTGAGCACAAAGTAACACCTGTTGGCAAGAGTTATTCTTCGTTTGATCTCAATGCTGATGTCGTTGGTTGAATTAATGCTGGATCCCAGATAAACGAAGTTCTTCACAACCTCGAAGGAAGTATTGTCAACGGTAACGTGGGTTCCATGACGCTGGGACTGTTTGTTTGTTGACACTAAGTATTTCGTGTTATCTGCATTCACTGCCAGACCCATTCGACTTGACACTCTTTCCAATCTGGAAAATGCTGCACTGACTTCGCGCGTATTATGGCCAATGATATCGATGTCATCATCATACGCAAGCAGCATAACACTCTTGTAGAATATTGTGCCACTACGTCTCAGATCAGCAGCTCGGATGATCTTTTCCATCATTAGGTTGAAAAAGTCGCACGATAAGGAATCACCTTGTCTGAAACCTCGTTTGGTAATAAATGGTGGGGAGAGGTCCTTCCCGATTTTAACTGCGCTGCTGGTGTTGCTCAGTGTCATCCTGCAAAGTCGTATTAGTTTTGCAGGAATACCAAATTCAGACATGGTGGAGTACAGGTGTTTCCTTATTGGGCTGTCGAAGGCGGCTTTGTAGTCGACAAAAAGATGGTGGGTGTCGATTTGTTTTTCTTGAGTCTTCTCCAAGATTTGTAGTAGCGTGAAAATCTGGTCGATGGTGGACTTTCCAGGTCTGGAGCCACACTGATAAGGTCCGATCAGTTCGTTTACAATGGGCTTCAATCTTTCACATAAAACGCTCGACAGGACCTTATATGCGATATTAAGAAGGCTTATCCCACGGTAATTGGCATAGATAGTGGGATCGCCTTTCTTGTGGATTGGGCAGAGCACACTGAAATTCCAATCGTTCGGAATGCATTCTTCCGACCATATTCTGCATAGAAGCTCGTGAATGCATTTAAGTAGAGCTTCACCTCCGTTCTTAAACAGCTCAGCAGGTAAGCCATCAGCTCCCGCGGCTTTGTTATTTTTAAGCCGAGCTATAGCTCTCAGAACTTAATCATAGTCGGGCAGCGGAATAGCTTTACTCCTCTGTATATATACGCCGATCATCGAATACTATGATTAAGATTTTGCTTAATAAAAGTGAAAAAAAAATTTTAAGAAAAAATTCCTAAATTTCCATGCATTTAAAAAATAGCACGCTGAATTCCCACGCCAATTAAAAATACCACGCTGAATTAAAAAATACCATGGGAATTCCAAAAAAAAAAAATTCCCAAGATCAATTAAAAATTACCACGAATGGGATTTTTCCAACAATGCTGGCAACTTTGGTGGTGGTATAAAAATATTTTTGTCGTCGTAATTTTGCTATTCGCCCCTGTGTGCAAGGGTTGTAAATTTCATTTTATTTATTTCGTCAATCAGATACAATAGGCGCGTTCTTTTGTAAACGAGTTACAAAAGAACGCTGCAACTCGGATAAAATTTGCTTTTAGTTGCTTACCAACACTGTCACAAGCATATGTTTAGTTTGATAAAAAAAAATACGAAAAATCAAAACAAAATGAGTAATTTCGAGGATTCTTTGCTTGGATATGCTTGGAGAATGCTTCGCATCTTGGACTTCAAGCATATCGGTGTCCTCTCTGAATCCTGAAAATGCAGTTAATTAATTTCATTCCTCGTTTATTTAATTCGTTTTGTTTATGTGTTCATAAAAAAAACTGTTTTGACGTATGCATGAAATTTCCCTACGATTTTTTCATGACTCATTCACAATAGAGCAGTTTTTTAACTTTCCAGCACTGCAAATCTGGTCGGATAGCAGTTTACCGAGTTGCCTAAACTCGCATAAATATCCGACTTGGTGTTGTTGTTTTGCATGTATTAAGTTATCCTACCTAGTGTTCTTTTGTAAGTCGGTAGGAAAAGAATAGGCCTAATAAACAGATTGCTAGTTGTAAATTAGTTACATTAATTTCATAATTCCAATGAAAAAGAAAAATTTAATTTTGGAAAGCATTGATTAAATTACATGTAAAATTAAAATAGTTGAAAAAAATAAATAAAATTAAGAGTGGCATATAAAAAATAAAGGGATAAAGAAATAAATTTAATTGAAATTCTTCAAGAAATTGAGATAAACCAGTAAATTTAATCTAATGGCATCACTGCGGAACTAAGTACTGAAATGGAAACAGTTTTAAGCCATCTGCTTATGAAAAGAAATACAGAAAAGTGAGCCATTTTTGAAAAGAATTATTTTATTAATTGGGCAATGAAAGGTGGATGCATGTATGAAAAGTGAATGAAGCTTCTCAAACGATTGTAAATCCCAAATTGAAGCTACATAATGCTTTGATTTAGGTGGTATAAGAAGGGAATCCTACATTATGAGTTGCTCCAACTTGACTAGACGACTAGTTCCACTATATTCCCTCAACAATTTATGAGCTTTAAGCTCACAATTAATGTGAAATGGGCAGAATATAACGACTCTTTAAAAATGCAGACAAGTATTCAAGAAAGTTTTGATGCACCCTCCTCAATAACGATGGAAGATTTATTTATTTTATAACTAGGTCACCTTAAAGCCAGGTTTTCCCATAAAATACTGCCTACTGTATATACAAATCATTTATTTTTTAATATTTTTGATAACTTCTTGAACTCGGTGTATGGGAATGGAATGAAAGTGATTTTAATGTGAAATCAAATTCAACTTTTCCCCAAATCACTTCATGAACTTTTGCTGTGTAAATTTTAGTGGTCAGGAACTCGATTCTCGGTAGGTGGCTACGAAGACAACAGGCACAATCACAATTTCCTAAAATAGTTCGTCGACTGAGAAAATCATGCAACGCACAAATAAATAAAGACAATATAAATACTATACAAAGCGGAACACGGACGGTTGAATTGAAAGGTAACAAATTGGACGACGATGAAGAAGCAGCGAATAATGACAAGTCAACGAAAGCAGTCCCACCACAACAATAAAAAAAGGAGAAAAAATACATTAAGATGAAAAAACTAAAGAGGAATTATTCGAAACAAAGGCCATTGAATAATTTTACAGGTATGTATTTTAAAAGTTCAAACAAATTCGACAATATTAATGAGCTGTAAAACAAATGTTTTTGTTGGTTAAGGAATTGTAAAAGTTACCTGTTACTGTCCAACAGTTAATTTAGCAGGTTGCAGCTTTTTATTTTGAAATTTGCTTCGATTAAAAAATTATCAAAGTTTTTTTATACAAACAAAGAATTTTGGGGGCTTTCCAATTGATTACTTCTGTTGCTGCTCTTCATCAATACTCTCGACAGCACTCAAGATTCCAAACGTAATAGGCTTAAAATTCTTGTATATTTCAACATATTCGCTGAAAATTTAAAGAGCACAAATCTGGCCAGAAAAGTTTAAAGCCAGTTAAAAGAGGTTCATACAAAATTTAAGCTATTTGGAATTAAAATTTTGTTTTTTGGGTTATTTTCTTTTTTTCTGACAAATTAAACTTTTTGACACGAAGTCTAGAACAACAACTCTAACAACTAATTAAACGAAAGCAGCAAAGAACAAAATCGAACAGCAGCAATACGAAAACTTATTAAGAAAAAAAAAAAACAAAGACAGGGAATTTATAATCTTAAATTTTCACAAGCAGAGAAAAAGAAATCTCATAAATTGTGTATTTAATAATCGCAAGGAAAATATTTTTCAAGTTCTTCGTTTAATTTTTGCCAATGCTGGCAAATATACTTATTGTAAATTTTTCACAAAATTTTATAAAGCCATAATTACCCTTTAATTAGCGCTGTTTTTTCCTATTATTCGAGCTTAGATTTTAACAAAAATTGTTGAGTTAATTAGCTGAAAATTTTTATTTTTCAATTGGAAAACGAAGCAGTTCTGTGTTTCTTCAATAGCGAGAAAAATCATCGACGACGTTCGTTTTTTCTACTTTATTTCACATATTTCTAAATCTTTTATCTCGTCTTGCCCTGTATCGTTATTTTTTCATCTATTTTCCCTTTTGTTTTCCATTGAATTCGTGGTATTAAGTTGTGAAGGTGCAAGCAAGACATATTAAAGTTATGACACACATGTCGTTTCGTTCTTGTGCGATATTTTGACAGCTATTAAAGAATGAGAAAAATAGAGTATTATTGGTCATCACGGTTGCAAGAGATGTACTCTGAATACAGCTGATAGAATTCAGGGATGTTGAGAGTAAATTTTTAAGGTCGATCGAATTCAGACTATATATATATAGGCATAATTTTTCTCAACTCAGAGTGGACACTTTTTTATTGTATTGTTTTGCATATTGTTCACATTTGTTGTGAACAATATGCAGCGCATTAGCCAAACTTAATTTGTTTTATGCAGTTTCGTGAATGACTATCAACAAGAATAAAGACTAATCAATACTATAGATTTTCTGTTGAACTAAGTGCTTACGATATATATTCACAGAGGAAATTGTCAAATTTAAGAATGGAAAACAAAAACTTTTTCATTATTCAGCAGCTTGAAATCGCGAAAGTCAATGTGAATACCGTGATACTGCTCAAGAGAGAACTTTCATAAATCGGTCATTCAGCACTTTTAGGGTTTTTTAGGCACCTTTTTGCATTTTAATTGCATGGTAGGCTAAACTTAGAACAAAATAATTTTTTTTATGTAATATTCCCATCATTTAAATCCTAAAGAGATGAGAAAACATACCTTTAATTTTTACGTTATTTACGTTTTGCAAGCTTGTACAAAGAACAACTTGTTTTGCTCCTCTTCACCACAAAAATTTATCTCTGTAATCCCTTGAAGGTTTTTCAACCCTTTAAATATTAGGTTTTTAAACCTTATTAATTTTATTTTCA
This sequence comes from Dichetophora obliterata, assembly GCA_963920525.1. Taxonomy (NCBI): domain Eukaryota; kingdom Metazoa; phylum Arthropoda; class Insecta; order Diptera; family Sciomyzidae; genus Dichetophora; species Dichetophora obliterata. The sequence continues at coordinate 61,014,479 of OY986436.1, read as the reverse complement.
TTAAAAAAAAAAAGGTAAAAAACACATCTGATTTTTGCCTGGTTGATTTTTTTCTTATAAAATAGAAAAAAAAAATTGTTTTGCTTTTCTTCGGCACAAAACCGAAAATCCAACTGTTTTTAATGTCAAATATCTGTCTTAATATATTTTAATCATGTTGCTTCATGTTTTTTCGTAGAACTAAACGATTTGATTTTAAAAAAGAGTTGCAAAATATATATATAAAAAGGACGTTTTAATTTTTAAGATAAAGTTCAAAAACATTTTGGCAATTTTTAATGCCAATTTGTTCATCAACCGTCAATATTCATGAGTGTAAACAAAATATACAAATACGCTATCTTAAAACTGAAAATTCTCTTTTCCAATTCCCCGGGAAAAATCATTCAGAATTGGGCTGAATATTTTGTTGGTAGTATAATCAAATTTACATTAAGTTTTTTTAAAGCATTTTGCATAAAGTCACAATTAAGAAAGTTATGAGCAACTAAATTCTAAAAAAAATTTTAATTAAATTTTGATAATATCTCGATTATTAAATAAATTTCTTGATAATTTCTATGATGTAATTTTTTTTTATGATAAAGTTTTCTATTGACTTGGTTTTTGATCTTGCCATTGTACTTGAGTACTCAATGCAAACATAACTACTTTTTAATTTTAAACTAGTATCGCCTGTGGTCGCAATTCGACCAACTTTCTGAAATTTTAATCGTTTTTCTCATTCTGAGGCATTGACCTTGCTTTAAGAAAATGTGTTGTACTAAGAAAACCTTAAGTTTCAAATTATCGCAATAATTTTTATATAAAAAAACGGGTTTTTTTCACATATACTGTCTGTAAAAACATTAACCAAAAAAATTTTGTATACCGTTATTTTTCTCAACAGGGCTTTCATACAAAAATACATTGTACTGAGAAAAGCTACAGTCTTCGAGATATCGTTATAACTTTTGTTAAAATTTTTCAGAATTTACTATTTGTAAGAAATTTCACCATCACAATATATATTAACACATGTTACATAAAAAATGCTTATTGTAGGGTATCCGTAAGAGATAGCGAAAAATGGTTTTTTTACATTGTATTAATGTCTAAAATTTTCTCTTACGCCATGTTCTTCCATTTCTTATAGTTTAGGTTCTACTACAGAAAAATTCTTTCAACGATCATATTACAGGTCAAAGGTAACAAAAATATTAGGTAAACTCCTTCTCCCTACTCTAATTTATTTAAAAAAAATAATCAAAATCGGTTGAGAAACACAGAAGAACTCTTTCTCCTACGCCTATTTCAATATACTAGTATCGCCTGTGGCCGAAATTCGACCAACCGTCTGAAATTTAAATAGTTTTTTTCTAGTTCTGAGGCATGACCTTCCTTTAAGAAAATGTGCTGTACTAATAAAATCTCAAGTTTCAAATTATCGCAATAATTTTGATATAAAAAAGTCAAAATTTTTTTAAAATATCTGTAAAAACATTACCTATAAAAACTTTCGTACACCGTTCACAACTAGGACTTTTCACATAAAACACGTTGTACTGAGAAAAGCTATAGTTTTCAAGACATCGCCATAATTTTGATGTTAAAAAAAGGGAATTTTTTAGAATTTACTATTTATAAAAAATTTCACCATCACAAATGTATTCACACATACAAAAATGCTTATTGTAGGGTATTCGTAAGAGAGCGAAAAAGGTTTTTTGTACATTGTATTAATGTCGACAATTTCCTCTTATACCATATTCTTCCATTTTTTATAGTTTAGGTTTTACTTAAGAAATATTCTTTAAACGCCAATATTTGAGGTCAAAGATCACAAAAATTTTCAGCGAACTCCTTCCCCTACTCTAATTTGTTTAAAAAAAATTATCAAAATCGTTTCAGAAACGCGGAAGAACTGTTTCTCCCACGCATATTTCTATATATACCGAAATGGCTTAAAACATAGGTTTGTGTATATAACTTTGGAGTGGTTTGAAATATTTGAAAATTTTTTCAGAACTTTGTAAAAAATGTAAAAACATTTTGAAAAATTAAATTTTCATAAAAAAAATCATAGGGGGTAGCTCATGAACTTCGATGATAGAAACTGTTTATTGAATTATGTGTCAAAATGAGGCAATTTTTGCAAATAATGATATGTCATATGAAAGAGTGTGAAAAAGAAAATGTAATAAGAAAAAAAAAAATTTAAACAAAAAAGTTTGTTTGTTTAAATACAGTGGTTTTTAAAAACAATATAAAACATTGAATTGGTGAGATAACGGTTAAACTTTTCTTATTTCCCCAAAGTGATTTAATTGATCTTTCAGACAAAGAAAATTTGTTGAAAATCGATTAAAAAATGGCTGAGATATTTGCTTGCAAAGTCAAAACTTGAAATTTCAATAGCTTTTTTCTCATTATGAGGCAATAGCCTTGCTTGCAAGGAAATACAATGTACTGAAAAGATATACATTTTTCGATATATCTAAATGATTTTAATGTAACTTTAAAGGGATTTTTTTTAACATACTATCCGTGGAAAATATTACCAATAAAGCTTTCGTACACCAACGACTTTTCATACAAAAATACGTCGCACTGAGAACATATATAATTTTCGAGATATCGCTATTGTCTTCATGTCAAAATAACGGAAATTTTTTAGACTTCACTATTTGTAAGAAATTTCACCATTATAATATACTAGCTGAACCCGGTGTGCTTCGCTACCCCCTCGTATAAAATAAAATTAAAAGTATTTATATATTTACAAAAAAATTATTTATTTAATTTAATTATTGCAATGCTTCGCCTCTTTTTTTGTTGTAAACAAATTAGAGTTCAGCACTGAATCGCATGTAATTTGCTTCAAGCTCCCCCTTTTTATTTTTAGACCAATCAAAAAGCACCAATTACACAATCAGCTGTTTCGCAGTCAGTTGTGGGAGAATGAGAATAGGGTTACCCCACTCTCTCTTTTAATTAACACACATTACAAAATCAGCTGTTGTGAAGACAGTGGTGGAAGAAAGAGAATGGGGCTACCCCACTATTTAAATTAATATGTATTTTAAATTTGTGGTAAAGCCGTTAATAAACGTAGTAAAAAAGTAGGTGCAGAAGTGTGCATGGTCGAAAAATATTATCATGTAATAAGTATTCCTGAGTCAAAGCTGAACGCTGTGAAAATTTAAGATCGGTTATCAGGTCCAGCCTCCAATATATCGCAATCAAAGGGGCGTGCTCCGCCCACTTTTCTTTTGGTACGTATTTCTATTCATGCCAATACAATATATAGCAAATACTGCCGCCGTTGGTCAAAAAATGGCCAAGATATGACGATTTTAAATTTTGGGTTATATGGGCGATGCCACGCCCCTTCGTCCACTCACAACTTTATATAGTCAAGAATTTATTATTTCGTAAGAATATCCTATTGTGAAAATTTAATGGCGATCGGTCCAGTAGTTAAGACTATATTGCGATTTTTAATTTTCCTGAAAAGGAGCGTGGTCCCACCCACTTTTCTCCTGGTACGTATTCCTAATTATGCCAATACCATATGTACCAAACAGCACCAACGTAGGTCAAAAAATGCCCAAAATATGGCGATTTAAATGTTTGGGTTTTATGGGCAGTACCACGCCCCTTTGTCCAATAAAAACTTCATATAGCCTTTTATTAGAATCATAGTAAAATGCTGTGAAAGTTTCTGAAAGATCGGTCCAATGGTTTAGCCTCCTATAAAGCACAAACAAACAAACAAAAAACAAACAGACAGACAGACATTCATTTATATATATATAGAATGAAAGCCGATTAATTATAATTAAAGTAAAATGGGGCAAAAAAGGGGGATTTGGTAATAAAAAAATCTATGGCTACCTTACCTGTAGATAAAAAGTATATAAAACTTTAGGTAAATACATATTACAAAAAAAGTACTTTGTATTGAAACCTTGTTAGTAGTATAAGTAAGTATCTGAATTAAAAAAAAAGGGGGCGGTGAAGTGGGTGTGGTTCATAGTAATAATGCGACGTTAACAGTATTAAGAGCAATATATTACCAAATAAAAAATAATCCGTTGGAAGGAACAAATTTGTACAGAGAACAAAAAGTTTAAAACTTAAATTTGGCGTGAAAGGGGGCGTGGCTTAAGAAATGTTTATTTCTACCTCGCCTGGAGTATAATGTGTATACAATTTGAAGTAAATCTGTTAAAAACTATATGGGAGCAATTACATAATTTTAAGAAAGTGGGCGTAAAAGTGGGCGTGGTCGAAAAAATTACCCTATTAATCATGCCAGAGTCCCAGTTAAATGCTGTGAAAATTTTAGGAAGATCGGTCCAGAGGTTTGGTCTCCTATAAGGTACAAACAAACAAATAAACAAACACACATTCCATTTTATATATATAGATATTCACTCTTGTTGCATAAAAAAATGCTTATTGTAGGGTATCCGTAAGAGATGGCGCAAAATTTCGGAAGTATATTTTGCACACCTTATCAGTGTCTAAAATTCTCTCTTTTTTATATTTTTCCATCTGTTACAGTTTAGCTTTTATTTAATAAATGCTCTTTTTACGCTCATATTTCAGGTCCAATCTAAAATGTAATTATACTGAGTAGCCGGATCATTCATTTGATACCTCATACACTTTTCTACCTCTTCCTAGCCCTGAGATTCCTTCCTAAAAATAATACAAACTTTCAACGTTAATATTTCGGGTCAGAGGTCATTAATTTAAAATCTAAAATGATTATGCACATATAGGGCGCAGTACCTTTCGAATGCTATAAGCTGCATTGCCCTTATTCGAAAATGAATATCGAAAAAGTGTACAACATAAGATACATAAGATTACCACACGTAAAACAGTTTGCTTTTAGTGTGGTACGATTAGAAAACGATTTTTGTATCATTGGTTTGAAGGTCATGTAGTCTCTTAAAAGATAAATAAAATATAGAGTAAGACGTAATGACACATATCAAGTTTTTCCTGTAACGCTTCCAAAGGGGGGAGGGGTGAACCTCATCCTTGCATATTTTTACTCGCCTAATTAAGGAGAATCACCACCCGAGGGAGTTAAATCTATATCTGCGTCACCTTGCATATAACTAAAGCAGCTTTAAATATAAAAATACATGTGTCCCTATTTATTTTCACATCACTGTATGTCAGGTGAATGACTTGGCCAATTAAGTACTGTCACATTGTTGTCCTGAAACCAATTATTTACCAACTTGGAGGTATGTTTCGGATCGTTATCTTGCTATTAGATTAATTTAAGAGGCATATTTTCGTCAGCATATGGCAACATTACGTTTTTCATAATATTTTTATAAAGAAATCTATCCATATTGTCGGTTATTCGATGTATTTTTCCAACACCATGCCACGAAAAATATCCCCATACCATAATGTTGCCTTCTCCATGTTTATCAGTTTTTTTGTGTACCGCACATAAAATAACTTAACTTTTGGGCGCCGAACGTGCCGTCCATAGTCATTTCTAAACAAATTTACCTAAGAAATTTCTAAGTAAATTTCTGTAAATTTACTCCATTTAATGTTGCACCACTTTTTTCCCCATCCGGTCCAGACGAATGTAAATGATTTTTAGCAAATAACAAGCGCATCTTCAAATCTTTGTTTCGGAGTAATGGAACTTTTCGACCATGAAAACTAGTTTCTTGGAATCTTTGACGAACAGTTCCAGAAATGATTTTAGAAGACTTAAAAGGGATCTTTTTCTAAAGTATTAATACGAAGGTCTGACGTTGATTAGGTTTTTTTGGTATGCCGCGAGTTTCTTTCGCATTTTGCACAAAACAAACAGACCTATCAAGTGATATGGCAATGGATCGGAGAGTGGAGCCCTGGTCCCTGAGGTTTAAAATTAAGCGCCTTTCTTCAGGCTTGCAGTGCGACATTCATCCCATTTCTTTATTTTAAAAATTTATATTTTGTTACAAAAAAGTTACAAAATACAATATATTTTTATCGAAAAATTCAATATTTTTAGTACTTATTCAAAATTCCACCTTGTACTTATTATTATGACCAAGAAAAAAAGTCACATTGTTTGAAAATATTAACGCACAAGAAAATTGATAGAAAAGAAGATACTTATTTGTTGGTAACATCGTTGCCAGATTTTAATAATTATAATTAGAGTATATTTGCATTTAAAGATTGACACCAAAATTAATAAACCCAGCGCAAATGTGTGAAAAGGTGATGTAGTTATTATTTTGATCATATGTGCATATTAGCTAGACTAGAAGTCAGTAAGGAATAAATTCCATTGAATAATAAATGAAACAGAGTTAAAACTGCTTTAACAGGGGCCTTACTCTGTAATGCGATTCGAAAAGCAAATAAGATTCGAAAACAAAATCACACCATGTAATTACATGAATTAAGGGGGAAATGGCAGTTTACAGTGTAAAATAATTTTTTTCTTATTTTTATTAAACGTAATTGGGCCCCCTAAGTAAAAAAATTTGGTCTCGAATGGTTTAGGAGATAAAATGCGTGAAAACTTGAAAAATTACAATTTTAAGTTTGCTGTTAGCTCTCCGTACAAGGGCAAATAATTTTATCTATGAAATTCCAAATTTAATGAAAAAAACACATGTATATAGTTTTCTCTTTCTAAAGGGGCATCTACACGGCACCATGATTGTAGATACCAATATCGGCTGCTATTCTATTTGACGGTTGTGTGCGATTATTGTATTGTTAGGATGCAAGCATGCGACGAGTTGGTCGCAATATTGCATGATCTATTGATTGAAACTGACAACTGCTGTACAACAAGCGATTGTACCGTTCCGTTATATCGTGTAGAAGCGGCTTAATAGGCGGCGTTCGGCCGCTGCTTAGGGATTACAACCCTCAGCAAGCCCAACACCGGCTACGCTGTTCACAATATTTCTGGATAAAATTATCTTTTTATTGAAGAGGATTTCATATTTCGGAACAATTGAAGAATAGTGAAAACTCAAATTTTACAATTTTTTTAATTATATGTATATGTATGTATTTCAGTCCAAATCCGGGAAACTTCAGGCCGCTCTCAAGTCGTTAAGAAGTTATAGGGGTCTAAAGTTGTAAAAATTGGCCTGCAACTCTGAATTTTTTTTCTACAAAACTAATTATTACAGGTATCAAAAGAAAGGTGATGCTGTTACCTATTCAATGAGCCATCAATTTTAAAAATCCATGTTACTTTTGAAGGTATAACATTTTATGTATTAGGCAAACTTGTTATTTCGTAAAAGGGTAAACCATAAAGTGTGCATAATACGTAAAATGTTATATCTTCAAAAGTTTAAGTAAGATTGATGGCTCGTTGAATCACCTTTGAATAGAAAACAGAATCACCTTTCTTTTGATACCTATAATAATTAGTTTTGTAGGGGAAAAAATAACGAGTTGTCAGGCCAATTTTTACAACTTTGGACCCCTATAACTTCTAAACGACTTGAGAGCGGCCTGAAGTTTCCCGGATTTGGACTTAGGTCTTAATACTTATAAGGGGTATTCACGATTCAGTGCACTTGCCTGTGCAGTTGAGGACTTGTGCACTTTACAAAAACAAAATGTACGTACGTCAAAAATCTCCACAAGTGCTTTTCTACTATTACTTTCAACTTGAGGACTTGAGGAGTTGAGCAGTTGTGCACTTGTGTGCATTGAAAAATGTTGACAGCTTTGAAATGGTGATGGTGGTGTGTTCACGAAAACCTAACTGCACAGCTACACAAGTCCTCACGTCCTCAACACAGGCAAGTGCACTGAATCGTGAATACTCTCCTATAGTTAAAAAAATGTAAAATTTGAGTTTTCACTATTCTTCAATTGTGCCCATATTTTATATAATTTTTTTTATTTTGTGCGATATTTCATTCTTTATTTTGGACTTTATTCCACACACTTCATATTTTGCACTGAATTTTTAAACTTTCATGAATAATATTTTCTAAGTCATTTGAGACAGACATTTTATTTTTTTTAATCAAAAATTTATTACTAAAGAGTAAGGCTACAGATCTTGGCGCCCCGGTAATCGGAATCTCCCCAAAATATTAAATTGGAACATTTTACTTTTAGCTAAAATGGACTTTTTTAATTTTTTTTTTTCAAAATGTGTATTTGGAGCTAAAAAAGCGAACAGTGAAAAAATTAGAGGTCGCTCTCAAGACGTTTAAAAGTTATAGGGGTCCAAAGTTAGGAAAAATGGCCTTAAAAACAAGCTGTAATTTTTAAAATTTTCCAAGAAAAATAACCATTATAGGTATTAAAAGAAAGGTAATACGAGCACCTATTCAACGAGGTATCAAACATTAAAATCCATGCATAACTTTTTAAGATATAACATCTAGTATACTTTGATAGTTTCGTTTTGCAGTGTAAAACAATATTCCGTACAAGGGCAGAACACTATTAAGCTGGAAGTCCAAATTATATAAAAAACATTTTAAGAATTGTTGAAATATTTTGGAACTGTTAAATAAACGGTGAATAAATAAAGCGCTGCAGGCGAAAAATTGCGGCGATTTTTAATAACAGTTTTTTAAATATTTACATAGCAAATTATATAGCAACATTAACGATGGTTAAAGAAAGCGCCGCGATTTTTAATAACAATTTTTCTTGTCTTTTAAATTATCCTTAATTTTTTACGTTCAAATTCATGAAATTAATTTTTGTCGTTTTTTCATTCGAATACATGGAATTAATTTTTGTCGTTTTTATTTGAATCTAAAATGCATCTAAAATTTGGATGCAAAATAGTTGGTACATAAAAAGAGTTATATCTTATAAAGTAATAAATGGAATTTTATGATTAATAGCTTATTGAATAGGTAATAGAATAGCCTTTCTATTAATACCCATTTTGCTTTGTTTTGTTTATATATAGCAAAGATATAGCAAGTTTTTTTAACCCCATTTTTTAACTTTGGACCCCTATAACTTCTTAACCAGATGAGAGCGACCATTAACTTTTTCAGAATTGGAATTAGAAGTCCTTAATACATATGTTCCACAAAAAAAAAGTGAAAAAATTTCATTTTAGCTAAAGGTAAAATATTCCATTAAATTACTTACAATACAATTCGCCACAGCATGTATCTAGGTCACAGTTAAGAATTAATCCATTATTTTGATGCCATACCTATATTTCATATTTTAATCATTTAGTAGTAGCCTACCTAAGAACGAGTAGAATTGGGAACACAAAACCCGTGCAGAGTGCAACACTTGACTATCAAAATACCAAATACAGGAAACATTTTCGGCACCTCTTCAGAAATTGTTCACTTGAGGGCCAGAATTTTTACAGGTAGGCATGGTAGAAGGATAGAGGTACATGCAGCGCTGACTGTGCTCTCTTTCCATACTGCCATGTTTGTCAAATTTAGCTGTGTGGCGAATGGAAACAAAAGAAAATTAAGAAAAAGTTTTGCTTCGTTTTGACAATTCCGGCAGTATGCTCTCATCTAGTGCATATACCTGTATTCTTCTACCATGCAGGTAGGTAAATACGTATTTTTAGCTTGACATTTTTTAAGATTTTCACATTAAGAGAAGACAAAAAACGTAAACAAAGCAACAATAACCAGAAAATTTGTTTATTCCACTAATATTGTTTGCTCTTTTTTGCAGAAGATAAACGTCAAGTAATTTCAAAACAAACCAAAACTTTCAACACTGCGCATGACGAACATACGATAGAGTGAAGTAACAGTCCATGCCTGCTAGTGCAACTGATAGCGGCTTGTTTTAGACACAAGGGAAAGGGTATATAACGAAGAATGAACTTTCAAAGTTTAATGAACACGTCTCGTAGTTTTTATCTAGTCAGCTTCTTCACACCCACGTTGAATACATACACATCTGGTTGTAGAGCGGTTTCTTTTCTGCGCTCATTGTTTCACTGCAAAAATCCATTTTATTTTCTACACCAATGCAATGAATTCATTCTTATTCATCACCATTAAACTTTTTTGCACGTAATTAATTCAGGGATATATTTAGTCGCCCCGATTATAATTTGTATAACATTTTAAATTGATTTTCCAAACACTGTATGATAGTTTTGATAATTTCTTTTACCTCTCGATTCTATGCAGAAAACACGTATAAATTGATTAGCTGAAATAGATTAAATACCAGAAGATATTGAAAATGCAATTTTTGCTGTTCACAGAAAAATTATTACGGTCTATAGCAGAGTAGTACGAACAAACACTATTCACTTTACTAATTCGACTAAACTTAACTTGATTCATTTGCTGCTTGCTAGTGAATTCGCAAGTTGGGCCAATTGATTTCACATCCGGTTTATGTTCACGCGAGTGCGTTCACAAGAGTTGGTGAGCGGTTATTTAAGGTGATATTACTTGAAAATTGTTGCTGCGAACTTCATAAAGTAAGCAAGACTTGTAGCACTTACAAAGGTAAGTGTTGTTTCAATATAAGCTTGTTTAAGCTTCAAAAACTTTATCAACAAATAAAAAAATTAAAGACTAATTTATGAGTTATGGCAGTTTTGTAACTGTAGACATAGTTGTCTGACAAGTATTGGGCTTTACCAAAACATTTCTTTAGCCTTGTCAAACTCACAAACAATTTTAACAGAGCAAATAGAATAATAAAACAACAGTTTTCGGTTAGTTTGAGTTAGTAGCATTTTTTATACACAATTTTATTTTTAAGTTCAGTTTGCAGTAGGTACAATTTTCTTATAACATATAAATAAAAAGTTGCTTGGTTACCTTCCACATCAAAACAGACACAAATTTTTTTACATATTACTTGAAAGATAGAAAATTCTAAGCAATTAATAGTTACTTTTCAATTATAAATACATAAAAATACTATTTTTTTTAACAAATTTTGTTAATAAGGAACACAAGGCGCGCACAGCACAGTAAAAATTTCTGCAACAAATAATTTTTTTATAAATATACAGTAAAGCATTTAAAGTTATTTTTTTTTAAAATTTGAGTTTTGTTAAATTCTCGCTTCTCCGTGTTAATATTTTGCTACAACTTCATGGAAATCCAGAGACTTTGATATTTTTTCCATTTTTTCACGTGCATCGTTGTCTAAGACCATAAATCGCTGCAAACGCGTGCCATTAAAGGGTTGTTCACTGCCAGGTGGATATTTACGCATCTGAGAAAAATTTAAAAAAACAAGATGCTGTTAATTTTTACATCACACTAGGGAAAATTGCTTAAATATTTAAAAATACTCGAACTATGAAACTATTAAAGATAATTTTTTTCACACACAATTTTAATTCACATAGTTTAGTTAAAAAAAAAATTGTAAAATAAATAAAACATATAATTTTAAACTAAAAAAAAAATAAACTCCGATAATATATAAATATCTGAAAAATATTTTATATCAATTTTATTTATTTATTTATTGAATAATAGTCAGGTCAAATTAGACAAAAATATAGGGTTCAGTTTACATAAATTCTCATAGATATGAAAAATGGTACTACAGATGCACAGTGTAACGAGTGCGACCATAATTAAATTTTTTTTTCAAAATACAGAAAAAAGTATATACGTCGAAAGAGAGTACTTGAATTAAGTGGAATTCTAAATTTGTATTTTTGTAGCCACACGACACCATGAAAGTTGGAATTTCCAAAATTTACTTATGATAGTAAGAGCAGCATACATTACATATGCATACTTTTAATAATTTTCTTAATTTGTTGTTTATATAAGTATGCACAAATTGTGTAAGAAAAAATATGAAATTTTATCTGCCTAGATAAATATTTTTTGTTGTTTCTTACGTGCCGTGATCGTGATACCAGTACTTTTATAAAGTGGTTTCCGACAAATAAAATAACCCAAATTTCAGTAACTTTAGAAGTGATTAAAAAAATAAATAAATACGAAATAATACCTCTGCAAAATTTTAATATGCTCTTGTAATAAGTACAATTAATTGAATGAAAGGAAAATTTAATTCAAAGAACTGCAATTCTTTACAAAAATTAAATTTTTGTGTAACTTTAATGCTTTTTCTTTCGGTCTTGCTGTGCTAAAGGAAGAACAGACCAAAATTAAGTAATTTTTTTTCAATAAATGATTAAGAAAATATACATAAATTATGTAAGTAAATACATATACATAAATTATATAAAATAAGAGCAAGCCGTTTAATTTTTTTTATTTTTAATAATCATGGTCCCGGTGGTAACGTTATTGGTATAACTCTTTTTTTGAAGAAAAAAGTGAAAATTTATCCAATTTCGAGATTGATTTAAAAAAAAAAAAACGAAATAGTACCTCTGGAATTTTTAATATGGTTTTTAACAAGTATAAATAATTGTACGAAAGGAAAATTTATTCCAAAGACCTGCAATTCTTTACAAAAATTGAATTTTTGCAGTGCTAACTTTAAAACATTTTCTTTCGATCTTGCTGTGCTAAAACAGACGATATTTAAGTAATTTTTTATAATAAATTATTAAAAAAATTTACATAAATTATATACTCAACGGAAATATGAAATTAGTGAAAGCCGTTTAACATTTATTTAGTATGACTTTTATTTATCATGGTCTTTTTTTAATCAAAAAGTGAAAAATTCCCCCAACTTCGAAAGTGATTTAAAAAAAAAAAAAAAACGAAACAGTACTTCTCCAATTTTTTTATATCTTCTTTCTGAAAGTATAAAAACATTTAAAAAAAATAAGCTTGATATAACTGTAATTCTTTAAAAAATAAAATTTTTCTGTAAATTTTTGAAGTTATGTCGAAGGAATAACAGAAGTAACACAAAAATTGTTGAAGTTACTTATTAAAGTAAATAGACTTAAGTATCTTTCTGTGGGATGCTCTTTTGGGGAAATATACCGACTTCCTGATTTCGGCGGTATTAGTCGGCCGATTTGGTTTGTTTTCACACAAAGTAGTTGTTGCTATAAAAACTGAGTGCACAAACTTTTATTGCTCTGGGATACTTTTTTAGGGAAATATACCACCTTACCGATTTAGGTTACATAAAAGGTCGTATTAGTTGGCAGATTCGGTTAATTTTTGCACCAACTAGTTGTTGTTAATAAAGAAGGAGGTACACAAAATGTTATTGCTCTAAGATACTTTTTTGTAGAAATATACCACCTTACCCATTTCGGTTATATGGGAGGTGTAACCATTATAACCAGAATAATTATATTATCAAAAATCGTATTTCCAGAAAATTTTGTGATTCTACGGTACTTCTATTTATGTTCGCTCGCTATATGGGATCGTTACACTGTGAGACGTTGGATTCACCATTACAATTTAAATGTGAATATTCTCCATCGATTCCAACTCGGCAAAAAAATTATTCAAGATCAAAGGTCGGTCAAACCCATTTTCGGTGTTTCTTATTCCTCTGCAAAATGGCAAGTTTTACGTTAAAAATTGGTGAGACAAAAGTGTAGAGCATAAAAATATCTACCAAAATGGTATTCAAACTTCTATTTCTAAGAAAAACAATTTCGGAGATATAGCGATCCAAAAAGCTGAAAAAGTCATTAAATACTTAAGGGATATTTCAGGCAAACAATTTTTTAAAAATTTTTTTTTTTAATTGATTATTGTTGTGCAACTTTTAAAAAATATGTAAAAACAATTTAAATCAATCTCGCTTGTAATACAGATTCTATATCGCTTAAAACTCGGTGCGCCAGAGTAACTTTAACGTAACTAAGCGGTTTTCTCGAAGCATACTATTTCAAAACAGACCACACTCCAGCAGACAAACTCATCGACCGATTTAAACATTTTTATTAATGTTTGTATTAAATTCTAAAAATTTTTTACCAAAATTAGCGTTTTTGAAAAATTTTTAAAGTTTCAGCTCTATGCAAATTTATGCAAACAGAAATGTCTATTTTGACCGGTCTATAATTTCACTTTGCTATGAAAAATAACATAAAAAAGATTATCATAGAAATAGGTAGGTACTCTATAATTCAAAAGTTTTTTCAGATTTTTTAAAGTTTATGATACAAGTAAACATAAGTTTCAATTGTAATTCCGAATAGATCAATTGAAATTCGGAAAAGATCAATAGAAATTTAGAGGAGATTCAACGAAATTCAGAAAAAATCAATAAATAAATAAAATTTTAAATCTACCGTTACCATAATCATTGTCATTAGCTAACCATTTAGAATTTCATAGCCATTGCCATTACCATTAGCATTACCATTAGTATTATATTCCAATTAGCATTACCATTAGTATTTTATTCCAATTAGCATTACAATTAGTATTATATTCCCATTACCATTACCATTTCCATTACCATTAACATGTTCATTACCATTACTATTACCATTTCCATTACCATTAACATTTTCATTACCATTACCATTAACATTACAATTACCATTACCATTCCCATTACAATTACCATTACCTTTGCCAATACCATTGCCATTCCAATTACCATTACCATTGCCATTGCCATTGCCATTACCATTACCATTACCATTACTATTACCATTACCATTACCATTACCATTACCATTACCATTACCATTACCATTACTATTACTATTATCATTACCATTACCATTTATATTTATATTTCTATTACCATTACCATTACCATTACCATTACATTACCATCACCATTAACATTTTCATTACCATAACCATTACCATTCCCATTCCCATAACAATTCCCATTACCATTCCCATTCTCATTACAATTCCCATTCCCATTACCATTAACATTACTATTACCATTACCATTACCAGTTCTATTTCTATTACCATCACCATTACCATTACATTACCATCACCATTAACATTTTCATTACCATTCCCATTCCCTTTCCAATTCCCATTCCCATTACCATTACCATTACCACTATCATTACCATTACCATTACTATTACTATTACTATTACTATTACTATTACTATTACTATTACTATTACTATTACTATTACTATTACTATTACTATTACTATTACTATTACTATTACTATTACTATTACTATTACTATTACTATTACTATTACTATTACTATTACTATTACTATTACTATTACTATTACTATTGCTATTACTATTACTATTACTATTACTATTACTATTACTATTACTATTACTATTTCTATTACTATTACTATTACTATTACTATTACTATTACTATTACTATTACTATTACTATTACTATTACTATTACTATTACTATTACTATTACTATTACTATTACTATTACTATTACTATTACTATTACTATTACTATTACTATTACTATTACTATTACTATTACTATTACTATTACTATTACTATTACTATTACAATTACAATTACTATTACTATTACTATTACTATTACTATTACTATTACTATTACTATTACTATTACTATTACTATTACTATTACTATTACTATTACTATTACTATTACTATTACTATTACTATTACTATTACTATTACTATTACTATTACTATTACTATTACTATTACTATTACTATTACTATTACTATTACTATTACTATTACTATTACTATTACTATTACTATTACTATTACTATTACTATTACTATTACTATTACTATTACTATTACTATTACTATTACTATTACTATTACTATTACTATTATTATTACTATTACTATTACTATTATCATTACCATTACCATTTCTGTTTCTATTTCTATTACCATTACCATTACATTACCATCACCATGAACATTTTCATTACCATTACCATTCCCATTACAATTTCCATTCCCATTACCATTACCATTGCCATAACCATTACCATTACCATTACCATTACCATTACAATTGCCTTTTCCTTTGCCAATAGCATTGCCATTACTATTACCATTGCCATTACCATTGCCATTGCCATTACCATTGCCATTGCCATTACCATTACCATTGCCATTGCCATTGTCATTGTCATTGCCATTGCCATTGCCATTACCATTATATTACCATCAACCATTATTATCATTATATTACCATTACAATTGCAATTACAATTACCATTACCATAACAATTACCATCACCATTGCCATTACCATTACCATTGCCATTACCATTACCATTACCATTACCATTAACATTACTGATTACGATTACCATTAACATTACCATTATCATTACCATTACCATTACCATTACCAATGCCATTACGTTTACCATTGCCATTACAATTAACATTGCCATTACCATTACCATTGCCATTACCATTACCATTACCATTACCATTACCATTACCATTACCATCACCATCACCATTACCATTACCATTACCATTACCATTTTCATTTCCATTTCCATTACCATTACCAATGCCATTACGACTACCATTACCATTGCCATTACAATTACCATTGCTATTACCATTACCATTTCCATAACCATTACCATTACCATTAATATTGCCATTACGATTGCCATTAACATTAACATTATCACTACCATTACCATTACAATTACAACTACCATTACCAATGCCATTACGATTACCATTGCCATTACAATTACCATTGCCATTACCATTAACATTGCCATTACGATTACCATTAACATTACCATTACCATTACCATTACAATTACCATTACCATTACCAATGCCATTACGATTACCATTTCCATTACCATTACCATTACCATTTCCTTTACCATTACCATTACCGTTACCGCTATTGTTATCATTATTTTTACCATCTGATTTTCAATTGAGCTTTTCTGAATTTCAATTAACTTATTCTGAAATTCAATTGATCAATTCTGAATTCTAATTTATCTTTTCAGAAATTCATTTGATCTATTTTGAAAATTATTTGATCTTTTCTGATATTCAAATGATGTTTTCTAAATTTAATTTATCTACTCTGAAATTCAAATTGAATTTCTGAATTGTAGTCGATCTTTTATGAATTTCAACTGATCTTTCACGAATTTCAGTTTATATTTTCTAAATTAAAATTGGAAATAGCGTAGTTAATATAGCAGTTCTAAAAAGTAAGTTAATCTATTCTCAAATAAAAAAAGACTTAAATAACTTCAAGCTTTATAACCAGGGCTAGGATTTCGATGACATGTCATCTTTTTTCTGCTGCTTCTAAGACATATTCTGGTTATTTAGAACGTCCATTTACGTTTCCTTAATTCCAAATATGAAAAGTTTTTAGATAATTTTTTCGTAATTTTCCATAGTTTTTTATCGGTTTTATTTTTCAGGTAATTTTAACGAGATTTAGGGCATTTTTTGGTCATTTTAAGCAATTTTTAGGTTATTTTATTGTCATTTTGGGACATTTTGAATTTTTAGAGCATTTTTCATAAACATTTTAATACTATGAAATTAGAAGAGGAACTTACATTCGATAGCATATCGTCTTTTAAATATGTTCCTCTCGTCAGTGCAGAAATAGAAAGTAGTTCTTCTGTATATAAAAACATTTTGCCAGACAATCGACGTGCTTTCAATTTTAATAACATAAAAATGTACCTTGTAATATACTGTAAAGCTATGCATAAAAATTATATAAAATAAAATTTAAGTTTAGTAATGTTTTTTTTTAAACTTTTTTTTTCGTTTTTTTATGTTTGCATTCTGCAGTATTTAGGTAATTTTTGTAATTTTTTAAGGTCATTATTTGCAGTTTTTAGTTCATCAAAATCCGAGCCCTGTTTGTAACTAATTTTTACAGTTATGGTAAAAAAAACGAATGTTGAAAGTGTCAGCGTTACAATATAAAATTATATGATAACCAAGGTGTGCTTTAGGTATAGGATAACCAATTGTTTGCATCACACTCTCCAGAAGTTCAGTTTGGCCGGATGTGAACGAATTTCGTAATACAACTTTTTCGTTGTCCGCTTCACATTAAATGCCCCACATATGACTTTAAATCGAAATTTCTCAAAATCGAATGAAAAACACGCCTACCTCTCATACAAAGTGACTTTGTAAAAACGGTTAAATCTCCTTAAATTCCACAAAAGTAAGTACAATAGCTTAAAATGTATTTAATAAGTTCTAATCTTAACTATGCACTCAATATTTGGAATTAGAGATATTTAGATACTTTTTAAAATAAATAATTTTTGAAGCTGGAATGTTTTGCAAAAAATAAAAAAACAACTTTTTAAAAAATAAACAACAACCTTTTTTAAAAAATAAATTTCGCCAAAAACAAAAATTTTGTCTGACTGGCAAAAACAAAATTACTGCAAGCATAGTTAAAAATTTAGTTGTTTTTTTTTTTTTTAAATTAAGGTTTGCGGCTTGTACCAAAATTATGAAAAAAGTATCTTTTTATACTGCTCTTGACTGCAAAAGTCTAATAAAATAGGTTTTTCTTATCGAACATGTTTAATAATTATAGACATATTATTTTCAATGTGACTTTGATCAATTTGCCTTTTACCTCATCAAACCTTATAAAAAATTATCTTACAAGTTTACCTTCGTGTATGTTATGATAAATTTTTTAAAAATAATTAATAATAATTAAATACTATTTCGATATTGTGCATTTTATCAGATTATTTTGCACTTTTTCACACCATACCTGATTGTTCTTTAATAATTGTTAAATTTTGGTTATATGAATCGGTGATGTTTGTTTAATATTTTTTTTATTTTATTTTGGGGTTTGCAGTTTTGCTATCAAAATTGGAGAGGTCTCAATAAAGTCCAGAAAAGCTGTTAGGATGTTTACTTGGATGGTGGTAGTGTGTGTTTATTTTTGTGCATGGAAGCGCCTTGACATTAGGATCACGTTACGAAGCTCGGATTAGAATTCAGGATTATATATTTTTTTGCCTCCAGCAAAGTGTATGTGATGAAGTGCTGCCATTAATACTGCTGTAGCTTTTAAACTTGCTTTAGTTCCGAAATGGTATATATTGTCAATAATTGGGTTAGACAAGTGATAAGTTGAAAAGAAAGTGAAGACCGAGAGTCAAAGTTATAGAAAGGCATGCAATTTAATTGTGGTAAGAGACTTGAATTTAAAAGTTTTGCTCTTAGAGGTGTTTTGGGAAATAGGTTTGAAGAGTAATTCCCATAGAAGAGAATAAGACAGAGAGAGAGAGAGAGAGAGAGAGAGAGTTTTGATACAGTTTCAAACATGCAAAGTTGTTGGGAGGACTCTGTGCGGAATATAATTTTAATATATATTGAAAAATATATAAAAGAAATAAACATATCTAAGAAAAATTAATGTAGGTATACATTACAAAAAACAATAAAATAGTTGGTTGTAAAAAATAAAAATATTTTTAATAATCCTAAAAAGACTATTAAAATTTTAGTGAAACATATCAAGAGCTATTTTAACAATAGTGTCTGAAAAAATATTTATTTATGCAATTTACATTAGTATATTTTATACTGTAAAATAAAATTGAATACTTATTTTATTAGTGCTTTATACCGGTAGTTAGTTTATTAGTTTTGGTAAGTGTTGTTGCAGTGTTTTTCGTTTGTGTTTTTTTTTTTAATATTGCTAGCTTTACGTGTTAGTAAAATTAGTTTAAATTGTGTTGAAATTTCGGTTTAATGTCGTCATGTTTAAAGCAAGCGTTTGTTTTATTTTTTATTAACAATCAATTAATTGGTTTTATTTTTTTAGCTTGTTGCGTTGAATTCGTCTTTGGCGAATCGTTTCTGTAATTAAAATAAAATAGTTTTTATTTGTTTAGACATAAGACCAAGAACCATTATTAAAATACAATTTTATACTAAAAGCAACATTTTTTTTTATCAAAAAACAAAATGTTTTAAAAATTTTTTGTACAGTAGTTGAGGTGATAATTAAAGGTTTTATTAGAAATGTGCAGCATTTGTGTTACATTTATTTAGGTGCATAATAAAACTTTTTTTTCAATGCTCTACCATTCCTTCCTCTGCATACTCACCATGATTCTGTACTTTTCCTTGCACGCATAATCGGACTCATCAATATCCTGATAACAATCGGATTTATAATCTGGTGGCAGCGGGCGTCCTTCGAATTCGCACAGTTTATGCAGTGGACGTGACCTTTAAATGGAAAAAAGGATAATCGGTATTTTACCACTTTTTGTGTAAATTTTATAAATATTTTTTGTTGGTGTTTTAGTTTTTATTTTTGTTTATTTATTTTCATTTTCAATCCCTCTTAATCTTGGTTTTAATTTAAATTTAATTTAATTTAATTTAATTTAATTTAATTTAATTTAATTTAATTTAATTTAATTTAATTTAATTTAATTTAATTTAATTTAATTTAATTTAATTTAATTTAATTTAATTTAATTTAATTTAATTTAATTTAATTTAATTTAATTTAATTTAATTTAATTTAATTTAATTTAATTTAATTTAATTTAATTTAATTTAATTTAATTTAATTTAATCTTAATCTTAAATCTTAAATCTTAAATCTTAAATCTTAAATCTTAAATCTTAAATCTTAAATCTTAAATCTTAAATCTTAAATCTTAAATCTTAAATCTTAAATCTTAAATCTTAAATCTTAAATCTTAAATCTTAAATCTTAAATCTTAAATCTTAAATCTTAAATCTTAAATCTTAAATCTTAAATCTTAAATCTTAAATCTTAAATCTTAAATCTTAAATCTTAAATCTTAAATCTTAAATCTTAAATCTTAAATCTTAAATCTTAAATCTTAAATCTTAAATCTTAAATCTTAAATCTTAAATCTTAAATCTTAAATCTTAAATCTTAAATCTTAAATCTTAAATCTTAAATCTTAAATCTTAAATCTTAAATCTTAAATCTTAAATCTTAAATCTTAAATCTTAAATCTTAAATCTTAAATCTTAAATCTTAAATCTTAAATCTTAAATCTTAAATCTTAAATCTTAAATCTTAAATCTTAAATCTTAAATCTTAAATCTTAAATCTTAAATCTTAAATCTTAAATCTTAAATCTTAAATCTTAAATCTTAAATCTTAAATCTTAAATCTTAAATCTTAAATCTTAAATCTTAAATCTTAAATCTTAAATCTTAAATCTTAAATCTTAAATCTTAAATCTTAAATCTTAAATCTTAAATCTTAAATCTTAAATCTTAAATCTTAAATCTTAAATCTTAAATCTTAAATCTTAAATCTTAAATCTTAAATCTTAAATCTTAAATCTTAAATCTTAAATCTTAAATCTTAAATCTTAAATCTTAAATCTTAAATCTTAAATCTTAAATCTTAAATCTTAAATCTTAAATCTTAAATCTTAAATCTTAAATCTTAAATCTTAAATCTTAAATCTTAAATCTTAAATCTTAAATCTTAAATCTTAAATCTTAAATCTTAAATCTTAAATCTTAAATCTTAAATCTTAAATCTTAAATCTTAAATCTTAAATCTTAAATCTTAAATCTTAAATCTTAAATCTTAAATCTTAAATCTTAAATCTTAAATCTTAAATCTTAAATCTTAAATCTTAAATCTTAAATCTTAAATCTTAAATCTTAAATCTTAAATCTTAAATCTTAAATCTTAAATCTTAAATCTTAAATCTTAAATCTTAAATCTTAAATCTTAAATCTTAAATCTTAAATCTTAAATCTTAAATCTTAAATCTTAAATCTTAAATCTTAAATCTTAAATCTTAAATCTTAAATCTTAAATCTTAAATCTTAAATCTTAAATCTTAAATCTTAAATCTTAAATCTTAAATCTTAAATCTTAAATCTTAAATCTTAAATCTTAAATCTTAAATCTTAAATCTTAAATCTTAAATCTTAAATCTTAAATCTTAAATCTTAAATCTTAAATCTTAAATCTTAAATCTTAAATCTTAAATCTTAAATCTTAAATCTTAAATCTTAAATCTTAAATCTTAAATCTTAAATCTTAAATCTTAAATCTTAAATCTTAAATCTTAAATCTTAAATCTTAAATCTTAAATCTTAAATCTTAAATCTTAAATCTTAAATCTTAAATCTTAAATCTTAAATCTTAAATCTTAAATCTTAAATCTTAAATCTTAAATCTTAAATCTTAAATCTTAAATCTTAAATCTTAAATCTTAAATCTTAAATCTTAAATCTTAAATCTTAAATCTTAAATCTTAAATCTTAAATCTTAAATCTTAAATCTTAAATCTTAAATCTTAAATCTTAAATCTTAAATCTTAAATCTTAAATCTTAAATCTTAAATCTTAAATCTTAAATCTTAAATCTTAAATCTTAAATCTTAAATCTTAAATCTTAAATCTTAAATCTTAAATCTTAAATCTTAAATCTTAAATCTTAAATCTTAAATCTTAAATCTTAAATCTTAAATCTTTAATCTTAAATCTTAAATCTTAAATCTTAAATCTTAAATCTTAAATCTTAAATCTTAAATCTTAACTCTTAAATCTTAAATCTTAAACCTTAAACCTTAAATCTTAAATTTTAAATTTTATATTTTAAATCTTTAATATTAAATCTTAAATCTTAAATCGTAAATCTTAAAGCTTAAATCTAAAATCTTAAATTTTATATTTAAATCTTAAATATTAAATCTTATATCTTATGTCTTAAATCGTTAAATGTTAATCTTTTATCTTTTATTTTTAATCTTTACTCTTTTATCTTTTATCTTTAATCTTTAACCTTTAATCTTTAATCTTTACTCTTTAATCTTTAATCTTTCATCTTTCATCTTTAATCTTTAATCTTTAATCTTTAAACTTTAAACTTTAAACTTTAATCTTTAATCTTTAATCTCTAATCTTTAATCTTTAATCTTTAATCTTTAGTCTTTAATCTTTAGTCTTTAATCTTTAATCTTTAATCTTTAATCTTTAATCTTTAATCTTTAATCTTTAATCTTTAATCTTTAATCTTTAATCTTTAATCTTTAATCTTTAATCTTTAATCTTTAATCTTTAATCTTTAATCTTTAATCTTTAATCTTTAATCTTTAATCTTTAATCTTTAATCTTTAATCTTTAATCTTTAATCTTTAATCTTTAATCTTTAATCTTTAATCTTTAATCTTTAATCTTTAATCTTTAATCTTTAATCTTTAATCTTTAATCTTTAATCTTTAATCTTTAATCTTTAATCTTTAATCTTTAATCTTTAATCTTTAATCTTTAATCTTTAATCTTTAATCTTTAATCTTTAATCTTTAATCTTTAATCTTTAATCTTTAATCTTTAATCTTTAATATTTAATATTTAATCTTTATCCTTTAATCTTTAATCTGTATCCTTTAATCTTTAATCTTATTATTTAATCTTTAATAATTAGTCTTTAATCTTCAATCTTTAAGCTTTAATCTTTTATATTTAATTTGTTATCATTTTTTTTATCTTTTTTTTATCTTTAATCTTAACCTTATATTTACCTTAATTGTAATCTTAATTCTATTTTTATTTTTAATTTTTATCTTAATCTTAATTTTAATCTTAGTCTTCGTAATATTCTTAATCTAAGTTTTAGTCTTGATCTTATTCTTAATTTTTAACTTAGTCTTCAGTTATGTGTTAGTCTTAGTCGTTATCTCAATGTTAGGGGTCGTCCATAAACTACGTTACTGATTTTCCGGTTTTTTTAACCCCCCTCCCCCTGCGTTACTTTTCGTAGTGCTTTTCAAAACCCCTCCCCCCCTATAAAGTAACGAGGCATATGAAATTAATTCATTCGAATGATTATATATTTTGACTAGCTCTGACAATTTTGACTAGTATTAGTGACTATAGACATAGAAGACTAGATACATTAAAGGAACAATTGGAAAAAAATCAATAATTAATATCATCTGTAAAAGCTATTCCATCTGCGATCCAAGATTCGATGCTCTCAATCACTGGGATAGAAGAAGCTGGTAGCATTGTTGAGGATTCTTCAAAATAGAATTTTTCATCGAATTCTATGTCGACCTATTCAGGTGAATCCTCATTTCTAACGCAAAGAAATTCACCTGGTCTTTGACAGAGTACCCTTAAAGGTACACCCGAGTTGCACCAAGTTCTGTGTTTTTGTGTAAATGCTTTCTGAAAATTGATTTATTTAAATAGTATGTTTTATTCCGATTTATTGTAAACGATATAATACAAACTTATGGCAATTCATAGAAGTTTTAAAAACGAAATACAAGCCGCAGGTAGGACACGACCTTGAACCGATTTCTTCTTTCTGAGAAGGACAGTACATGTCATACGGTATCTCCTTTGATCAAGAACATTCAGGCCTTAACGTCAAAGCCTGTCGCAAAAGCAAAGACCCAAATTTTTCAGACGTGTGCTGAGATGGTGAAGGAATACCAAAAGGTTCCTGTGTCGAGGGAAAAGGTGGTGGAAGAAATCGTTGAAACAAAAGTTAACCATCAATTTAGACGATCAAACATAAACATGTAAGGTTAAAAATTTTTGAAATGATTGTGTTATTAATTAGAGGTTTTTCGTCGATTTTTTTAATTTTTGGTAACGTTACAATATCTAAACACCTCCCCCCCTACCGTTACTTATCGTAGTGCATTTCAAAACCCCTCCCCCCCCCCCCCCGAAATTGGTAACGTAGTTTATGGACGACCCCTTAATGCTCATATTAATTTTATTGTTTATCTGAATCTTAATTCTTTTCTGAATCTTGTTTTTAATCTTTATTATAATCTTAATCTTAATGTTAATCTAAATCTTATTCTTTACTGTTACCCTTATCTTTATATATATGTGGAAATTAGATATTTCCACAAGAAATATAATAAAGTTCGTACGTTTGATTGAATAATTTATTAGATAATGAAAAATTTTGAAATATTTTTATACATTTAAAATATGAAAACTTAATTCTAAAAAATACAAAAAGAACTTAAAAACTAAGTGGTTTTAAAACAAAGTGTTTTACATACAATTGAAACAATATTAAAATGTAATAATAAGATAACACTACATTATTCCCCCTCCAAAGAAATCGGTATTAGTCTTACCGTGTTTGCTAATAAATTAAAATGAACTGTCTTAGCTGATTTATTTGCATTAAAAAGTGTTTTTGAAACATTAATGTTAACAAAAGCTGGCTTAATTCGATCAATATTAACCGTTATAATATTTTTGTTTTTAAGAATTTTAAAAAATTTTGGAGACTTTTCTAATACTTTGAATGGTCCGTCGTATGGCTCTTGAAGTGGTTTTTTAATAGTGTCATTGCGAACAAATACAAACTCACAAGTTTTGAGTGATTCTGGCACAAATTGTTTAAAATTCTGATTATGATGTGAAATATGTGCTTGATTATTAGCAACAATATCTTTAAGTTTGAACAAAGTTTCTGATGGACTGAATTTTTGCTCACTAGGAATGACTAACTGACTTGGCAATCTGAGTGTTTGACCATAAACCATTTCAGCAGGGGATGCTTTAACATCTTCTTTAAACGTGGATCTTAGCCCTAATAGAACTAGTGGTAATTCTGAGTACCAATTGTTTTGGTTATTGCTCGCTATAAGAGAAGCTTTGAGTTGACGATGGAAACGTTCTATCATCCCATTAGCTTGTGGGTGATAAGCTGAAGTTTTGATGTGTTTGCAACCAAATTTGGTAATAAAATTTTTGAATGTAGTTGATGTAAACTGAGGTCCTCGATCAGAAGTAATTTCCAGAGGAACCCCAAAGCGTGATATAAACTCTCTTTGGAACGTGTCAACAATAATATTAGCCCTTGTATCTTTAAGAGGATAAACCTCAGGCCAACGTGTGTTCCTGTCAATTATGGTAAACAAATATCGGTAACCATTTGAAATCGGTAATGGGCCAACCAAGTCAATATGAATATGTTCAAAACGACCGCTCGGAATGTTTATCTTGTGAGGTAGTGTTTTAGTGTGTCTATGTACCTTAGATTTTTGACATCTAATACATTCTTGAGTCCATTTGTTTATTTGTGTGTTCATGTTAGGCCAAAAATATCGTTGTGTGATTAGTCGTCTAGTACCTCTAGTTCCTGGATGTGAAATGTTATGTATTTGATCAAAAACTCTTTTCCGTAGTGTTTGGGGAATGTATGGTCTTGTATTATTTGTAGAATTTTCACACCAAATTTTTATGTTTAAAAACGGAATATCAACTTGTTCAAACTTGTAAGTTGTTTTGTCTGTTATGCTCTTGAGTTCTGTGTCAATGATTTGTTCCTGATGTAATTGTTTGAGATCAAGGTCGGGTGTTCTAACTTCTGTTACCTCGCATCTTGAAAGTGCATCTGCTACTGAGTTGTCTGTACCCTTAATGTGTAATATTGTGTTAGTGAATTGTGCTATGTATTCAAGGTGTCGTGTTTGTCTAGGACTACGTTCGGTTTTAGAAGATAATGCATTAACTAAAGGTTTGTGATCTGTGAAAACTGTAAAAATGTTACCTTCCAGGAAGTGTCGGAAATGTTTAATAGTTAAGTAAATCGCAAGTAATTCTCTGTCAAATGTACTATATTTCGTTTCAGCAGGTGAAAGTTTCTTAGAGAAGAAAGCTATAGGCTCAAGTTTATTGTTATGTTCTTGTTGTAAAACGCCACCTATTGCGGTAATGGATGCATCTACAGCAATCGACAGTTGTGCCTTACTATTAACATGGTTAATAAGTGTTTGCGTGGCAAAACTGTCTTTGATTGTTGTAAATGCATGTAAAGTAGTGTCTGTCCACTGTAAATGTTTGCTTTTAGTTTTCGAAGCTGTTGTTACCATGTCATAAATGGATTCAAGCATGTGTGCGAGTTTAGGAATGCACCTGTGGTAGTAATTTGTCATACCTATAAATTTTTGCATGTGTTTGACTGTTACCGGTTGTGGATAATCTTGAATGCATTTAACACGTTCTTGTGACGGACGTATTCCGTGTTTAGATATGTTGTAGCTAAGAAAGTCAATGTTATCAACTCCGAATACACATTTGTTAGGTTTTATGTTTAAACCGTAATCATTGAGTCTTCTAAAAACTTGCGTTAAATGTTCGAAATGTTGTGTTTCTGTCTCACTAGCAATCAAGATGTCATCTAAGTATACGAAAATAAAATCTAGTCCATGTAGCACTTCATTAATGAACCTCTGGAATGTCTGGGCTGAGTTCCTCAAGCCAAATGGCATACGGAGGAACTCGAACATCCCAAAAGGTGTAGTGATTGCTGTCTTGTGTATGTCGTTAGGTGCCATTGGTATTTGATGATATGCTCTGACTAAATCGAGTTTTGAGTAAATGCATGTATTGTGTAAATTTAAAGAAAAATCATGTATGTGTGGTAATGGATATCGGTCAGGTACTGTAATTGTGTTAAGTCTTCTGTAGTCGCCACATGGTCTCCAATCATTGGGCTCGCGTTTAGGTACTAGGTGTAATGGAGAGGATGTTTGAGAATTTGACGGTCTACAAATACCAGAAGTAACTAAGAACTGAAATTCTTGTTTAGCTACTTTTAACTTTGGCAAGTCTAGACGTCGTGGTCTTGTGTAAGGTAATTGTCCTTCAGTGACAATGTGATGTACAGTGTGATGTTTAATTGGTGCTGTGTAATCGGGTTCTGTTATTAAAGAAGGAAATTTTTTGAGTAATTGTGTATACTTGTTATCTATAGTAAATAATTTAGGTAAAGATGTTTCAGAAAATGCTGAAATTGTATTGACAGATAAATTAGTTAAAGGGTCAACGAGACGTTTATGTTTAAGGTCAATAAGAAGGCCATATTTTGTCAAGAAATCTGCACCTATAATAGGTTTGGAGATGTCAGCTATAATAAATGAAAATGGTAATTCACGTCGTAAATTTAAATTAAGTGTCAATAATTTTTTTCCAAATGTAGAGATTGTTGTACCATTAGCAGCTTGTAATACCAAATCCGATTTTTTGTTTGAAATTTTGAATTTTGAGGAAGGTAGAACTGATACCTCTGCTCCACTGTCAATAAGAAAATTTAATTTACTAGAGGGGTCAAATACAAAAAGACGACGTGTATGTATGACGGGTCTATTATCAGTCGTCGCGACAACAGAGTCTTTTAGTTTGTTGAATTGTGTTGTGTTATGTTGTGTGGTGAAAAGTTGTCGTTTTGAACAAATGCACATGGTTGCTCACATTTACGTGCGTTTTTACCGAATCTGAAATGGTACTTACATACCCAATTGGAAGGTCGTTGACCTGAAGAGGACCTATAAGACGATCGACGTCTTGAAGTTCCTCTGGAACTAAATCTTCTGGAAATTGGACGACTGAAACGTTGATTCTTAAGTTCATCAACATCAAGCGAGAGTTTTTGAAAACATTCAAAAATTTTAGATGCTTGTTCTGCAAAATGTTTAGTAATATTTGCTATCTCATTAGAATTAGAGATGTGTTTCGATACTTTAAAGTTATTCTTGATTGCAGATACCTCAGATTCTGCTAATACCTCCCACAAGTTATCAGCGAGTAATAACAACTCATCTAATTCCTTATGACCAGATCCTGTCAAAGCAATGTTCAGACTTTTAGGTAGTTTACGTAACCAAAGCTTATAAACTAAGTCTTTGTTGACTGTTGAACCAGCTAAAAGAAGCAAGGATCTGTAAAATTGAGATGGTTTTTGGTCACCCATCTCAGTGTCAGATAGCATCTTATCGAACCGTTTGTTCTCACTTAAAGTATGTCTATTTATCAGAACTTTCTTCAAACCTTCATACAAGTTGGTTGAAGGTGGTTGTTGTATGAAATCTAATACCGTAACTATGACTTCTTGTGGAAGTGCAGTCACAAGATATTCATACTTTGTTTGGTCAGTGGTAATCCCTTTAGATCGAAATTGGAATTCTGCATGAATAAACCATGCATCAGGACTATCAGTCCAGAACTGTGGGAGTTTGACTGACGTTGCATGAACTTCAATGTTAGATGATGAATCATCGAAAGGGTTCAATAAAGGAGGCTCAAAATTAATTAAATGGTTATCTCCGTCTCCTGAGGTGGATAACCGAGTAGGAGTACGTTGCATTGTATTGTTTTAAAGAATACTAGCTTTATTACAAATAAATTTCTTAAAATAATATTAATAAAATTGAAGTGTGCCTAGCGTGCAGTGTAGTGCCTACGGTTGTGAAACGATAAGCGCCGGCTTATCGTTTTACATCCGCTAAAAAGCTAATTGTGTAGTGTATATAAATAAATACCAATCCTTAGTCGCTGATTTACTGACGTCGCTGCTTGTTTCTGGCGTCACTGCTTGCTTTGGCGTCGCTACTTGCGTCGGTGGCGCTGCTTACTTCAGCGTCGCTGTCTGCGTCGGCGTCGTTGCCTGTCTTGGCGTTGCTGCCTGCGTCGGCGTTGTTGCCTGCGTCGGCGTCGCTGCCTGCGTCGGCGTTGCTGCCTGCGTCGGCGTTGCTGCCTGCGTCGGCGTTGCTGCCTGCGTCGGCGTTGCTGCCTGCGTCGGCGTTGCTGCCTGCGTCGGCGTTGCTGCCTGCGTCGGCGTTGCTGCCTGCGTCGGCGTTGCTGCCTGCGTCGGCGTTGCTGCTTGCGTCGGCGTCGCTGCTTGTGTTGGCGTCGCTGCTTGCGTTGGCGTCGCTGCCTGTGTTGGCGTCGCTGCTTGCGTTGGCGTCGCTGTCTGTGTTGGCGTCGCTGCTTGCGTTGTTAATGTTGTTGCTTTTATTAATGCTGTTGTTGTAGATGTTGTTGTTGTTGCTGCCGACGTTGTTGTTGTTGTTGCTCTTTTCGTTGCGGTTGTGGTTGTTGTTGTTGTTACGGCTGCTGTTATTGTTATTTAGTTGTTTACGCTGCTGCTTTTGTTGTACGCAGTGACCGTGTCTGCTGCGTTTTGGTTGTTGTTGGAGCGTTTGTGGCTGTATTAGTGCGATAGCTGCTTGACGGTACACTAGTATTGGTGCTTAGGTGAGCGTGTGACGACGAGTAGGTGAGAACGTATGAGCTGCTGCTGCTGCTGTGACGACTTGTGCTGGGCTCTTCGGATGAGACTGTTTTTTGAGCGTGTTCGCTGTGCTACGCAGTCATTAAAGAGGTCGTTAGCTGGTTTTGTTGTTTCTGGTTTCGACTCCTGGCAGGATCGCCAATTGTGGAAATTAGATATTTCCACAAGAAATATAATAAAGTTCGTACGTTTGATTGAATAATTTATTAGATAATGAAAAATTTTGAAATATTTTTATACATTTAAAATATGAAAACTTAATTCTAAAAAATACAAAAAGAACTTAAAAACTAAGTGGTTTTAAAACAAAGTGTTTTACATACAATTGAAACAATATTAAAATGTAATAATAAGATAACACTACATATATCTTAATTTTACCTTAACCTTAATAATAATCTTAGTCTTAGCCTTAATCTTATCCTTATCTTAATCGTAAGGGCAGGTTCTCATCTAGAGACCCAAAAACACGGTTATTTTCTTAAATTTTTTTTTTCATAAAAGGAAGTAAATGAACACCTTGAGTTTCTTGGCAGTTATTTATTGAATCTTTAAGTGTAGTAAAAGATTCTTTTTTGTTCATAAAAGTGTATTGTGAAGTGCCAATACGCTTTCAAACTTCACGTTGAAAAAAAAGATAACCAAACGGTCTTCACCACACAGCACCGGTCTGATATAAAACAACCAAAACATTTTATAAATTATATTATATTTATTGGATCTTGAATCTTTTATATCAAAAAATAGTTGAAAATTTCAAAAATGGCTGCCATGTGCATTTTTAGTAGCGTTTTTTGCATTTTTCCCTCTTTCAATTGCTCTAAAATAAAACAATCAGCCAATATTATCTGAATTTAGGTTAGGATCCAATTAAATGTATCTACTTTAAAATAAAACATATCCAAGTCAATCTAAACAGTAGTTTTTGATATATCGTGGAGACCAGTTTGTAAAACATGATTTTTCAGAAAACGCGTTTTAAGATATGGCTAACAATTGTTTCGAGTGCGTTAATGAAATCGTTAATGTAATTAATTAAGCTATCGAAAAATTAAAAAAAAATTAATTTTTAAGTCGAGTTTCATGAGAACCTGCCCTTAATCTAAATCTTAATTCTG
Organism: Dichetophora obliterata; assembly: GCA_963920525.1. Taxonomy (NCBI): domain Eukaryota; kingdom Metazoa; phylum Arthropoda; class Insecta; order Diptera; family Sciomyzidae; genus Dichetophora; species Dichetophora obliterata. The sequence continues at coordinate 60,983,458 of OY986436.1, read as the reverse complement.
ATATTATTCTTAGTCTTAATGTTAATATTCTTCTTTATAGGTATTAATAAAATGCAAACAATCTATCAGTGAATCGCGTTCTGTAAAACAACATAAACATAAAAACTCTATTATTTTATCAATTCACAGAATGGAAATAGGCTAACTCATACTCGTATAGTAAGTGAGAAATAAGCAATTGTCACACCGCTCAATTGCTCAAACCACAACTGCTACGATAACAGGCAAGATATAAATCAAATATCTTGTCAAACTTATATCTCAACAAATATCTTTCTATGCATAACATTGAAAATAACAAAATATCTTAACTTACCGCACAATTAATTTATTCATCGTCGATGGTTTTTGCATTGGACAGTAAAAAACATCGGGTGTCTTTTTATCAAAAACTATGGATTTGCGCATCATGTCTTTCTCTTTAGCTGTGATCTTATCGCCAAACTTCGCCGTCGCGGTCCAACTGCATACGATGAGCATCAAAGCGGTGGCTACCAACAAACGATTTGTCGTCATATTGACTCAACTGAACAAACGATGAGAAAATGAAAGAAAATAAAGGTTAAAACAAGGTAATAAACTCAGATGGCTTGTAACTCAAATTGTATGAATATTCCAACCGCCAGTTGTTTGTCTGGCTGTCGATCAATGCGAACAACTTCTTATTTATAGAAAATGAAAACAACTTTCACAATGTTCTTTGCTTTGGCTGTTGTTAGCAGTTGGCCGATTCCAATTATTTTATTATAAGGTGCGGTTAAAGCTGTTAGTAAAATTGGCAAATGGACAAGGATGTGGTTGGCAATACATTGTTTTCAAGTTAATTTGTAAACATGTATTTCCTATTGAATAAGCCAAAAGGTTCCGTGAATAAAAATCGGTGATGGTGTATGATTGAATAATACCAATAAAGAGTTAAATTACAATTTTTATTGAATGGTTTTGATTAAATATCTGAAAAATCACAATTCAATCATCAATGCAATTGTAATAGAAAAAACCTTTTTAACTGTTTTAATTTGTTTTATTATCGGAAGTATAATAATTTCTTAGTAAATATAAAGCCTTTAAAGTTGGCACTAATATAATCAGACTTTTATAAAATTAACGCTTTCGATCACTGAACACAAAAACGAGAGGTTTTGCTTGTTAGGAGGTCAATACAAAAAGACTATCGGTTATTTAACAAAAAAAAAAAAAACAAACGGTATTTCTTAACTGAAATTTCGGTTATCTTTTCATACAAAGTTTCGGTTATGCTAGGAAGAGCCTCGGGTAGAAAATGACCGAAACTCATGTGTACATGTGATCTGGTATCCCTTTCTCACACGTTGTTTTTTTTATCAATTCCCAACACCATCGAAATATAGCTTTCTCGCTCTCTCTAGTTAGGGTTAACATAAATACAGTTTATAGGCAACCAAATCTAACCAGATAGATATAACCGAAAACTCAGTTATATGTAACCGTTAGACATAACGTAAAAATTAGTTTTATCTAACGTACTCCTTAAAAAATAAAAATGCATGTAATTCGTTGGTGTTTTAAAACAAATTATTTAGATTTATTATAAAATTTTTATTTTTGTTGTTGTTGAGGCTGTCGCTTCAGTTTGCTACTTCTATGGAGATGACTTTGGGCGTGGAATCAGATGTGGCGAATGTTGAAATACTCACTGCATTATTGAAATTGGCATGTGCTTATAGGTGCATCCTTCTTAACAAGGGCAGCAGCGTTACAAAACTAAGCAATTTCAAGATTTTTTAATTTTTTTGGTGGAGAACTTGTTTTTTTATTGTCAGCGAAACCAAGAATGGTTAAATGCAATTTGTCATGCTTTTTTTAAAATATTCCCTTCTCTTTCTTCCACATTCACTTGCTAAAATGTTCATAGTTTTTCCTTGTTTCACAAATTTTGAGACTGAAATGGGTATGCGAATGTGGTTGTAAACAGAAACATTTATGTGATTGTGTTGGAGTTTCGGTTACCTATTTCTTGTAGGGGTGGACCTGTTTAATGTGAACCTTGCACATGGCAAAACTAGACAAGGTAGTGTTCGGGCGGAGAGTCGGTGACCGAAACTGTCAAAACGAATTTAACAGCTCATACAAAATCTGCAACCAATGAGAAATCAATAATAGCCAAAAATAGCAAAATGGCTGAGTTTGACAATTATGGTCACCATGAAAGAGAGCACGTTCACGTTCAGCCCTAACACTACCTTGTCTAGTTATGCGATGGTATGCCACAAATTAGCCACAGATAAATTATCAAATTTGACTAAAAAATTAAAAGGAAAATTAATTCAAAATTAAATAACTAATTAATTAAAGTTAAAGTATTTTTAACACTATGGATTTTGGACTCGGTTTTTTTTTTTTGTTAAAAAGTTTTTATTTCTTTCTTATTAGAGAAAAATTTGCGAATTATTCTACCCATTCTTGTAATGAATTTAAGTGCCTTAGTGTCAATATTATTCGAGGCACAGCAATTTCTTAATAATGCCACGACTCTTTGAATACCACCCATTTTTTAAATTGGCATCTCCGTGTTCAATGTCTCTATCTGCTGACAAAAAATTACGGCAGTCGCGCAAGTGCTTTAGGAGTTAGGGACACTTGTCGGGAACAAAGTTTCTTACGCATTTTATGAAACTCCGAATGTAATTCGAAATAAAATCTGTATTCTTTTATTGTTTTAATTTTATATAATTTTGAATGAAAATAGGCAGTTACCGTTGCCAGCGATGTTTGTTTCATGGCGCAACGAAGCGTTAAGCATTAAACATTCATGATGTTCCTCGTATGGAGCTTAAATTGATTAAAAAGTTGGATTAAAAACTGGTCTTCCTTAAGTGTATAAAAAAAACACATTTTTAGGGTCCACCCTAGCGCCAAATTTTTTTATTGAATACGTACATCAGATTTGAAATCAGTGCCCTCTTAATACTGCCAGCACATACACAAAAAGTGCTTAAAAAATAAAAAACACACTTTTAGGGTCCACCCTGGTGTCAACAAATTTTTTTAAATTCTAACAGCAGATTACACTGTATTAAATTTGCTGTTGTTTCCATTTCTCAAAACTTAATTGAAATAAGACAAATAACACACAAATAAAGATAAAAAATGCCTTTTAACAAAATTCCTACGTGTCAGAAACAGAGATACAGAGAGAGAGAGACGGAGAAAGAGAGAGTTGCGCACTCGCTTACTCGTTTGTTAGTCTGCTCGGATCTCAACCCAATCAGCAAAACAAGCTTGGAATAAGCTTTAAACAAGTTAAAAATCGTAAGCATCAAGCTTGGAAAAAGCTTACGATTACTATTGGAAAATGCTTACAAGTAATTGTAGAATAAACGAAAACGATCCCTTGAAAAAATATTCCTTACTATAAGCTTAAGCCAAATGTTTTTTTACAATTGGAAATTAGTATTTGAATAAGCTTTTTCCAAGTGTTTCTTTACAATTGGAAATTAGTATTTGCATAACCTTTTTCCAAGTGTTTCTTTTCAATTGGAAATTAGTATTTGAATAAGCTTTTTCCAAGTGTTTCTTTACAATTGGAAATTAATATTTTAATACGCAACTTTTAAATATATTTACCAAACAATGCGCAGCCATCTTAAATTGACAAATAAGAATAAAAAAAGAAAATTCGCCGGTACGAGAGAAGCTGTACCGTCTTCATTTTTCACTAGCAAACTCGACTTGCCTTCAAGAAAACTTGCCTTGTTGCATTTTTAAGCCCTCAGTTGCGGTTCTTGTCCTTTAAATTCAATATTTTCCACAATTAAGTCATGGATTTCTATGTTTAGTTTCCATAATTCTTAAATGTAGTAAAGAGCAAAGAAACTGAAAATCACCACGACCGAACCCGGACTCGAACTCGAACCGGGGACGTCTGGGTTGATAGTCTAGTGCACTCTCCACTAGACTACACATGCCAACAGTTAACAGCAATCGCAACTTTGAACAGTGGCAAAATTATTACATTGGATAACATTTTGCAAGTACGATTGGAAAACACTTACTTAAAGCAAGTCTTTCCGAGTATTATTGTACAGCACTTACTTTTTGTTTTTTACGCAATAATTCTACAAAGCAACTTGGAAATTTATTACCTACGCAAGTGTTTTACAAGCGTGCTTGGAAAAGGTTTGGTTTTTGCAATGAATGTAAGCTTAATCCAATCACTATTTCTAAATGACTGATTGGGAATACTCGCACGCACACACACAGCGCACTCACATGCTAGTTTGTACCCAGTAGGCAATTAAGCGAGTGCTCCGCAAAAGGAGGCATCCCAGCTAGCATTTGGGAGATTGTATGACGATCGCGATCATTTCGCGATTTTTTTTGTTACTCTACAATCGTCGTTTAATCGTTGTGACGACCATTGAAAGCTTGTTCTCCACCACAATCGTATGTTACGCTTGTAAACTATTTATTTGCAAATCTTTTTGACGATTGTTTCGCGAGTGAATGAAGTCAGTGTATTTTGTGCTATTCTAAAATCGTCGCTTACGCATTCTCGCGATCGTTTCGCGAATTTAACCGTTATGATTAGAAAATTTTACAAAGAACAATTGATTTTTGTTCTTTTGTCAACAACTAAGATTTGTTTCATTTCAACGCAGTTGTTAGCTAGTGAACACGTTTCCAGACTGGTAGATGGAGTAGGAGGCGGCTGCACCAACTCGTTTTGCAAGGAATGCAATAAAAAAACTCCTGAGCGATGATGTGGCTGCAAAATTGATCTGGAGTGGAATAAATAAGAAGCCCAGTATCCAGGAATTTAGTATTCCGAGAATTATAGCATGTAAGTACTTTTTATTTCATGCTCTTACAGTTTCCTATTTTGTTTTTCTTTTTTAAGATGTCTGTCATTTAAAATTCAAAGCTGACAATGCAGGAATTAATAAAGTGCTGCAACAACATTTTGTTCATGCTAGTAGCCGGCTCAGGAAGGGTGATCGGACCAAAAAGGATGACGGAACGAAAAAGGGGGATTTGACTCCCAAATAAATTATATTTTTAAAATTTTTTTTTTACATCAAACTGAATTATTTTTTTTATATAATAATTGAATTAATTTTATTTTATATTCATAAACTTATTACTTATACTATTACAATAAAAAAATGAGCAAAACAGAATTGTCCTTTTTATTTTGCAGCATTTAGGATTAATTAAAGATCGTTTTGGCAATAGTTTCAAAAGTCTTTCGCGATTCTTTTTGGCGCATCGTAGACGACTCATTTAGGCGATTGTTTCAAGGCTCGTTTGAAGTAGGATTAAAGGCGTCTTACACGATTCTTTTCTGCGCATCGTAGACGTCTCAAATGGAGGAGTCGCCGGCTTGACACAGTTTCTCCCGTTGTATTGAACTTGCGCGATCGGAATAGGACATCGTCGACGATTTATTTAATCGCCCGGTCCGATCGTGGAAGAGTCGTCTACGATTGAAAATGTTAGCTGGGATGCTAGCACTGCTATTATTGGCGTCAATACACCTTCCATGAACACTGCATTGATAAGTGCTTCTGTAAGGCCTACCTTTTGAAGGTTCTAAGTCTTTTCTTATTATTTTATATGATAAAATTTATAAAACAATTAAGGAAAAATATACATGATCAGAACAATTTAAAAAAAAATTTAAAAAAAAGAATTTTTTTATCCGAGTTGGTTCTCCAACCCAAGTCTCCGAAATCTAACACATTACATGTCATATTATATGAAAAGAATTATATGGAAAAATTGCAAGTCTTATATTTTTGTATGAAGAAGTTTTACAAAAAAATTACAAAACAAATTTTAAATGAACAGAAAAATTTGTAAAAAAATGAAGTCTTAAAAAAACCAAATTTTTTTGTCATAGTTGAGTCTCGAACCCGTGCTCCCGAAAGCTTACTTTCATTTGTAATGATATAAAATAAGCTTAATTTTATTAAGATCTGCGGTGGACGAGTGTTTAAGATGTCGGACCGCCACATGAGAGGACGTTGGTTCAAATCTGAAAATTGTTAGTAGTTTTTTATTTCAAGTTGATGTTTATATTAGGTCTGTGCGAGTAGCTTCGAGTTCGAGTTAAGTCGAGTAGTGCATCTCGACTCGAACTTCGATTTGAGTAACTCGGTATTTCAATTAACTCGCAATTACGAGTTATTCGAGAATTTATCGAGAAATTATCGAGTAAGTCGTGATATTTTCGAGTTACTCGTATATTTTGGAGTATTTTTCTACTCAATGCTTGTTTTTTTATTCCAGGTTCTCAACTTCACTCTAAACAGGGCTGCCACTTCTCTTAGAATGCTAATTATTTTGTAAAGATAAGTTGGGTTGCAGGAAACTATTTTTCCCTAGTAGTCTATTAAGTTAAATAGTCAAGAGAATAAGAGAGAGAGAGAGAGAAAGAAAGATAAATACAACTACATATGTGCATATGAACTTTATGATGATTTATGCTGAATTGACCATACAAATGAAGTAACAATCTATAAACATTGTTTGTGCTGAAAGAGATGACCGTTTCTCATTTACAAAGCCAACTAATTGTTTTAATTTTCATGGGCCGCATTGGTGTTTTATAAATTCATCAATAAAGCTTCACGACCTGACTTTGCCATTATTACACTTCATAAAAATATACTAAAAAAACTTAAACAACATTCACCCTGTGCCACTTTTACTCAAGAGAAATCTGAATATATTCGTAAGTTAAAAAACAGTGCTTCAAGTGACACATGGCCACTCTGTTCAGAAAGACATCGTTATTCTATTCAATGAGTCGTTTTATAGTTAAACTTAAACGCACCATACAGTGTGTCAAACGTGCAGACGCGAGATGATAAATTAAATACGTGTATACAATGTCAAGCTCATTTAAATGAAAAGATTAAATAAAAACGATGTTTTTAATGCTAATTCAATAGGGAAAACTGAACCCAAAATTTTCATACTTTTCATTATATGTATATTACTTCGAAACACTTTGAAGGTTCATATATGTATATAAAAAACTGAGAGAGTAGCTGTCTATGTTTTTTATATTCGATGAAATGTAGTTATTTATAACAACTCCTAAAACATTGGTATTAACATTGATTTAAGTTATATTTATTTTATTAGAACTAATACACACAATAAATATATGCGATTATTTAAAATACCATTCCACTGTTCCACAGTTATTAGTCATGACTCATGAGTGTTCTAAGCATTTTAACCCAATAGGAAATGAAAATATATTTCCAAAACATGCAAAATCAAAATCCATGCATTGGACGGGGTTCAAAACGAAACAAAAATGCAAGTCTATATTCTTGGGTTCAATGAAAAGGTATCTTTAAGTGCAGTTTCGGGAAAGTTGTTCATGTCCTATTATTTAAATGTTAAAATCACAAATATTTTTGGGAAAATTTACAAAAAATACAAGGATACAAGCCACATTTTGTTTTTTTTTTTTTATTTTTATAGATTTATTTTTACACAATTATATTCTAAGTTCAACTCTACTGCGTATTAGTGAATGTTGTTTTCCATTTTTAATGAGACAAATGACTACAAAACATTAATGAATGTCGGCTAAAAATTCGAACACATAAATTTTCAAAATCAATTAAAAATTTTTGTGACGACATTGAGAGGTCAGACGATGGTTTCTCGAAATGTGATGCTTTGAGAATTTTTACAAATGGTTCTTGTTATTTTAACTTTTTCGTCACTCTGTAATCTAAGAGTACCATACAAAAATCAAAACAGGACCAACAAAGTTTAAATTTGTCTTGCTTCTTAATTTTTAGTAACATGAAAGTTATACGACCGTTATGTGCGCCACTATGGAAATCCCCATATAGTATGCATATTTGGTTTGATCCCCCTAAGCCTAAAAGTTTGGCTGTGTTATTATTTTATTATCTCTATATTTGAACAAATTAAGGCTTATAACAAAAACACCGCTTCAGCACATCACAATATAATACTGCTAATTCCCTTAAATATATGCTGAAAATCCATTCTGTTTTATTTTCAACTGGGTGTTTCCACTGATGAGTGAAAGCACTCACATACATTGAAATCAGTGTTGTGTGACTGTAACGCAAAGTAATATAATGTGTTAGGCAATATTATTTATTTGTCCCTAAAGCGGTAATATAACTTATTACTTTAAGCGGGAAGTAATAACATCCAGAAATTTTATTACTTTTTTGCTACTTACTTAACAATAATATAAAAGAAAAACTGATTTGGTATTTTGTAACGTGTTTTTCTATTTGTTATAGTTTTATTCAAAAGGTAATACAGTACGACCTCGCTCAACGCAACCAATTAAATTCAAGCCAATTGCGAAATCTGAGGTTATTGCAAAAACCAAGGAAAAATTGTATATTGGCCAATAGACCTATTTCCAAAAAAAAATATGCATTTTCTACACATTCAAATTAAAGTGAATCGAAAAATTTTTGTTCAGAAACATAATTTCATTTTATTCAATTTATTTTTTTAAAAATTGGGAAATTTTGGTCTGCACTTTGTTGCAATTTATACTTTGCGTACAATTTGGGTGTTGAGATTATCGAGGAGTTGCGTGTAGCGAGGGTTGCGTTGAGCGAGGTCGTACTGTAGTAATAAAAAACTAATAACTTTTATTTTAAAGTCATATGCAATATAGTATTATTTTATTTAGAAGTCAGTAAAATGTAATAAGTAACATATTACTTTCAAATGTCACACAACTGATTGAGATCAACACCATTAAAGGGAACTGAAAAAACTCAAAAGACTCGAAAACCATCGAGTTACTCAAAAAATCGAGTTTTTTGATACGAGTTTCGATTCGAGTTACTCGACTTGAATCGTGACGAGTTACTCGAAGATCGAGCTACTCGCACAGGCCTAATTTATATTGCTCTTCTTTCTAAGTGCATTCTCAAAAAGAGCTTCTCGCAGACCTCTTTGGAATCGCGAGAGCGGAAGGCCTGAAAATTTTTCTCGTTTCATAGAAAAAAGAAAGTACACTTGGATATAAGTGAGGAAGCACTTCGAAATCCGTATGAAGGCCTGCTAGCAGTGCTTCGAACTCCTGCCGTTGACGACTGGTTAGTCTTCTCGATACTCGCAGGAAAACACACACAGCAATCTCACTATTACGTGATGGTTTTTACCAAATCACACCACCCGCAAGCCGCGCAAAGGAACTTCGTTAACAAAAAAAAAGAAAACTAAGAACTTGAGAACCTCCTCCTTAATGAAGTTGGTTAAGAAGTCATTGAACACTAAATCTGTCTTAGATCAGAACACTTATCGCTTATTTCGTGACCGTCACAACTCAAAATTTGGGTTTTTTGAGTTAAATATATGATAACAATGCGTATAGAAATACGCTCTTTATATTTTGCGTATATTGCGTGTATATTGTATATGATAACAATGCGTATAGAAATACGTATTGTTATCATATCGTATAGAAATACGCGTATAGAAATACGCATTGTTATCATATCTTTAATTTGAGTGTATTCCAGACCGATTTGCTGTTAATTGACGGTTTGACAGATACTTGTGTCATTTTGATTTTTAGCAATTTCTTCACTTTTTTGTAGCAATAACGCTTCGTTTCTATTTATACCGAAATTTATTTTAAATTTCCCCATAATTTTAAACAACAACGACTTAATATATTATAAGCCATTTTGTAAATAAAAATCCAAGCAAGTAACATAATATGCTTTGTAGTAATAAAGTACCTACTCAAAACGTGACATCTCTCTAGCTCAAAAGTATGTTATAACATTGTAGCAAAATCGTCACAACTCAAAATGGAACATTTTTTAAAATTAGTTTTTGTAGTAAAAATTTCACAACTCAAACAGACACTTGCAAAAATATTGCTTAAAAATTCACTATTGACGCAAAATAAAAAATGTATCATATTTTTGGTAGAAAATATAATGGCCTACAAATATTCTTAACAATTTTCAGTCTGCCTTTACAATTAATGGTCGTGATGTCATTTCAAAATTTCATACGGATCTGCTGAAAAATACTAAATTTTGAGTTCTTGCACGAAATGCGCGATATATGATTGTTTCAAATATGATATTTTTAAATGAACATGGTTGTTATAATATAATATATAATATAATATATAATATATATTATAATATACAATAATATATAATATTGTATATTCAACAAGAAGTTGATATTTTTATTAAAAAAATTAATGTTTAACAAAAATTCGTTAATTTAAAAAAAAAGAAGTGTGTCAAAGTGGACACTTCGAAGCGAAACTTTTTCTCATGTTCAAAATTTTGATAATTTGATGGATAATTTTTTTTTTGATAAAATATTTTTTAATTAAATAACAACATATAAAATAAAAAACACTTGAAGTTCACTTCATTGCGCTAGTGTTTTTATTTTTTTACATGTAGCGTTCATATTTTTTTTAAATAATTATTACAATGGAATTTTATAAAAAAATATAAAGATTAATGATAACTGAAACAGCATATGAATGTTAAAGATGAACTGAAAATATACTTTAGGGGTCAAGTTAATGGGCTGGCCCTAGTATTTTTTTTTACTCTTAACAGTTTTTCACAACACAGCTACTCTCAGTCTGCCACCCCTGATGGTCAATATTGAAAATAGTTCATATCTCTTCCGAATTTTCCCCTAGAATGGTCAAATGTATGACCTTGTCCAATTATTTTGTTACTCCTAAAACTTTTTCTGAGCATACTTACTCATATCTGCCATTCTTCTGAATGTTCTTATATAAAACACTGAGAACACTGTCGAAAATATTTCATATCTTCTTCAAGTTAGCCCTTCATGGGCTCAGATGTATGTATAAATTGGTTCTATTATTTTTCACCCTTACTATACTTTTTGAACATACCCACTAGGGTGGGGCGATTAGTATAGAAGGAAAAAAATGTTAATGGGCGCTTCGCGTTTCTGATTCTTGGGATTGTACTGAGCAAAAAAGTCCACTAGACCATGCGGCTACGGTGAAAATCGAGCTTCCCGATTTTGACTTGCAGTTTTTTCTCCGACTTTTGTCACTTTTTTTTGGATATTTTGCTCTATAACAGCCAAACCATTGAGATTTTCGATGCAATATAAGACTAAAAATTGGATAAAAATTGTAGCCAAGACAATAGTTAAGAACTCTCTAGTACATCGCAAAAGCATTGAAACGCTCCTTCAGGCAGTTTTGGCCTTGTGAATGTGCAAATTTTTCGTGAAAATATTGATAAATTACCATTTTCAGTTGTTCATAGCGCAAAATCATAAAAATGTTCTATTTCTTATTCTTTTCTATTATTTTATTTTATTCTATTTTATTCTATTTATTTTATATTATATATTATTCTATTTAGTTTATTGTAAACCATCACAGCATCAAATACACATAAAATTAAATACGCATTTTAAAATATCTGCCGTAAATGTAAGTTTTAGAAATAATTGTTTCGTGTATAAACTGTGCAGTGCTAATAAAAAATATTTTTTTATTTAAGATATAAAAAATATGGATAATCCATTGGATTCTGATAATACAGAGAATGTGGAGATGGAGACGCAGCCAGAATCATCAGCGTCATCATCAAATCTGAATTAGACGATATATCGCTTCCAACTACGAGCGACATTTTGAAACATTATTTTTTCTTGGCCGCTCGTTACAAAAACGCAAATAAAATGTTTTCATACGACACATTCACCCCACACGTTTGCGACAAATTGATACAAATTTGGAACAAATTAAATATTGAGGTTATTGAAAAAAAAAATATTATTAAGAAATTGGGCCGATTATTGAAAAATTACCGTGAAGCTTGTAAGAGACAAACAAAAAATGATGCCAAATTCAGAGAATTTGTTGACAGCACAGCGAAAATATTTTGCATTGGAAAATGTTAATGCCAGCTCAAAACAGCTCGATGTAATTGTGGCAAAATTCCTGACCGACTCCATGAATTCATGTTGGATCAGCATAACGAACGCAGACTTACAATACCTGAATATTTGCCAGTCGAAACAGAAATATCGACTGTGTTACCATCTTTACATTCAGGTGCATCATCTGATCCAATATTTCAACCAACCGCATCAGATGTGCATGAATTGGAAAACTATGAACCTTCTGGTCCGGAAATCCATACACCAACCGTGCGAAGAATGTATACTCCACTATATAGTACACCACGGTTTGCAATGATGTGCAATCGCTTTGGGGTATCCGATCGATTAGCATCTGTTTTGGCTTCAGCTTTATTCGCTGACATACAGTTTAAGGAAACCATTATTATGGATAAAAGAAAAGTGAGCCGAGAGCGTGAAAAATCGAGACACGATATTTTACGAGCAAATGACGATGGTGAATCGTTGATCGCTTTTACGTTTGATGGTCGCAAAAATGATTCATTAACTCGGGAGAAAATTAATGAAGTATATCACACTACAATGCGAAAAGTACCACACCTAGTAGTAATACGTGAACCACATTCGTCACTAATTGGCTATGTGAATTTAGAAGGCAAAGGCGAAACCTCCAAAGCGAAACAAGCCGAATTGATTGCATTTTTCAAATCTAAAAATATTTCACTTGAAAATTTAATTGCCGTCTGTAGTGACGGTGAGGTGGCAAACACTGGCACATTTGGAGGTGTATTGCCTCTCATGGAACGCTATCTAGATAGACCAATACATTGGTTTATCTGTTTAATTCATTTCAACGAATTGCCGTTCCGACATCTGTACAACGCTGTCGAAAAATCGGCCGCTACTGGACCGACAAAAAGCACTGGATCGTTAGCTCAAAGGATAGATATTTGCAATACATTACAAGTAAATATCATAACTTTATGTACTTCTTTCTCTATACGATATAGTTTTGTAATTTTTTTATTTAAATTATCTAAACATTTTTCAGGTTATCGAAAATTTTAAACTTATTCCACTTGAACACATTTCTCCAATGAGAACAGATGCTGAAGATCAACTTTCCACGACGTTAAATATCTATACCAAATTGCCCAAGCCGTTTCAAATGGTAGCTGCTCAATTAATCTTGCAAACATCAAACCTGGACCGGTAGGACATTCGAGATGGATAACAAAAGCTAGTAGATTGCTCCGTGTGTATATTGCGACAGAAAACCCATCACAAAATTTACAAATTTTGACAAGGTACATCATGAAAGTGTATGTTCCCATGTATTTCAACGTCACATACTACAATTCGGCTGTATACGGTAGTGCTCTGCTTGGAAAATTCATCCAGTGGACGCAGTATTTACCAGACAACTTACGTAACATCGTAAATCCCGTAATACAGAATAATTCCTATTTCGCACACATTGAAAATGCTTTGTTGAGCATGTTATTCGATGATTGTAAAGAAATTCGTAAATTGGCACTCAAAAAAATATTGTATATTCGCGACAACGTATGCGATTTAACTGAGCTTCGCGAATATGTAAAACCAAACATCAATTTTGATTGTACGGATTACGTTCACATGATCAATTTAGAGGACAAAGCATTGTTATTTGAACCGCCTTTTACCAGGAAAATTCCGTATGAGCATTTACAACAATACCTCGAATGTGTAGATGATGAAGATCCACCATTTCCAGACCCACTAATACCTTGTCATATTCAAGGTACGGAGCGTCATGTCCAGCTACTAGCTAGTGTTGCTAAGCGCTCAATCGACAAAAACCGTGAAGGTATAATGGCATCTGTATCTGAAGGCCGAAAGAAAGCGCCTCGTATGGAATCTCGAAAAGATTTGGAAGGCAATCTTTGAATGAAAAATACACTGAATTGGAATTTTTGATGTGAAATCGTTTAAAACAATAATTGCTTTCTTCTTGATTCATACCTTGTCTCTACCAATACAATTACTTTGTACTTTAAATGAATTTCTCATAATTTTCAATATTGAACAAAACAAAAAAAAAAAAATTACATTTTTGGATTAAAAAAGTGGAAAAAAATAAGAAATAGAAAATTTTTATGATTTTGCGCTATGAACAACTGAAAATGGTAATTTATTAATATTTTCACGAAAAATTTGCACTTTCATAAGGCCAAAACTGCCTGAAGGCGCATTCCAATGCTTTTGCGATGTACTAGAGAGTTCTTAACTATTGTCTTGGCTACAATTTTTGTCTTAGTATTGGATCGAAAATCTCAATGGTTTGCTGCTATAGGCCAAAATATAAAAAAAACGTGACAAAAGTCTGAGAAAAAACTGCAAGTCAAAGTCGGGAAGCTCGATTTCACCGTAGATGTATGGTCTAGTGGACTTTTTTGCTCAGTACAATCCCAAGAATCAGAAACGCGAAGCGCCCATTAAGATGTACAAATCGCTCCACCCTAAAACGCACCCTTTTTGGAGTTCCCATACGAAAAATTTAGAAATAATATGAAACAAATCAGTTCATATTTTACCCGAATTGACCCTAGAAGGGTTAAATGTATGAGCTGCGCCTTTTATTTGTTCCTCCCCAACATTTTTTTTAAACATTCATGCTACTAAAGTGCTACCCTTCTGGAAGTCTTCCTACAAAAAACTGACGTTTTGAATATGTCCATTGAAGCGAAGCTTTTTAAGAGTTTGACAGATTTAAATTTAATTTGTCAAACTCATTTCAGACAAGCTTTGAATTTTATCATCGCTTTATCTATAAGAGTTTTGAAAATGTTCCAAACAAAGTTTTGTGAAACAAGGCATCAGTATAAATTTGACTTGAAGTGTGTGTACAAGTGATAAAAATAAATATGATATCAGCAATGTATGTTAATTTTTTTTTTATTTGTACCGTGTAATTTAGCACATGGGTTGTCCCTCTGTGATCGAAATTATAGCTGTAATTCTGTAGCTATCGTCACGCAATTTGACATATAAGCGTCTTTCTGAAAAATAAAGATCATGTTCGAAAATAAGTGAAAAATTATTAAAAACCACGCCTATCTCCCATGCAAAGTATATTTATCAAAATGGTAAAATCTCTTTACATGCCAAAAAAAATTTATAAATGATTTTCCATTTTCCACATACGTTTTGATCTTGATTTGAAAATGTAAAGGAATGAACCTTAACTTGTGCTTTAAATTTACCTAATGCTAGGTCTGTTTCCGTACTAGCTAAAATAACGCTTTCCAACAACTTCAAGTTACTTGAATCGAGTAAGGAAACAAACTTTGTTATTTTATTAAAAAATTATTTAGTTATTATAAATACAATTTTTTGCTTCTTTTGTATGAAAAAACGCACATATGTTTTTTTTGCGAATTTTATCTAAGCAATTAACAAAATGAGGTGTAAGATTTACAAGATGTTACCAAAAATTTACTGTTTTTTTTTTAATTTTTTAACACAAATTCTTGTATTCGCTTAGACGATTTTTTGTTAAATTTTATATTGAAAATAGTAAACTTTTGATTCTGAAAGTAGATTTTAAAAAATTTCTTTTTAGATAATTATAGATTTATTCCGAAATTTTTTATTGTTTGCTCAATTATTTTTTAAAATGATTTTTTGTTGCATTTAACAGTGTTATTTTGTTTTGTTATTTATTTAATTGTTTTTTTTTTCTTCGGCCCTATGGAAAGGGGGTGTAAACCTAGCAAGCCTATCCGACCCCTTGGATAAGGGCGTGGGTCCAGTTAAAGAATGGATTTAAAAAATTTAAAACCCATATCAGTAGAAAGATTCAATACCAAGATCCAGTCAGATCCTGGGATCTGATTAAATCAATTTTATTAAAATTGTATTCGTATACCGGAGACTCGTTGTAGAAATATAAAAATAAACTGACCATTTCAGCCCTTGGAAGGACTTTGACCTAGCTCTATTGATCAATTGTGTTGTGCGTGTTGTTACTTTGAATGTTTGATCACAAATGACCGAGAACTGGACCTACGTGTTTTATGCCGACTCCGAACGGCTTATGTTCTCCAGAAGCTTTACATGGCAATTTTTACTCTCTGAGGTTTGCCATTGTCTGCAGAGAGGTGACGACCGAACAGAAAAATTAATTCAATTGAAAAAACTTTTCTGTCTGAGCTGGAATTGAACCCGGGCTTCCGCGGTTCTTTAGCTTAGGGGCCACGCACTCTACCCACCAGGCTACGATCGCCACAGTTGTAGAAATACTTGACTGAAATAATAGAAAATTCGAACCACTTCACATATAAATTGTTCTGGTCGAAGAAGCAAATGCATTGAGTTTCTATGCAATTTCTTGTAGATCAATTCAATACCATTATAACTAAAAAAAATCGAAATTATATGAAAATTTTCAATCAGCTCCAGACATTACAATTAAAGGCAATAATAGGTGCCTTCGTTAAATTAACAAATACTGCTTATCTCTCTTGATGGGGAACAGCTTTATTCGAAAAATATCTTTGTATAAACTTGAAAACAGTGGGGGATGGTTTTTGAACTTGTCCAAGTTGCAAACTTGAGTCTCTGCGCAAAATTCAAAACAAAAGAAATGCAAAGGAAAAAAAAACTGCAGCATTTATGATAGCTTGGGAATAAATGAAGGCATATTCGCAGCAACTACTAACAAAAGAAAAAACAAAATAGAGGAAATTAAGTATTTTTTTCTTTTCAAAAATTTCATTATTAGCATTTTTGATTAACACATAATTCGAGTGAAAGTGTTTTTGGCGCATATGAAAAAGAGCAGAGAAGATGAGATATTTTTATGAATCTTTAAAAAATGTTAACTAAAGTAGTAAACGATTGGAAAAAATGTGTTGTTGTCAATGATGAGAAATAAGGCTCTTGTTGGTTGAAATTAAATGAGTTGCTTGCACTCTGATGCAATACAATATGTACATTTCCAAGCGGCTAAAATTAACTATAACACAAAACGCAAAAATACAAAGAGATGTGCTCATATTTTTTTCTTTTAAATTGTTGAAAAATGCTTTAACAAAACATATTTATTTTTTCGCTTCATTAGCAAAAACTTGATGTTGTATTGCATATTAATGCAAAGTTCAAAACTTAAAGATGTTGTTGCTGCTGTCATCAATTCAGCGCAGTGTAGTTTTTTTAGTTTTTTTTTTTAAACATTTATATGACTTTTACTGCAAAACTGGTATCGTTGTCGGCGATATTTAAAATAAAATACAATTTTTTTTTGTTGGTGTTTGTGACAATATATGTACGTGTGTTTGGTTGTTGTAAAAACGTGGTATTGGCTTATGCGTTTGTGTGGGCAAACAACAGCCCACCTGTGGCCATAAGAAAATACATTTGTTGTCGTTTCTTTTATACTAATTAGCACGCAGTTATGGAAACATCTTTGCAAAGTTATACACTTTTGGAACCGAACAACTTTATGAATACAAAAAAGTATTTTTTTAGTATTGTGCATAAATAAGATAACTTGGAGTGCCTTTTGTTTTATATGTATGTATATAAGAAAGCCTTTTTAAGGCAGATTAGGTCATGTCATTGTATTGAGAAAATATTTTTTTTTTTTTTAATTCGTCACTGGCTTGCTGCTTAAGGCTAAGCGCTGCTTCGATTATAGTGCTCTGAACTCAGATTGTTTTTTTTTTGCATTTTTGCTAACAAATCACTTCACTGAAGTGACTTCACTCATTGATTTTTAAGTTATTTATTTTAACCTTGATTATCTATTCCACCCACACAACTATAAATCCCATACACGGAAAGAAAAAGCGTTCTTAGTTTTAACAAAGCAAAAATCCTGTATGCAAAAAGGCTTCAAAAGAAGGCATGTATTTTTTGCTACTTTTATCGACAAAACACATGCCATCTTCTCTGATCCAACGAGCTCTTCTATAAGGCGTTATTCTTCCCACATCAAAGGCACTAAAACATTATCGTTTTCCCTTTAAAAAATTGATTCTGCTAATATTTCGGTGTAACTTTTGTTTTATTAAGAAAATGTGTGTGAAAATCAATTAAAAAACACGATATAATAATGGTACTCATGACTGCTATATCGAAGAAAAAGAAATTATCTACGACTTGGTCAAATTTAAAATACACCCACAGTGTATTCTAATGGCATTTTTGTTTCTCGAAAAAAATGTTGCATTTTTTTGCCATCTTTGAGAATTCGGAATTTTCGAGAAACGAACACGATTCAATTTTAGAGGTCACTATTTTTTTCTCAAGAGATCAGAACTTAAAAAAAGGGCAGAAAAAATGTAGCATTTTTTGATAAACGAAAACGCCATAAGTCATGCAAGTTTGAAAAGTTTGATGACGTCACTTCGTATGGAGAATGGGTGTTGTGTTTAACCTTTTTTGCTAAAACTCAAATGCAGAATACGAATAAGATATCGAAGACTAAGCGTTAAATATCCACTCAATGCAAGCATTTTTGTGGAATTTATAATGGTTATGCTACTTTGATGACGTCACTTTGTATGAGAGGTACAAAAACCATAAGATGGCCTGCTTGTTACGCTTCAGGATCCTACCAATGCCCACTGGGAAGGTCAATGGCTCTCACTCGTGCATAAATTTCTCAATTCGAGAAATATTTTTTTAGTGGTAAAAAGCTATCGATGGTACTATCTTCACTATCGATGGTTTGCAACTATCGCGACTATCGATGTTAAAAAATATTTAAGCATTTATCAAAAAATTCAGTTTTCAAATCTTTTTTATATTCAAACTTTGGACGATAGTTAAGATTCCTATAGAAACACTATCGAGTGTTATAGTTAATAGCTCTATAGTTATTAGTTCTATAGTTAATAGTACTATCTTCACTATCGATGGTTTGCAACTATCGTGACTATCGATGGTAAAAAAAGCTATTAACTATAAAAATCGATAGGAATCTTAATTATCGTCGAAAGTTTGAATATAAAAAAGATTTGAAAATTAAATTTTTAAAAATTATGATTAGATAAATATTACTAAAAAAATTTAACTAAATATATTCATAAATTAATTCATTAAATACATAAATTCGATCACTAGATCCAGACAACAGTCTAAGAAATTTTACTTTTTAATCAAGTTTAGTTACGATTAAGCGGAACAATTTTTGAAAAAATTGGAAGTGTGGTTAAGAGGGATTATTACGAATCATAATATTATATGAAATATATTAATGTACTTTCAGAATTTTTAATAAAACCTAATAAAGAGTTAAGATATAAGCCGATAAGCTGATATTCAAGGAATTATTTAAGTTTTTTAAGCATTTACAACGTTAAATCGGAT